>CM028916.1:19110013-20310013 GCA_016801845.1 Polydactylus sextarius | reverse complement strand
GGACACACACAGTGATAAGCATATATACAGAAAAGAATTCACATATGCTGCCATCTGGCCTGTGAATTTGACCTCTTTTTTACCTCCATTATCACAGTTCAGTGTTGTTCTGTCTTCAGACTTGTGAGGCATGAATGTGAATTAAAATGCCCACAGATGTTTACAGACTATTCAGACACTCATCATGTAGTCTGCACGAGTGACAGAGTATGAGTGACATAAGCTTTTTCATGTACAATCAGTTTACAATGTGATGTGCCTCGGGTATGTCACATGCTGTTGTTGCTTTCAAATATCTGTATTATTGTTGCTCTCCTGCCATACAATTAACTTGTATGGACACCAATAACTGGATTTAAATTGCAATTCAAATGACCATTTCATATGTAGATTTATGACCAAAGTTAGTCATGCTTTTTGCAGTTAATATGTTGTAAACCTCTGTTTTAACCATAGCATTTTATACTTGTCTCACAATTCTTTTAATGTTAATGTCTGTATATTCCCCTTCTCATTAGGGTTAGAAATGACCCGCCTTCACTATACTGCTAAAGTAAAGATTAAATCAACATCAACCTGTTATCCATCTTTAACTTTGTGAACATGTTGGTTTCATGGTGCAGAAACTTATCATTAGTATTATTATTGTTATTGTGAAAGATACAACATAAGTGTAAACATTATACTATAGTAAGATAGTGCTAATAAGAAAGAAATAGTTTTAAATGCATTTTAATGAAGGGAAATAACAGCCTTAAACTTACATACTTTGTACTTCAAGTACAAAATATAAGGTCTATAAACAATAATAATAAATAAGAATTAAATAAATAAAATAAATAAATAAAATAAACAAAAATACAAAGAGCTAAGCAGACATGAAAGACGCAAGAATGTGTGCATGAACTTTGTGGATGCATGAAAGGGAAACTTTCATGATAAACTAGTAAAATAACATTCATGTAGCACTTTTCTGGTCTTTGAGAAAATTCAAATGAGAGGCCTCCAAGGACAATATGGGGCCAGAGGACACTTCAGCCTATAGACTGGGGGGAATTAAACTGTTGATCTTTCTAAACTGTTTCGAATAATGGATGAAAATCTGTATCTACCAAGCAACAGCCACAGAGATTACACCACAGATGAGAAACCAGCATTGTTGAATCTGAGGTAATTGGACTATTGTAAATTCTTGAAGAGATTTCACCTTCAGTCTTTTTCAGTTCTGACAAGAAGCGGTAGATTCCCGGAGTTTATCCTCTGTGCGCTCAAAAAAAGGAACTCTGTGGGTTGTTCAATAAAATAGACGTGCCTATATTGCATTTCTGTGTTTGGTTTTAAAACATAGTTCATTTTAGTAAGTCTAACTTAAAATGAAAACTTGTTAAAGCAAAAGAAGCCAGAAAAGTAACTTCAACATAACACTATGGAATGGGTGTGTGTGTGTGTGTGTTTCCTACATTGTGAAAACTTAAACCTGTCTACACACTCACATTATAGAGACCTGTCACCCTTATGGGGACAAAAAGCAGGTCCCATAATGTAAAAAAATGAAGGTGAAGACATGACTTAATGTTTGGTTAAGGTTAGGGTCTTAGGGTTTAGATAAAGGTTAGACAAGTAGTAGCAACAATTGATCTCTAGGGTTTCTCCCCTGAAGTTTGTCTGGAAAGGTTTGTATAAGAAATGTCATCAGATGTGTGGGGAGAGATGAAATGGACTGTTTTTCTGTGGACTGTTCAAATGTCCTTAGATGCTGTCCTCCAACTGCCATACTGTGGGAAAAGGTTTTGACGATGTTGTTATGCACTGTGGAATAAATGCAGGTTTGTTCATAAAAATGGCGTGTGATTGCTTGAGCAGCTTATTTACTTGGATTTACGCAAGAAGGCTGTGTTTTATGTTAATTTACACAGCAATGTTATGTCAAGAGTGGTTCCACACAACTGTGTCACTCAAAAATAAACTAACTTGGCACTGAGTTTCTTATATGTGTAAGTTTAATTGATTGACATAATGGAGTTCATTTGATTCAACATAAGAATACTAAATTCAATTGAATTAACCAAGTTATTTTAAATATACTCAGCCTATTCTTGTATGATTTATTACATTTCATTGAGTCCATATTAAATAATACAGTATCCTAGGAGCTATGAAACAGTTTCATGGAACCACCTGACATAACGTTTTTGATTAATGATTAATCAATAAATCAATAGATTGAAAATAATTTTTGAGTGTGAGTGGGCACCAGAAATCTAGTCTTCAAAGATGTACTAATGACAGTTGTTAGGGAGCTCAGGTAGTTTTGACAGTGGCTGTTATGTTGTCAAGGAAAGGATAGGACTGCATTGTAGGTGGGGTATAGGTCTTTTTTTGTTTTTACATAAATGACTTCTTTCATCTCCCTTTCAACCCATCTATCTTCATAACAAGACTTGACAAGTCATCTGCCTCAGGTGGGAAAAACAACTCCGGCCATTTAACCTCAGGTGACTTTATGACTGTTGTTACAATAACTAGGAGCTCCGCAATAACTCTAAGAGACCATCATCAATAAAACCTGACATATCTGGTGTCCACCCACAGAAGATAAACTCTGAGAATCTACCACTCTCCCTCAGACCTGAAAAACACTCTTAGATGAAGGTGAAACATCTTCAAGAATTTACAACAGTCTAGTTACCTCCACAAACATCTTACAGATCTGAAACAAACCTTTGAACAGAGCAAACTGTTAGTCCACTGTACAATACTTGAAGCCCAGGGTTGTTGACATGTAAACACATGACCCATTGCTCCCAGACCTCTCGACCTACAGGTCTTGACTCAATTATCAACTTCAAACACAGAACTGGGAGTCCTGGCATCTGCAGCACCTTAAAACCTCCTGCTGCATCTCCCATGAGTAAACAAGGCATCCAAGAAAGATCTTCATCTTAAATTGTGTTCATGTGATGACAAAAGTTCAACCAGTAGCATGTTTAATCTTAATTTCTCATGATATGTATGTGTATAGCTTTCATGTAGATGAAGGAAGGCAAATTATCTCCTTGTAATTCAATTTGAGGGATTTCTCCACTGTTAAACATAGTGGCATGTCATTGTTTCACCCTTTAGATAACACATGGGTTAAATGCTCAGATGCAGAATTGGTGCAGCATGGTGGTGCAGGGGTTATCGCTGTTGCCGCACAGGGTTTTTCTGCGTGGAGTTTGCATGTGTCTCTCCGTGTCAGCGTTCAGCTTCCTCATATAACTGAAAACATGCATGGGGATAGGTGAAGTGAACATGCTAAATGGTTGTCTGGTTGTTGAGCTGGCGACTGTCCAGGGTGTATTAGGTGCCTTTGCCTGTAGGCAGCTGGGATAGGCTCCAGCTGGATGTTTCATTTCAGAAATATGAGCCACAGGATCAAAATGCATAAAACAAAAACAAAACAAACCAAAAAAAAAAAACAGAAGCTATTTAAAAAATATTTTCTGGCAGTTCTCTGAGGGATAAACTAGGACTAAAGCTGCTTCATATTCGGTTCCTGGGAAACAATGCACATTTAGTGCAGGTTTATGTGTGAATTCCAAACTAAAGCAGTTTTGCATCTCTTAAATCTGCAGCACATCCATTGTATTAGCTTGTCTGGGACACTGTCTGCTGCTCTTTTAATGGTAGGTTAAGAAAAGAAAGGATTTATTAGAAACAGATCATCTTATAGCATGTATATTCAGTTAGAAGTAAACAGTTACAGTATGTCTGAAGGAGCTGATGTCAGAGCTGATGTGAGTGAAGTGTTACTGAAAAGAGCCTAAACATCATTTGTGCCATGTATGTATAATGAAGTATCGTCTAAGCTCACAAAACTGAGTATTTGCAGTGCATAAGGCAGAGTGCTTAAATGTAAATCAGCAAATGCTTTTATGGACGAGGTTATGTGCAACATAAATTTATTTGTAAGTAACATGATAAATGTTAACCTTGCTATCTATTTGTTTCACATGCACTTCTCATCTGTCTTGTGCTGCCTGAACTGAAACAAAAACAAGAAATGTATATGCTAAGACTGATTGAATATAGATATTGTGAGTGTTGGATGATGGAATTTTCTCTTGCATGCTCTTCCCCCACGGACCAGTACATCCATGTATATCTATACTGCTTATATTGTTGAGGTTCACAGGAAGACTGGAACCAATCCCAGCTGATTCTGAGTGAGGACAAGGTAAAGCCAGATGGACCAAAACATACAGGGGCAACATATACAGACAAATGGACTGTGAATATGGACTGTGGGAGGAGGCAGGAGGACTTGACAGAAACAGACAGAACATGCACATACTGCTGCAAATGTATTTCACAAAACTGAATGAACAGACTGAATATGTTCAACAGTGGGAACTGAGAATACAAGCACTTTTAAGGCAGCATGGAATTTCTTTGGTGTCAAAGAGGAAGGGAAAATAACTGCATGAATGTTAGTCAGTGGGAGAATAATACAGAAGTCACTGTTAAAAAAAGATCTAAACTCACTCACTTAAACAACAGTCTGGTATGTCCAAAGCTCATTTGGCATCATGTCCGAGCTCAGTTTCAATGTGGATCATGGCTACCTGGAGGGTCTGGTTCGAGGGATGAAGGCCGGGATCCTGACTCAGACCGACTATAACAATCTGGCTCAATGTGACACTCTTGAGGGTAAGAATACTGAATCGCATTTTTGGACACATTTTAGTTTTTTGAATGAAACTTTCCCAGAAATGGATTTACACTTAGCCTTTAGCAATACTCCTTTGGTTTTTAAATCCTGCTGCATGCGTGTGTGAGTCTCCTCAGTTGAATGCTGACAGGGGTCATCTTATCTGTCCAGTTTCCTCATGTGGATCTCATCAAAGAGAATATCTCACTTTACTTTCCAGGAATAAGTCGTTCTTTTCTGAGAGATGCAGTAAGAGAGTAAGTCAGTGAAGACCAATAAGATCGTAATGTAAATATTAAAAACATTCATGCTCCCACAGAGCACTCGACACTGTCGATACTGTGGATAATGTGTCTTGGAGGTCACACATATTTTACACCATGTTTGTGTATATAATGTATATGAATGTGTATTAACACTTAGTCATCATCAGCTGCCTGTACGTGATACGTTTGTTTAAAGGCAAAAAAGCCACGTGTGAATTACTGTACTGCCCTTCCTGGTTTTTGTGGACACAAGTTAAGCAGAAGAAAAAGGGGAAGTTGAGTTCAAAAAACATCAGGTGATGCCATCTTCCTCTCCACTGCTCAGACATGAAGCTGCACCTGCAGAGCACAGACTACGGTAAACTGTTGTCCTCGTCTGAAGAGGACCTGACTGTTTCTCTGGTGGACAACAAGCTGAGGGAAAACCTGGTGACTGAGTTTAACTGCCTGCGCTCCAACGCCCTGCCTCCGCTCTCCACCTTCCTCGACTATATCACGTATGACACCACACTGCATGTGGTTTATCACAAACATTTTGCTGAAAACATTTCCACACAGATAGAAAGAACTGAACCATATGGTCTGCTTCCAGGGCCATAGTGTGTAGAAATAAACAGAGGTGAAGTCCAGATACCACTGGTCAAATGTTACTGTGATACAAGTGAAAGCTGCACAGTCAATTTTTACTTCAAAGTACTGAAGTACTTTTATAAATACCTAATGTCTCTTGTAGAACCTATTGAGGGAATTGGCAGGATGTTACAGAATGAAACACAACTGAACTGACAAAAAAAACCCAGTCATTAGTCTATTTTATTTTAGATGAATTGTAACACTACATACCTCCACAACACAGCATATTAGTGTTCTGACAGTGCTCAGACACAGCTCTGACAGAGTGTGAACACATGTATGTGTATGTTCATCAAGAAAATAGTGGAATAACTGTAAATGCAGCTTGCTCAGAAAATAAAATTGACAACCCAACCTCAAACCAGGGCCTGTATTCAAAAAGATTGTCCTCTCAGAGAGTTCCTAACTTAGCCTAAAAAATCCTAGCAAGTAATCTTAGCCTAAGAGTGATTCAGGAAGTTTCTGAGAGCAGCTCTGAGTAAGGCGGCAAAAGAAAATTTTATCTTAGTAAGGAGGTGGTTGACTCCGTTGCTAGGTATGATTCAGTCTTCTAAAAGCTGTGATCGCTTGTTACAAAAAGAAAAAAAAGAAAAAAAACAAACAAAACCAAATGCTCTCCTAGAAATGAACTGACAGTGAAATCAAGCGATCGTAGAGCTTAGACTGTTTCAAGAAATGTGTAATCGTGAAAATCATTTTATGTCATGATGATAAAACTCAGCAAAATGAAATGAAATGTTTGAACGTACCTCATTAACATGCCTATTATTATATTTATTTTGCTTATTGTTATGTTTACTGGCCATGCTGGTATTTTTACTACTTAATCTGCTTGATATTAATGGTGAGTGCAGACACAGCTGCCTCCTTGTAAAAAGCACTGTGATTTGGCAGAACAACCAGAACGTCTTAAATCACTGTAATTTAATATACAAAGAATATTTCTCCTTCCTCTGTCTTTTCGCCATCTTCTATGTTTTAGACTCTCTTGGCTTCTTAAAAGTCCTCCTCCCTTTCACCTTAGGAGCTCTCTGAAGGCCTAAGATGCTTTGTGAATAACTTTTATCTTACCAAGGGAAAATTCTCAGAAAAATCATAGAATTTGAGAAATTCTGAGATGTTTCTTAGTATGATGTCACTAACAGTTACTTTTAGTCTTAGGATTCTTTGTGAGTACAGGCTACACCTCTAACGCCAAAGACTTTACAACAGCAACAATGTTTTAAACAATACCGAAAAAAAAAGTCAGAACTGTTGTCTGATATCATCTGACAAGAAAAAAAAAGTTTCACATCATTTGATATTGCAGTAACTTGACCTGACTTGGTTTTATAGTTACAGTCTACAGACGTGACATAACCCTACTGTTACTGATAGACTCATGTTTTAGAAGAGAAAAGAAGAAAAAACATCCACTTTCAGAACTGAAAGTAATGAGTAACAAGAACCTTGATAGAAATGTAGTGAAGTAAAGAGAATGGTATTTGTCTTTCAAATGCAGTGGATTACAGATACTCAAATACCATACTTAAGTACAGTACTTAAGTAAATGTACTTTGTTACTGTCCACCTCTGGAAATAAAGATATGTCATATTTATACAATACTGCCATTTTCTGTGTTGCCATAGCTACAGCTATATGATTGACAACGTGGTGATGCTAATCACTGGGGCCCTGAAGCAGAGAGATGTGGCTGAGCTCCTTCCACGTTGTCACCCACTGGGAGCATTCGACCAAATGGCTGTCGTAGGCATCGCCCGCACCCCAAGTGAACTTTATTCAGCCATCCTGGTGGACACACCATTAGGTATACTCATCACAGTTTTGTTTTGTTTTTTCCTACAAACCTTTAGGTATTCATAGTACTAATACTCTCTCAGGCAAATAGGCATTTAGGTTTTTTGGATAATAAACTTTTAATAGTAGGAATGAAACACTGTTAAAACTTTTTAAAACTTTTTGAATTATCTTATTGTTTAATTTAATAACCGAATTTTGACTTAAGGCCTGTTCATACCAGAAAGTGACATAAATTCATCTGTGTCATCACGTTGGTATAATAACGTAAATATTCAGCTAGCTGCTAAACATGCTAGCAAAGTCCAGTTTCTTTGTTTTCCTTGTCTTTATTCCTTCCCTTGCATTTTGTTCTCAGTGTCTAAAACAAGTCAGTCAGTTTATTCATTGCAGTTCTACTACAATGAATAAAAAAGCGATATATATATCACACAGACTAATCAAACTAATTGAACTGAAATATGTTGCTTGTGCAGGTCAGTTTTTCCAGGATGCTGTATCTGACTCCAATCTGGATGAAATGGAGGCTGAGATCTTGAGAAACAAACTGTATAAGGTGACATAAGATCAATGTGTGAACATGTGTGTTTTCAAATTAAACATGGACCAGATTTACTCACATTGACATATGTGACTTCATGTGCTGAAGGCTTACCCTCACGTCTTACACTGAGGATGTGGTTTTAACCCACAAGACCCATCATCTGTTTTTCATGACATAAGGTCTGACCTCTATTTTTTTTTTTTTCAAAGGCCTACTTAGAGTCTTTCCACTCTTTCTGCAAGAACATGGGCGGCGTTACGAGAGATATAATGTGTCCTGTCTTGGAGGTACTTTTGACAGCTTCCACTGCATGAGATAATGGAAGCCTGTGTTAGTTACATTTTGCTTTAAATGCTCACCACATGTGCATTGCAGTTTGAAGCAGATAGACGGGCCTTCATCATCACAGTGAACTCCTTTGGGACGGATCTCAGCGGTGCAGACAGAGGTGATCTGTATCCGTCTTGTGGCAAGCTTTACCCTGAAGGGCTGCAGCTGCTGGCCAAGGCAGAGGACCACGAACATGTCAAAGCTGTGGCTGAGTATTACCCGGTGCGTCTGACTTCACTACCTTAATGAGAACTGTTGTTTTGTTGTTCCAGTTCATTTAAATCTCACATGAGGTTAATGTTAACCTGAACCTCTCTGCAGGACTATAAAATCATCTTTGATGACCCTGAGCCAGGATCAGATTTTAAGACTCTGGAGGACAGATTCTTTGTACAAGAGGTAATTTAACTTTAATGTTATTTCATGTTATTTATGTATATGTTTTTCCACAGTAAAGGTATTTGGATCAAACAACACATGTAACTCAACTGCTTGTTAAGTGTAGGAATTAAGATTTCATTTTTCAATCACCGAGCAATTTGTTTGGATTATTTTTACTGACCTTTGTTTTATCATACTACTTGTATTACAATGTTTTATTATATTATATGCTGCTGTAAATCTACTGCTGTAATTCTGTATTTCACCTCTCATCCTCCCTCAGGTGAAGCTGAACACACTCGCTTTCCTGCAGCAGTTCCACTTTGGTGTATTTTACTCCTACATGAAACTGAAGGAGCAAGAGAGTCGCAACATTATCTGGATCGCAGAGTGTGTCACACAGAGGCAGAAATCCAAGATACACAATTACATACCCATCTTCGCGACAACAAATTAACTGAGCAATAATGAGAAATAAAAACATGTATTTAAATACATACAGTTGTAAACAACAATGTAATAAATGCACTTTATAAAACTTTATAAAAAATAATTGCTGACCTCTTTACGATCAAGGTTTGGTTGTGAGGATTATTTACTGTGGTTGCACAAATATCTTCAGTGTTTTTTACTACAGACCACAGAAAATACAAAAAGACCATGTGATTATTAATAAACTACTTGTTAGTATTTTCATATTCACAGTATCTGCAGGTCTAAACAGGACAAAAGTGAACATTACAGGAGGTGAAATATTGTATAACTACACAGTAGGGAAAAATGCCATTAAAAAGGTATGAATATAATCAATGTGGCACAAACAGTGGTATAAGAGTATAAATGAGTCTGTTTTAGCAGCTGACAGGGTCATACATCACTTCATTTCTTCATTTCTGCATTTCTTCATACTTTCACTGAAACAAAAAACAAAACAAAAGGAGAGTTTAATAGGATGCAAAATAATTACATCATGACGACATACAGTAGTGTGGGTGTAATTGTTCACATGCTGGTGATGTATGGTTGAACTTACAGCACTGGGCAGGGACCTCCAGTGGTATGTAGTTCTGCTGACAGAGATAAACAAACGCTGCTGCTAATCTGCAGGGGGCTCTGGAAGAGCTCATCTCACACACCGATAAGAACTGACTGGGATCCATCTGATGACACAGACACACTGCTGTAAACACCAAGCTCGCAATCTATCACAGACTCTATCAAAAATGGGACTGAAAATTACATCCTGAACTCAAAATATATATATATACAGTATATATAATATATATAATATATATGTATACTGTATATATTTCATGTCACATCTTTGAGTTCATGGTCAGACAGGATTTAGGGTAAATAAACATTTGGCTTCCACCAAACACAGATATTTAAGAGACATTTTCAAGATACTGTGTGCACAAGAAAGAGAGGCTACTACAACCTTCAGCTTTGACTTTTCTTTGGTCACAAAAGTCTGATCAATACATATTTAAGTCCAAGTGGAGTTTCTGCTCTTCTTTTGAGATATCAGTGGACGGACATCCCAAAAACTAATGCCTCTGTGGATTGTTATGCCACCATGCCTATGCCGAGGCATAAAAATCCTTTCTTTATCATCGGAGGAAAGAAACTACTAATTCGCGTCAGCTCTGTTTTGTTGACTCACCACTCTGAAGCAGTTACTGAGTGGAGAATCAGGAGAAGAGAAGAGATGGTCACAGCTCACAGGGCTCATAGTTGTTGGAGCTGGCAGCTTCATACAGTCTGGCTTCATCTGAGGAAACACACAGATGATCAAACTGTGGATGAGAACCGGACACTTTCAAGTCTTTATAGATACATGTACAGTGGCAAGAAAAAGTATGTGAACCTTTTGGAATTTCATGGTTTTCTGAATAAATTTGTCATAAAATGTGATCTGATCTTCATCTAAGTCAAGGGTATTGACAAACATAATGGGTCTAAAATAATAACACGATTATTTTTGATCTTTCATGTCTTTATTGAGAAAAAAAAAAAAAAAAAAAACTCATTGTGCTTGTGTTAAAATTATGTGAACCCTTGAGTTAATGACCTCAAAAAAGCTAACTGGGTTTCGGCACAGTTTGGAGCTGTGAACTACAGCTAATTTGCCGTAAAAACCCTCAAACTTTTAGAGTTTGTTCTGCACAAGAACAACACCCTTATGTGAGCCATGCCTCGCCAGAAAGAGCTTCCAGAGGATCTACAATCAAGAACTGTTGATTTACATAAAGCTGACAAGGGTTACAAAGTTATTTCAAAGACTTTTAGAAACTCATCACTCTACAGTTAGTAAAACAACCTACACATGGAGACACTTTGGGACTGTTGCTACTCTACCAAGAAGTGGGTGCCCAGTCAAAACGATACCAAGAGCACAATGAAGAGTAATCCATGAGGTAAAGAAACAACCATGAATGACAACCAAAGACTGGAAGGCATCATTGGAACTGGCTAACATCTCTATTCATGAGTCTACAATACGTAAAACATTAAACAAGCAGGATATCTACGGCAGGACACCACAAAGGAAGCCACTGCTTACTAAAAAGAACACTGCTACACACCTGAGGTTTGCAAAAGAGCACATTGATACTCCACAGCGGTATTGGTAAAATGTTTTGTGGACCGGTGAAACTAAGATTGAACAATTTGTAAAAAACACACAGCACTATATCTGGTGTAGAAAGGGCACGGGATATCATCATGAAAACATCATCCTAACCTTAAAGTATGGTGGTGGAAACATCATGATTTGAGCCTGCTTTGCTACATCAGGGCCTGGCCAGATTGGAATCATTGAGGGGAAAATGAATTCTCAAGTATATCAGACAAGCCCACAACAGAATGGCTTCAGAAAAAAAAATCTGCCTTACGTCAGTGCAGGGAAATCATTAAAATACCATTAACATCACATCCAACCAACTCATTTTTTAATAACATGAACTAGTGAAACCAGGTGTAACTCCATCCTTGGTTACTTTTCTGCTGCTGATGTTAAAACTAAGCTCCTTTATCCTGTTTTTTCTCTAAATGTACCTGTATGAAAGGATTTTTTGGTAAAAACAAACAAAACGAAATTTCATTCATTTTCTCCAAAGTTGTATCTGGTCTCATCTGTCCATCTCTTGTCACCCGGTCAGCGCTGTGACAATCACGCTTGCACACGTGGAATTATCTAACTAATTTATATTTAACGCAGAGGTAGCATTGTTGATGGGGGCGGTGCACCAATGCCCTGTTACATATGACGAAAGCCCGCTAGTGCGCACACATGACATCCCATAGAGAATGCACTGAGGGTCTGTGTTTTCATCAAAAAATTGATGTTACATTACAGTCAGTAATTAGTAGTAGTAGTAGTAGTTTTCATGCTAATTTCAATCTGGCTGAAAATGCACAAAAGGGACAAGATTTGAAACACGACTTTAGCCTGATTGGACAGTGATATTCAGTGGCAGATCAGATGGTCAACATGCATATCTACTGTTGCAGTGGTCCATCCGTCTACCTGTAGTGCGGCCCTATGAATGAACCACCGCTGCAGGAGACAGAGCTACAACAGTTCTACCAGGAAAAATGGGTTAAAGTTCCTCCTCAACGATGTGCAGGTCTGATCTACAGCTACAGGAAGCACCTGGTTGAGGTTATTGCTGCCAGAGGGGGTCAACCAGTTATTAATTCTAAGGGTTCGAATGTTGAATGAGTGTTTTCAATAAAGACATGACAGATCAGAATTTTTTTGTGTTATTATTTTAGACCTATTATGTTTGTCAAAACCTTTGACTTAGATGAAGATCAGATCACATTTTATGACAAATGTATTCATAAAACAATTTGTAACTTATACACAATGTTTATAAAACAATGAAATTCCAAAAGGTTCACATACTTTTTCTTGCCACTGTGTATATAATCTGACCTGCCAACTTGAGAAAAAACTGTCCAAGTTTTCAGCTTGAGATCCATCAGGCAAAGGGAAATCATTTCCTGCTTCATTGTCGTTGGTTCCCAACAGACCAGTGGACATTCCTGCACGCACACAAAGAAAAACACATGAACTGCAATATGATGTGTTACTTAAGGATATGAAATTAGCGTTAACATTGTTGGTTTTCCTACCATGTAACCATCCATCCAGAGTGAAGCTGCACACCTCAAGTGACCGGTCACATGACACTGACACTCCATCCTGATTGGACACCTGCACAACATTTGAGCCTCTTCTGACAGTCAATCCACTGTCACTGTGGAGGGTGTGTGTTACAGCACCGTTGCAGTTTGCCTTCACCTACGACACAAACAATTTTCAAAACACTAGATTGTTCATTCACAGTTTAAACGATTTAATGAAGTGAGCTCTGTTTCCAACAAACACACAGCACCTGTCCACTGCGCTGAATAGTGACGGTGTTGTTGTTCAGCTCCAGCAGGAGGAAGTTCTGTGAGTCTGAACTGAGCAACAGCGTGAATGATGGGTCGGCGCTGACATCCTGGGCAAGAAGCAGGGGACACGACGGTGGCAGCTCATACAGGTGACCGTCAAATGTCACCACAAACTGATCCGCAACCAGCAGAGCTTGATCTTTTGGAGACGGTGAAGATAAAGAGACTGAACTCTGCACAACCAACAGAGCATGCATATATTATTGAAAAACTTTAATGTGACCTACATATGAATGGGCTGTCCATGATCTTCTTCTTGAGGCGATACAGTTCGGCAGTGGGTCTGATGGAGGCCAGGGCCTGCAGGGGCCTAAGGAGCCACTCCTCCAGCAGAATCTCAATCAGTCTGGCCTCATCTGTCCGTGACTGAGGGAGCGGAGGTAGTGGCACCGACATGGTCACTGAGCACTCACTGGGAAAAGCAAAAAGGATTCTGCTTAAAATATCCTTTTCCTGCATCATTTTCACTCTAGCTCAGTCTGGCAACAAATGGAAAACTTTATAGACAATAACCTTTATGGTCAAATCCTAACTTTTGTTATTTGCAAGTACAGTGGTACCCAGTGCCGGGAATGTTCACTTTCTACATGAACTAGTTTAAACTTCAGTTCACAAATTTTAAAATGAACTAGTTCAGTTCATAGTGCCCGCGGCCCAATGAAGCCTCATCTTTTTAGAAGCACGCACAGGCCTGTTTCCCGTTGATGTCACTTTAATAAACACAGTATGTGTTTCTCTAGTTTTATTTTCTTGTTTTAAACATCTGGTATGACAAAGTCTACATTGATAGTTTTCCAGCACAGTGAACATCATGAGTGAAACTCATAAGTCAAGGCACCACTGTATTTTGGTTCATATTTAGTGTCAGTTGGGAGTAAAGTCACTGAAAAAATATTAAAACAAAACCAAATGTCATACATGGAATACAGATGTAATGTAATACAGTAAACCAGTAAAAATGTAATACAGATTTGACCACATGCAACTCCTGCCACTAGTTCTTGCTGAGTGTGTGAGTGTCATGGTAAAACATAATAAAAACTGTATCCCCTCTTTGATCAGTTTAAATCATATTATAATAGTTTTTCTTCGTGGTGGGATCATGGGATCAGGCATGTTCAGTACCTGGGGGACAGTTTGTAGACAGAAGCCAGTCGTTTCCTGAATCCAGACAGAGCTGTAGCCAATCTGGTCTCCAGCCAGTTGTATGTATGCTGACCTGCCTGAAACATACATTCGGTACGCATCACAGAACGACTACATGCATGTTAGTATCCTAGCTTTGATCCTAATCTAATCCATAGATCTGCTCATGTTTGGGATATAATAGATAGAAGAAACCTGTGCACTGACATCACTTTAAATGTGTTTCAAACATTAATTCAGACATGTCTTTGACTGATTAATACCCAGGAAATCAAAATTTTTGATATATCAACTTCATACACTAATAAGTTCGACACAAAAAGCCGCAGGCTCCTCACCACATCCAGGGCAACAGTGAGGGTGGCAACTCCAGCCTGAGCCAGTGGCCTCAGCTGAGGATTCCCCAGCAGAGCAGGTAAAACCTCCACTAGGTCTTCAGTCCACATCACAACAGCCTCCCTCAACAGCGTCTCCAGCCGCTGGTCATTCACATCCTGGTACACACCTGCCAGAGTGGCCAGGGGCCCTGGGGGCACAGCACAAAACATCAGGGATTTGATTTAATGCTTTGACTAAAAATTAGAACAGGAGCAATAAATTTCCCTTTTCATATTTTTAAAGTACCTGGACACAAATCAGAGAGGGGCATGCAGCTTTATCCAAAACAAAACAAAAAAAAAAAATCTGTGATTATGTAAGAAAAGAAAAGACAATAGCTGATATGCTGTTTTTATGCTTTAGATAAAGGTTTAACACATTTCTGCCTAAAAGGAAAGGCTGGTGCATTAATGCAGCTTGTACTTGTTGACCTCTTTGTGTAAATGAAAGGAAAAAGCACCAAAATCAGGACAAACTGAACTCATTGTTGCCTCCCTGCACTCACTCCTCAGCTCTTGTTGTCCCAGCAGCGATGCGTGTTGCAGCAGACTCAGAAATCGTGGCAGGCTGTCAGTCACGGCGTGACGAAGGAGGCTGTTCTGCCACAGAGCCAACAAACCTTTGTCTCTCTGCCCCAGCAGAGACTCAGCTCGCTGGGATACATGAAGAGACACAGCGCTCATCTCCTGCAGCAGCTCACTGTCTCTGGACTGCAGAGAAACAGTCATCACATTAAAAAAATCCACTTTTAAACCCAAATTAGTTTCATTATGCTTCATTAGTGGCTAAGCTAAGGCGATACAGCTGTGCTGACCTGTCGTCTGAACTCAGTGAGCAGATGACGTGATGTTTTAACTCTCTCCAGCAGCTTATTCCATATCCGAGAGCTCAAATAGTGAATGCGTGCCTGTGAAAAACAAACAACATGAAGCATTTAACACTTCATTAAATAAATGAAGTGTTAAAATGTAAAATGAACTTCAAATGTAGTTTCTTTTTTTTTTTTTTTTACTGTTGTTACCTCAACTGCAGTCAGACTTTCCAAACAGCCACTTGCCCTCAGCATCAGCCTCTGATCGGCCATTCCCACGGACACGCTGCTCAGACTGACAACCTTCCCACTGTTGTCTCTTTTTTTTATGTCCAGCACCAAACTGTGATTCCTTCCCACACATGCCATTACAGTCAGGTCCTCACTGTCAGGATCTGGATATGAGTCAGTGAAATCTTCTTAATAACGGTTTAAGTTTAAGCATTTTTGCAAACATAGCAGACGTTATTCTGGATTTACCATTTCTATAACCTGCTGTTGTCTGAAGACATCGTCCCTCTAGCGTCCCATTCAGCCAGATCTTCTCTGTGTGATCCAGTTGGGTCTGAACCTGAAGACCGGAGCCCCATGGCCCTGACAGCGCACTACCCCCAATCTCCACACTCCAGTTACCTATCCTGGACTGTATATACACTATTAGTATCTACACACATATTTGTACATATATTTTTGAGAAACATCAGTGACAAATTAGAAAAAAAACATTTCTGGGTGTGACTGACCTTCTCATCAAGAAAACACAAAAGTAAAATCGATCTATCAACAAAATATGACAATTAAACAATGTTATAACTAGAATTACCAAGTTGTGCTGTTGCAGATAATCAGTGCATAAATTCCTATGACCCTGTGACCTGGAATCTCACCATGAAAATACTATCAGTTCATCTCTGAATCTCTTTTAGACAAATTTGAAGAAATTTCCTCAAGGTGTTCCTGTGTTTCACATTCACAAGGCCCAAAATATGCTATGTGCAAGGTTATCACGATTTTTGACCTATGAAAACCAACTCCAGTCCCTTCGTCAGTCTAAGTGAATGTTTACATTTTTTCCTGTAACAGCCTCCCACAACAGGGATTTACACAGGAGTCCATTTATAGACTTCATCTTGGTGTTTAATATTAATCTCCCAGAAGTCTCTGACCCATCATCTTAACCTCCACCTGTCAGTGGATTACAAGCTTCCTGGCAGACAGGAGGCAGCAGCTGAGGCAGGTTAAAATAACATCCAGCAATTCCAGCAACCATCAGCCCTGGTAACTCCCCAGGGATGTGTTACTCTTCCCCTTCTACACGAACAACTGCGCCTCAAGTGACCTATCTGTCAAAGTTTGCTGAGACTGTGATACATCTGGAAACAGATGGGAGGCTGAACATCTGGTCCTGTGTTGTGGTCTGATTAACACACTCAAGACTCTAGAGATGACAGCCGACTTTAGGATGACCCGCTCCGCCCCACCCTCCAATCACTGCTCGCCATTTCCATACTAAACAACTCTATAAGCGTCCTTTCTTTACACTGTTTGTCTATTTACAAAGTTTGTCTATTTATGTCTATCTATTTCTATAGCTATGAGAAATTTCCATTAATGTTTACATGTAAGTACTGAGAAACTGGAATCACATTCCTTGTATACGTGTGTTTGTGTACTTGGACATTGAAGTAGATTCTGGTCCTATTTCTGATTTTCCTCAAAACATTCTTGAGGTCTTGTGTCTACAGACGAGTTGAAAACATAATTCCTCTGGCCACAAATGCACAAAAATATTTTGTCCAAAAAAAAAAAAAAAAAAAAAAAAAAAAAAAAAAGAAAAGACATAGCCTGATTAATTAAAGTCACAGAGATATATTATTGTTTTTAAACCACCGGAGGGATGTTGTAGGTTTGTTACCTCAGACATAAGTGACATGTTGGTGCCCCGAGCGGTGGAGGAGTTGGTGAGGGCGATGGTGAGGCTGCAGTGATGAGGACGTCCTGTCACTGACAGACGAGACTGTGTGTAAAACAGCTCCTCTCCTGAGTTCAGTCTGTGGGATCCTGACCACGAAAGACTCTGAGACACACACACACATACAGAGAGAGAGAGAGAGAGAGATACTTGATGTTATGTTTTATCAGCTGATTCATTCAGTCTGGAGAGTTTTTCCAGCATGCTTTAACTGTCAGCAGCCTATTACAGACTCACAGGCTGCGGGGGACAGAGGCCCAGCAGCACCGTGTGCTCCAGACGATCCCTGAGGTTGGTTTGGACTTTAGCCAGCAGAGTGTGTGAAGGACAAGGTGCAAGGGACACTTTGTCCAAACCAACATTAACCTGAAGGCTGTGCATCCCACGTCCCCTCTAGGCACAACACAGAAACATAAAATGAGATTTTTTTCAAAACAACCAACTACTCACTATTAGACAGGCAGACGTAAACACATTTAGTGTTTGATTTCAGTATGAAGCACAGCACCTGATACTTCATTCCTTGTTTGATGCTCCTGTTGCCCCATCGCAGCTCAGCGTTTTGTGAATATGAGTTTCCATCATGACCCACTGACACGCAGCCTTTAACAGACGACATCGCCGTCTACAAAAGCAAATGGATGATGCATAAACACAAACACTTTTACCCGTCAATAAACGTGAACAGTTTTGAATGAAACAGTTGGAGATCCACCTACCTGTTGTGTTGAGAACAGAGCACACGCCTGCCCCCTGCTGGAGTTGCTTTGCCATTGTTTGTTCAGGCTGAGGGAGACGTTAACAGGGACTGTGCTGTCCCACGACAGATGGGTCTGCAAGTACAGAAGTAACAACATTATGCATATTAAACTACACGGCAGGGGACAGATGTAACATGTTGAAAATAATGAATACTAAAAAAAAGCTGCATTACCTGGTAGCTGCTGTGCTGTTGCCTTGAGTCCTGTGACAGTGTGTGAAGTGACAGTCGGCTGAGTGTGGAGGAAAACGGCTGTTTCAGCTCCAGCTTTGTCTCATTCATCTCCTCAGACCAACTCCACCAGCTGAGAGCATTCACCTTCACATAAAAGTCCACAGTTCATGATCACAGAAAGCAATATACATGCTCACACTTTACAATTAATGCAGCAATGAGACAGCTTCAGTCTCATCTCAGTCCTAGTGACCAAACAATCTATAAGAGCAGCCGAGCTCATGATATACATAAAGACTTTGAAAGTCAACAATAAAAATTTAAACCCATTAGAAAATGATCAGGAATTCAGCAGGGTTATATCATCATGTTTTCTAGAAACAATGACACTATTTTGATCCAATTTGAAAGCAATGGAGCGAAGCCTGAGTCATAGCTGTGTAGAGGACATGATAGAAATCTGGACAGAAAAATTTAAAGACAATCTCTTAAATGAATCTGAGTTTGAACAAAACTGGACTGGACTGAACAAACCCTTTTTACTCGGGCATCAAAAAAAAAAAAAAGCCAGACCAGACTAAAATATATCATCTTATATCACCTAAAAATCTTAACGGGCTTAATGTCATTTCACAGGGCATCCACATAACATCAGATAGACTATCTAACTCAAGAACACAAGGTGGACACCAAGAGAACGTGGGTTTTTGTTATTGTTGGGTTAAAAGAAGAAGTTAAGCTTTTTAACGTGGTGATGTTAAAGACAGCATAAAAACATGAAGAATATTAATTAACCAAAAACAGTGATTCAAATATATAATCATTTAAAAGTGACAAAAGGGCTCAAAAAGCACATAAACCTATATCAGACCTGACGTCCTGATAACAGGAAATATTGGAGAAAATGGAGGCTGATAAGTTTAGCTATCACACTAAACAGTTCGTGGATCAACCTGGATTCAAGCACGAGAGAGATTTCTGTGTAGGTGGACCCAACACAGACGGCGTTGATCACAGCATCTCGTACTGTGAAGGAGGAACAGTTTTTAGTTTTTGAGAACCAAGTTCATTTGGGTGAAAATAAATAGCTCACTCCCACAGCAGATTAAAAGTGTCAATAAAACCAGTGTTTTGTTCTCTGCAGTGGATTACAGCTGCATTCCAACTTTAGTAAAATCACTAACAACCCAGTAATTTTCTCTGTGGTCAGGATTTTGTTCACAGCAGGACATTTTTTTTCTGCCTTTTTGAGACTTTTTAAGACCATGTTTATTTCTCAGAGTGAAGAAAGTCAACCTCAGTCCAGTTTTTCATGGTTTTCACATGGTCACGACACACTTGTGCAGTCTGACCTGCTCTAGTCGTCCATGCCTCGTCCAACCCAGTGATAAATTGTCGAGTTGACTGTGTAGGGAACGCTCCAGTGTCACCTCCAAACTGGTCCAGCGAGGAATGCAGTTGATCTGAACTAAGGCCAATATGAAAAGAGAGCCATCAACAATGTGTGGTTATTATTTTCTTAAAGAACTGATAGATAGACAGACAGACAGACAGACAGACAGATAGATAGATAGATAGATAGATAGATAGATAGATAGATAGATAGATAGATAGATAGATAGATAGATAGATAGATAGATAGATAGATAGATAGATAGATAGATAGATAGATAGATAGATAGATAGATAGACAGACAGACAGACAGACCGACAGATAGATAGATTGTTGAGTTGTTGAGTAGAGTTGTTAAACAATTGATTACCCTTCAGGGTCTGGTTCCCCATCTCTAGTCCTGGGGGGCCAGAGTACAGACCAGACAAGCTGAGCTCCTGATTGCCCCACACGGCTCCATGTTGAACTTGGTAGCTCCAGTTTCTAGCTTCATACACTGTCCTCACTGCTACAGTCCTGGGCAGCGGTTTCAACTAGAGAACAAAAACAAGTCAGTGAAACATACATTAGAAAGATTAGATGAAACATACAGTGGGGTGAAAAAGTGAAGTAGACCAAAAGATCCTCAAAATCTAGACACCATGCTGAGATCTAAAGAGATTCTAAAGCTTTTGGACTTCAGCGAACCACAGCGAGAGCCATTATCCACAAATGTCAATAGTGAACCAGTGGTGAACCTTCCCAGGAGTGGCCAGCCAACCAAAATTACCACAAAAACACAGCGACAGCTAATCCAAGAGGTCACAAAAGACCCCACACAACATCCAAAGAATTGCAGGCTCCACTTGCCTCAGTTCATGACTCCACCATAAGAAAGACACTGGGTAAAAATGGCCTGCATGGCAGAGTTCCAAGACAAAAACCACTGCTGAACAAAAGGAACATTAAGGCTCATCTCAATTTTGCCAGAAAACATCTTGATGATCCCCAAGACCTTTGGGAAAATACTCTGTGGTCAGAGAAGACAAAAGTTGAATTTTTTGGAAGGTAAGTCCCATTACATCTGGCGTAAAAGTAACGCCGCATTTCAGAAAAAGAGCATCATACCAACAGTAAAATATGGTAGTGGTAATGTGATGGTCAGGGGCTGTTTCGCTGCTTCGGGACCTGGAAGACTTGCTGTGATAAATGGAACCATGGATTCTGCTCTCTACCAAAAAATCCTGAAGGAGAATGTCCGGCCATCTGTTCGTGACCTCAAGCTGTAACAAACTTTGGTTCTGCAACAGGACAATGATCCAAAACACACCAGCAAGTCCACCTCTGAATGGCTGAAGAAAAACTAGTCAAAGACCTGACCTGAATACAATTGAGATGCTGTGGCATGACCTTAACAAGGCGGTTCATGCTCGAAAACCCTCCAATACGGCTGAATTACAACAATTCTGCAAAGATGAGTGGGTCAAAATTCCTCCATAACACCGTAAGAGACTCATTGCAAGGTATCAAACACTTGATTGTAATTTGTGCTGCTAAGGGTGGCCCAACCAGTTATTGGGTTTAGGGGGCAATCACTTATTCACACAGGGTCACGTGGGTTTGGATTTTTTTTCTCCCATAATAATAAAAACCTTCATTTAAAAACTGCATTTTGTGTTCACTTGAGTTGTCTTTGACTAATTTAAGTTTGTTTGATCTGAAACATTTAAGTGTGACAAACATGCAAAAAATAAGAAATCAGGAAACACTTTTTCACATTACTGTATCTATAGGTAATGGTAGAGGAGAGTGTATGTCACATTGCATGAGTTAATCAAAAATACCTGTGGGTACGAGTGTTTGAGCTCCAGTGCTTGTCTGTATCCACTTTCGATGGCGGCAAGTTCCCCGAGAGCCCACAGCCTCTTCCTGCCCGACAACACCTCCAACAAACCAGACACACCAGACTGAGACTGGTTCAGCTGGACACAGAAAAGACAGATAAATACTGATTTACATGTGCAGAGAATAATAAATATAATTCCAGTCATGGGTTGGCACGGTGTTAACAAACTTCAAATCATATCTGATGTTTCAAATATAGTTTAATGAGAATATTTGGGAACAAAAACCAACCTGAGAGCGGAGATTGAGCTGAGAGGGCAGGTAGACCAACATCTGGGGGATGTTCTGGACGACTTTCACCATCAGGTCTTTGCTGCACAAACAACATCATTTTAAGCATGTGTGTATGTGTGTGTGTGTGTGTGTGTGATATTTAGTTTTAGTGTGATTCTAGTTATAAAATACAATGAGCCTGGGCGTGTACCTATGAGAGAGATGGTGTCCCTGGATGATGAGCGCAAGTGATGAGCTGAGTTCAGGGTTCACAGCCATGGAGCACCTGAGCTGTGACTCAGTGAGTCTTCCCCAGGCTTCGAGCTACAGCATACCAATAATCACAGAGGCAGTTAGCGCAGAACAACACTGGAGGTACTTTGAGTGTACAGTATTCTCACCTGTAAAACAGGACTAGTTTGTCCTTCCACAGTATGTTTAAGGGTAACTCTGGCCTCCTTGGATCCTCCGTGTGCCCTCCAGCCTCCTACGTCTCCCACCATTCGGACCCTCCAGTCTCGACAGTGAACATCTACCAAGGCGCTCCGCAGAGGACCTGTGGGTTAAAACCACAACAATTAAATAATCCTTAATCATGATCATGACAGTAAAAACTGCTAAGAGCATCTTTGTAAAACAAACAAAAAAAAAACCCCTAGATCTGTCTTAATTTTAAATATGAAATATCCACCATGTTGAATACAATTTCAATCAGTTGTTTTGGGCTCTAGTGGCTTTTCAAATCAAATTGCGGCATCTGCTGGTCAGTCTGTGGTATTGCATTTACATGGTCAGATTCACAGCATCATAGTGACAAAAGTGTTAAATCAAGAGCTGTGTGAATGAAAGAATAAAAAAACACCTGGTAATACAGTGATAATATTGTTAGTTAATCTGTCAGCTGTTAATGCAATCAAACCTTTGAACTGAGCAGTCAGTGCACTGTCCAGACTGAACTGTGACCCTGTTTGATTGGAGGTTAGAGGAGAGTAGGAGAGTCGCAGGGCCAGATGTCCATCACCCGCACTGACATTAAAGCCTGAGGCGAGCAGCTTGTGTCCCTCCACAGTGAACTGAGCCCTGGACTGAAGCCGAGAGAAAACTCCCTGGATAAGACAAAGACCCTTGGAGAAAAAAAAAAAAGATCACACATTTAAACAAGTATTAAAGAAGGAGACCTAACATAATGTTTAGAGAGCTGATGGTCGCACTGGGCTTAACCTTAGAGTGCTGAGACTGTTTTGGCCATTTATGAATAATTTTGTTCTTGTTTTTATATACCATATAAAAATGGTAATTGCCAATATTCCCACAGTGTAAGGGGTTCCCAAATAGAGAAATATATAATATATAAAAGGTCAAATTTGTACAAAAATCAAAATATACATAAATGTTTACAATAAATACCCTAACCCTACCCCTGAGACCTCATATAACAAAAAAAAGATGAAGACATTAAGATAAATCTAACATCTGGATTCTCCTATTTTGCACACTTTGAATCACGTATAAAAATATTTTTTATCTAAAATGTGTATTGTATCTCAAGTTAGCCTAGAATAAAATATAAAAACACTATATGATGATGTTGATGGAATGAAGTCCTTCATGATTTTGTTTTTGAGCTGTTTTGTCTTGAACCAGTCATGTGTTCAGAAGTCTAAGGGTTAAAAATATTCACTTACCTCTATACTGAGCGGTAGTCCTCTGTCCTGCAGCCACGACCAGCTATGCCACATGTTACCACTTATTTCTTTGGTCATGTGGAAAGATCTCATCTTCAGTCTCAGTCCTGCCTGCTGACCTCCAATCTGGGACTGTAAGGTTAAAGCTTTCCCCTCAGAGGAACCGAGCTGTACCTGCTCAGACAGTCATCACATTGATTATCATCTGAGAGACTGACTGCATACCTTCATTAACAGAGATGTACTTAATAAATCAACAGCTTTATTTTGACTGATTGTGTTTACTCCAGTATCGTACCTGAACACTGTTGTTTCCAGGAACTCCCAGTTTCTTCAGATAGTTCACCGTGTGTTTGAAATAAGTCTTGACTCTCACTGTTCCAGACGACTTTGACACTGTTATGTCGTGAGTTAGCTGTAAGACAGTCAGATTTGACAACACAATGAATGACCAGTGCACCAAACAAACTCTTTGGGAACTTTCAGCTGGTCAATGGTTACAACTATACATTCATTGTTATTGTTCTAGACTTTTGCTTTAAGTGGTTTAAAGGAGCATGATACCATACAATGTGTTTATGATAATTTCTGCTCTTACCTTTTGATTTCCTGCACTGCTTCTGAATATACAATAGTATGAGCCATTGTGGTAACTCCCTGAATTCAGTGTTAGTGCAGAATTTGCAGGCAAACCAAGCTTCTTGAGCACAGGCGCAGAGTGGTTTAGACTGAGTGAGGCTTCATTTTTACCCTGCAATGACCACCACAAAAGTAGAGAATGAAAAAAAAAAAAAATACAGCAACATTTTACATCAAATTCATCAAATCTATAATTATAATATGAAATTTATCACATTTCATCGGTGATCAGTTGATATTTTAAAACATATCAAATGCTTCTGATATATGTGCAAATCCTTACCTTTGTATTCTTAAGAGCCAATAAAGCCTGTAATTCTGCATCATCAACTGCCAAGGAGAGCTGAGATTCAGCAAGAGTTGGGGAGACGACCAACAGCCCTGAGGCCTGTATCCTGTCTGGGCTACCCCACTCCTGGAAACACAAACGGAGAATAAGACAGTTAAATTATTCCAGATTTAATAAGGAATACAAATTTATGCACATATTTAATAAAATCACTGTACCTTGATCAGTGTGCAGTTGTTATGATACACCACTGACCCCTGCAGGCCTGAATGTGACACCACAGCTCCACTGGCGCTAAAGTCACAGTCATCTATCTGAATCACAGCCTCTGCATCATATCGCTCTTTTCCAGCCATGCTGGTTAATCTCAGTGTGCTGTGCTCAGGTAAACCCCTAAGAGCAGGAAGACTGTGTCGGAGTTCACCCCCGACACTCAGCTCCGGCCAGGCCCTTGCATTGAGCCTCAGTAAACCTCTTCTGCCATCCAGGTCAGTGTCCACCATGGCCATCCAGGTGCCTTCAGCATCCCGCCACACTGACCCATTTAAATGCACCTGTCGAGGGTGAGGAGACTGTTGTTCTTATGACTGATGAATAAATGAATATATCTTTCACAAACACTCGTGCATCAAAAAAAGTCCTGAAGTGTCAGAAGTTCTCAGGAGCAGATATTTGTATCTGAAGTGATATTTAAATAAAAACTTAGATGAAGTTAAATGATGAAGTAGGTTATTTCTAATGGGGGACTACATTTCAAAATCTTTCACATGTAGTGCTAAAATGTTTTTACCGTAGATTTGATGTTGTTCGGATCCAGATTAATTATCTGGTGGATACCTATTCTGATTCATATCAACTTTAATTTTATCTGTGTAAAAGTTTTATTAACCATCCTCACAGCCCTACCTGTAACACTGGACACTTTGACTCCAGAGACCAGAGCCACTGGGTCCTTCCTGTGGCCTCTGTGACCCTGTTGGCTCTAATGTGACACGTCCCAGCTTTGATAAACAGACTCCCGCTCGGCTCAGAGCCTCTGGGAGCAGCAGCCTCGATGGAGATCATCTGTGGCAGACCTCGGCTCCTTAGGCTGGGGAGGGAGTGAGTGAGGGTCCCAGAGAGACGCTGAGGCCTGCAGGACCGGACTAGATCCAGCGTGAGGTCTTGGTTGTCTGCCCTCAGAGAAGAGGTTAAAGTCAGCTGGCAGGGGGAGACTGACAGGAGGCTGTGAAGAGCCAGAGACACTGGAAGGACCTTTAACTGTAAAAGATAAAAAAGGTTGTTATTTTTTTCATGTATTTTGGGGTTCATGCCTACAGCTGTTGGGAGACAGATTCATCTCTGTCTTTTCGGCAGAAACAAGTGAGATGAGGGAGCTAAGTGTTTAGCTCTGCAGCTGTATCATCTGTGCTTTTGTTTTTCCCTGCTGTTAGACAAATGAGCTGTAGCTTGACCTTCTAACAGACTGGAAACTGCATTTCAAAGGATGCTGTGTTAACACAGGCAGGGGTGAATGGTGTGAGGAAATCCCAGCTTCTAACTGTGATGAAAGGAGTGACATTACAACACCACAGTTAGAAGTTACAGCAATATTTACACCTTAAACATATTTGTTTATTTAGGTTTTCATGAGCAGTATTAATTACACAGGACTTAAAGACGCTCTTACCTGTAGAGCAGGACAGTAACTGGTCACATTGATGGCATAAAAAGACTGTTCCCCTTCTGTTTCTTTGGTCTTCCCCAAGTTACTCCTGAAATAACAGTGACCCAGCTCCAGGCTGACCTCCACCCCAGGCAGATGTGCAGTGGAGACATTCAGAATTAGTTCCCCATGGGAGGGAAACCCCAGTGCCTTGTATCGCCTCCATAGAGTGCTGGACAGATGCTTTAAGACTGAGACCAGGGAGACAAGTTAGGTACAAAATAATGCTGCCTTTCTGTTCATCCTCAGCCTGGAGAAAAGCACTGAGATTTGTGGAGCAGCCAGAACGAGTGATGGAGACGTTGACAGAAGTCTGTGGGGGCAGGAGAGTCTGTAGGGGAGTAAATGCAAAGAGAAAGTTGAACTGGGATTAGTTTTGCTGTCCCTGGAGGGGAAAACTATTTTGTCTTGTTACAACTGTTTTCATAAAGTATCTGCATTATCAATTAAATGTGCAGTATGATGGAAAGACGAGAATCATCTTCAAGACAAAGATGTTTCCTTCCCTTTCCTTCTGTTGGGAAACACATTTCCTGACTTGTTTCCTCTCTAACCTTCAGCAAAACACATCGCTGCTGGACAAAAACATTCCAGCTGGTCCTCCTGTCCTCTCCTCGTCTGTGTTGATTTGCCAGAAGAAGCACTGAGCAAACATCACTTTCCACCTCAAACTGGGCTAGACTAGCCGTGGTGGACATGCTAAAAGTGAGAACCCCTGGTAAACCAGTAGAGACCAAGCTCTGCTGCAGTACAACCCTGAAGGAGGTGGGGGGCTCCCACACAGCAGTCATGTCCATCTGAGCAGAGCGGGTGTTGAAAGAAACTTGAGCACTTCCAGAGAGGGAGGTATTGTGGAACTGACCTGACCCCCGGAGGTCTACTTTGTTTGGGATGATAGAGGCAAGAGAGGCCCAGTGGTGCTGCAGGGTCCAGCTGACTTCAGCCTTTTGGTTTTTAAGCAGCACAGACGAGAGACATTGCAGGAATTCCTGCTGGTTTTCTAAACCCAGAGATCCTTTGAATCCATCTGTGTCAGCTTGTCCATGGACAGTTAATGAGGTTTTATGTGGTACATCCCCGTCAACACTCCTTACCTGCACCCACTCCAGCCTCCCCATTCCTTTACACCGCACAGACACTAACAGACTGGAGCTGACTGAGTCCCATATGACATTGACATCTGCCCAGATGCGGCACCAACTTTCCAACTTCATCCGTCCAGTCACCTCAGCTTTGTGTGTAACACTACGTGTCCCATACTCGAGCAGCCCATGCCAGCCATACAGCCCAGGCCTCTCCAATCTCAGTCCCACATTCAAGTCTGTTCTCCAAAGGCCAACCACCAATCCAATCCCAAGGGCCCACCTCTGAGGCCCTGGACGAAGCAGAAGCCTCAGACCAGATTTGGTGGGTATGCCCACATAAGTCAGCAGCACAGATGAATGATTGAGGTTAGCCCTAAGCTCCTTCTGGCCATTGGAGCTGTAACAGCCTTTAGTTTGAGCACTGAGGCTAGTGTGAGTGAGCGACAGGCCGTAGCAGAACCTGTTGTGTGGTCTATAGGAGCGAAAGGCTCGTACCTCCACAGGGCGACCTGCCACATTTCCACTGCACTGGGCTGAGACTCGGCCTGCAGTGGTGTCCCCTGTGCAGTTCATCTGTAAAAACAAAACCCCCTGTTGGCAACGTTTGTTTTTTAAGGCAGAAACTGAAGAAGGAGATCTGAAGAATTACTGAACTTTTAACCAGCCACATATAATAATGTGGTACACCAACATGCTAATATGAACCTTTAGTATATATATATAAAAAACATGCTTAATGTTGAAACAGTATTTCATTTTTATTCATAGTGTTTAACTACTAATGATGGTGTACTGCTGGACATTTACACAAGCTGGAAAAGTTAAAAGTTGGACTTCATTAAAGTTAGAATGAATGTCCAAAACCCACCTTCCTGCACCTACACAGTATGTTGTAAAGATTAAACTGACAAGATAATGGTGCATGCAAGTGAATACACACATTTCTTTAAAGAGACACAGATACAGAAATTCCCTTAACAGGTTCAGGTCATGAATGTAGGATACAAATATTCAGTCTGCTTTGGGGATTCAACAATGTTACCTGTTAAGGTGTGGTGTCCTCCATGGGATCTATACCTGGACCCTTTTTATTTTAACAAATTTTCTTCCATTTGGACAATATGTATTTGTTATCATAGCGTCATACTAATGACACATCTTTCAACCAGTGATGTGGGTTGTTTGGATTAACTGATAACTCTCTAAAAACTTAAATGTGGATGTGTGGCAACTGTGTGAATGAATTAATGTAAATACGGGTCCATTCAAAACCTTACCTTTTTACATTTTTTTTTCACATTTTCATTGTCATAGATTAACTTGTGTCAAATTTACCTGTAAATATGTAGGTATGAGGCCCTGGAGCACTTTTATCTGTTGCCATAGAGACACTAGCAACATGGCTGTGCTATCTTTTGATCCGACACTGAAAACAATGTCAGCCTTTTTCTCATCTTCGATGAGGAAGACCAAACTTGTGTCTAGTCCATCTGTTTCTAGCTGTCAGGGGAAAAACATAAAACACCAGAGAGGCAAATACACATGAAAATAGTCAAAGGGAATAATAAAGTATATTGATGTGATAGTCTTTTACCTGGTAGTGAGTTTTAGCTTGCATAGAACTTGATAAACCTCTTTTCAGCAGAGCTTTGATTTGATGCTGCACCCCCAAGATGTATTGCCATCGAGGGATGAGGTGGTCCGTCTTTCCACCTTTAAATTCAGCTTTTAGATATTCAGGTCCAGCCTGCAGCTCTGCCACAAGTGACAGTTGACTGCTTTCCTGTGTCCACTTCACCTGCGCAGTACTGTTAGCAGGTACACCTGCTTCCAGAAGATAAAGAGACTGATAGACATGGAAGGATAAAAATGAATAAATTACAATATGTTATGCACAATGTAATGATTACCTGTGGCACTGAGCAAATGGAAAGAGTGAGATAGTTGGGTGAAGACTTCACCACTTCCTGGATTCCCCAGTTGGCGACTGATGTTCACAAATAAAATTTCATCCCCAAACCAAACACTCAGCCAATCACAGGCCTTGTGGGAACCTTTTCTGAGCGTGTCTTCTTCGTCCTCACTGTCTGAAAAGTCTTCAGGGTCTTCCTGATGTCTAAGCTCGACACTATACAAATTATCCATTACTCTAACTCTCAGCTGCCCTACAACACACAAACACATACACGATTAATTCAGAAAATCAACATGAATCTTGTGTCTGTTTGCTAAATATGAAACTACAACCAACAGCTTAGATAAGCATAAACCCTGAAACCAACCAGCACATCTAAAGCTAACTGATGAATATATTACATCTCATTTGTTTAATTGTGTTAAAACACAAAATTTAATAATGTTAAACTGTAGTTTTTACAAGTGGGCCTTGGCAGTTGTCAAGTCATAAATAGCCCAACACATAAACACCCCTTAAATCCACAACCTGTAATATTTAATCCTCTGGATTTGGTAAATAGCAAAATGATATAATGTGTTTATTAGTGAGCTTTAAAGGTGTCAGTAGGGGATTTTTATACTTGGATGGAGCCAAGTCTCTTTTCCCTTGTTTCCAGTGTTTATGCTAAACTATGCTAGGTCATGCTAATTACCTATTGGCTACAGTTTCATATTACACACACACTGGTATCAAAGCTCCCATTAAACTCTCTGCAATTACAGTTTTTCTCGGTTGCTTTGGTGCATCTCTCAAATCATCATTAACATTTGCATATCAGTTAGTGCATTTTTCAAAACAATAAGGATAAACTGCACCACATAGTGAATTAGCTGCAAAAGCATGTATCTTTGTCAAAATACTTAGTTTATGTCTCAAGTGCAGGTATTGATGTCAAAATGCGTAGTTTTAGGCTAGTAAATGTGTAAAAAAAAGCTAAACAGATAAACTTGTAAAGACATATTAACGACAAACTTTTCAAGAAAACAGCAGTGCCTACCTTGTGATACGTCAAGGTGTGACAACAATAAAACTGGTCAATCACATCACCACTTATTAGTCCTGTTAGCTCAGTTGGTAAGTAGTTCCACTCTAAAACCAGATATCTGGGTTCATGTCCTGCTGGTGGTAATTGTTGCTATTAAGGTGTTTGTTTTTAGGACATTGAATTTGTATATGTACACATTGTCTTTCCACTTCTAGTTAGAAATGGTAACACTCTGTTCTGCTCTCTATATATATGTTTGCAAGTTGAAGGTTCATGGGATTCACCTATGAGCTGCTGTAGAGAATCTAAATCTCTATCTAAAGCTTCACACGTCTTCGTCTTCGTAAGTGAAAGTTAATGCTCACCTGAGACTAATATGTTTGACAGATTTTGTTAAATAGCTCAACTCTTTTGCATGCAGTGACTTAATGCAACAATGACAAGTTGTTCTGGAGGGTAAGACTATTCATCAACTGAGGACTAGTACAAGCATTTTGATCATCATGACATAAGCAACTGAAGTTGTATGATACATCTGCCAGTTGCACATAAGCAGCAGCCTAAGTTTACAAAATCATTTGCAAAATGAATGAAACTGAACAAGCAGTTTTGATAATGTCAATTCTGTTCTGAGAAATTCACCAAAGCAACTGAGAAAAACTGTAATTTAATAATAGTGTTTCCCAAAACACTTAACTGCTACCTTTAATTACTATAATTAGTGTTTTCATATGAATTACTACCTTCAATGAGGGTGTCAGACTGTCCCAGTGCCCCATCCAACCCCAGGGCTGAGGGAATAATAGCCAGGTTGGCCATGGAGTGTCTCAGGTCTCCTGACACAGCCAGCTGGAGGTCCTGGGTGGTTTTAATAGATCCTTTAACCTGGGCTAACAGACGCTCATCCCCCTGTGTATAAGAGCCATGTAAAGATATGCTGGAGGGGCAAGAGACAAATGAAAAAACAGCTGTGATTACCTGTTTATTAGAATATAATAAATGCAAATAATGTGTTAAAATACAGATGATATTCACCTGTCTGAAGACATGTTGGCAAACATGTTTACATGCAGGTCAGTGGCCATAGGCAGCAAACTTTGAGATAAGTTCAGCTTCAGTGCTACAGCTCTGTGCTCCCTCTGGAGGGAGTGAGACATCTGGGCGTCCAGCTTCACTCGGTCCTTCCCGTCAGCCCTCACATGTACTGAGCTTCTTCCTTTACCAGCTGTAGAAACGTCTGTAATCGCTTTTATCTTCACATGGGAAAACAGTATAAATGATAAAACATCTCAGAAAACAGTGAGCAAAATAATTTGATAAAACTAAAGAGCAGCTCACCTGTAGATTTTTGGGAACCTTTGACTTGAAGGGATGAGAAAGAGATGAGTACAGTCCCACTTTGTTTGCTGTTCCATTGAGTTGCACAGAAAGCTAAAACAAAACAAAACAAACAAACATAAGAAAATACAGTTCACAGCCACCAGAAACACTTCTGGTATAATGCACAATAACTAAAATGCAGGGTTAGTTTTACTTACGAGGCACTCCTGTCGCTCTATTCTCAGTTTCCCTTTGGCCTGATAATCAAAGTCGATGTTGTTTTTGGGGCTCCAACGTACGTCTCCCTCCATTACAGCAGAGGAGGGGAGCTGCAGCTGTGACAGCAATAACAATTCAACTGATCATAACTTTGGCCTCATACTGTAAACTATACTGCACACTGTTGGAGGGGACTTACATCATTTGTTAGACAGTAATCATCATACGACCACTGAACCATGTGGTGCAATGTTATTAATAGTTAATATTAAGGTTTCTGAGTAGAGAGGCTGGTTTACCTGGAGCTGGTGGGTGAAGTTGGCTCTAACTTTTATCACTTGATGACTTGAATGCAAAGGACTTGACTGAATTTGTCCAAAGAAGTTCAGTTTGTCTTTACTGCCGACCCGTAACCTCCCTTGTACGTCCCTCTGGCTCTGAAAAGGCATGTACCATACAAACATTTAACACATGAACTTAACTTAAAAATCATATAGGAAGTCTACACACTGTTGGTGTCAGGAGTTTGTGTAATGTAAAACAATTACACCAAAATAAATGTAATGTTTTTGAATTTTAAGAGGGTGTGGGGATATAAAATGAAAAACTACAATTCATAGTCTGTCAAATTGTGAGGGCACCTCCTGTCCACTGGCCTCTTCAGGTCAGATTTGACTGGCGTTACTAAACTTTAATCTTCTAAACTTTAATCCTCTGTTTTAGCTGCTCCTTGTGTCAAATTCCTTTTCATCTTCTGCTTTCTAGCTTTAAACATCTGATGGTTTTGTGCCAAAATTGACTACAGTCGGTGTATACATATGCCAAAACAATGTTGGTAATTTTCACTTGACCCCTACCCAATGTAACCAGTGATAACATGTATAGACACATTCAACTGCTGGTTGTCCAGGTGGTGTCCAGCCAACGATATGGGATTTATAGATAACTGGAAATGTTTTTGGAAATGTTTTTTGTTTTTGGCTGATTAGGGGAGACAGCATCCATCCTACTGTGGACAGAGCAGCTCTCTTATCTCTTATCTAGAAATCTGACAGATTTCATTAGACCTAAAACCTGACAACCCAGAGTTAAGACCAGAAGACAGAGTTGCAGTCCTACACGCTTCTCTGTGCTTCAGTTAGAGCGGTCATCTCCATATAAAGAAATAGAAACTGTGTCTGCTCCCCATCCCACCAACCTCATTTAACCAAAAACAGGAGATACTCATAGAAATCTAATAATCTAATAATTTAATGTCAAACATACTTTTTGTTATTGATGGTAAATAAGATGTGATTTTTGTGTTGCCACTGTTTGTGGTCAGTGTTATTATGACTTTACCTGCTTTGTGGTTACGGTCAGACATATTTCTGAGTCAGATGGGATAGTGTCAGAGCTGAAAGGATGAACCAGCACAGAGCAAACCTGAACATAAAGACACATAAAAATCACTGTTGTGAAGCACTGACCCAGGTTTCCTTGTTAAGCATTATATGTTCAGTTGATATATCAACTTACAAAAGGGCTCGGCGCTTGGTAGCCCAGAGTAAGGGTGTGGATGATCCCTCTGTTGCCATGGAAACCTGCTTTAGACTCCAGGATGTAAAGGCCTTTGAGGAGGTCGACAGTGAAAGTTTCCCTAAGGAGGAGGGTCTGAGGAAAGGATTGGAAGGGCTGTCTGCGGGAGACAGTTTGTTTTAAAAGTTAGCAGTTTTTTGTGCTTTTATATAAACTCATCATCATCGTCATCATTATCATCCTAAAACATTAAAGTACATCAGACCTGAGCTGGAGCAGTGCTGTTTTCTGATACATCTTCTTGTCTTTCCTCAGCTCCTCCACTGTCCCTTCAAACTCCAGCTCTGTGGCTTGACTCATCGACTTTGAGAAGCTCATCTTCACTGTCACTTGTCTCTTCTTCAAATTCTTACACAGTCAGTATAAAGTCAGAAACATCAGACATGTAACAACAACAACAAAAATCTGCTTATCTATCACATCCATTTGTGTCCCCACCCACCTTGTCTGCAGTCTTGAGCGCAGCAGTGAGGCTGACATTGTTCTTGCCGTAGGTGGAGGCCATGTGCAGGGTGTGGCTGAGTTTAGAGGCCTCCAGAGAAATGTCTCCTCTCAGGGGAGGCGTCCACAGTGAGCTCAATGAGCAGGAGGCCTTCACACTTCGCTTACCCACTACACCCCACCCCCCTGCCTGAGGGGGAGGCACATAGAAAGGTTAAACACCTGGTACATCTATGAGAAGATACTTTTCCAACTCAATATCGTGTCTGGTATCATTCTAACAATTCTCTACACCAAATAAAAACAAATAAAAATAGGGTGTTGCAGGTTTTTTCTTCCTCACTTTAATATAGGTGACAGTGGGTGTGTAGAGCTCCAGATGGGCCTCCCTCTCCCTCCCTCTGTCCCTGTACAGACCCTCCAGGATGAGGTTACGGATGGTCAGCCACTTGCTGGCTGTCAGCTCCGATGTGAGCTGGAGCGTGTGGCGTTGGAGCTGGCTCAGCTTGTGGGCAGTGTAGATGTACAACCACGGTGTGTCCATGTTAAATGAACCTGAATGATAGTTATTAATCAGCGTTGCAGTTGTAAACCATTGATTTTATGTATTAATACTAGAAAACTAGACAAAAACTAAAAAAAAAAATAGATATTCAGACAAGAAATATATATAGATTACCTTCCCACTTCTTGAGCAGACCATCTTTAGGAGGGCTTTTCCAGTGTAATCCAGCGACCAGCGGCATCAGGTTGTTGTGGTTGATTTTTAAATGAGTGCTGCTCTCAGGCTCAGGCTGCTTCATGTGAGAGTGAAGAAGCTGTGTCCTGTAGTTTAAATTTTTCTCTGGCACTTGGAGAATGAACTGGAATCATACAAGAGGTAATTTATTTTCATTTCATTTTGTACAGTCAAAAAAAAGTGTTTTTATAATTGTAAATATATTCAGCAGTGTATTTATCAGTGTCTGTCAACCTTATACCTCCAATGTGTAGCTGGTGTGATTTGGTGTGGACTGGTTTTGGAAGGACTGACTCAGGAGAAGAGTACGTTTGTTGTTAATCTCATCCCAGTGTTTTCCGTAGCTCATGTCCAGGGCTGATTTAATGTGACGGAGGCTTTCCTCGTGCCTTAGGTGAATCTGAAAAGGTTGTACAGTACAGACAGAACACAAAGCTTTTAATCACAGTAACATCTACAGATTTCCCTGTCATGCTGTGTAGTCACCTTGTGGTTGATGGGAGCCGTGTTGGAGCAATAAAATTCATGATCTGCTCTCATGATGTAGGTGAAGTTGGAGTCTCTCTCGCTCCTCAGTCTCTGAGAAGTGTAGCACTCCTGATGCAGATGCCGGGCGTCGCCTGGAGGAGGGTTTGCATCAAAATCCTGCTCATTTGAAACATCTAGAGGAATAATATGCAACTACAGGAACAACTAGAGGAAATAATATACTGTAGTATTTCCTTCCTCTTGCTGCAACATGAAAATACATATACATGACTGCATGAGTCTTACCCATGTGTTAGCAAATTACATTGAGGGAATTTGGATAAACGGTCAGAGGACAAGTCAGTGTGTCTCTATTCTGGACAGACTGCTCCTTTACTTCAGGAATCTGAGCTTGTAATTATTACACCCGTTGCTTTAGCTGATTGTAATAGCAAAAACTGTCTCTTTCTGGCTCTGGAGGTTTCTTCCTGTTAAAAGTGAGTTTTTCCTCCATTGTTACCAGTTTACTGTGGGGACTGTTGGGTTTTTATATTCTATAATATTGCAAAGTGCCTTGAGATAAATGTTATTTTATGTTTTGGTGCTATACGAATAAAACTAAATTCAACTGAATCCCTCACCTCCCAGGCCGTATTTGAGCCTGAGTGCGGAGCTCCACACTGAACCCTTCTGCTCCATCAGTCCCAGCATCCTGCTGCCAACCACACCAGGTAGGAGGAGCTCTGCCTCCACAGAGTACTGCCTGCTGCTGCTGTCACGCCTGCGCTCCAGGGCCACTGACAGACACGTGTCACTTGCATTAGCATACTTAAAGCTAAATGTTTAGTATAAACTTCATGGAGATCATTTTAGAATTTAGATTTGATTGATAATGATATAGATACATTTAGATTTTTGAGATACCTGACAGTGATGCCGTTTCTCTGAACACATTCTTTACAGTAGCAGAGAAACTGGTCTTCCTGCCGAGTCTGCGAGTAACATTAGCAGAGAGGATCATGGGAAGTTCATCAGAAGCCATCCTGGCTTCAAGGTGGTAGCGTGTCCTCTGTTCTGATTGGAGGGTCTGCGAGTCGACCAAACCCTGTGGTGGACAGTCACTCAGTGAAAATTATATTACCAGTAGATTCATTTGAATGAAAACTCTCCAGTACAGATCTCACCATGATGTAATAATGAACACCATCAATCGTCAGCTCCAACTTTCCAGACTTTATATTCTTCTCTTGTTCAAGTTGTCCTGAAAATGCAAAACATTTTCAGCATTAAATCTGACTTGATCCTGATTAAATCTGACCAAGACCTGACGGCTTTGTGTTTTTGTTCCTGTGAGACAAACCCTGTATGTGGATGGTTTTCAGTGGATGGATGATCCTGAGCAGCAGTCTGTGAGGGTTGAAGGCCAGGTCCAGAGACATGTCCCTGGGGATGGAGGACTGAGGCGTGGCCAAGAGGAGGTGAACAGAGGCCTCTCTAGGAATCCACATTCCTCTCTGAAACACATGGTGTGTGACACCTTTGGGAGTTAACCACCATGAGACTAGATAAAGAGATCACACAAAGTGAACCAGTGTATTTTTGAAGAGTAAAGAGAGAAGAGGATCCTCATATTTCTAAGCACCTGATGGTGCAGTGAGTAGGCGGCCTCCAGCAGGTAGTAATGGAGGCCTCTGTCCAGCTTCAGCAGCCTGAGGGAGAGGTGGACAGGTCCAGCAGGGGGTAATGAAATCCCTGCAGGTAATGGATAGGATGTATTGGAGCACAGCTGCCAGCCGACCATCTTGGACCCTGAAAGACGCAACAATAAGTGTTATAGGAATAAGTAGATAGATGGACGGACGGACAGACAGGTAGATAGACATGTGTTGTAGAGAGGATGGGATGTATCATCTATGATTGGGGGAGTTTCCAGGACTTACATGGCTTTGGTGTACAGGTAGTCTTCTGAATTCGACTCTTTGGTCCCTTTATCTCTTCTCTGTGGTCTCCACTGAGCTGAAACACTCTTGAGCTATTGAACATAAAAATGACACACTCTGTCTGTGATGCCATGATTCAGAGCATATCTCAAATCTCACAATCACAATTTTAAATATACACAAAAATAATTATAAAAGTTGCTTGTAAAAGTGTAAAAAATAACTTTAAATTGTAAACACTGTAAACATATAGCACAGACATGGTGATACATGATAGGTCTCAGTTAGATGGAAGGTAGATACATGACAGGTAGATAGACATGTGTTGTAGAGAGGATGGGATTATTGTCTATGATTGAGAGGAGTTTGCAAGATATACCCCCCCACATCCTCCAGAAGGGTGCCCCAGCTGACTTCACCAGACACCAAACAATCTCCCCTGAAACTGTTTTGTCTCAAGAGTCTCTATGAGTGGCTCAGCTCCAGAGACACAGAGACACACAAACACCTCCTAATTTCATATACGTTCACTGCTACAACAGATTTCATTCATTCATTCGTTCATTTACCTGAGAGATATAATGTCCATGACGTCATCAGGTGTGTTCAGCGTGACCCTGACATCCTGCCCTTCCTGTAGCTGAATGCTGCCATCCACGCTGGTGGAGCTCTTCAGCTCAGAAACCCAGTCCACTGCGGCCTGACCCAGGGCACCGTCAACCCCCATCCTGGCTGACAGTCCCACATAGGCACTGAGAGCACACACACACACACACATAAACAGTTATACACAATTTGTAACTGAATGTTGTTGCCTGTCATACTTTGTAATGTGGCAGCACCTGGGTTTAATGTATCCCGTCAGAGAAAAGTGAGAAATATCCCTGTAGTTGACGTTTCCCTTCAGTCGCAGTGAAATGAGGGACGTCATGTTGATGGCGAGCTTGATGGGTAAACCAGACAGCGACGGTAGAAGCAGCTCCTCTGTCATTAACACGGCTCTGTGGTTCAGCTGAACCTCCTGACCCTGGAGGAAAAGCGAATGAGAAAACAAGAGTACCGGTATGTGTGAAAATAAGACACAGAATAAACAGACATTATTTGGAAGAGTGTTACAAACACCTTCATACCTTGAGCAGTTTGACAGCCAGTCCCGCCATGCTCAGTGACAGCTGGTTGATTTGGTTGTAGAGATCTTCACATGTAAACACACTCAGCTCATTTCCAAACACCTTCACACTGACCCAACACTTGGGTCTGTTTTCTTCCATCTTCCTTCTCCCAAACAGCTGAAACAGACCAGTGGTACAGACACATTAACATCTTCTCTCATTGCAAAACCTATCTCCATTTCTTTATTTCCTTTATAAGCATGGCCTTAAACATACTTACATTTGTTTTTATATATGTATCTGAGTGATAAAAAGCTGGGCTATCTGGTTATCTGGTTATTTTCACCCCAAAAATACAAAACATTTAATGTTTGTATTTTTATAAAATATGCTATTGTGCTTTGGGAAATTACATAATGTAAATTGTCACTTTAATTATATAATTTCTATGTTTTGTAGATAAATGAAACAATTCATGAATAGGATGATCATTAGATTCATCTTAATCAACAACTTTTGACCTCAATCTTAATGTATCTTTATCTGATATTTACAAAATACGATGACAGTTATTGAAGATAACAGTGTTGACTGAAAGTCTTAAACGTAAATTACCACGTAAATGGTTGAAGTTACACAAGAAAAACTCCACCTCCTGGTGTACAACAGTGCTGGTCTTTGTCTGGTTTGATCCCTCATGACCAAGGTTACACGTTAAAATTGTTGCCCTGACATAACAGCTCAGAGGACTCGACTGTCTTACAGCTATTACAGTGACCTCACCATGACCCTGGCCTGGTTCAGATAACTGTCGGTGCTAGAAAAACACTTTTCCCTTTCTCCTTTAGGGCTCTCATCTGTTTTTCTATTCATCCGTCTGGTGTTGTGTTTTTGATTGCTGGTGGCGGGCTCTGCTTCAGAGCCATGACTGAAAACGTTCTTCAAAAGTGGTTCGATGTTTTCAACGTGAAGGTCCACCTGAGATGAGAAGCACAGCACAATACATGCATTCAACATCGTGTTTTGTCATGTTTCCAACATTATTCTGTGCCTGTTTTTTGAAAGGGTGTAAAACTCACCTCCACGAGGTTGTGAGCTCTACCATGAAAATACACTGTGAGGTTGGCGGAGGCAGATCTCGGTAGGAAGGATTTAGGAGAGAAAATCAAAGATGTTTCCAAATTTGTGACTCCTACTCCTAAAACGAATGGTATTATTGGTTATTATAATCATGGAAAATGAAGACATTACACCTATTTGCTGTAAATGTATCTACCATTACCTGAAGTGACAGTGTGATCTGAGTAGGAGGAGTATTTTAAAAACTCGGCTTCAAAGTCTCTGCTGATGATATCGTCAGGCAGTGACTCGATTAGGGCCTGCTTCATGGGGTCTTCACTCCTCAGCACGTTTGTCAGGTGACTCCACACAAATGAGCCAACTAGAAAAACAGAAGAGCAAAAGCATATTATGGCAAACAGGACTGGAAAAAGAGGAAGGACATGCCTGACGAGGAACTAGTTGTATTTACCTATTTGTGTCTGACCATTGATTGTAAGGGCTGAAACTAAAAAGAAGCTGCAACTGAGTAATCTGAGTTTTAGTTTAGAGTTTTTTTTATCTTTCCAATAATTTTGCATTAAGGAAAACCTATCTACAGACTGTTGTGGTTTATCAGTCCAAACCTTGGCTGGAGGTCTCGTTTTTCAGCATCGTCTTTACCACGTTGAACACGTCGTGGTCAGGGCAGCGTATGAGCTGCTGGTATGCAGCGATTCTGACCTCAGGATCCTCCTGGGATGAGCTGTACAGCTGCAACAGCACAGACCTCTGAAGAGAAGGAAACTGCTGTCAGTCACTGATGTCTTATTCCCGCTCACCTCTTCACCTCCACCTTGTCACATCATGAATTAATTACCATGTTTTTAACAGGGTTAGTTTTTACAATGTGAATCATTATGTGACCTGTTTTGTTTGACTCACATCAGCTGAGCAGGGAAAGCGTCTGAAGGCTTGGATGGCAGCGAGCCTCAGCCTCAGTGTTGATGACTGGCCAAGCGCACAGCGATTTAGCAGAGGAGTGAAGACTGGAGCAGACAGACCGGTGTTTCCCACTGATTTCAGAGCATAAAAAACCTGCCAGGTGACATATTAAACTGTTTCTGTCAGTTGTTTTTTAAACATCCAAAGTTTAGAAAGATTCGGTGTCAGTTTCTCACGCGAGTTGGTTCTTCTCCCTCGCAGCCTTCCCTCAGAGTGTCCTCTAGTGATCGCATGAAGGTCTGTACAGAAGGAAGTTCACCACAGGAGGTTTGGGACCTCTGGCACAGCTGATAGACCAAAGATGATCCAGACAACAAGGCTTTGGACCACAATTCTGGGATCTTGAGTAAGACCTAGACAAACATGACAGATGCAGTACACTCAGCACATGGTAGAGGGCTGATGCAGCAGGTTTACCTCACAGTTGTGACAAATACATAATAGTTTTGATGAGACATCTGGGTCGACATTAACATCACCTACATTGATGGAGTCGATGATCTGTGAGGACGGATGAGGGACGAGGGCCATGGTGGTGAGGACAGACTGAGTCTGCTCCTCCTCCAGCTCTTTGTTCCTCATCAGGTCAGTTAGTAGTAAGATGCAGTTTTCAGTCCCACATGCTGTCAATGCATCTAACAACGGCTGCCTATTCATACAGCATTCACAATATTATGATATATAAGGCATGTAATTGCTAAATTTCATTGTATTTTACAGAAGAGTTCACTGAAGACTGTATTTAACATAAAGAAGGGAACTGTAAAAATTAGTGAACTGAAAAAATAGTTTAAAATTGTAGCAAATAGGATTATTCAGTTCTTCTTACTAAGACTAAAACTAGGAGATTGAGTCTTGACACTAAATATGAATCTACAGCCGTCAGTTTGAGTGTATTAGCTTAACACAGAGACTGGAAACTTGGAAAAACTAGCCTGACTCTGTCCAAAGGTAACAGAACCTGCCCAACAGCATCGTTACAGCTCATTAATTAAAATATGATATCTGGTTAGTTTAGCTCATAAAAAAAGCTAAGTGTATAAATGACATGTTGTTCTGTGTGCCAGTCTGTTTCTCTAGACCAGTGTTTCCCAACCGTTATTGAGCCACGGCAGATATTTTACATTAGGAAAATCCCGCGGCACACCACCACACAAAAATGTCACAAAAAGTACATATAATAAAGTACATTTTTAGTTATTAAGTGAAACTGAACAATTCCGATGGCACACCTAATGTTTCTTTTTAACGGCACAGTGATGCGCCACAGCACTGCTCTAGACTGTAAGTTATCGTGGGGTTTATTCATAACATACATTGTGTAAGACAATCTTTATCTTATAACTCTAATAAGCTTTTCCTTCCACTTGTGAAAGACATTTGCAGTTGCTCTTTCAAAGTGGCATGTTCAAAGCTTAGCTTGGCACAAAGACTGGAAACAGCGGAACAGGCCATTCCTGCCTAAGAGTTAAACAAATAAATAAATAAATAAAACTAAGGTGCAAAAGTGACACATTGTGGTTTTACATGTAAGCTAGACTGGGTGCATCGACTTCCTGGAGCTTGCTCTGGTTTCCTGGTTAAAAACAAAACAAAACAACTCAAAGAGAAGAGTGTGGTTGTCATAGTTCAACTCTGTGTGAATCGCACAAACAGATATAGTTTTAGAGAGTTTTAGAGAAGTTGTTATATAACAGTTGGCATTGTGACCTTTGTGACAGAGCATGGCTGGTTGTTTCAAGTCTTAATACTAGGCTAAGCTAAACCACATTCTCAATAAAGCATCATATTTACTCTAGACAACATGAGAGTGCTATCAGCCTTCCTCTAAATGTTGCACTTAATCTTTAACTGTGCCTCCAGTCCACCTAGTTATGTCAGTAACCCAGGAAGTGAGCCAGAATACACGGTATGAGGAATGTAAGTGTTATGATTATTATCTACCTGTGTCTGATACATTAAATTGTCCATGATGACAAGAATGCGCTTGTTATATTCAGCGGTAGATGATACGTCATCTGCGTCTTGCAGCAGGTTCTGATTATGTTGACTATGTCTCGAACAGACTGTCTTTTGTTTACTCAGTGTGTTATTTTTCTCATTATGATCCGTAAACAAAGTGCATACATGTGAAGCTGAAAGACTGACCAGTCATTGCGGCACTTGAAAGACGCCTCTTGCCAGAGAGTCTTAAGTTGAGGGAGAGTCAGATATCTCAGTTGGAAAACAAGTTGAAGGAGTTCTTGTGATTGCTAGGAGCAGATAAAATGCACATGTGTGTGAGACGTCTATGTTTAGGCAGAAAATAGATGCAATGTACACTCAAATCTTTCAGAATAACTTCCCCTTATCCAAAACCAAATGCTTCCTGTAGATGTGTGAACATGTTTCCATCTCTGCAGTCGCCTGATCCTCACAGTAATTATATTACAGAGTGTAGATCTGGCTGAGAGGCAGTCAAACCACAACTTATAAACACAACTATGCTAACAGTTAATATTGATTGATGATGGAGCAGCAGTAAATAAAAAGTACCATAATTATTACTTACAGATAAATGCAGGTCAAAGCCGACTGAGCTTACCAACTGTGGGTCTGAGGTGAAGCTACACAGCGTCCTGACAGTCTGACTGACATGCTGCAGAGTAGACGACTTTCCCATCCATGCAGCTCCATCTTCCTCAAACTGCAGGTTGGTTAACACGCCACCACTTAAAGAACCTGCAGAAACAATGAGGTTCTGTGTCTTTCATATCGTTTAGGTTAATACATAAATGCTACATCATTTTTACATGATAAAGTGCAAACAGTCCCTGAGACAGACCTGCTCCTGAAGGAGTCCCTGTCTGGGCTCTGAGCAGGAGCAGAGTGGACACAGTTTGGCTCTTCACTGACCCTGTGGTTCTGGACCACGTTGCCACAATAACAGATTCTGTACAGTTGACCTCCTCCATCACCGTAGATCCGTGGCGCTGAACACAGTGTAGATCTGACTGCACTGACTAGAAAATAGACATGCCACAGGCCTCTGATGTTAAAGGTGCCAAGACTCAGGCAGCAGAAAGAAAAGAAAAAAAAAACGTATACAGCAAAATCTATCTTAACGACCATTGCTGATATTTTCATATTTTATGAGATTATGACTAAGTCTCACACGCCAACATCGCATTTCTATTTTTCTGTTTCCAAAAATGAGAATGTTAAAGAAAATGTGTCATTTATATATGCATTTGACCTAAAGATAGTCTAAGACCTGAGCGTCCCAGTGATAGCCACCTTTTCAGCATAAACTCACTGTATCTGCTGTTAGAGCTACTGAATGAGGCCAGAAGTTTGCCAGCCTGGACTCATGACACTGTTTTAGATCCCTGGTCTTTAGCAGTAAGGGTCCTCTTCTCTCATACCTGCTGGTACATGTCCCATACACATCTGTCTGAAAGAAAGAAACAGTAAAGCAAAGTCAGATTATCTAATGAACTTATGTAATAAAGTTTACTATGTTACTATGTACTATGTTATAATGTTATAATCATGTTTAATAACTGTTACTAATAGTAGTAAAAGTTGAAGTGGTGTTTGACAGAAAAGAGGAAGTACGAAGTGTTGCGCCTTTATTCCGAAGTTTTACTACAGACATATGCAAATACTCTTTCTGTGTGTACATGTGTGAAAATTGGGGATGTACTACATAGACCATGTCTCTCATCAACCCTCACCTCCTTTTCTGTTTCCTGTTTGGCGGCCATGCGGGAGGTCTGGAGCATGCTCAGTAGAGCCCTCTTAATGTTGAGGGCCCACACCTGCTCCCCCTCCTGGAGACAGAGGGCCGTGACCTTTCCCCCCTGGAGGGAGAACTTGAGGCGCGTTCTCTCCAGTGACTCCCTGGGAAACAAAAACACCAGATGAGCCCCCCGAGACCACGACAACACAGACAAGCGAAGCATCTGAACAGAGTATCACATTCTTAATAAAACAGTTGTAGCATTCCAAAATGATCTGGACTTTCACTGCGAACGCCACAGACAGAGACCACATAACCGAGCAGATGAAGACTAAATCTGTTCATTCATTCATTCATTCACTGCTCTTTATTAAAAACACACCACATTGCATGAAATCTACTGTGTATATTACCTCAGGCTTTTTAAACGCTGCACAGAGTGTTCCTTCTGAGGGGAGAGTCGCTTTATCTGTGGATTTCTGATCTGTTGGACAAACATGCACATGTACATGAAACCACATAATCATAGTCTTATTTTATAGCAGTATTTCAATAGAACTGACCTGCATCATTAGGTGACAATCGGAGACCACGTCGATATCAACCACACAGTCCAAAGCCAGTCCATTCCTGCCAGCACTGGAGCCGTGAAGGGTGGTGGTAATAGTTGTGCTATACCTGTAAGTGTACCTCACCCCCCTCTGGAAGGACAAGTCAGGGGTTGGCAGCCCTGTGGATATGAAATAATGCAGTCAAACTTCTAAAATAGAGTGTATATAACGCTTACATTTGTCACTGAGCATGCATCAAATTTGCTGTGCAATGCACAGAGCAATGAACAAAATTCTCACCAGCACAACTTGAATCACAGAGATTTGGTTCCACCTGAACACAATCACCCACTGCACAGAAAGTCAAGAAGTAAAAGGTCTCAGACGTGCTTAGGAAAAATATATGGTGAGTTTATCAAACTTCTTCACTTCTATAACTCACTATCATGTCATCATGCCACAAAATGCCTAACAATGTAAAATAAATTGATATGCCAACCAAGAGTACCCATAAAACACAACAAAATCAATAAAACTCACCACACAGAAGGAGAAATATCAGTGTAACGTGTGGATAATGAAGCCATAATAAGGACACGGCCATAGCAACCTCAAGTCACTGCAGGTCTGGCTGCCTCTGAGCCTCCACATGTAAGTGAGATGAAAACCAAGCACTGTTCACAGCCACTGAATGACCACACTTGTACGCGGACTTCCACAGTCGCCCATACTACTCACTCAGCGACCAATCAGGAAATACCTTCCAAACTGTAGCTACAAGCATCCACTGATCCAATCACTTGACGCAGCACCACCACCCCATCCCACCCACCACCCGCCCCCCCAAAAAAGAGGTTTTCTTACACCCCCATTGACTTAGACAGACACAAGACATGAGCTACATATGTGCACACATTTTACTTTATTTACTTTATTACAGTAAACAGTAGGCACATGAACAAAAACACATTTTAATATAATAGACAGCAAAACTAAGATTGCATCATTGTCAATTTGTTCATGCTCCTTTATGATAAAAACAGACTTGTTTGAGGATTATGAGACACACTCTGTCAATATGACCATAATCAATAAACCACACAACCAGTGTGGGCTCTAATCTATTAAAAGCTGATTAAAAGACGACTTTTCTGAGGACAAACAACTACAACTGAGTAGGACACGAAAAGAGAGACATCTAGTGTCTGTGTTTGATGGATAAAAACAGTTGAAAAGTAGAGATGTGGGGCTTTCAAGTATTCAAGATTTAAAATGTGACATGAAAAAGTCGTCGAGCGCTCAGCCATGTTCTCTGGCCTGAGACTGGAGCTGGAGTTAAATTATCCAACACGCCTTTCATCCCAATCTCCTTCCCCCATCATTACCAAACTGCCTGCCACCTACTTTCCACGATGCACCCGCCGCCGCGGTCCACGCCCGTGCCTTCCGACGTCACTCCGTGAGTGCTGCTGCCTAACGCAGCGTTCAACGTCGGAAAAAAGTCGTATTTTACAAATCTCTTTTAAAAAGACGGCGTTACAACATGTCCACAACAACACTCAGCTTCGTCAAATATTGGTGGTAGCCTAGTTGTGACATTGATTATGACAAATATGTTTTAGCACGATAAAAAGTAAAACAATTTGCTCGCAATTATGAGGTTGCACATAAAATACACATAAACAGCTAAAATATATATTGGTTAGTGTGTTTAAGGGCGAATTTTGCTTCAAAATGGTCATAAAAATACATTATTTACTTGTTTACCTAATAATGGAAAGACTTCAGCCCAAACTGAAGTACTAATATAGCTTTTTACAGGAACATAAACACGTTCGCCTCAATGTGTGGACTTTACTGATGGTCCGTGAACGCCTCCGTTAGCCCGGACCAGGGGGCGTAGGTTTGACCGGCTTCTCTGAGGCTCAGACACAATGAGCCTTCAGACAGTGAGGTGCACGCATGTTGGGCCGGAGTCATTGGCACAGTTTTAGCACATTATTATTCTCAAATTGCGCCTCTTCTTTGATTTTCTTTGTAATTTCCAAACTACTGATACGCTGTATGGCGGTAACAAGGCTCAGCAGGAAACGGTTGGTTCGTCGAGTTTGATGAAAACGAGGTCGGGATCAGACTGTCGTTAGCCCCTCCTGGCGGATTTTTTTTCGTTATTTTTTCTCTCGCTAAAGCCGACAAAACAAAGACAAGACAACGATGTCGTTGATGGCTTCGTCTGATTATTTCGCCGCCGAGTGTCTGGTATCGATATCTAGCGGTCCTGTCCTGCATAGACCCACCCCGGTCGCCCCCGCCAACCAGGCGGCCACGGTGGGCCTGCTCCCCGGGGAGCCCGACGGGTCGAGCGAGGATAGGGAAGTGCGTGAGACTCTGAGGCTGGAGGGGGCGAACATGATGGCGGTGGCCGGTATCCTCACCGACCTGCACGGTAAGTTCCGCCCCATGTCGGCCTACTCGGAGAGCAGCAACTCATCATGTGGTGGAGAGAGCGGTTACACCACGTTGTCTGACCCAACCACCCCTACCATGACCCCCTCCGCCACCCCGGTCCCCGGTCAGCAGCAGCAGCTGAGGGGGGGAGGAGCAGGAGGCGTGGGGGCCCCGCGGTCTCCGGTGAAGCGACATCAGTGCACTTTTGACGGATGCGACAGAGTTTACGGGAAATCATCCCACCTGAAGGCACACATCCGGACACACACAGGTATGGACACAACAACAATGTGGTCACGGCAGCAGCTCACATGTTACACACACACACACACACACACACACACACGTGTAAAGTTTACCCCCAACTTCTGCTTTGTCGCTGACATGCACACCCATGTTGTTATGATCACTATATCACACAATATACGAAGCTCTTTTATGTTTGGCCAGTTTTTCCCAACATTTTCCTCAGACTTTGTTCAATAACGTGGTCAAACAAAGAGGGAAAGACAGAAAAACTCCCCCTCAGAGACTGTGACAAAGAAGTAAACTAACAAAAGAACTGGGCAGGACGTTAAACCCGGTGACGAAGGTCTTCCTCCTCGACTGGATTTGCATATGAAATGAACGTAAGACGAAACCTTAACGTCGACAGCAGAGAGCTTTTTACAGGAGCAGAGAGTTCATTGTCGGACACAGCCTATCCTGTTGATGGCAGCAGCAAGTGCTTTATGTTGAGGCCCTGTAGCCTTTTTTTTGGGGCATCACATCCTCTTCCTGGGCTCTGCTGACGATCTGAAATCTACTTTAACTGTAACATGTAAATTTTTAATAAAACGGGGCAGTCAGAGCCACAGAGGGAGGCGCGTCCGATAATGGATGCTTCGACCCCCGCGTCTGATAATCCGTCTATTTTCATTTAGGCTGTGATGTTTGTTGAGGAAATATAACTTGTGTATTTTCATGTGTTTCGCGTCAGCTCTGTAGCGCGCATCGACGCCGGCTAAAATAGTTAGATTTAGTTGGAAACAAACCCACCGTCTTGTCGACTGTGTGTAGCTTTTGCACCGAGTTAGAAAAATAAGTGCATGTCTGATTTTTTTTTTTTTTTTTTTTTTCCGCAAAACGAAGAGAATTGGTGTGTTCAGGGTCACTGGGCAGGCGCAAACGGATTAAGGGCAGGAAACGGCTGAAAGAAACTGTGGTGGGAACGCCCTCAAAGAGTCCTGCAACAACAACGTGGCCTGGGTCTGTGATCTTGAAAATGGCACCGAGCATCCTCGTCGATTATCGTGGGTTGACTCGTGTTGCCTTCAGGAGATTAAGGCTAGAAGTAGCTTAGGAAGACTAATCTGGAGCATCTAATTCCTGGATCGTTTTTAGTCATGTATTTAACGACGTGGAGATTAATATTTGAGTCTATGCCATATTCCACACACGTAGCATAGTAAATGTATGACCCTGTCTTGGTATTTACTGTGGTAATTTAAACCTCAAGTTTGCTTTTGGAGCAAACTTCACACGTGGAGCCACATGTCCCTGCAAGTATTTCATTTAGTTAAGTTAGAGTTAGTAAATAATATTAAGTGTTTTTTTTTTTTTAATTTTGGTGTTGGTCATATTAAATGAGATGTTTTGAAGACGTCACGACAGCTACATGAAATTGATTATACTTCCCATGTTTCACCTCACAAGTGATAAATCAGGTAATCTAGACAGTAGATAATTGTTATTGATATGACTAACTTGTTCTTCAGTTCTTGAATAGACCAATAATGTACGTGTTTAACACAACATCTGCTCATTATTGGTGTTGGGGTTAATAAGTATCCCTGTTCTCTTCATGCTACAGGTGAAAGACCCTTCCCATGCACCTGGCCCGACTGCGAGAAGAAGTTTGCCCGCTCCGATGAGCTCGCCCGCCACACCCGCACCCACACAGGGGAAAAACGCTTCCTGTGCCCACTGTGCGATAAGCGCTTCATGCGTAGCGACCACCTGATCAAGCACGCCCGTCGTCATCCCGACTTCCAGCCTTCCATGTTGGGACGCAACAAGGGCTCATCTTCTGCTTCCAGCCCAGCTGTGCACCATTAAGATGGTTTTGATCCTGCGTACTGTGGTCAGCAGGAACGCAGACAGAAGGTCACGGTGGTTTCAAGTTAACCAGCTACAATCAGATCCACTGATTAGGATAGGCATTTCTGTGTTGTACTCAAAAATGTGCACATATACACATTCACAAGCCGGCGCACACACAGAGCTGGATGTGAGGGAGAAGTAGCCTCATCTCTCCATCCACACTGTTGAGTCATGTGACCACTATCCACCTCCTCAACATAGCAAGGGTTGGGTAAAGAGAAACTTTCCAAATCTGTAAGAACTGTGGATTTGTGAAGAAATGTGCTTTTCGATTCCACTTATTGTTTCCTGAAAGCAAATTTTGGTCTTACCCCACTTCCATTCACATCGCTGCTTACACATGAATCAGTGCACGTGTATAATGTTTATAATGCGGCAGACTGGAGTTAACTTTCAGAAGTGAAGCTGTGCTTCGCAAAATGCCGTAATGTTACAGTGAAATTTAATCACTGCATGAAAATAAATCCATGCATGGAGGATAGTCCTTCTAATACCACATTTACTACAGAAGGTTATCAGGATGCAGTGTATTTTAATATCCTGTATTGTGACATAGGGGAAATCAAGTTGCGAAACTTTTATATAAATCAAAAAACCTTTTTTAGTCAGCTTTTGATTTATCCTCCAAATTATATGACAGAACAAGGTACTTCATCACATTGATGCAAAAAAAAAAAAATTCTCTAAAACCTTTTATGCCATTTAACCGACAGCTGTCGTTCTCATTTAATTGCAGCGTTGCCAAATGTTGCGAATGAATTAATGCCTCAGATAATAAAACCTAATGTGAAATCTTTTCCATGGCATAACAGAGAATAGTGTTCTTTCTTTTACCCCAAAACAAACAATAAAAAAAAAAAAAGCACCTTGTCATTTTTTTTGACATGTTAATTTCAGTCTAAATTATTTCATGGAAATAAATGTGGTCTTTGCTTTCAACACATGTTGGTTTTCTTCCTTAATCAGGGTTCAATAAAAAGAGGAATCACAAAGCAGATTTCAGTCAAAACCCAACCCGAAACCATAACCTCATTCTCTCAAACTGAAACACTTTCACACAATTGCAGGGATTTTTCATGTTTTGTGTAAAAAAAAAAAAAAAAAATCTGCACATTCATCATCAGCCAAAACTTTTCTGTTTTTTTGTGGTTTTATTTTGCTGATTGTTCTTTTTCAGTACCATTTATTTACTATGAGTAGCACAATATTGTGATGTTAGGTAGAGAGGCAGTGACTAGAAGCTTTTAAGCTTTCTTTTTTTTCTTTTTTTTTTTTTTTTTTTTTTAAAGCTTTGCCGAATCCATATTCTAATTTGTAGTGGTGACACATTCCTTCATTTAAAAAAAGATATTGCATTAGAAACAGTCATTGAGGTGATATGTCAATGTTTTCTTTCTTGTATATTTAATATTGAATTTAACAATAGATCAAATATTAATTTTGCCAGAAAGTGGATCAAACCTCACTGTAGAAGAGCTGTTTGCACGCCATCCTTAAGTCTAGATCATTTATCATTAATGAAATGCTGACACATAATACACTGGTATTATGTCTAATACTGATGCAAATGTATATAAGCTTTAAGCTTTTAATGTAGAAACATGGTAATGCTACTAGCAGCAGAATTAATACATGATGAATTGTAGTCCTTATATTAGGGGTAACAGTATACACTTGATAGGATGGCATTGCCTGTGTGTCGGTGTGTATGTTTCGTTTTTTTTTTTTTTTTTTTAATTTACATTTTTGTTAGCGACAGAACTGGGAAAAGTGTGTGTGCTATTTGGAGGCATGAGTTGAGCTTGATTATACTGTTCCAGCTTGCTGCAGTATAGTCTCTATTATGATAGTATAATAGTCTCTATTATAACTCCTTGTGTGGGAATTTAAAAAAAAAAAAAAAATGTATGTAATGTAAAATTAGTTTTACCCCAAGAAAGCTAAAAGCAGTAGATCTTTATTGTGGAGGACATTTTAACGTGTGAAAGCGGCAGGAGCGCAGGCGAAGCTAATAACCTTAACGATGGCTCTGTTCTGTGCAGGTGTACCATTGAACCAGCATGCACAATAACTCAGAGGCAGGCACTTCTAAATGGGATGCAGCCATTAGTAATGTTATTACATTTGTGTTTGACTAAATTAAAATGACCACTGGTTTAAAATAAATAAATAAATAAATCAAGATTTCGTACTATGTTAGGAGAAAAAAAAAAAACAAAGGATTTGTTAAGAGCCCGTTAAGTATATTTGTACAAGCTGGCACCAAAATAGTCCTGTCTCACCAAAACAATTAAAATAACCGTATCAAGTGAAACCTCATGTAAAGTAAATGTTTAAAAGTCTGTTTGAGTTCACGCAGTGTCAAGGTCTGATTCCAGAGAGGCTTGTTTTTTTTTTTTTTTTTTTTTTTTTAATGTTTCCACACTGTTTGTCCAACTCACGGACATATTCCTTTTATCTCAGTGAACAACAATTCTTCAGGAAACTCTGAAAGCCTTAAACTATATCATAACTACTTTGCACCATGTTTACAGTTGAGTCATTGTATAGGTATATATGCCCTTGTGTGGGCTCATTTACAGATACTCATTATGCAATATGGCACTTTTTTCTTACAGGTATATTTGGCTGAAAAGTGTAATGGCTTGCACTGTTACTATGCTTCTACGAGCGAGCACTGTGGAACTCTGCTAATGTGTTAGTAACCAATGGTTTGGAAAACTGCCTTTTTTTGTCCAAGTGCTTTAGAAAGTGTGATAAAAGAAGTGGGTGGTAGATTGTTTTCTTATTTTATTTTTTATTTTTAATATTATTTTTAGTGTTTGCTTAGTCATCCAGACCATCTCCTGTTGTGGAATTTGTTTAATTTGAATTTTGAAATTAATTTCTTTTTATTTCCCAGATGGGACCCACGTCACTGTTGCTCCCAGATCTGTTTTCATTTTCTTTTTCTTTTCCTCCACACTAAGATCAAAGAGAACAACTTCAGATGTCTTCCTCATCCATATGTGTAACCATCCTCACACACCATTTCACTGTTGAGCTGCACTCATTGACGTGAATGCAATGCTTTGAAAAGTTTGTACACATTTTTCCTCAGAGGTTCGATCTGTTGACGGTTCTCGGCCGCTGCTGGCAGTGACCTTGAACACATGGACTGTTCATCAAAGGAACATACACAATATTCTTGTTTTCTACCTTTCGAAAATGGAAATATATCTTTCCATCTTTTCACACAGATGGAAGCGTCTTTTCACTCTGACTCTGTCCGGGTCTCAAAGCTATAATATCACAAGAAGAACATACCTCACTCTTTTTCCTTTTTTTTTTTTTTTTTTCTTCTTCTGTATTTTGCGGTATCTGTACAACATCCATCCAACCCGTCTTCTCTGAAATTCCCATAAAGCCATCGAGCCTTAGGTTTTTAGAAGTGTTGTTTTATCAGCTAGATGGTCTGTAATGTATCCCTGTCCTTCAGTTGTCTGTATATGCAACATCACTACTACCTGTATAGCAGCAGAATTTCTTTTTCCCTGCCTCAATGAAATTCTGATGTTAATAGAAAGTGGTAAATGAATCTACTGGATAAATCCTGCATCAGCAGCCCATGTCACTAAAGCTCAGCAGATGGTTTAGTTACCATGGGAAAGACTCATGGCTGAGTCAGACTGAAAAGCATCATAAAATATAAAAACAATACCTGTAGACTGTCATTTCATCACAGATATCAATTGAAAGAGCTCAGTCCAAATTTATTTGTTCATATCACTGAATGTGGCTTGATGACAGATAAGCATTATCCACTGTGGTTTTTTTTTTTTGTTTGTTTTGTTGGTTTTTTTTTTTTTTTTTTTTGCTGCGCTGCCTTGCTGAGAAAAAAAAAAAAAAAAAAAAAGATAATTTCTCTGTCACCACACTAATTCAGATATGCACATTGTACAGAAACGGATGTTTTTTAAATTGATGCCTAATTTTTACATTAATGTAATTTTTAAAAGAAAAATCCTCTTATCAAAGCTTTAGTTGAGGTTAAATAGGAGGAACTGTGGAACTAAATCATTTCTGCGACAAGCTGTTTTGATATTTATATTCTCAGGTGTCTTAAATTTTTAGCGTTGGAGTTTCAATATTTCCTGCTGTGCAACACCGAAGTACAAGCATGTTTATTTCTTCTTTTGTTATGCTGATTAATTTATTACAAAAACAAAAAAAAAAAAACAAACAAAACGTACCATTTGTGTGGTTTAATTATTCTTTTCATAACTCACTTTGTGATATGGAACAGTACTAATATTAAATAGTTCCATTGTTTGCTTGACATGAAAATACCAGTGCTTTTTTTAAAATAAAAATCCTTAAGTTGATCGCTGTTTGTGTTTTTTTTTTTTTTTTTTTTTCTCCCTCTGGTCAACAATGAGTCATTTATCATTCATGAACTGCTGACACACTGTAGTATTATGTCTAATACTGATGAAAATGTAAAAAAAAAAAAAAAGTGTCGGTCTTAATAAAACACCATCAGAGTGTCAACTGGCTGTGAACTGTGTTAACATGAATGTCAGCACTAAAACTTGATTCAAGTCTCCATCTTGGACACTATCACCAGTGTTGTGACATCCTCTAATTATTGCTGTATACTAAGGTTTGCAAACTTATGTCATTAAAACAAGGCACTTTTTTTTTTTTTGTTACAGTGTCATAATTTGATATAAAAAGACAAACAATGAGGAAAATAGACCGTTATAACATGAAAAAGACCCAACACTGTGACAAGGATCTTGTTGAGAGGTCATAGTGAAGCTGCTGTACTTTCCTGTGGATGTTACACATGCAGGTAAACAGGTGTGTCTATGGGCTTTTATTTGTTAAACCAGTTGTAACAGAAATGTTGTCTTCAGACAGGTGGTCTGATGCTGGGACCTGACCTGGGGTCAGTTTGTAAAAACGTGCCAATGAATCCCAGTCAGCTGATGATAATGGTTTTATATCAGGTCCTTGTGCTGAAATGTAATTAGTTATTTCAGTTTTTGGGAGGGTGGGCTAGTGTGTAAGAGGTTGTTGGTGGGGTCTTGCTGTGTAACGTGGTCGGTGTAAGTCTTCCTCAGAGCTCATCTGTGTGTCCGCTGGCTGAGAGGGGGGGCACGCCACCAACAGTTGACTGAGGAGCCACATGTTGAAACCCAACTTCCTCTGTTTCCTGCTCGCGCCGCTGTTTGGCACCGTCTCTGTCCCAGTCTGTCTCCACCGCCTCGTCGTCCCAGATGGTGGATGTCTCTGTGTCACTGAAGTAGCCGGGCTCACCGGTGTAGTGTGTGGGGAAAGAGCAGCAGAGGCTCAGCTGAAAATGCCCTCAAGTCCCTCTGATCAAAATACTGCATGTACTCGCTTCTGAGGGGATAAGGAAGTTGGCATGGTAGGAAAAGATGACAAGGCAGTTTCACTTCACAGTAGTAGACTGAACAACAAAGGCTTTGACTGGTTCACATGTGACTATATCAACAGTTCATGAGACTTACTTGGGGTGTTTGTTGAACATGATGGGCAAAAACTCATCAACAGGCAGCATCTTGTGCAGGGGGTTTGCCTGCAGAAGCTTCCTGGCCCCCTGCAGAGACAGAGTGTAACCCAGGGTCCAGTAGGAGTATCCTGGATGCACCAGGCTCCTGACTCCCCTCACCCAGTCCTCAGGCTCCTTCACCTGCAGACGCTTACGACCCACGTAACTTCAAGGAGACATGGTCAGTGAGTTATTGGATTAGTCAGCTGACGATTGAGACATTTTCATAAATCCACCTACATCAGGTCCCAGCGTAGCCCCGCTCTCCTCACATTGTCCATGATGGACACCAGCCTGCTGCAAAATCTGGGCTCAAATCTCACATCGTCCTCCAGCACCAGCACCTGCTGTAGTTCCTGCTGCACCACCTAGGGGGCGACATATAACAACCACACTATCCCCATCATGAACAAACCTGCCACATTGACTTAAGTACCATGTTCATACCTGTTTCCAGATGTTGTAGTGGCTGAGGAAGCAGCCGATCTCCCCTCTGGTCAACACACGGTCTGAATACGGGTCTTTATATCCAGGCAGCATGTCTATACCCATGGCCTTCAGCTGGGAGGAGTTCAGAGCTCTGTGGACGACACAAACAAATACACTTCCTCATTATCAATAAAATAAAAAATGACAAAGGATGAAAATGAAGATGAAAATGACAGTGATTTACTGATATTTTGAGACATTTCTACCATCAATTCCTGTGTAAGTGCATTTTCTTCACTTAAATATAATTGTGACACGCATACAGTATATTTCCATATATACACTTTATTCCATTACTGTCATATCTGTCTTATGTATCCTATGTTTATAGTACCAGCTGTGGTGTTAGAAGTACTTACCTTTAAGAAAAGTATTAACCACAGTGTAACTATAATCTCTTACAATAGGCCTGCAATCAAAATTATTTAAGTACAGAAGTGTTATCAGCTAAAAATATCAGGTATTTATGCCAAACTAATTTGAACGTATTACTAAGTTAATCATGTAAAACTTTAACCTTAAATTTACTGTTAAGGAATAATATTTTAGAGTTTGAGAGTTGAGAGTTGTAGTTCCAGTTGTGGAAATAAATACAGTGTAGTAAATCATTTTTATAAAATGTAGAAAGCTGCATAAAAGAGAAACAATTACATTAAGTACAAATGCCACTAACTCTGTATTTGGTTAGAGTACTTCCCACTGGTTACTTTACAGATTTAGATTTTACATAGATAAAATAAATATGATAATAGTGACCACATATTTATACATTAGTAGTGATATAATAAAATAATGTTCACACATTTTCATAATGATTCTTATATCTGCATTAGTTTTACCTGTAATTACATATTTTTACATCATGTTAACTCTTACTTCCACCAGTGCATCATGGGAGCTGTTACTGTGGGTCATACTTGCCATCCACGGCCTCTGTCAACGTAACATCGACACCGAGAACGGACAGAGAGCTCAACATCCTCTTCCGTCGGTCCGAGCGCCGCTTCAGGTTGATCAGAAAGATCTACAGAGGGAGAACAATAAAGTGACTCGAACTACATTTTAAAACTGTAGACTGGAAAATGTGCTGAGCTGCTGGACACGTATCTGCACCTCATCAAATCCCATCTTCTCCAGTGCTTTGGGTGTAATGTGCACATACTGTGAAGGCTCCATGGTGAAGTCAACTGGAGACAAAGTTCACACACATTTTATCCACATTTCACACAAATATACAGTCGATGCACATTTCTCTGAAGCAGTGTTTGGTTTGAAGGGAATGTCTTGATCAGTTCCACATCTAACTGATGTGAACTGGTCACAGCAGAGGTAGAGAGAGTGAAATGAGAAGCAACAGCTTTTAACAGAGGAATGAGACATGTGTCAGGATGGTGAGAGAAAAAAAAGACCAAATACATTGCAGTCCCAGAAACTGTTGAGTCAGACTGAGGACAGAGAGACCTAAAACTCTTTCTGTTTTTCAGTCAGCAGTAGAAAATGAATAAAATAAAAAATGCGTACTGAGCGACTCGGTCAGTGTGTGACTGAAACTCTCCTCTTCCTCCTCCAGGGTCTGGTCTTGCTTTAGGGGAACTGGTAAATATCCATAGTGATCCCTGTTGCACACGTACATCTGGACTCCTGCAGTGGTCAAGACCAGATCAGGTCTCAGTACAAAGACTCCACAAAGATCATCTCATTTAAATGTAAATGAATGTAGGTGTGATGTAGAGGAATGTAGATGATCTCATCTTACAAATCATATTGATTTGTATGATGATGAAATCCATACATACACATACATGTAAATATGTGTGTGTTAGTATATATGTGTGTGTGTGTGTGTGTGTGACACATATACATACATAGACAGTGAGTGTATGTATGTATTTATACATACATACAACAGCCATGTTTCCACCAAGTAAGTTGTAACGTTTAGGGGCTGGGAACTTTTCAGGAACTCACTTGGTCCTAGGTCTGTGTCTCCACGAGGGACAATAAATTAAATAATAGAAAAATGAATTAAATAATTAGTATTGGCGGGTGTTGATTCTTTGGAGGTCCACCACACATTGATCATTATATGTGAAACCCTGTGATCATTTTGAGTTGAAACAAATGTTGGTAATTTCAATAAAGTACAAGTTAAAAAAAGTTGAAAAAATATCAAACTGTGACGCTGAAGTATTGAACCGAATTTTGTGTATTGTTGGACCCCTATATATATATATATATATATATATATCATCATGAACAAACAAACAACAAACTCAAAGAGTGAAGGTGTGACCTGCTTGTTTAGCAGAGAAAGCAAAGGCCATGATGTCGTCCAGGTGATAGGGGTAGTGGGGATGAGGAGGGTGGAAGGCCAACTCTCGACTGGCTCTGCGCCTCAAGTCCAGCAGGAAGGTGGAGTGCACCATGGGAACTGCAAAGCAGCCCTGTCGCTTCCACTTACGGATGGGAATATACTCTGGGGTTCGTTTGTAGTAGCCCTGTGTGGATATTATAAGACTTCAAGCAAATGTTTTTCCACTTCTTAGCCAGTGCTCTTGTTGAGTGTTGTGTGTTGTGGTCTCTAACGAACCTGAGGAGTGACACCACACCAGAAGTTGGAATAAAGACTTTTTGATTCCAACATTGGAGCCACTATTGTCAAATTCTCGGCCATCATGTCAGACAGCACCTGTCTGTTTGTTAGCAAGTTGTCACTGTCCACAAACTGAGGGACAGAGAGATCACGTTAATACTGCGGCTGACAGACAGTAGATATAGTCTCTGTGTCTTTTAATGTCTCACCAATATGTAGTCAGTCCACAGTCGTCTGGCAGCTCTGAGCGCCGCCTGCCTCAACTTCATCACCTGAGTGAACCGAGAGTCGGGCCAGTGTTTTGGACCCTGCTCATCTTGATACGAGCTGAGAGAAACACAGACAGAATGGAGGAGAAAAGGAGATCAGGTTTACTACCAGTGGGTTGAAAAAACAGTGGACATTTTTATTTTTAATTACCTTGGTTTTTCCGTTGGTCTCCAATCCACAGAGTGGTACAGGTGCTGGACTCCTTTGAGCCACTCCTGAAGAACCAATGTGCTGTTGTCCACACTGTGGTCAGAGGCTGCCCTGAGATCACACAGACTATGACTGAGCAATCTTCATCAGTAGCATTTCCAAAAAAAAAAACATCACAATGGTGAAAGATACAGACATGTTTAATGCAGTGGATATTCAACTTTACCAGATGGAAATTCTGTCCTTTGGATAGTCCAGCCTGTCGATGCATCCTAAGAAGTAAGGGAGGCTGTGCTGTGTGTTGCGTGCCAGGATGGTGATCAGTACCGTGGGTTTCAGCAGGTTTGACTCTCTGTGGACCGGCTGGAGGAGATCTGGATCTTCATCACCAGGCAGCTCCTCTGCTCTGCAGTACAGGGAAAGTTTCCCTGCTAAAATCACAAGAAATAATCTCAGTCCCACAAGTTCAAAAGTCATATTTCCAGCAGGATGAGTGCAGACGTGTCTCTGTGGACTCAGACTGGTGCAACTGAGAGAGAGAAACTGAGAGAGAGAATGACTCACACACACACGATAAAACACACACACACACAGAGAGAGAGAGAGAGAGAGAGAGTGACCTGAGGTCACTTTCTTTACTCTAGACCACTCACATGAAATGTTTACATCATATCTTTCATGCATATCTTAATTTACTCAGTTGCTCTAGTTTTCTATTTAATGTGCATAGAATGAATCAGTTACATCATCATTGATGCATATATTTTTTCTATATTTCTCTATATACTGATTCTCTATATTCAAACAACAGAATAAAATTAGTGAGAGGAATTATTTTTTCGTATTTTATCTTTTGACCCTGAGTTTGGTCTTGAAGGCGGAACCCAAGACTTAGATGTTTTTCCCACCCGGACAATTTTCACTGTAACACACCGGCAAAACCTGAACGTGAACACAACACACACCCACACACACACACATGCTCTGAAAGCTGTAGTGGGTCCTGTCCTGTGGTCACCGAGGCTGTGTTTTTTCTTTTCCGCGGACACGTTTGCAGGTTTAATGTCGGAGGCGTCAGACAGAGCAGACGTGAGGGAGAAACCTGCTGCCGCTGCCCCGAACTGGATCCTGCTGCATCCAGCGGTGAGACTCACGGAGCAGCTGAGTGCTGCGTTCACAGACCTGCTGATAAATCAGACAGTAACTAGTGTGTTTCTCTGTGTCAGTATCAGCAGATGAAGGAGCTGGAGGTGGCAGACAGCGCTCAGCTGCACGCTGCGTTCCTGGTCTACATGGATCTGACTGAGGGTGAGGTGACTATGAAACGTTTCGTTTCTGTGGGTCCGAAACAAATACATTACAATGAATAGCAGTTTTCCTACTATTCATTTATTCAGTCATTGAACTAGTCCAGTTTATTGATTGCTTCCCCAACATCCCATATTTCCAAAAACAGCACTGAGGACATGAATGTACTTGAATTTATTTCATAGAATAGAATAGTGTCACTAACATAATAGCAGTTTCTGTGCAATGTATTTATTCAGCCAGTATAATACCTTTGTATAGAATTTGCTAGTTAACAGTCTGGGTCTGTTAGCTTTATTTTTATTAAACTAAAGTTATGTTTGTCTAAAGACAATGGTAAATGTAAAAAAAAAAAAAGCTTTTAGACTCCTCTAAGTGTATTTTATGCAAATGTTTAAATTGAGGCCTGAGTGATGTGGGATTTTAACAATAAAGATAAAAAAACACACACACACACACACACACACACATATATATATATGTGTGTGTGTGTGTGTGTGTGTGTGTGTGTGTGTGCTAATTGGCTAATACTGATCTGAAATATGTTGGACAATTGAATGAACGTGTGGACCAAGTCTACACTGTAAACTCTCCCTTTATTGATTAAAAGCACTGAAGACATGAACTTACTTTGTGTCTTTAATAGAAGTTACAACCATGATCAATATTGTTCTCGTCAATTTCAAGTCCAAAGGTGACGTTTCCTGTTTGAGACTTAGAGTGAATCAATACAACAGAAGCTCCAGTTGCTTGTGCCTTGGTACTCGTCCTCTGTTGCTCACACATCACACTGTGATTCTTGTTCTCCACAGTGCGACGGTGGAAAGAGGTGTCTTGTGTCAAGAGTCCTGAGCTGCAGGTGGTTTTGTTGGAAGCGAGGGAGAAGGAGGGGGGGTCCGTCCAGACCATCCTTCCTCTGCCCGTTCACCGACCTCTGAGCCACAAAAGGTGAAAAAACCCTGAAGCTGCTCTTGATCTTATCTTTCTCGTTTTTCCTAATGTCTAACTGTAATTCTGTGTGTGCCGCGCAGCATACGACATGTGCTGGACAGAGGCTTCCCTGTGCTGCTGTGTGCTGTGGCATCTGACTCCACGCTGGTCTACCAGAAACTGACTGATGGGCTGGTGACACCCGACCCTCCTGTGGGCCCCTTTCAGGATGTGGGGCGGCGGCAGCACCGGAAGAGACGTCAGCAGCACTGAGCAGCTGGAGGAGGAAGATGATGAACTATAGAAGAACCGGAAGGGAGAGCAAGACATTTGGTCTGTCTGTCTGTGCTATTCTCCAGACAGACTGACATAAAGCAAGTCATGGTACCTCTCCGTACTGTGAATACCTCTCAGGTGCCTTCAGACCTGCTGTGTATGGGAGTTGTTCATTGTGCTGTGGACACACTCCAGAGCTGAGTAGCTGCTGCTGCAGTGCAATCAAGGATGTGCTCATGCAGCCCTGTACTTTATGTGTCACATGACTCCTCATGACCTTCAGATGGACTGATCTGGATCCTACGGTATCCACCTTGCATCTTACAGTACAGTCTGGCTGTCACTGCCTCAGGCTGATACAGATATTGATTTCAAAGTTATAAAACGATTATCAACACATAATATAAATATATTTTGATAATGATTCCTTTCAGAATCTGTGACTGAATAACTAAATGTGGGTTGTTTAACTTCAATAAATGTAACGTTTGCTCGTAATCAACGTTTAGTTTTTTTCCTTTAAAATCAAAAGCACCTTATTTTGAAAGGTTCAGGGTCAGTGCCTGATCTGACATTAACCATCGGTGATTATTGTTAACACATCAGGGAGCGAGTTATTTCTTGATTTGTACACGTCTGTGGTCTGTGGTTGGTGTATTCACGGGGATGACACGTGTGTTGTCAGGGCAACATTGTGTATTCTGGGCGTTTCGCTAACAAGTCACCTACTGAGCAAACAGCTGCAAAGTAAACAGTGTAGTAAGTCACAGAGACAGCGGATGGGGTTTGGTATAATTTAACTTTCTCTCAAACTTTAATGTATTTAGATGCTTGTATGGATTTGTTGTACGTTTGCTAACAATTGTATATGGATGAAATGTTTATTTATTTTACTGCTTTACATTTCTGTTCAGTTATCACCTAGCTCAATTTAACAGATGCAAAATGTCGCATTTTTATAATTAGAAAATAAATTTGCTAGTGCCCCCTGGTGGACAGGTGAATTTTTATATCGTTTTAAACACTAAATTGCCTGATATCAGCCGTAAATCTAATGAACTGCCCATTCAACCTTTCAGTGCAGAATATTTAATTCCATTCGTCAGCACGGTTACGTGGTATTTATTTAATGATAATAAAACCACAACTGGCTGAGTATTTTTCACACATTCATTCATCCTGCAGCTTCTTTTATATTGGCTGAACCTTTACTTTTTTTTTTTGACACAACAGTGTGAGCTGTGTGGAGAAGTTACTGAAAACACTTTTTATTTTTCTAGAAAAACAAAAACAAAAAAAAAATCAACATAGAAACTGACCACAACAACATAACACCGGTGTAATACGTAATCAGACTAATGTGTGATGTTGCAGTAACTCTGCTGTGTGAGTGCACGTGTCTTTTTTTTTTTTAATGGTGCAGCGGTGCTTTAATGAGAGGAAGGACTTGACTACATGGAACATGAGATTACAACACTTCAACCCTGAGCCTTATTCAACATAAATACTCTACATCAGAACAGAAACAGACATAGACGGACAAACACTGCACTGGCTGACGTGCTGTAGAAAAGAGGTTCATCTTGTGTCTTGGAATGCAGGAAGTTTCCAGCCTGTTGATTCACAGGGAGGAGTTCAAGGATGAAATACTCAACATGATGCAGATAAGGACATGATTTTCTTTCTGACTTACTGTCCACCACAGCGCTGGTCATTTCTGCTGCTAGAAATGTAGATTTGCCACAGTCTTGTGTTTTGAATGCTTACAGGAAATCTCACAGACAGCCGTGTATACTGGCTTTTTGGGAGTCATCCAAGCAGAGGAAAGAAAAGATAGTGTTCATTATGATCCCAGTGGCTTCATCGACAACGTAAACTTCTGTGTTCTTGCTTTGCAAACTAAAAAATACTGAACCCTCATTGATTTTGCAGTCTCTTTCAAATAATCAAGACAAGCAGGAGGGTGAAAGGTGAAAGGTGCTTGATTCAAGTCAGTAATCCATTCTTCTCAGGCGTGTAACACACAAGGAACAGTGAAAACATGACAGAGTCCTGCCTCAGACATGATATCACATGGTAAAGTCCAACTGTAACACTGGAAAGACAGTTCCTCTGGTTTTTGGGACTGATGAATACGTGACCACAGTGCTATGTCAGGTCCTCCTCCTCTGAGCAGTAGTCTCGACCCTGGACACAGAAAAAGTTTGTACTTTAGAAGAATTCAGCAAATAGCACAATCTTCTCATCGTAGAGAGGACACATATAGTATAAGAAGCAAATGACTTTTATAGCATTTATAGACAGAGAACAAAAATGAACAAATAAATAAATGATACTGTTTCTCAGAACCATCTGACCCCTGTATCCAGTCTGTGACTCATCTCTAAACAAACATGGTCCTTATATGGACGAAAATAATTTCTCAGGCCAATCATATTGTTTTGTTTTGTTTTAGGATTGTTTTGTAGTTTTCAGTTGTTATTGCTCAAACAGAGGTAGATAAGTACATTTCTGTGGACTATTTTCAGTGGTGGATGAATACACATTTGGTGTTTGTAGGTGGGAATGCCTCAAAATAAACTGTACTACATGTAACAAAGGAACAGTGTGTGTCCTTGTAGGTATGAAAAGAATATGAGGATATAAGTAAAACTTGTTGGGGGATTCAAGTTATTGTTGGCTGTAGTCTTCTCATGGCTTCTGTTGACAATGAGAAAAATGCAGAATGTGAGTCTTGATGTTGATACAAAGGATGTGACTTTACTGCTTCAATAATATTAGTACTGTTGTACTAATGTGCAATAATTTATTTATTTCCTATGTTCATCAAATGCACTTTCACTGCAGATGTTAGTAGACAGAGTGGTAAGATGCCGGGATGTTTGATGGGCAGATGTGAGTTCAAGTGATTGAAGTTTTTATTTATTTATTCATGATCTACTGGAGCCCTGTTCTTGAGTGCACCTCAATTCTCTTTGGATATTTATGTGCAATGATAAACCCTGTTTTCAACATTCAAATATCCACGCTGGTTGAAAGTAGTGGACACGACAGATTGAGGCTCTTTTTGTGGTGTCATTATGTCATTGCTGTGTCCTCACTTGCTTCAGATTTGCAGCAGTTGGGATTAACCACCATTATGTCATTTAGCGGAGGCTCCTTTTGTTGTCGCAAAAACACAAAATCAGAAAGTAACACTACCCTTACCTTTTCTATTTTCTCATCTAACATCCTGAAGAACTCCTGCTGACTCTCTGAGGAGTGGATGCTCCTGCAAGGAAAACAAAGTACAGCTGTCGAGAGCTTTGATGGCAAAACAAACTGGTATAAAAGTTAGTATTTGTTTACGTTAATGACATTAAACTGCAGAAACGACACAATCAGCCAGTGACACTTACAGTATCTTTTCATTTCCATTTGATCCTGTTTCATCCACATGATGACCTTTGCCAAGGAGGGCACTTTTCTCCTGCAAGACAAAACATGGAAAACACAACAAGAGTCAGGAGGATGTAGTTGTGTATATGAATTAATTCAACTTAAAACATTTGTTATTAGAAAATATGAGTATCTAAAACAGCTTAACTTAACACAACAAACACATGGTGTTAATTAAAAACTCAATACATATCCATTCATCTGTATTAATATGCAAATATATGCTGCACAGTGCATCAGATGAAGTTTATGTCATGACTCATTTTAATTATAAACCGTTTTTTGTTTTATTTGTTTTTTTTTTTGTTTTTTTTAAACAGGCAGATGAACAGATGGCATCATTAAACACAGAAAACGACACGTACTGTGCTGTCCTGGCCGTCCACTCCTCCCTCTTCTCCACTCAGGTACTTGACTTTCTCCACTCCTTTCATCTTGTACTCATCTGTGACAGAGTGAGACACAAACAGAGAGGAGCACATCTCCTCTTATTAATACGCAGAAGCGGCGGCTGGAGACAGCCACGCCAGGGGGCAACCCCACTCCTGACTGGCTCCGGATCGGTGCAATCCTCCGGGTTAACGTTTCTCACAGTTCACTACTTGGCAAAGTAATTATGTGCTTGAATTCTCACGCTCCAGACTAAATCCCCTCTTAACAATGGTTGGCAAGCGGCAAACACATGAGCTGTCAGTCTGATTCTCCTCTTTATTCTGCCTCTCCATCTTTTCTCTCACATAAGCACAAGCACAGCCCCCTCCTCCATCTCACTCCCACGCGCTCAAAAAGGAACTGAAAACACAGATGAGATACTCAGTAACGGAAGTCGGATGGACACATACAGATGATGATACATGCACTATAATTTTCTTATGAAAAAGAAATAAAAATTCATTCGGAAACATGTTTATCAGATGAGAGTGGCACAATAAATGAGTGTAACTGTGTAAACTGCCTTTAATAAAGCATAGACTAGGGATTAATCCTGTACAAAGCAGTAGACAAATAACAACGTTCATCCAATCAATCATTCAATACTGCTTAAAGAGAAAGAAGATCAGATATTATCTACATTCTGGCAGAAACAACCAGCACACGACCTCACAAGAATCAGTGAGAGATAAAGTCATGTCACACAAAGATGATGCAGGTTAGAACAATCAGTGTTCAGGGTGTGTACTGCTCTGACAGCAAGTAGTACGGTCAATGGATGAATAGGTATTTCTACACATGAGCTAAAACAAATTCAGTTGATTAATCCACCACTGAAGAGAATTTTAAATCACATTTGAGTCACATTTTAAGCAAATATGCCAAACGTTTCTTGTTCTATCTTCAAAGGAAGGACATAACAAGCCTGTGGGACACTGTGATGGATGGCTGTGTCTCATAACATAGAGCAGGTCATCCAACACTGATTACATAGTTTGTGATTTGATCCTTGACTCCTCCAGTCCATATGTTGAAGTGTCTTTGGGCAACGGTTGTTGCATCAGTGTGTGAATGAATTTGAAAAGTGCAGTCTATAGTGGGTGCTGGGTCAATGAGTGTAAACTGATGAATGTGATCTGTTGCACTTTGAATTGACAGGAAGACAAGCAAACACTATATAAATGCAAGCCATTTACCATTTTATGGGTCAAACAGCTAAAAAAGAATATCTTAATAATTTTTTAGCTGCTGCCCTAAACAAGATTCATATTCAAAATGATGGCAACAGTTTATTCAGCTCTAATTGTACTAACTGACTGTCTTTAATAAGGGGAAGGATCCATCTTCATCTGACAATATCAGGAGGGTTAAAGGTTACAGTGGAATGTTACTGTTGATTATTACTACTATTGTTATTGATTGACCGTGTCAGCACCCAGTGTCTTTAATTCGTGCAGTAAACACACTGACCAGAGAGGAGGTCCCCGTTGCTGTAGGATTTATTCTGGCTCTCGTCACCGTTGGGCACGGCAGACACCTGCTTGGCAGAGGTGCAGCCCATCTCCTCCTCTTCAGCTGATCTCCTCCTCACCACCGAGCATGACAGGCACACCTGAGGACAGGTACAGTGGAGAGGTTAGACATTTGTAGGTCGGCAGTTCACCAATGTATTATTTAGGAGTCTGATGATCTATCAGTCAACAGTGACATCCTAATATAGAAAAACAGGAACCTAAACTTCTTTAGTTCCGTTTTACAGGGTATTCATTTCCTGAAACTCAGTATCTGTTAAATTAAAATGCAATGTGGCGCTTAAGTGAATAGAATGTCCATCTTTATCTTTTTATTAAAAGGATTAAGATATTTTATTTAGATATCTGTTAGAACTCAGATAATTGTCAAATTATATTCTAATTTCTTTTAGTGAGTGTATGTGAACTGATTGTGTTAAATGTGATCTTGAATCGAATCAAATTAAAATCGTATCGTGACAGACTTTGCAATATCGGCAAACATTGTATCGTTTTGTGAGGTTTCTATATGATGGTGAAGTAAACATACCGTGATGAAACTTGTGATTCACACCGCTAGTATCATTTGATCTGAGATGCAGCCCCACCCCTGGACTAAAAGCCACACAGAGGCATGTGAGTAATGTCTCCTGAGAAGACAATAACATTGATGGTCGTCTCAGGGTTGTGAGTCACGCGCACACTGGGTTTGGGAAAACACCAATGAAAACGTGCACGCGGCGGTGCCAGCTTCACGGCGACAATAAGGCCTTTGAGTGTGTGAGGACGACACGGTGCCAAGCTGCGGGCCCGATTTATCACTGAATGGGGGTTTCAGGGGATTAAACCGTGGTCGCGCACAAGTGCTCCCGTCTCCACTGTTACACCGGCCCGCGAGCGCCGCAGCAACCCGGTCTACATCACACAGTCACTACACGTCACTGTGTGTCTGGTGTTTCAGCATCAGGATGCACAGTGATAGATCCCCATATGTTTTTTTTTTTTTTTTTTATGGTTGATCCTGAGTCCAGCTGCAGAGTCAGCTGCTCCGACCCCCCCCCCACACCCCCCCTCCATTTACTGTTATCCTCCTTCATTTCTATATTTGTGCACCTTCAAGCTGCACGGTGCATCATTATATCCAACAAATATAAATAAGATGCAAATACATCCTCAAAATATCAACCACAACATCGGATATAAAAGGCATCGGGTAACGTTAGACAAATAATAACAAAAGATGCGAAAAGAACAGCAGCCATTCCACGGATCTGCAGGAGCCACCGAGTCAGACCGAGACAAATAAACAAAAAGCAAACTGGATTGTGAAATAAATGCAACATCAAGAGAGACGAGCGTACCTTTCTGTTTTATCCATGGTTCAGAGCTCTTTCCTCTGCTTTTAGCTCAGAGACGCTTTACTCCGCTTCTGCACCTCAGTACTCAGCTCATGCAGCAGCGGTCCGTCCGTCTGCCAGCTGTCTGGAGCTCACTGCCTCATAACTGTCACAAAGTGGTTAAAAGACACCTAATGGTTACAAAATACGACAAGTATTACTTTAGGCTGAAGATTTCTTTTCAGATATTAATGTAAATGTCAAAACACTAAACAATCCACATCGTTTTCCAGGCGGTATTTTTAATGTCCCACCTCTTTATACGATGGAAACCCGACCACGAAGTTACATGTCATCAGTTTCCAGTCGGACACATTTCATCGACGCACTGAGAGCTTCCGTTCAGCTCTACCTCCGCATTATCGTCAAAGTTGACAGCGACAACAAACGTTCACAAAAAGTTGTCGAAGTTCACTTTCTTTACCGATTTAAAGTATGATTTTACTGACGATGATCGTCCGTGTGGCGGACGGACTTCCGCTGTCTGCGTCCATTCAGGAGGATGAACAGGTATGAATGAAGATTAGCTGCTGAGGCAGAACTACGGTCAAAAAATACGATATTTAGAGACGACTGGCTGAACCACAGCGGTGCAGAGTTTAACGAATAACAGACACATTTAACAGGTGTTATTCATTTTAACTAATATATGTAGAAATTCGGCTTATAATTGATCGTAATATAGGCCTCAGTTAAACTGTAAATTAATTTTGAAAGTTGCGAAACACAAGAAAGTTTGGCTAAATATTCTTAAAGCAGTTTAATGAGTGGTTTTGTTTTGGTGGCGAAATGTGAATAATTTGTGGTAAAATGTTTAAAACTTAAATGTAACTAAAAGAACAAACTTTGTGCTGTTTTTGTTGTTTAAATATGAATGTAGGTTATGTTTGTTGTTGTTCACCCGTCAGTCAGGGAGAGACCTCCGGCAGTACGAGACCCAGGCTAAGCAGCTATGCCGGAAACTGAACGCTCAGAGTCCGCATCGCTGCACCCTGGAGGCCGGGGACATGAACTTCCAGTAAGTTTACACTACCAGCGTTGTTTATTTGAAGGGTTTTATCAGAGACGATCTGGGAATCATACATTTAAATAACCATGTTCGTTTATTCTTGTTTGAAGCCTTTTAATAGCACAGGGTGTGTGCTACCTGTGCCTCTGTGAGGCTTCTTTTCCCAAAAAAATTGCCTTCGCTTACTTGGAGGATCTTCACAACGAGTTTTATGACCAGTACGGAAAAAAAGTCGCCAGAGTGACGAGGCCGTATTCTTTCATCGAGTTTGGTAAGACTGATCTGTGATCTCGCTATAATGCATTGTCTCTGCAGAAAGGACAAAAAAAAAAAAAAAATTCAACTGTTTTGTGCTGACCTTGTTCTAGACACTTACATTCAGAAAACAAAGAAGACGTATGTGGACAGCAGAGCCAGGAGGAACCTGGGCAGCATTAACACAGAGCTACAGGACGTCCAGAGGATCATGGTGGCCAACATCGAGGAAGTGCTGCAGAGAGGAGAAACTCTTTCTTGTAATAAACACGTGGGACAGTGCGAAATACAAATACATTTTTGATTGTATTGATAACAGATCATCCAAGTCATATTATTATTTATATTTTTGTCCCTCAGCTTTAGACACAAAAAGCAGCAACCTGTCCTCCTACTCGAAGAAGTACCTCGGCGACGCCAAATACCTCAACACTCGCTCCACGTACGCCAAGGTGGCCGCCGTGTCGGTGTTTTTCATCACACTCATCATCTACCTGCGTTTCTGGTGGCTCTGATGAACTCTCAAACAAGGACTTTGAAACTGGAGGAGGTAAATGCCTCTTGAAAAGCATTTAAAGTGATCCTCTTACATTTCCATTGTCTACCAGAGTGCCTTTCATGGTTATATACTGTCTATCAATGTTGAGGGTAAAGGCTCTTTCTAAGTTTTTCAGGTTTGGGTGATTCCACATACAAACAGTATAAATGGAACCACTGGTCTCTGGGGTGAGTTGAAGTTACTGGAACATTAAGAGAAAGTGTTGATAAATGAACATGTTACCACACTGGTGTAAGGGTTTCAGCGTTAGTGGAAACCACGTGTGAATATGCAGAGGTTTAGTCTTAATGTTGTGAGAAAAGAATGTTTATTGGTTACAAAGTTTACATTATAACAAAGTCTTATTGAACACATTAAATATTTAATAAACTGTCATTTCTGTTCTACGTCTGTATGACAATAACAGTCCTCTTTATCGCATATATCATTTCCCTGTTCATACAAAGAACACATCGCACAGAACAACCAACCTGGATGAAGGAGCAGTTTCAGCTCTGGACGCTGCTCTGTGTAACCAGTGGTGATGATGTTGAGATTCTTTTGCCATTTGAGGCTGAGCAGCTTTAGAGTAAAGAGAGTCAGAAGGTGACAACCACCACTACAGACTCAGATGAATCCTTTTAGAACAATAAGTCGTTTTGGACGACTGGGTGGATGGATTATTAACTTTTGACGACACTGAAAGAGTGGTGTTCAGTGAACTCCACTCTTCCTCTCCTTGTTAAAATAAGTAATGGCTCGAGGAGACGCGAGTGCTTATTTCTCTCTCTTCAGTTTCCAAACTGAGAGGAGATTCAGATCGGGCTGTTGAGATATTCATGTCACAGTCACAAGAGCAAACTTCTTCCTTTCCTCTCTGCAAGCACCACTCGTGGACATTAAGCTGCAGACTTATGCCATCATATCAAAGTCATCTCTCTAAAAAAAAAACACAATGGATATTTATGGAACATTAGAATTACACTTTGCCCCCCTAAGACATTACACAACACCCTTATTTATGACTCACGATTCATATAGAAGCTGTCAGTTGCTTATTTAAATCTACAACAGCAGCATTTTCCCTTTAAAACATGTAACATGGTATCTGTGCATATTTTCTGACAACTCACCTCTTCATTATAATTCATGACATGCTGCTTGATCTTGGAAGAGTCCACCCACGTGACGAAATCTTCCATATTTCTGGCAAAGTCACAGTGATGGGTTCGGTGTTTGATAATTTGACATAGTTTTAAATCAGTCAAATAAGTAATGTGAGAATAATGAATAAATTCAAAAGAAACATACATGGACAAAAGAAAATGGACACCAACCTTGTGACTAGAAACGCTGGATCTGTGATGACATCTGGACCAACACGCACATCTGAGACGGAGTCAAGATCAACTACTGCAAAACAATGCCTGCCTTTGGAGTAAATATTTGTAAATTCTCACAATACGGTCAGCTTAACAGAAGGAATGTTTGAGGACGGTGACAGCTGCAGCGGTGAAGGATACGTCCTTGTTCGATGAAGGTGATGGCCATTTTCAGGCTCTGAGCCATACGAAGCTTCACCATGATGCTGGGCAGCCTCCTCCTGCAGGCACAAGAAAGCAAACAGGTGATGATGGCAGACTGAATGAAAGTGTAACATATTGTCAGTCATGTAAACTGTGTACAGGGCGTGTAAAGATAGACTCTTCAGTTATCAGGCTCCTCTCTTATGGAACCAGCTCCCAGTTTGGGTCCGGGAGGCAGACACCCTTTCTACATTTAAGTTTAGACTTTCCTTTATGATAAAGCTTATAGTTAAGGATGGTTCAGGTGGGAACCATCCTTTAGTTAAGCTGCTATAGGATTAGACTGCTTGGGAACTCTGATGACACACTCTAGTCTTCTCTCTGCATCCCAGTATCTCCATCACACTCCATGTCTTTATATCACTCTGCTGCCTGTTATCAACATGCGTCTGTTCTCCCCTGTAGTTGTATCAATACTGCTAGAATCACTACTATTACTTTGATAGTGGTAATGATATTTTTTGTTTTTATTGCACCTGTTGCTGCTTCAGAAACTTGTAACAGTTATAAAATGTCTCTTCCTGGTCTCTTTCCTTTCGTCTTTCTCCCCTCTCCCTCCTCCTCTTTCTTTCCACTTTGTCTCCCCCTCTCTTTTTTTCTTTCACTCCAACCGGTCGAGGCAGTTGACCGTCCACTCTGAGTTTGGTTCTGGAGGTTTCTTCCTGTTAACAGAGTTTTTCCTCCATCGTCATTAAGTGCTGTTCACTGTGGGAACTGTTGGTATTTCTTCTTTTCTATAATAATGTGAAGTACCTTGAGATAAAAGCGTTTTCATGAGTTGGTATTGTGCAAAAAACATGAATTGTAACTGATTTACCTGCAGAATGAAGAAGCTGTGACTTGCTCTGTGAGGGCGAGATTCTGTTTGGTGGGAATGAGGCCGATGCTGTACCTTATGTGAGGGAACAAGAAAATGATCAGCGTAGTACAAACTATGCAGCCATAGCAATAATATGTCAGTGCAGGTTAGAACTCAGTAATTGTTTAAATGTTTTTTTAACTTAGAAATATGGCTTCCTGTGGTTATGAAAACAAGTTTTAAATGACTCTATATTCCTTTTTATATTTAATTCTTTTTCCTTTCTTTCAGAGCTGTGCATTACAGCATCATTAATTTCAATTTATTATTACACTTTCAGTAGACTGTGAAAACGTTTACTATTGTCTATTTTTCATTTGTTATTATAATTTATTTAAACGTATTTCCAGCTTAAATGTGCTACAATACTTACTTTACTGATGTTACTAGAATATGGTACATGATGCATAATAAAACATGTATTTTGGTTGAACTTATTTACAACTTAAAGCCAATAACTAACAATTATTTTATTTGTAGCTATAATCAAGCAGCCTGGTGGCAGTATGAATGACCTCAGTTTAATCAGAGTTAGTCATTGATACAAACACTGATCCTCACAGTTTCTCCAGAAGTCGATGTGTAGTCTGAGCTCTGAATCCATCCTTCTCATCCAGGTCTCTGATTTTCTGAGCCAGATCTCTGACGTTACGACTGAGCTTGTTGTATCTGAAGACACACGAGGGGAGAGAACACCAATAAGTTTATCAGCGTTCATGTAAAACATGAACTGGTAAGTTAATAACCCAATAATAATAACAATGACCGTCTTGCTGCCTACACTCGACATTCAGAGGCTTGATAGACATGGTTTACGGTTAGCTTGCCATGCTAACAGTGATGCTAACTCACTTGGTGTAGTCCTCCCTCTTCTCGATACGATACTTCCGCAACACTTTGACCTCGTGCAGGTTATTATCAACCTCCCAGTTGATAAAGTCAACTTTCTTCAGCAGCTTCTCCTCGTGATATTTTAATTTACGAACCATCTTAGCCCTCTCTGTCGACTATACACAGTGTATTTACAAGACCCGCTCCGTCACATGTAGACTTCACAGGAGAAACACAGGAAACACGTGTTCTCCTGCTTCTTCTTCTTCTTCTTCCACGACGATTTAAAACCGACTGCTAAGTCAAAGTGAGTAACAGCGCCGACTAACACTAACACACACACACACACACACACACACACACACACACACATACGTTTAACAAATTAAACCACACCAATGTACTTTACTGCTTTTAATTTGTTTCTTTTTTATTTGCACATAGATCTATAAACTTGTAACATTTTATTTTATTTGGTTTGTTTAGTTAATTATTATAAAATCTAGAAATTCACGTGATCTACGTACCTTCAGCATAGAGACTTGACAATCATAAACTGAAACATAAGTTGAACCAACAGGTGTCACCAAACATCCGGAGTGTGTGATCGTACAGATTGCTTCATTCATTCATTCAGGGAGGGAGGGAAGAAGAAGGGGAGACTCCGTGACGACTGTGTATATAAGTTTTATCGCAACAGTTTTATTTTAAAACTCTCAGCTGTCACTGTCGTGTCCGTGTCTTAACTTTATGGAAGTTGTAATAAATGGAGAGAAGAGTGACCAGGACCAGGACCGGACTGTGACGGTGAATGAGGAGTGTGTGATCCACGTCCTCAGCTCAGACCTGCTCCCTCTGGTAAGTTTCTGTATGATGACGATTTGGAACATTTTCATTTGACTGTTCAAACACATGAGTTATCCTGTGTTAGAGTGTCGTTACAGTCCTAACATAACACCTGACCTCACTGTGACTGTCATCACAAAGAGTCACGGTGCAGTTTTAGTTTTTTATAGAAACGATGTCTTTAAATACCCAGATTCATTCATCTTACTGACTGAAACTTGGTTGTTGTTTCTCTCACATTTAGGCTGTTTATCCTCCGAGGGAAACGCATTGTGACATACTGAGACTTGTGAGGAAGAAATTTGCTGACAGATGAGGAAGTGTCAGCAGATCTGCTTAGAAACATATGACTCTTGAAGTCTGTTGTCTCCTCTCTGACTGTCCAAGCTGCTGCAGGAGGGAGGACGAGGCTCAAAGAAAGCTCAGTCTCACCTCTGCATGTATGTCTAAGGTCGGTATGGTTGTCAAACACCCTGCTTGTCATATATACTGTTTTGTACATCATTTATACATAATCTCGATGTAACTGATATCATAGTAAACTTCTGGATCCCCACTAGATGAAAGTTTGTCAGTTTGAACAACATTTGTTTTGTAACCTGGACCAGCATCAGACTGTGGCTCCTTAAGAGGATAAATATACAATATACGCTGTCAGCTATTTTTCACAAGTTTAGTTTAACTGGCTGCGAGAAATGAAGTGGACAGTGTTCTTGAAATGTGCAGGGAGAGAGAGAAGTGGGAAGGACACGCACACACACGCGCGCGCACACACACTCATAGTGACACATACACAGAGGAGGATTGTGCAGCTAAAGGGGCTGCTGCATAAGGAGGTCAGTGTGTTCAACACACCACACCTCTCACTCTGTCAACACGTTTTTGGCCTTCGTGGTTGGTTTTACATCCACTGTTTACCCAGGGTTTTTACAGCACAACGTCATGGACTTTGTCTCAAAGCATTACTGCTAAAAGTGCCAACAAATATTCATATTTTCTCCATTACTGGTTACACTACATCCTGCTATTTGGAGTTAAATGGAAACACATCCGGGAGCGCAATTGTCTAAAGGTGTTACTGGTGATAGTAAGAGCTGGTTAATGAGCCACAATGCAAACAATCCACCTGAGCCAGCGAACTTTGAAACAACCAGAGAGTCACTGTCACCTGTCTGGGTAAATGACAACAGACTGAAGCAGTGACATTTAACAGGTATCGTGATGATTTTGAAAAAAATAGATGCACATGGATGAAGTGATAAGAGGTTTCACTCAGGAAATACACAAAACAAAAACTGATGTACTCAGCAATGATAATGTCAGTGCTAACAATTATGTTTCAGATAATGACGAATGATGAAGAATAACAACCAGACGGCGTGCGCTCTTGTGTGTGATACACTGAGGACAGAAAGATTAGATAGAAACCAAACACACATAGCAGATGATTCCTCACTTAATCAAAGGCACAGATATACTTCAGAGTTCAACGTTTAAAATTCAAGGTGTAGTAAAAAAAAAAAAATCACATGTTCTTAGGAAAATGGTCCCTGTGAGCAATGCATTTTTGGGATTATTTAAGTATTAATACTGCAGAAAAAAAGTGTTTGTAGTATTTTCCTGTTGTGGTAAAGAACATTATTTCTTCTAATCTTTACTTATCGCAGATGATTGTACTTTTTTGAGCTTTAAACAGTTATTTGAATAAAACACAGGAGATCTGTGTTTGAAACTAAAAGTTTAGTCTTTTACAGGGTGATGTGTCTGTTAAGCTCATCTCGTGTTTTATAGTTATTAGAGTAACTACAGTTGTCACGTAAACACTAATGAAATGGAGGAGGTCAGTGAACTCAAGCTGGAAACTTGTACTTAATAACAGTATAAGAGCAAATGTATTGTTATATTTAATTCATGATCCTGTGAATGGACCTGACACCTGGGTTGGGAAACCCAAGGCTAAACAAATATCATAAAGAATTGTTACAGTAAAATTATTTAGCTCCGACTTCAACAATAAAATGATGCTTTTGCATTAACATGTGCAATGCACATGCATGCAACGCATGGTGCAATGTATCAAATAAGATTAAACTGATGACACCTCTGTGCTCAGGTTGAAATCTACTTGTGATTGTTCTTTTGAATTGTGCTGCTTTTAAAGAGTTTCTTCTGTTACATAAGTGGTGCTGCAGTCAAATAACATTTGACTGCAACAACAGTCAGCCAAATGTAAAACAAATATCCCATGTAAACAGTAGTAGGGTGTGGTGTTTGACTTCATCCGCTATTTGACAGCAGCGTTTATTAGATACTCGCGTTGTACTTGAAGTACTTAAACATAAATGCACATAACATGAATAACAGACAAAAGGCCTGACTTAATTCATTATAATTTTGTTTACCGATTGTAGTTCACCGGCAATTTGAGCTTCATCAGTCCCTCCCTCATAAATCAGCACAGAAAATGAGGCAGCTGTTCTGAGCTTTAAAATACATGGTTTTCTTTCATGTCCTAATTTTATTCGTTTATTGCTCTGTTCAGTCTGAGTTTCTGTTGTCCCAGGACAGCAGGTCATGGGAACACTTTACGTCACCTCAGGGTAGACCTGATTGATGTCTGTTTAATAACCCCACTCTACAGCATTGTTGATACTCACTCTCTCTATTTCAGACAATCTAATATGTGTGAGGTTTGCTTTCTCTGCTTTGCTGTCTTTTCATAGCGTGAAATGAATGAATTAATTGATCTCTTTTCTCTTTCCTCAACTTGTGTATATTTGACTTCACTCTGTCTGGCTTTCCCAAAGGTTCCATCTGTGTCTTCTGATTTGGACACAGGATCCTCCACAATGGTTTTGTCCCCGTCGCACTCCTTGAGGCTGAAGTATATGTCTCTGGGGGTCCTGGTGTTGCAGACCACCTCGCTTGTTCTCACAATGCGCTACTCCCGCACCCTGAAGGAAGACGGCCCCCGCTACCTGGCCTCTTCTGCCGTTGTGTCGGCTGAAGTGCTGAAGATCCTTGCCTGCACTGTCCTAGTCTTCATGGAGAACAGTGAGTAGTGACAAGTGTTAGGAGCTGAAAAAGTTGCTTGTCTCTTTTAAGTCTTGTTGTAGTTTCCAGTGTTCTCCTGTTTGTCTCTGTACTCCACGGGTGGTCTCCAGGTGACACTGGTTGCTGACAACACGGTCTCTGTCTCTGTCAGATTTCAGTGTGCAAAAAATGAAGCAGCTTCTGAGGGAGGAGATTGTGAACAAGCCAATGCAGACCATGAAGTTGGCCATTCCTGCAGGGATCTACACGCTGCAGAACAATCTGCTCTATGTTGCTTTATCCAACCTGGACGCAGCCACCTATCAGGTTGCACATTCATGTGCTGTTTAAGCTCAGTGCATGTTGGTGTGTGTGTAACTGAAATGAATTCAGTGTGGTTTAGTAGTTGTCTTGCATTTTGAATAAGTAATGCTTTGTAGTATTACTTTCTAACCAGTAAATCCAGTTTTACCAACTTAAGCAGTTTATAGAGTTTTAGAGTTTTTTATTTTCTGGTTGTTTCTGGTTTTTTTTTCAGTTGTATCAAGTGATGGTTTGCAGTAATATTAACCCAGGGTCTATATATATATATATATATATATATATATATATATATATATATGGCCCTTGTTTAAAATTAGTCACTCATTTATCTTGTAGTAGGAATAGAAATTTGTGTATTTCTGTTGAACCTTTCTAGAAACAAGGACACACCTGATAGAAGCAAATCAAGCACAGGCCACATAGACCAGCAGGCCAAGACGTATGTGATATTCTATTATCTGACTTCGATACCTGACATTTTTTGTTATCTCCATCCAGGTCACATACCAGTTGAAGATCCTTACCACTGCACTCTTCTCTGTGTCCATGTTGGGGCGGAGGTTGGGTCTATACCAGTGGCTCTCTCTGCTCCTCCTCATGGCTGGAGTTACTCTAGTACAGGTACATACAAACACCTAAACCGTGCTGCTTTTATTCACTCATTTGTTTCACTGCTGTGACATTATTGTTTTACACCTCCATAGTGGCCCACAGAGTTTGACAGTGACTCTAAACAGAAGATCCTGACCGCAAGTTCACAGTTTGTGGGAGTGCTGGCAGTGCTGATGGCCTGCGTGTCCAGTGGCTTTGCTGGAGTTTACTTTGAAAAAATCCTGAAGGAGACAAAACAAAGTGTGTGGGTTCGTAACATACAGTTGGGTGAGTCAGTATAAATGGTGTTTGTTTTGTAGAGCAAGGCTGAACACTGAGTGAATAATGGTGTGTGTCTAAAAGAGATAATATAGAATAAGGGTGTTGTGTTTGTACAACATTTTCAATGGCGAAACCCAGGAACTACCCACAGAAAGTAATGGTCTATGTGACACCAACATAAACATGAACATGACACGACTGACACACAAGAGATTTTGACAAATCAATCATTGATTTTAAGTCATTACCTAAGAATGTATTACCTACAAAGATATTAAGTTACTCATTGATTGGTATTACTGACCTGTTCAGCTACATGCAGACAGCTATGCAGGCACAAACCCGATGAATTGTACATTAAAGTTTCCCCTTTTAGGTCAATGTAGTCTAGTAACACAGAGGATACATTAAGTCTTTGAATATCACTTACCTTAAAATTTACCTTTAGTAAATTCAGCAGATCTGACATTATTTAGAAAGGTGTCTATGTGATGCCTCCCCACATACAGTACATATCAGAGCAAACACAAAGGCTTGAGACTGAGGAAACTACTTGCAGAGCTCACAGACAGGATTGTATTGAGGAAAGCTACAAATAATTTCTGCTGCACTGAATAGTCTGAAGTACAGAATAACCTTCATAGCTTTTAAACAGAAGAAGTTTGGAGGGCTTGGCTGCAAGGCCAAATGACAAATTGAGGAAAATGTCCTTGGTGAGAGCAGTGACCAAAAACTTGAGGGTCATTTTGTCTCATCTTCACATCCTATGTGGAGAAACTTACATCAACAACTGTCACTGAAGTTTAAGGGTGAAGCTAAAACCTCTTCTCAGTGAAAGACACATGAAATCTAGGTTGGAGTTTACAAAAAGTATCTAAAGGACTCTCAGTTTGTGAAAGATAAAGTTTTCTGGTCTGACAAAACCAGAAAAATATTCCTCATATTCGAACCTCATGTTTAGAGGAAACCAGGCTCCACTTATTATTTGCCCAATAGCATCCATTTATCCACCTATTTTCAATTGTTACCTGAAGTCGCTAATGTGTCTGTTGTGATCTCAACAGACCAAGTAACATAGTCCAGTTATTCCTCCTGACCAGTAACTGCCCAATTCCTTCCGAGGCATTCTCAGGCTAAATAACACAGACAAGACCTTTGCCTATTGGCCACATGCCCAACAAACTGGTTCACTTTAAATATATTTGTAAGTACTTTTAAAAAGTAATCTAAAATTAAGTTTTTACTTTTTCATTGAAGATAGATTGATGAGGGAAAAAATCTACTGGTAAATCATTTTAGGAATGACGCTGCGACATAAAATGTGAAAAGATATTTCCCCCAGATAGCTTGATTAATGACAATAATGGTTGAAACATGGCAGATTTACTGTTTTTTGGACCAGTAAAGTCTGATCTTGATTTTCAAGCCTAATACAGAAGCTGCTGTTGTTAGTCATGTCAGACATATCAAGTTCTTAATGGATTAAAAAAAAAAAAAGGTGGCAAGAGAGAAGGACCAACATGAAGTCTGACAATGGTTTTCTGTTACACTGGACTGTCAAAGAACAGTATGTGATCTGTGTACAACAACTGGTCGCTTTTAAGTCACTCATTGTTCATACCTTCGCGGAAGTAACTTGAGAACATAGCAAACAAAGCAGAAACTATTATTAAGTTAAAGGATGTGCTTGATAAGTGCACAGGATATTCACTAAGATGAGTTACATTACAGGAAAAGTGGTTATGTTTGTTTAAACGATGATGGGAATCAAGTTTGTCTGGGTCACAGCTGGGCAGGGTTACACAGAGAACACAGGGGAGAATTAGAGAAGTTAATGAAGGTCAGTGATTTATTAAACAAGGGGAACAAAGGTTTGTGGGATGGTGAGGCAGAGGACGATCAAAATTTGTGATGCAGTTCAAACAGGAAAACAAGTCTAAAAAACATGGAAATGAAACCAGTTGATAGGCAGAATATCACCATGCAGGTAAAGCTGACAGAACAAACAAAAACAAGCATAAACCACATTGTGTCAAGACAACAATGAACAACATGTAACAGGTGTGTGGGTGGAGAAGACAGAAACAATGCAGGTAAAGTCAGAGGACATCGAGTGGACATTTAGGGTAATGCTGCTGTGGAGGGGAGACACGTGGAAGCTGGAGGCTGAACAGAAGGGAGGAGAGGGGAGATCATGACATGTGGTTGTTTTATTTTATGAGGAGAGGGTCACAGGGTCACAGGGTTGAAAATTACAGGATGAGTTGTTTTCTAAATTGGGATGAACATGGCAATCAGTGATGAACAACTGAACAAATGACACCTTTGACATTTAGTTTAACCACACTCATCTGTGATTACATATACATGTCCATGATAGCACTTCAATTCAATTCAGTTTTATTTATATAGCACCAGATCATAAAAACATTTATCTCAAGGCACTTTACATAGAGAAACCCAACATTTCCACAATGATCAAGTGCTTGGCGACAATGGAGGAAAAACTCCTTTTTTAACAGGAATAAACCTCCAGCAGAACCAGACTCAGAGTGGACAGTCTGATCTGCCTCGACCGGCTGGAGAGAAATGAAGACAGAGAAAAGAGAAAGAGAAGAGACAGAGGAAAGAGAGGGAGGAGGACGGGGGAGAAAGACAAGAGGGAGACCAGGAAGAGACAGTAGAGACTAGATATTTACAAGTAGTTGTTAAAGCAAAATTACCATTACAATAGTAATAATAAAAATAAAGATGATGATGATGATGTTGTTGTCATCAGTAGTGAAGAATCTGGATCCAAGAGTTCTGGAGTCAAAACTACCTGAAAAAGAGAAAGGGGGGACACAACTGTGAGAGAGAGCAGTTGAGTTGTTAATGATATGTAATATATTGATATAAAGACATGAAGTGTGAGGGAGAGACAGAGACAAGAAGTAACGTGTATTGTCTAATCCTATTGCAGCTTAACTAAACCAGATACAACTGTATTCTTTCCAGTTAGAATGATAATTAAATATATTCTCAATAACTTTCACTCTAGTAAAAATATTATTTTAGAAAAGCTGCATTTTTGAATGTCTTTGTATGGGTCCATTTTAATGTTTAATAGTCAAAGCTATAACACTCATGGTCAACAATAACCTTTCCGGTATGTCATAGCTACAGTTGCATTCTTGTTCTTCTATCCTCACATTATGGGGATCCTTCTTCCTTGTAGGGACAAAAAGTGACTCCATCATTGAACATCACTGAATTTTAAGGTGGAGACACATTTTAAGTCTAATTTCAAGGTTTGGTATGGTCAGGGTTACGGTTAGGCAAGAGTTCGAAAGGAAATGAACTGAATACGAAAAATGGCACATAAACAAACTGTCTGTTATCATCGGTCTTTGTTCTTCTTGTCTTTCCCATCATCAGCCTCGGTGACACCATGCTGTGTCACATTCATCCTCTGTTCGCTTCTTGTGTCTTCCAGGTCTGTTCGGCTTTGTGTTTGGTTTAACAGGAATGATCGCGTATGACAGCCAGAGGGTGAGACAGCTGGGCATGTTTCAAGGCTACAACAGTGTTACGTGCACTGTCATTATCTTACAGGTGTGGCTATTTGTGTTTATTTCCATTTGAATATTTGTGAACTTGCCAATGAAATGAAGTTGTGCTTGTTTTTGTACCACTACAAAGGTGTCAACTGCTTTAAAACTCTGTGTTCTCTGTCTGTAGGCTCTGGGTGGGCTGGTCATAGCAGTGGTGATTAAATACGCAGATAACATCCTGAAAGGATTTGCCACTTCTGTGTCTATCATCGTGTCTACTCTCGTTTCATATTTCCTACTGGAGGACTTTAACCCCACTGGGTAAATGCTAACTTACACCCTCACCTCAACACTAAGCTTTAATTTATCTTTGTAATGGATAGAAAAATCTATAAGTTATTTGATCGGTCCACCACTTTGGTCCAGACTAAAATGTCTCAACTATTGAATCATTTGTAATGAAGTTTTTGCACAGAGTTTCTTACTGACTGACCATAACATTTACATCTATGGGTTTGAATGAAATATTGAAGTTTTAGTAATAGACGCACCATCATCAGACCCAAATTTTAGTTGTACAGTGCTTCGGTTTCTTATTAAATGCCTTAAAGGTTAATGAAATTCCCATCAGACCCAGGTGTACTTTGTGCTTAGAGGTAATTTGTCATCGAAGAGAAATTTCAAACCGGCTAAACATCATGAAATATATATGAGCCTCATCATCAGGCACAGGTTGGCTTGTTGAGATTTACCTAAGCACCGTGGTGTCAATGTGCAAATACAGTATTTACATAAGAAGTGAATGAATAGTTATTTGTTTACTGAACTGATTTTTAATGTCTCTTTATTTTCTCTTTCCCATCCTTTTGCCTTTCTTTCAGTATATTTTTTGTAGGGGCGGTGCTGGTTATTGCTGCCACATTTCTGTACAGCTACGAGTGCAAACCTGCCAGTAACAGCACCATGAAGATAGATACCTCTGTTAACTGTGCCGATGGTGTGCATAAACACCCAGCGTAGACTGGCTGGGAACTGGTTTGTTAATTGTCACTGCCATTTGGCACGGGTTGATTAAGACTGCAGAAAATCTAGGTTTGATCAAACCTGTTACTGCCACCACTGCCAGACCACAGCTGTTGAGACTAAGTGAACCTTTTTGCACAAAAGATAGGCAACAATACTGTGAAATACATGTACTCTCCAGATGTATTTTGTTCTCCTGAAACAAGAAAAGCACTACAGAGCTAAGTTGCCAGGTCAGATTATTGCAGCCAAGCAACCACACTTGGTGTTTGAATTACTTAACAACAAACATCCTGTTTGTTCAATTTAAAGGGACCAAGACAGGATCCGTTTCAAGCCATGACAGACTGGATTGAATGTTTAGACATTTATATTTTATATTTTCATATATTTCAGTTGTCTAAGTTGAATGTGTTATTGAGTATGGGGAAAGGGATCTATTTAGGTGTTAATGGTGCTGGTAGTGTGATGGAGTCCTTGACAGCACTTCCATCTAGTGGTGGAACAAGGAGTAAACTTGCTGCAAAGAGGAGGGGTTACCTCTGTTCAAAGATGCTGAATGTCCCGTTTTATACGAGATGAGATAAGATGGGCTGTGACTGCTTTGCCCTTGCTGCTCACAGGCTTAGTATTTATATCAAAAGCTCTCATTTTACTGTTATTTAAATGCAAAATAAAAGTCTTTATGTAAGAACAAATGAATAAATTGAGGTGTCTTTTATGCTGAAGCGGCCGCCTCTGCCTTCATCTTTTTTTTTTCTTACTTCAAAGTGAAATTAATGGATAAATCAGAGCTGTCAGTGTGTTTGCACACACCCTCACACACACACACACACACACACACACACACACTGAAACACTAATGCATACACACAGAGGGAGGTACACCCATGAATATTTTGAACTGCTTTTTTTTCAGTTCCAGTTGCAGTGCACTCAGAGAAAACCAAACTAGTCTCTATAGCAACAGATGTCTGAATGAGCTGCTGTGCAGCAACAAATGTAGACACACTGAATTAATAGAACCTGTTTTAACCTCTGAGTATTTTATATGATAGTAACAGACATTTTTATTCAACAGTGACCCTGAAAGATAAAAAAGAATTGAGGCAGATGAACAAATTATTTTGCCAGTTTTTTCACAATCTTTGCATAGTGGCACATGAGTAAATTCAGTATGGAAACAGTGTGTGTGTTAACATGAAAATAAAGGGGAATAAACAGAACAGGCAGATGGGAAGGTGAGGCGTGAACCTGGAGAGAGGCACAGATGGACGATGAGTCATGTGACTTGCGTGTGGAGTGGCGGGCAGAAACTTGGACACATCCCAGGACGAGCCACTGGACAGACCATTGCCACGGCGAGAAGGCCTTCATCTATGATTATCTGCAGAAACCTTCTGCAAAATAATGTACCTCAGTGACACGAGGAGATGTTGTGGAATGACCTCATAGAAGCAGTGTTAAAAAATTGCACTTATCCAAATCAGTTCTTTGCCAAAATCTGGTCTGGTTTAATTCCTCATCAATAAAACTATTAAAAGTACATTTAGATTCCCTGATTATAGGAAGATATATGTAACTTTGTAGTGCAACATGGCCTGATTAGTGCCAAGTCAAATGTACCCTTGGTTTGAGGACAGTTCAGCTCCATTCCAGTCGTGAAAAACGATGTGGTCCTGACTGCTGTCATCCTTTTGTTCAATTTGTTGTATGGCACTACTCCAAGTCACTTACACTGCACTTATTGAAAGCATAGCTGACATTATTTATTTAATGTTAACAGGTCCAACTCATCTCTCTGATGGTTTGTCACCCATCTGAATACAATATCAGCTGCACTACGGAGGCTTGAAAATATGTCTGTGCATAAGTTTGGTGTATTAGCAAAAAACCCCAGTGAAAACTACAGCAGATTTGTTTTTTCTTCCAGACTTTTATGCCAAGTGGGTGCTCTTAATACAATCTGGTTGACGTATGAGTTAAATCTTAACCTAAAAAGATTTATATATAATAATATAATACTTTTGTCTTTTAAATTGTTTTGAATACATCCTTTAACTCTGGTACTGAGTGTGCTGAAGGCCGTTATTGGCACTGACGAGGTTTAACCAGCCACAGTTTTTTCTTTTTTTCTTTCTTTTTTTTTTTTTTGGCTGACTTCAATCAAAATGTCTTCAGGTATCAAGTTATACAAAACAAATGCTATTCTTAAGCTTCTCAAGGACAGTTTTTTTTGTCTCTCTCGCTCTCTCATGCAATAAGATCTACAGAAGGATGCAGGATGCAGTTCTTGTTGTGGACTAATACCTCTGTGGTACGTCTAAAAACAGTCTTCCTTCTTCACTAAAAGGCAGGCAGAACTCTTCAGTGCAGTCCCAAACATGTGTCAGGGGCCAATGATGCAACTCCAGGCCCTTGAAATAAGTTCGTTGTAGATTTTTTTTCTGACACCATTCTGTGTCAGATCAAAGATGTAATATCCACTCTGGCTTGTTATAGTGGTCCACTTAAATCTCTTAGAGGCAATAAGCCAGTGGTATCTAGAGCACAGGGAAAACCATCGCTCCTCTCTTCTTTGACAGGCTTCATGACTTCATTACCTTTGTAACCCCTTTTACTGCACGAGGGAAGAATTATGCTTTAGTCTGTGTAACCACTTGTGACTCTTTTATTTTGGCGGTATGACAACTAGCGGAGCTCCTCTCCGTGGCCTCCACATTAGCACTTGGGCATCATTGGCATTTGGTCTCCCAAGCGCGTTGGGAGGAATGGGCTCCTGGTAGTTGAGGATGTGCGGTTGCTCCTGATAAGGACGACCCATCAACGAAGCCCGGGAGCCCAGAGGCATGTCTGGATCCACAGCGATGTCCACCCGCATCCGCCATCGCACTGTTTGTAACACAATCCGCTCCTGGTAGAGAATAACATAAATGAGTTTCACATATATGGATGTTTAATTAAGATGCAGAATTCTTAAAAAGTTTAGAGTGATAGACTCTGCTGTGTTGCAAGAAAAACATACAGATTCTGTGACCCTGTGATTTCTGAGTTTGTTTTTTCTCACCTTGGTGACAGAGTTCATGGCCACCAGCCAGGTGATGAAGCTCTGGTCCCTGGTAATGTGGGTCAGCATGGGCGTGTTGCTATTGCTGATGGGTACCGCCCAGGTCACACTTGGGTAGAAGTTGTCGTTCATGCTGACCGTCAGGCGGGATGGTTTGGATGTGGGGCCGGTGAGAGTGACCGTCTCTGTGGTGTTGCCGTACCAGGGGTAGCTGACGCCATCTGAGTCGCTGATGGCCTTGACCCGACCCTCTCGCAACTCTGGTAACTCCCAGCTGGACCTGCGGCAGTGTACGGAGGAAGAGGAAGAGGACGGGTGAGAGGCTTTGTTTTTGGTAGAGGCAGGTGCAGAGCTTTGGTCTAGATGTTCTTGAGTTTGTGTGTGAGCAAGGAAAAACAGCGTGCACATCCAAACACATAAAACTTGGAACCACATACACACACACACACACACTGAACTAAAAGTTAAAGTCTCAAAGTGTCTTCCATACACTTACATGCCAATATCACCATAGGTGTTGTAGAACTCCATCTGGGTACAAGCTTGGATCCAACCCACTACCCAGGTTTCATTTCGGGGCACTGGTGGCATCACAACTCCAGCTGAGGCCCTGAAGTAAGGCGTTTTGTAACGGAGCACTATCGGTGAGTTCTCCTCAATGATGGTAGGACACTGGTCAATAGAGGCAGACACCTCATACACCACAATGTTCTCCCGTCTGATGCGGGGCTTGCATGCAATGCTCTGAATACAGCCCATAGTGCAGACGACAAGCAAAATGAGCAAAACCAGAGAGGAAGGGAGCAAATGATACCTGGCCAGTATGCACATCAGTCCCCTCCGGGTTCCACCCTTACCTGAAGAACAGATCTAATCTTTTAATTGCCCATCCTCACTGATTGGTTGGGAAGGGAAAGGAGAGAAAATGATGGGAGGGAGTATCACAGTCACCACTGATCAAACATGAAAGCATCCAGCATCATATTTTCAGGATGATATGGAGGTGAGAGCGCAATGGGGACTACTTGGGGGGGAAGTATCACAGATCTCCGCAGCCTCCTCCCCCCGGTCTGCCTGCTGACTGCCGCACTGCCCTTGGCGCTCGTCCCCAGAAACTGCAATCCGGCCTCCCCTGGGCTGCTGTTGCTGCTTCTCCACCGTGCGTCCTCCGCTCCTGGTCGAGTCCACACGTCCGGCTGCACGTCGGTGCCCCTTGATCCTGCTGCTCTGCTCCCGGCTCTGTGCTGTCATGTCAAGAGGCGACAGGGCAGCCAGGTGCGTCAGAGAGGAGGAGGAGGTGGTGGTGGTGGTGGAGGAGGAGGAGGGGGCTTGGATGTCTTTTGTTCGCTTGGCTTTCCTGTATCAGCCCTACATTCGCGCGGCGCCCTCAAAAGACAAAATCGGGCTCTTCGTCACTTTGACCTACATGAAAAGAAGCTCCATCAAATGAGCGAGGATGTGTCTGATAAAGGCGGGCTATAAAAGGCGATTTCAGTGTTTTCCTCGCGGTGCGCTTCCATTCTTGGGGATGCATGAATGGTGCATCATGAATGGAGGCAGCGAGGCAACATAATCGTGCAGAAAACAGTGACTGTACCCCGCCGTCTCTCCGTTATCCGTCTCATGGCTGTGTCTCCTCCGGCTGGTGAACATCACGGACCGGAAAGCATTCTCCTCCTGCCGCGGGTCGCCGTGTTCGGTGTGGAGGTGCTGGTGCTGATGCTGGAGGAGCAGGAGAGGGGCGTCACCCGACCGCTGCATTGAAAAAAAATAACAAGTGCGACTGGGCGGGGCTACACTTTGCGTCACGCCTCTGCGAAGACCCCATTGGTCGCTGAAGTCGACAGCGGAAGTGGTGTCGTTTAGCTCCGCGACTTCCTACCCACTGACACTGACACGCATTCACCGGTCGGCTCGGTTTATTATTTCTGCCTGCAACCCCACACACACCCCGCCGGTTCACGTCTGCAGCTGGCGGTGCTGGTTTATGATCGGCAGTTTGTTCGGGAGCTTGTCTCAGAGGGTGCCGAGCTTGTTATACCGGGTCTCGCAGATGATGAAGCCGCAGGTTGTCTTCGTGCTGGGCGGGCCTGGCGCCGGCAAAGGGACCCAGTGCTCCAAAATCGTGGAGGTACGAAAGATGGCGAGAAAATGGACAATGAAAAATATCCCGTTTCATCATCAGGATGTAGCATTTTGGAATGAAAAGTGTGTTTAGTGATTTTTACCCATGTTGTGTCTTTTATTTGCACCGTTTTACGAGCTAATGTCTTGTTTTCACCGACTTCCGGTTGCCCTCTAAAATGAACCAGTGTGTTAGCCAGTTAGCTAACTAGCCTCGCAGCCTGTGTAGTCGATGTACTCATATTTAAAGCTGGTGGGGACACACAATAGCAAATATAGTATTATTTAAATATTTAAAAAAAATATTGAAGACTTCCAGTGGAACCAGTTTAGTAAAATATGAAGTGTAGCACAGTGTTTAATTAGTTCGTCTGAGTAAATAAGGCTAATTAAATCCCGTTCATCTCGCTTCACTTACAAACAAACAGCCAACAGAAAGTTCCTTGTTGACGTTTGTTTCATGTTGTTGTTCATGTTTATCATTCACTTATCTATGCAGCTGAGATTACTTAATGATCAGTCTATATCTGGAGAGCTCTTAGCCACACACCCTCGACTTTGATCAAACATATTGTGTGTTGACTTAGACATTTATTGGCTGAGTTAACGTCACCTCATCCCATTCTAGGTGTGCTGGATAGATCCAATACATTCCCATCAGCTATTTCTCACCTCAGCTGAGCACTTGTTTGTTTTAGTCTGTGTTGTACTTTGGGCAGCTGTGTGTTCACATCATCAAGCGTCATCTGCTGTGTTTTTACAGATAATCAGACGGGTCAAGATCAGTGTAGAAAAGTTGCACGTCTACAATGAAATGATATGTTGTTAAATCAAGTTGAGCTTTCTTCAATATTTGTCCCAGACACACATACCATTCCTATGGGTTTGACAAAAAGTTAACTTAATAAGTTACGTTTAATTAAGGACTTAAGGTTTCCTTAAACTCTTATGAAGGTTCAGCTCTATGGGGTAAATATTGATTCTTTAGTGTGTATGTGATTCACTGAGAGAGAACTTTTATTCAAGGGACTTTATGACTACCTCTGCTCACGGATCTTCCTGGGTGTTGGCTGCTTCAAATACTGTGGTTAGGCCAGAATGGCAGCTATGAATAGAGGCTCCTTTCATTCTGTATACAAGAAGTGACTTTTCCGGACTTATGAGTGAGGAGGATTTTGCCTGTCTGCAAAAGCTGTCGTCATCACTGTGGAGTTTTAGTGTAGATAGAAATGTATACATATACAAAAAAGTCACTTTCACTTTTTCAGGGGGGAAAAAGTCACTTTCACCTCTCCCTCAATTCACTCAATGTCTTTGTTAATTTTTATTTATTTATTTTTTTTTTATCACACTTTTCATATTTAAAAAAAAATGCACTGTGTTTTTTTTTTTTTTACATCTCTCAGAACTATAGCTACACTCATTTGTCAGCTGGGGACTTGCTGAGAGCAGAGCGAGCTAGAGAGGGATCAGAGTTTGGACAGCTCATTGCCAGCTACATCAAAGAGGGCAAAATTGTCCCTGTGGAAATCACCATCAACCTACTCAGGAAGGTAGGTACCAAATATTGGCTTCAAATCAAGTTTTTATTTGTTTTACACAAGTTAAACCCTGACCAAACAAAATGTTAATGATTGAACTCTGATTTAAAAAAAAAAAACTTTTAATTCCACTTCCTTGTCTTCCAACATCTGGGCTCAATATCTCATGATTAGTGCTGGAAAAGCTGAGCTGATTGGTAAAATGTGATTGCAACTACGTCATTGTCTTTGACATGAAAGACTAAACAGTAAATGAAAAAGATGATAATTGAAATATAATAAGTACATGCCTAACATGGACTGTTGCAAATATTTCATCACCTATATGATGATTTTGGACAACTTTCAGCACCACTGGGAAAAAAAAGCTGCACTGTGATGCTACACAGTTTTCTTGACCATGAAACTGTTTTTAATGTGCATCTATCCAGAGAAAACTGAATAGAATTTGTTCATTCATCGCTCTTTTTTTTATGGTGTATGTGGAACAAAGCTATCGCTTTGATAAATGCCTAAAATCATAAAAGGACTGAGATTGTTGTTTCTGTACCTGAAGGCGATGGAAGAGACGATGCAAAAGGATGAGAAAAAGTTCCGTTTCCTCATCGACGGTTTCCCCCGAAACGAGGACAACCTTCAGGGTTGGAACACTGTCATGGACGGAAAAGCAGACGTCAAATTTGTGCTTTTCTTTGACTGTGGCAATGAGGTAGGTCATGGGAACTAGAGAGCCGATCTGCCCTAGCTGTTTTTAGTTACATACAGAGTGCTGAGCTGATATCCCTGAGCTGTTCTACACTGAGGACATGATCTCTTTTGTGCACAGGTCTGCATCAACAGATGTCTAGAAAGAGGGAAGAGCAGTGGACGCACAGACGACAACAGAGAAAGTCTGGAGAAAAGGTACAGTCCTGAGTTTCCATCAGTGTTTAACCCCAGATTTCAGAATGAACTTCTTTTCAGCACGTCTTTACAAAAATGTCCTGCTTTTGGCAGTTGATGCCCTGTTCTGATTTCCCTCTGCTTCTAAGAAATAAAACAAGCATATTTGATCAGTATAGATTTCTCTGACCCATTTAACTGACTGTTGGATAACTGCATGTGTGTTTTGACCTAATTTGTGTCTCCTTTGAGTCCCCTGTGTCCTCTGACCCCAATAACCAGGCATATTTCTTTTTGATGCAGAATCCAAACCTACCTGCAGTCTACACGACCAATCATTGAACTGTATGAGAAACACGGCAAGGTGCGCACCGTAGACGCCTCTCGTTCTGTGGACGAGGTGAGTAAATATCACCTGTAGGAGAATGTGGCTGTATCTTGTATAAACGGCACTGACAGACTCGTGAAGGGAAGTTCAGAGGGTGGAGGATACAGGAAGGTGGAAAAAAACACATGTCATCTACAACAGCAGAGTGAGCTTGAGATTGATAAACTTGTAAATCACATAACAGAATTTAAACATACCCCCATTTAAACAGTATTATCTCTTTATGTTGTTGCTGTTATCTGATGGATTTAAGTAAAGACAGACCACACTGTAAAAATACAAGTTTGTGAGATTTCAAATTTTAACAGGTTTAATTCAGTCCCACATCAGTGGTAAAACTATAATCAAGTAATTTTGTTCTGTTTGCCAACAAAGTCTGGAAAGATGATGAAACAGGACTGGCTCCAGTTTCAGGCTCAGGGGCATTACTGCAGTACATGGGAAAATACTCTAGTCAGGCAGAAGGGAAAACTGTCCCAGTTAAATGTTGAGGCCCGAGTGGATGTGTTTAAGATGTTCTTTAAAAAAAAATAACCTAAATGGGAAAATTCATCTTGATGTTTCTTTGTTTGTTTTCTTCTGAAAGTAATGAGATGAGTGAGGAGATTTTTTTTTTTCCCTGTGCTCACTTTGAGTCTTAACTTTGGGACATTACAACCGGTCCAGTTTGCGATGCATAAGAGGAAAAAGTAAACAAGGAATTCATCATCATTCTTTTTTTTCCCCCCAATAATTCAGAAATTAAGGGGAAAAATAAAATCCGACAAATTATTTTTGTTGTTGCAACGAGCTGGCGACTGTCCAGGGTGTGCCTTGCCCTCGCCTGTAAGCTGGGATAGGCTCCAGGATATATAAGGTCACATGTTTATGTCCTGTTGAGTCACTTCCTTGTTCTTTCTCTTCCAGGTGTTTGCTGATGTGAAAGCCATCCTAGACAAGGAGGGTTGAACTTTCCCAGCTGCCAACAACATTCACTTACCTTTTTAGTTTTCTTTTTATCAACTGCAAGTACACTATAACAAGTTTATGTCCATTCATATGACTTTTTACTTTGGTTACTTTATTTTGTTTTCCATGTCTTTTATAATTGCTGCACTGTTTGTGAGTGTGTATACAGTATGCATTGGTGTGAATGAGAGGTAAACAGACTTGTCTAGCAGCTACTTGTGATCAATTAGTTCATACAGAAGAGCTGACAGCTCATCTGCCTTGTCTTTAATCAGTTTGGTTAGTTTAATTAGTCCGAGGCCTTTACATAGGATCAAAATGAATTATCAAAGAGTATCATTAGTTTAAAGAGACACTTTCTCTCAATCAAAGACACTTACAGTACTGAAAGTCTGGAAAAAATGGAATGTTACTAATATCTTCATGTATGTCACTGGAAGCAGCCATAATGCTTCAGACCAAATAGTTGTTCACCTGATGGCGACAGACTTGAATCGCTTTAAGACTTTACGGAGTAACCAGTAGCCTGTCAGGCATCCAAATAAAACACATGCAACATCAGACAACAGGGATGTGATGACCTGCTTTTGTGCCATGTAGAATTATCAGGTTCTGTGTTTCTGTGACATACAGCTCATACTTCACTGAATATTTGACTCTGCACCACAACCTTGATGTGTTTCATTATGACACCTGGGACTAGTCATACATCTATAAATATGTACTGTATAATGAAGGAGTCTGGATAAAGCAGAAAAGTGAAAACACTGGTTTCCTGTTGTTTTATTTAATTTTGATCAATTAACAAAATATGCACTACTCATTGTTATTGTTTTACACCATGTAGTTTAAACCTGATCAGCCAGCAGGGGGCATCACTGTACCATTTCAGTTCAGTGAGTTTACAGGTCATTTTACAGACAATGACACATAATTTGTTCATCAAACAAATAAACAAATCCTAAGATAAAATGTTTTAGACATTAACATAAGACATTTTCAGTGGTCAAAAGTAGGAAATGGAGCTTTAACTGGTCACTGATCTTCATAAAAAACAAAAATGACATGTTACTAAACACAGCAGATAAAGTTTGACCATGCTGATGAAGAAAGTAAATGAACCTTATGGCTTTAATAAGTGGGTAAACCTCCTCAAACAAGCTCTTCCATTAGCTATAGATCATGTACACAACATTTAACATCGTCTGTCCTTACAGGGCTGTGTTTTATTGTGCGACATAAACAATTCTCCACGTTCTTTACAACATTAGTGTCATCAATTACACAGTAGTGTTTTATGTTTTCAGCTTCCTCTGTGGTGCCCAGTCATGGTTACCAGTTGAGGTGCACGTGGTAGATTCATGAACAAGAAATGTTAACCAGTTCCAACTCTGGTGCTTTTTTTTTTTTTTTTTCCGTTACGTCACTTTGTATTCTATATTGAGCACCCACTGTCAGTGAGAACAGCCACAAAACTAAATATTTGTATACATCTGTTATTGTGAGGCATGGTTCACGTCAACAGATGAGCACCGAGTTCAAAATATTTCAGTCAGTCGGAGCAGCTCTAACCCACATGTCCAATCTGGTTTCACTCACTGGACCACAGGTTTGCTGCTCTTGACTCTTGAGTTAGATTGACCGTCAGTGTTTTAATGACGTATCCCAATATAGACAAGAACAATACAATTACTTCTGTGTTATTAGCCAAAATAGCCTGTGTTTGTTTACCACTGAAGATTAGACCCTAACCACGTTATAAGACAAATGAAAAACGAAAATGAAAATAATGAAAGGGTTCACCTGTTTTCTCTTAGTTGAGCAATAGTTGAAATACTTAAATGAATGAATGTAAATAATTAAGGACTAGATGGCTATTTTATTTCTATGAATTGATCATATTTTCTTGTAATTCTCAGAATTGATCATATCTGTATTCATATCAGATTTCAATACTGGTTTTAATTATTTAAAATATGGATTTATTCACATATATTTTATTTATGAATTTGAAAATTATTTTTTGGTAAATAAATCATCTTCTCTAAGATTTTTTTTTTCACTTCCACAGTTGAATCCTTGTATAATAAATGATACCAAGTGAACACCAGGTGGTGCCATAGAGGTTTACCCTCCCTCCCTCGCTCCCTGAGTGAGAAATAATTAGCAACACAGTTGAAGTAAGTGCTACATAATATACATTTTATTTTCATATATACACACATACACACACACACACACACACACACGTGTGTGCGCGTCTGCAGTTACAAAGACATTTGCTTACATATTACTAATATTCCTGAGCATTTTTTTTAGCTTGATGCCTGGTGTATCTGCATTTTAAGAGCTGTACACAACAGATTATCAGCTTCCATAACAACAGTACCTTACATGCATACACATAACAACAGGGCAAAGTGTCAAATGCGAAATAGGAAATGCATCACAAAAGCATTTTATAACTACCAGGGCTTTCATTGTCAGACTTGCAATACGCATCAAACAGTTAGTCATAGAAAAGTGTGACTGTAAGGCACTATGAATACACCGGTTGGTACGAGTGCACTATAATACATAAGGTAAGATAAAATACCATCAAATTTAAATGATCCTCTGGGGACACTGGATCATTGCAGCACCAAAATGTAATAGAGTACAGCAAAGAAAAACAGGATATAAATAAGAACGTAGCAGGTGCTGTGCATGGGGTTTAACAAACTATTTCAACAGGTCAACATTTTAAGTGGAAATATTTAAAAAGTATGAAAATATATGAATCACAGCATTATGAATATGTGCAAAATACCAACAGGAGCCTAGAAATGATCGGAAAAAAAAGAAAAGAAAATATATATAAAGCATTTTTTTTCCAAATAAACAACAATCTGTACATATTAAAACATGTACCACAAACTATGAAATGATAAAATAATAAGCCCTTGTGTTATCAACAGTCAGCGAAGCTCACTGTGCGTAAGAAAAACAAAACGTACAGATATCCGTACTCTGCCAGCAGATGGCAATCTCGAAATATATATTATCTTATTAACAAAACGCGTCTGTTGAAAAATAACTGCATAAACTGTGACCACATTATTGGGGAAGTTCATACCTATATCGCAAAACTGTAACGGTGATTCTCAGTCCGAGTGAGAAACTGAAGACTGTCCTTCAATGCTGACATTCAGTTAAGTAATTTGCAAATTAGAGAAGTACCTGCTCAAATTCACATTCAAAATATACATTCTGTTGATACACATTCACGACAACAAGCATTAACTTTACACAAACAGCTTACACAAGGTAATGCATCATTTACAAATGCATTAAAAAAAAAAATTCCTGTGACAACACGGTGGCCGATGTTAAAGGAAAACAAAAATGACACATGACTGGATGAGGCTCAGCAGGAGTTCACCAGACTTATGGCGTTGTTGCTGGGAGACCTGCGATACTGAGCCTTGGTGTTCGTGACAGCGCCGTGTTTCTGTCGAAGGTGAAGCCTCAGCTGACTCTTGTGTCTGAAGTGGAGGTCACATTTTTCACACTAAAGAAAAAGGGGAAAAAAAGAACTAATTAGTAAAGTTTCGTCTTCTAACCCCCATAGTTTGAGTTCATAGCTCTCTTGGATTACCACTCAGAACTATTGATAGGCACAAGGATCAAGGGAGAGAAGGGATTACTCTCATTTTAGTGCACACACACACACACAGTAGCTTAGGAGAGGAGACTGACTAGCAAGCTTACATGATAAGGCTTCTCTCCGGTGTGAATGCGCATGTGGCTCTTGAGCGTCTGAAGATGGCGGAAATGTGTTCCACAGATCTCACAAGGATACGGCTTCTCTCCGGTGTGAATTAACACATGAGCACGAAGATGGGCCACCTGGAGGAAAATAAAATATATACATATATTAAATTCATACAGAAGTCTTGGTTTTACATGTGCAAAAGCTTTGCAGAAGATGTTACAGTTTTGTTTTGGGGGTTTTTTTCCCTCACCTGGACAAACCGGGAACCACATGTGTCACACTTGTATGGCTTTTCTCCAGAGTGGATCCGGGTGTGAGTTTTGAGGTTGGCTGGTCGGTTGAACTGAGCACCACAGATGTTGCAGTGGTACGGCTTCGCACCTGGAAGTTAAGATCAGCAGGTTGTACAATGATTTTATCAGTCACATCACCAACAGTCATAGCACATAACATATTCATATTAATATTAATATCAATCTTACCTGTATGAACGGTCTTGTGGCTGGCCAGGTTGCCTTTGTAGCGGAAAGCAGCCTGGCAGCAGTCACACTTGTATGGCTTGTCACTGTGGACCTGGACCATGTGGTCTTTAAGGGAATCTTCATCTGTGAACTTGGAGTCACAACCATTGCAGAAGTAGGTGTTGTTTTCTGTGGAAACAAGTGTTCAGTCAGCTTTCTTCTAAAAAATTCTGCTAAATTATTCCTATAGTGATATTAGTGGTGTGCTCTTACCACAGCTGGAGGGGGAATACTCTGAGTGGTGTAGCTTGGTGGAGTCGTCTCTGTTGTACGAGTCAGGAGAAAGGTGATCCATCTCCATGCACTGAGGGCTGTCGCAGCCACAGGAGGAGCATCTGTGGCTGTAAAACCAGATGAAGACCAACAAATCAAGTTTTTCTGTTGAACACATTTATATTAAGTGTAATTTTACAGTTTCGTGACATGCAGTTTTACCTGATGCTGCTGCAGGTGCTGCTGCTGCAGCTGTCGGTGCTCTGAGACGTGGACATTTCTTCTCTGTGTTCACCGGCTCCTTCGTCTGACTGGACGTCACTGTGTCCAGATGCTGTACCTACACTGCAGGGGCTTAATGTAGGAGACATGGCAGTAGCTTCAGCGTTGCCTCCCTGAGACTCTTTTTCATTCTCATCAGGAGTTTGGTTCATAACAATGAACTTGTACTTCTTCCAGTTGTGAGCCTTGGTGTCTTTCGGGCAGTGTGAGGGCTGTTTGAGGCTCATGGTTGCGTTTCTGCTGCTGCTAGACTCAGTGGGTGAGTTTGGCTGACAGTCAGATCGAAGTGGGCTTTGAGGGCTACAGATGACACCTTTGCATGGGGACAACCTCAGGCAGCTGGTTTGCGGATGCTGAATGCCTTCTTCTTCCATAGGAGCAGCAGGCCCGTGGTAGACTCTTGCCGATTGAATAATATTAGTGGGGAAGCTGGGGTGGGACAGCACCGGGTGGGAGATAATGGTGCTGGATTCACTATGAGTCATGTTGGTGTTGGTTGTGTGTGAGCATCGTTTCTGGGACAAAGCTCCTCCTCTGGGAAGGGCGCTGATCTTATGGAAACCCTCCAACTTCCCAGCAGCGACATGGAGATCACCGTAGACGTGATAGGAGCCAGATGTGTTGATGCCCCTGAAAACATTGGGGATACCACACTTGAAGTCCTGCAAAGACGATGAGGTTGCTGTGTGGCCGTTTCTTATATCTGGTTCTTTTTCATCGACGGGGCTCAAAGCCGGGTTCTTCTCAGTCCAATGTAACGAGTTGACCAGCGGCTCTTCGCTCTGCATATTCAGTGGCTGATGCCTACAGAAACACATTCGACCTCGAGTTAGATTCCTTCTATTTTTACAGTCAGGGTGCTGTATCCTATCACAATGTCTTGTGTGTTTTACCTGGACTTGATGAACCTGGAGCAGGTTTCAACCACATGTTCCATTTGGAGGTAGATCGCTGTGTTCATGGTGGCGACGGCCAGACTCTCTTTAAGGTTCAGACAGGATGTGTACATCAAATCCAGCAGGATTGAGAAACCCTTGGGGTCCACTTTGTCTAAACTGATGGCACTAAGGTTTGCATTCTCAGGGTTCATGAACACGGAGTAAAAGAAGCCACTGTAAGAAAGCAAGAAAGATGGAAACGATGTTATTTCATCCATCAAATTAGATGTAAGTCTGCGGCTTTTAATCACTGTACTCTTTTATGAAATACACAGAGATTGTGGACATAAAGGGCCGTACCTGCAGGCCACCAGGATGGCCTTGTGAGCGTGAAAATTCTGCCCGTCCACATGTATGGTGACATCAGTCAGGATGTTCCTGCTGCGGAGACGGTTGAAGTTGAGCAGGACATCACCTGCATGGCGCGTGAACTGAATGCAGCCATCTGCAGTTGTGGCCATATTGTCACAATCTGATAAAATAAAAAATAAATAAATACATTTTTTTTAATCATCTGTGACTAAGTGTGATTTTTCCATATGAAACGGGACAATATGACACAATGGAAAGAAACCTGAGCATAACTCGATTCAATCTGAATCTTAATTGATCACAACTATTAAATTATACATCTTTTTACTTTAGTTCATCACTTCTGCCTCTAGTCGCACTAATAGAGACCAGCAGCCTTCAAGGTTTAAAGTCAAAACAAGCATTTAAATCCAACCAGTGTCATAACCATATCTTGTCTAAAGGTGGAGCCATTGTAAACAGAAAAGTAGAGGGAGTATTACCAAACCTTTTGAACCATGCCTTACTTTTTATTAGGCCTTAATGACGGCGCTATTACACCGTCAAAGGCTATTATCAATATTTTAACCTTAGCATTAATCCTGTAATGATAATAATTATTACAGGAATATATATATGTCTTTACAACTTAAAACAGCGATTATTAATAATATTCAGGCAGCAATAAATAACTTGAAGACACAGAACTAATCTTATAGATTAAAGTATATGATAAAACACCGATACACAGTTTTATTCCGTTTGTTTTGTTTTGTTTCCCCCCCCCCAGTGTTTCTGGCTGTAAGGGAGCAGACTAAATGCTGGCAGCCAGCAGCCTGAAGGTTGTAAACGTGTTTGACGTTGAGCACATTCCGTCCTGGCTGCTCAGATTAGGTTGCCAGTACACAGAGAGGTTTCCTGTTCCCCCCACATAAGTACAACTCATCCCATATAACCCATTAACATCGATTCCCCTCCTGTTAAACTAATCTCTCGAGTTATTTCTAAACCTCAAATATTAGACCGAGCTGAGACAGCATGCTTTCGTAGGATGTGATTTCAAGGAGTGATTAGTTCTCGCTGCGTAACTTCGGCTTTGCGCCAAACGAGCAGGCCACCGCAAGTCTGTTCAAGTTTAAGAACACGATTGAATAAGCGGAAAGCCCCGTACTTAAAAATGTTTAAATACTCGATTGAAATAATAATAAACACAGTGGAAACGTTTGGAGACGTTTAGTGAAGTGAAAAGATTGTTTGTCGACGGGAGAAATGCGCAGCGCAGAGAGAATCAGACGAGACTGAACCAAACCGACCGGTCCTGTTGCGCCACTTTTAACTCGTCTGATAAATACCTCACTTGCCAAAAATGTTGTGTCAAATATAAAGAATAAAACAAAGTGAAAAGGCTGGTGTGGCTAAAAGTAGAACTCGCTGCGTCGATTGATGGTTAAACTCGCAAAAACTGTCGTTTGTTTCCACTTTAACTTGAGACGACTTTAAGTTGATCACATTAGCTTCGAGGACAAACTCTAGACACACTTTCGTCTAAAACACCAAAACACAAGTCACTGTCAAAATCAGTCCTTATACTATCAAAACTCTAAGTTTACTTTTAGCTAAAACTGATCAGAAAATGTTCAAAATAGTGAAACAAAATCTAGTTCTAAAGCAGAGGGGGAAGCCACATGAGCATCTGATACTTCACTAGACTTCTGACCTAATGCTGAGAAAATAGGAAGGAAAAAAATGTCACCTTGTAAAAGTTTCCTCGAAACTCCGTGCATATCCAGTTCTGAGAATCCAGTTCTAAGAAACACTGCAGCTCAATTCTCGGAATTTCAACAGAGGACTGAACCATTATCTCCGAGGCGGGGGAGTCCGGTTCCACCATCTTCCTCTTTTCAACTCTGCACAGTCGATTTCATAAAGTAACATATACGTTTTATCAACAAACGCGAGTTTTAAAATATATTTGTATGCTTAGTACACAATGTATTGGAGTACATTTGATAAACACCGTTACATAAAAACACCGCTGTTTGTCTTTAAGCGCGTCTCCCTGTGTAGTGGACGGCTCCCAGTGCTGGGTCAGCTGACCGAGCTATAAATACCGTGGGGAACATGAGAGCATGTTGTTGCTGTAAACCAGCCCGCGGCGCAACGAGGAGCTGGGAAAAGTTACGCAGGCTATCTTGAAATTATTCAAAAGTAAAATGCTCCACCCATCCAACCTTTCTAGTTTTTTTTTGTTGTTGTTTTGTTTGGGTTTTGACATATTTGCGAGGTGTGCTTGCTCCCTCTGAGTCAACGCTTTGGACATGGGCTATGATTCATCTGCTTAAACGTCTTAACTTCTTGGGAAGAATAAATACGTGTTTTGTTGTTTTGTTTTTTCACTCAGTGCATTCTATTCAAGTCAACAGTGAACACTTGATTGGCCTTCTGAGAACTTCTGCAGTAGTGATAATATGTGTTTGGCTTATCTCGCCCACAGTTACTGCTGTGAAGTCTTACAGTTGAAGTCACACATGAAGCTATAGAAAGTGTCGTGTAAAGTCCTCAACTCTCCAAAAGGCTCACTTGCACTTGTCTCTTCCCACCACTTCCTGCCTGCATCGTCTCAGCCACGCATTAATCTGGTTGATACTTATAACAAGGCAACAAGAACTTCTGAGTACTTACCAGTGGATGAGTAAAAAAGTGTTTGTTATTATTATTATAATTACTATCATTTTATCAGGCAGTAGCTGTTCTTTAAATAATAATCAACATAGAATCAAAAACTTCTGTGGCATCAATAAAATGCTACAATGATGCGATCAGTAAGAACAGACAGTGTGTAATGACATGTTCCTTGATATGTGACGTGCTACTGATTAACAGTGAATCACTGGCTAAATGGCACAACAGAAACACTTTAATTATTACCTCTTTTTTATATGTTGCTATTTTTGTCTTTCTTCAAGTAAAGCAGCATGTTCTTTACAAGCTCCTTGGTAACCAGTCAGGATTTTGTGAGCCTTATGTAATATGTTACTTTAATCTATTATGTACTCATGTCATAATCAACATCAGCTTCACAACACAGAGTCTTGAACCATCTGTGAATAAACTGAGTGATAAATATATCATCTTTTGATGAAATTAGGCTTGTGGCGAATGATGGCACATTATAAAGTCACACACACAGTATCGTTTGGAGAAATCAAATCTTGAAAAACACAAAAGTTTTTGTTTTTTGTTTAAATTGCCTTTTTTTTTTTTTTTTTTTTTTTTTTTTTTTTTTTACATCATCTGTTCTTACCCAATTTCCCCTTGAGGATCAGTCGATACGGTGTTCTGATTCTCATTCTGATTTTATAAATATATAGAGTTACCCCCTGTTGGCATTAACTTTCACTCTCAGCAGTGATCTGCACTGAGGCTTTGCTGCACAAACATTGAGGCAACTCATACCGTTGAGTGGAAGGGAAAAAAAGAGAGAACTGCAGGAATCAAGAACTAGAGCAAGTAAATTGTTGCCTTATCGAGGACTGTGTTCATCACAGGAATATTAATTTGGACTCAATCATCGAATGTGGAATTGTTGCAACATTTTTCTCCCTTTTTAGTATTATGCATATATTTATGTATTTATTGTCTTCTGCACGGTTCAATATAAACTGCACCGAAGACTTTTGATTTCTTTTTGACCTTTAATAATAAAGTGAAACACAAGTAATAAGTAAGTAATAGCAAACATTATCTTATTGTCTTCCTCCCATCCGCAGAACCTTTAAGTTTTATGTCATTATTTTATATAGGAAAAAGGAAAAATCTAAAATCTGAATTTGAATGTGCAGTGCAGCTCAACAGGTCTAAATTACAGCTGCTCAGGTGGCTATAGCAACAAAGCCGGTCTATTTCTAGTTAGTGTTTTCACTCTAGATGTTTTTCCCCTGTGGTTATCTTTAGTGGCCCAGGTTTCTGTGGGTTGTTCATCTTCACATCCTTTGAAAGAAACATTATTTTCTTGTCTGAATGAGAAGAGATTAAACTTGTTTAGTCAGTAGATGTGACCTGCAGAAAATAAACATCTGGTTTAGCTGTTTATTCGCAGCCAGGAGAATGCATAGATTTGATTAGTCAGCCATACATCTCATATCGCTGCCACATCTTTAATTTCACATTAGGGTTTGTTGCACTGCAAGAGCAGATGAGCTACAGCAGATTAGAAAGGTAGATATCTGTACATGTGAGAGAGTAATCAATATCAGTGCACACATTTGGTTTGTTTTGCAGAATAAATATCTGTCAGTCAATCAGGAAGTCTTGATTTTGCACAGAGAAAAAAACATCACCACAATCAACTGAAAGAGAAGAAAGTTGTGTTTTTGCCATTGGTCTCACTGGTTTGATAGATTAATTGGAAAACAAAACAACCACAGTGAATATGGCTCAAGTTAGAAAATACTGGCTCTTGCATTTCCCAAACTGCAACTTTCTGGCCTCTCTGCTCGACAGTCATTCTCCTCACTTCCATTTCGAGATGCAGCTTTTCATAAATGTGTTGTCACTGAGCTCAATCTTAGATTAGGTTTGTTTTTGTTGTGTTTTGTATTTATTTTATTTTCTAAAAAAAAAAAAAACTTAATGGAACAATCCTTAAAAAAGACGTCAAAACTCTTTCATTAGTTTCTGATGATGTTTTCCTCGTCCCTGTGCATCCAACAGACGTCCACTCTCATTCTCTGCGAGGCCAATCTGAAGAATGCGTGTCATGAAAACAACTCAGCGTGGAATTTTTCCAGCCAACCCTGGAACGTATTTGCCGCTGTTCCCCCCTCTCTAAAGAGGCCGTGCTATGTGTTAACAAGCGGTCTCCACCCCTTTTCATGAACTCTGCTGACCTGAGGCCTAGACACAGACGGATATCAACGTGCCTGCTCCAAAACATGACCCAGGGACATGGTTGCCTGACAGGGATCAAAGGTCAAGTCAGTAAAATATGACGCTAAAACTAGTTCAGTCCTCACAGGGCCCTGGGGGGGAGGTGAAAAAAGGACGCTTTCATTTCTGTTGAACCAGGAGCATGCACTTGAATTTGGGGAGTAGTGTGCATAGGTAAAAACTATCTTGCAAGATCTGTCTGTTTGCAAGATATAGAGACTGCTGTTGTGTCACTGAGATGCCACAAAATGTCTGAAAATATTTATAAGAAAGTTTGAAAATGCAAATGAAAACAATTTGCATAAAAATAGATAAATAAAAAAAAAAAAAAAAAAAAACAGTGGCCGTATTTATTTATATCACAAAACCTAGAGACATATTTCAGCAGCTGTTGGTGAAGTACACAAGCATGAAGCACTGCATATGGAAAGTCCATGTGAGTCTGACATGGTGAACTTTTGTGAAGTATGTGTGGGATTTACAGAGAAGTGTATATTTAAACCTCAGATGGTATGTAGTGTCACTAAATAATTGTGGATCCTCAGATGACCCCGGTGCATCAAATAAGTGATGGGGTCAAACCACCAATAAGGTGTTGTTCTCTACAGATAAAGAAAGGTCGCCTCTCTGCAGTGGCTACTTTATTTTACCTTAAGTGTGAAAAAGCTGGTGCCTGGATCCTGCACGTGTGATTGTCTGACTTTAATCTATGTTTGTTCTCAGGTCTTGATCTCAATGAGAGGAGCTGATTGAGCAAAACCTCATCCTTTGAAGGTTAAGTACTTTATTTACTTTTTTATCAGGCATTTCAAACATGAAAATATTATAATGTTATGTTTTGAAATGTCAAGTAAGACATTAGGAAATCAACAATAACTTAACTATTTCCTGAAAGTAAAAATATTTCACAACACATTTTATCTGTCCATCTTCTAGCATGGTGTGTTAAGGTTGTGTTAAGATAAGTTTCGTATTAGACTAAAGAAAACGTTTTCTCCCTCGTCATCAAACAGGAACTTTGCACTTCATTACTTTCATATCTGTGGTTTCCACAGCCCAGCTCAGCACCAGAGAAGGGGACTGTCAAGTTTTGTATTAGACCATGTAGTTTCCTCTCAGCAGCTGAGAAGTCATTTCTATATATTCTGTGTTTGCCTTTCTTTACAGTGGTGTGGGTTTTTTGCTAATTTGTTTTGGGTTTTTATCCACAAACCGGTAATTTCTAAAAGGAACCATCTTGTCTTGGTTGAGCCTTTGTTGTTGTTAGAGGTGTACAAGATATTTAAAGGTATTCACAGCCCTGCTGTTTCCTCCTGGTTCAACTGAGCACAAAAGTGGATATTGGAAGTCAGTGGATTTTATTATGTCAATTATTACAAATTACAATGTTAAAAACTTTTCAGTCAACATTTGCATTGTGCTTGAGCTCCCAAGAGTACTGTCCGAATCAAAAACAGGCCACTTGGCAAAGTTCACACCAACAAAAATATAAATCACAAGATTTGTATCTGAGGGATTCATGTCCTCGTGGTTCGTGTCCTCGTGGGCTCAGGTCCTCGTGGTCCAACTGCGAATAAAATGCTTAGAGAGAAGACATGAATGGTGGCTTTGTTGCACCAAACCAAAGAATGCATCCTCAGTTGTAAGTGGCTAACTGGATTGTACACGGAAGGGAAAGGCCGATTCTGAGGACCACTCTGTGCTTCAAGTCATCCAGAAAGTAATGTGTCACTGTGTGAGGGCCTGTCAGAACAACACACACCTCTCAGTAGGAGTTCATTGAAAGCAGAGTACATTTACAGGAAGATTTTCAGGCTTTTCTGTATTTTAAATCTTATTGTTATTCATCTTAATTTCTATTCTTTTATGCTTGTTTTGTCAGTGACTGTTGTGATTGTCCAGTGACAATAATTGTCATGATATCAAGGGGAAGAAAACATCCTCAGTGAAGGGAACGGAGAGTACCTTGACTGTATGGAATGTGAAGCAATAAATGTGTGGAGTCAATATAAACACATATTGCAACACTCTGCTTCTCACTACATGTTATCTGTGGAAAAGTACCAGGGTTTGCCGTGTCACCATAGTGGATTCCCCTGTTGTTTTACAGCAAAGCTTCAGGGAGAAGAATGAGGGTGGGCAGGACTGTACAGAAATAAGAGGTGTGGTGTGTGTGTGTGTGTGTGTGTGTGTGTGTATGTGTATGTGTCTGTGTCTGTGTCTGTGTATATGTATGATTACTGGGTCCTCCAGTGGTTTAGTAATGGAAATTTACCTCCACAATAAAGCAGCTGGGAAAATTTGGATGAGGAAAAAGATGTTTGCGACCAAGTGTCTCACTGGGGTTAATGTATATACAAACATGTTGTATATGAATATATACAAGGTGCATTTGTGTGTGTGTGTGTGTGTGTGTGCGTGCTTCATAATAAACATACACCTGAGGTTGTCACACTGAAGAATATACAGTCTTAAAAGATATGTATGAAGTCTTTTTTTTTGAAACGACTCGTCTTTTCCTATAAATAAAGTTTGCACAAGTGAGTGAGAAAAGCACTGTATATAGCATTTGTTTTCACATGTTATCACCACTGCACACTGTCCTTATCTGGTACATAGTGTAACAACAAGGAAATACCTGCAGACAAAAAACCAGTCAGATGCACGTTGAGTGCATACCATGTTGCTTGATTTGAGATATGTCACCATAAAGAGGATATCCTGAAAATTTAAAAGGAGAATTCCACTTTTTCATATTTATGTATGTCTAATTTCAGTGTGTTCTGTTCTTGTTGCTTGTTCCTCTATTCTTTTTGTGGCCTCAACAGTCCAGTTAACAAAAAACCTGTTTGGTTTGTTCTCTTCCTCTCAGAGATCACTGCAAGAAACACACACACAAACACACACACAAAAAAGGAGTGGAAAGTTGTGTAAAACTGAAATGTAAACAGTGACCCTGGAGGATTTTGGATCGTGGCCCAAAGTTTTTTCTTTCTTTTCTTTTTTTTTTTTACAGTAAACAGTTTTTTTTTATAAACAGTGCAGAAGAAACACTAATGTGGGACTGGGCATATTAATATCCATATCTTCTCTCTAGACTTTTTTTTCTTTTCATGTCACTGTCTTTTCTTCAACCTCTGATATTAACTAAAAACCAAATAACATATTTACATATGTTGTGATATAGACTTATTTGAAATAGCTAACTTTACTTCATCTTCTTAAGAATGTATGTATATGTGTACATGCTTTGTGTGTCAGTATTGAACAATCTTTATTGGATACGGTTCACCATAAGCAAACATTCTCCAAATTTTGTTGTACTGTATACGATGACCTTAAAGGAAATCTTAAATGTGTAACTAAATGGCATTAAATTACATGACACGCAAAATGCTCTTGAGTGTTGTGTGATAATGTTAGATCAACATTTTCTTGTGGTTGGATCATATTTGACAACCATAGATGTCATAACAAATATTCAACAGTAATATTCTTATTGAAATGTTTTGCACATGAACAAGTATGAAAAGGGCTTAATTAACTTAACTGAGACTCAGAAATGCTAAATGCATCACTTAAAGATGTAATTACAGCTGAGACTTTGAACCTGGCATCATCCACAGAGCAAAGCCTGATGTGTGAACATGTAATTGATGTTAAAAGTGTCACAGATGATCCACTGAGGCCATGGTGTGTGTGTGGCGCTACTGACTGCACTTTTATGCCGTTACTATAATTTGATCCATGACAAGCATCCGCAAATCCTTCAGTACAGTCAAATCATCCTCCTTGTTGAGTGAACAACAACAAAAGTGAACGTTTAACAAAGAAAGGATTGTGTTCCCTCCTAGACATTGTTGAGATGTTTTTGTTGTGCCCGCTCCCTGATGAGTTCAGCAGAAACACACCCTATTTTGTGCGTGTAGTTAGGTGCCCTCCTGTACAGTAATTGCTTCACAGTGATTCATTAATAAAACCATAGATGTTTACACCAGTTCACTTATTTTGATTTTGATTTCATTTATTAATTGTCACACCAACATTTCAATTTATTGTCATTTGCTATTATATAATATTTATATGTATTTACACAATTGTGTGAAAATCACAGCATCAAAAATGAATTCACTCAAACCTGTAAAGGTCTTAGCAGGTGACTGTAATTTAGAATCTTTTAGATTTGGCGATAAGGCTAATAGAGACATGGAGTTCATAGTGTGGCTGCCAGCTGGAGACACTGAGGGACTTGTCCTGTAACCAACTGGTTGATCAGCAGCTAATCCGGATGTGATGTGTGAACTAGATAACTGCGACCTCTGAGGAAGCCAGAGGTTTATCTTGATCTCGTCCTTGTGAAAGAAGTACTGTCTCTCGTAACAGGAAATCTACAAAAATCTGGCCACAGTACGATTTGACTGAAGATGCCAGACGTTTGCATACCAACAGAGGGGAACTGGGAACACGGAGCTCTGAGGATGAACAAACGTTATCACTGGATTTTCTCAGGTTATACAACTGATATTCAAACAATTATTTTCATTTTTACCATTAAAGACCAACGTTAGTGAAGGAGTTGTATCATTAGAGGAAACACAAAACCTTCAACACCCAACAATCTGAAATTATGAATATTCTTGTGATTCTATATTTTTGAATCATACATTTACATATGTTTTTACTTTATAATAGAGTAGTTTGTAACCTGGGGTGATGCAGAATTAAACGGAAGTGGGGACTACTTCTTCTGTCCGCTGCGAAAAGAAAAATACTCTCTTCTTCACAGCTAGTTTTAATGAAGTAAAGTTTCAAAAAACGTCACTGAGGACATGACAATGACTGTAATCACCAAGCGATGATAATCTTATCTTTTAAAATACTGAGAAAAGGCTTCATTTTACTCTTGTGTTTTTTCTGTGCAGAGGCCTGTCAGGTTCGGCTGCCGGCTGGTGACGAGAAAGAAAAGCATTCTATGCATGTTCATGCCACAGATCCGCCCCTTAAACCTTAAACACGGTTTTGCCTTGTATAAACCACGCAACATCACTCTACCCTGTTAATATGCAAGCTATCCAGCTGAACACCATTGGACGTTTCCAGGAGATCAGCCCTGCAGCATGCTAATTGTGGACAAATGCATCATTACAACTGTCTCTTAGTAACCTGTGTTGATATCTATCTCTATGTAACCTGAGTGCTGGATACAGATGTGGTTCACTGAACCCAGTGGTGTAAAAACGAGCCAATGCTATTGTGATAGAGTTTAATTAGTTGTTTTTCTTAAGCATGAAAAACATCCACAGGTGTTGACTGATGTTGAGAGCCAGCAGACAAGATGGCGCATTATCCTCTCACTAAAGCACGTTTGGAATACGTTTCTTTCTTTCTTTTTTCCTTTTTTGGTTTTTTTTTTTTTTTTTTGGTTTTCAACCTTTTCGTTTTCTGCCAACATTTTACAATTTATTACATCTTTTAAAAGGGAAACATCTGCCCTTGAAAAACAGCTGAGGGAACAAACAGTGCAGTGCAGGTTTTGCAGCGGAGGCATCTGAAAACCAGGTTAATGTGTAACCTGCGTTAATGTCAGACAGATGGGTGTTTTAAAATTTTTAACTGCTGCTCAGAAAATATAATATTCACTCTAGTTTTACTGTGTAAAAGATTTACATTGCTGGTTTTTTCTTTTGGGTTTTTTTTTTTTTTTTTTTGTCTAACAGTTAAAATATATGTGTTGGTAGTTTGGAGAATGCTGGTGAAACATGGAAAAAAATGGGTGTCACTCACAGAACAGATGTTATACTCTTAATCATATATGTTGCCCTGACACTTTTGATCTTTAACTGCTGAGATTCCCACTTGCAAACCAAATGCCTTTGTGTCTTCAGCATCTGACTTTAGACGAAGAAAACAGCAAAGGAAAGTGTTTGCTCCGCATACATTTACATTATTAATATAATATCAGGTTATTATGGTCGTTATGGTAAATCTGTCCTGGTGCTTTGCTTTAACCTTCAGTATCTATTTATTTTCGAGACTGATGTTTAACAATTCATCGCTTTCTTTTTTTGCATCTCAAACAAGATATTTAAATTTAAAAAAAAAAAAAAAACTAACATGCTCTTTCCAAAGGTAACACAAACCCCAGCTATTTAGCACATATACACATTACCATGCTATAGTTTGTTCATCTAATCAGTACAAAAAGCTAAATGTTAAAACATCAATTTGACAGTAGCTTTTGAGCTTTTGAAAACAGGAAATATGTAGGCACTAACAGTTAGCAGTTAAATAGCTTAGCTTACCATAAAGACAGAAAATGAGGGGTAAACAGATAACTAATGGTGACTTGTCATTTTTGTACTTAAAATCAGATGCAATGTGTTAAGTAGGGAGTTGCGTGTGTGCTAGTTTGTAGTTTTTGATTTGATTTTACATTTTGATGCAATATTCTCTCACTTTCCTGTTTATATGATAAGCTAAGCCAACAGGTTGCTTCCTGCAGCTTGATATTTCTGGAAAGATGAGAAATTTCTGAATCTTTTCTTTCCTAAATCTGGAAATCCCCCAAATCTCTAGCCATTTCATTGTCCGTGCTGTATTTTCAGTTTCACATACACTCAAAATACTCTCATTCTCTAACTTAGTGTTTTATTGATTAACACTCACACTACTTCAGCAAACTGGGTCCAACCTGGGAGTTATTTTGCAGCATCTCTATGAACGCACTGTTTCTGAAAAGCCACAACAACAATCATGTCAACATGATTTACGTCTTGAGAGAAAATTTTAAGTGAGGTTCACAAGTTCCAGGGAAATCTGAAGAGAGTGAAGCCATGGATAACAACACAGCAATTTGAGGAATTGGATCCCAGTAATTAAAAACCTCAATGAAATAAAACTTGACCAAAAAAATTCAGCTTGTGGTGTGTGCAGGGTCTGGTCCAATATTGTGGGCAAGGAGGCACGGCCCATTAAGTTATTGTTAAGCCTGATGTGAAATTTACTATAGTTTAAGTCAAATTTTGAATCAATTACATTTTCTGACAAATATTTATTTTTGCAGCAACGTCGACTAGCAGTGAGGTAGCTTGACCTTGTGTCCTCTGACTTTTTGTTCAGTTCACCAAGTCCAAACACAGACACATAAACAAACCGATGAGTCTATTTTTACGTCTCTGTGAAGTAACTGCAAGACACTATTACTATCACTTTTATTACTGTGGTTGCAAGAATTTAAAGACATTTAATCTGTTATCGTCTGCTGCTGCGCTCTACTTTATGCAGCAGGTTCTTTATTGTGCCGTAAACAATCGTTTTATCAATCTGTAATAACCCTTTGCTCAGAGGCCATCTTGTTTCTGAATGATATGCACTCTATTTGCTTTGTGTCAAATATGGCTCACATTCCTGCTGTTCAAGGTCGGTCTACACACCAAGGTGGTAAATCCAGTTTTAGGAGTGTGACTTGAAATATGATACTGTGTGCAACACGTAGCAGTGTTTTTCACTAGAGCTTTAAATGTCAGATGACTATATATCTTATATGATGTTTATTCAAGTGAATATTATAGGTACGATTTTGCTTTCTTTAACTTCTGTTACTAAAAAAGTAATTAGTTTGTTAAAAGTTCGGTGGTTTTAAGATAGAAAGAATGCAATCATGTGAGAGCAGCCTCGACACAAGCGCACCTTTCACATCGGGGTCAAAGGATAGAATTCCAGGTCATCTCTTTGGTTTCACAAGACTCGCCAAGGCACAACCACAAGTGTAACCTGAGCTAGAGGTAAACAAGTTCTCCATGCAGGAGCGATAGGGAGGTGTGAACGGGTGGGTGGAGGTGGAGAGGGGGGAGGGCGGTGTTCGAAAGACAAATCATCTGGGTTATTTGGGTACCAGCCGCAGAGTGGGAGGGCCTCCTGTCTAGGCCCCTGCATTTGACACCTGCAGGTGACAGATTTCCAGGGCTAGCCAGTGTCTGCCACCTGGATCAGTTTGCTCTATGGTGTGATAACACGGACAAGAGACAAGGAGGAGGAAACGTGATATCACATGTCTGCTAAAGACTGTAACCCACCCCATTCACTGTTTTATCCAGTGGTCAGTTATAAAGTGATTGTTGAAATCAAGGAAGTGAATTTTTTTCTGTATTTATTCTTTGTTTCTGAAGATCGAATATTTTGAAAATAAAATATTTCTGCAACAAATAGGGTACTGCAAAAAACTACATGTATTGTATATAATATTGCGATATAAAAACTTTTTGCTGGGATTTAGAGTTTTTAGTTGAGGGTCCAGTCTGGATTCACATCGTGTGAGATCTGTGAGAGCTGATGATCCTCATCCAGGTCAGACAGTTCACACACAGTTCACACTGTGGCACAGGAGATCCGGGTGGATTGAGAGATCGCATTCCAATGCCAGGACATGGGGGAGGATGGAAACAATCAAATATAAAACCACCGTGTTTACCCAGACTGATGAAAACACACTTTAATTATACTGGTGCTTACACTGGCTGTGACTGTGACAAACTAAGAAACTACAAGATTTCAGTCATTGAGGTTTAGGTTAGGTGCACACTGTTCCATGGATGACACCTTTAAATCAATTCATTTGCAACGAACAGTAGAATGACCCTAAACACCTTCAATACATCCATGTAGCAACTTTTTTGTATTAACAGAGAAAGTGATGTTCTTTCTTGAAGTTATCTCACTGTAACCCCAACAATTTAATCTGCCTTCTATTGTACAAACATTACGTGCTACACACTGAGAAGAGACTATTATCAGTTTTATCACTAATGCTGAAGTTTTTTGAGCAACACTCATTTTTTGTTACAACTACAAACTTCAGATGTGTCTGTGTTGGTCAGAGCTTGAACTTGTTTATGCTAGCCATGTTAAACTGTAGCCACATTTAGCCTTTAGCATAACAACATTTGCTGCTGCTACAACTGTTTTGCTTTTTTTCGTTTGGTTTTGAAGAAACTTTCGAGTCCTCCAGTATCACACATACTCGCTGACTATTTCACTGACAAAAAAGCCAATATGAATTCAGTAGAGGTCAGTGGAGCATTGTTGGGTTTAGTCTAAAGCCGGCTCTCAGCAGCTTTCTCTCTATTGTTTAAGCAAATATTTTTCTGTTGATTTAATAAATATAACATTTTTTTTTTTTTTAAAAAAAAAAACCATTAAACAAAATTAGGAGCATAACAGTAACAAAAGATATTTAAACAGACAAATTATATCATTTTAATTAAAATATATCAAACATACGCAACTTATACTGCTGCATATCATATAATATAAAGTTATTTTACCCTGTGCCTCTTCTCTTTACAATCATAATTATGATCATGAATGTAGTTCAATTTAAATCTTTTTGTTTTGTAGAGCTTTCTAGGAGACAGAACAAAACATGGAAATCATTTTTAACTGCAAATAAACTAGTGTGCATATCATTTTATGTTATGGGCTGTTTTAACAGAAAATGGCTGTATTGTCTTATTTCTTTGACAGACAGTATGATCACAACGCAATGTTTTCTACTAAATGTATTTCCTGGAGCTGTTTCCTGGGCAGACCCATTTCTGTGAATGTTTGTTCTTGGGGCAACAGTGTTTATGACTTGTTGCTCCAAAATGCAGCAGGTCAGAATAAGTAACAACAGTGTAATGTTTTATTAAAAACTATGTGCCCTCGAGCCGAAATACAAGTGAATGTGTTGCTTCCTCATCTGAAAGTATTAATGTGCATGAACTATCCAGTCGAGTCTTAAATCTTTTTTTATGTTTCCTAAAAGGTAAAAAACAAAATATTTTTGTGGAACATTTCAGAGTTCTTTCACCACACAGGAACTACCTCATTAAAAGTTATTGAACTGGCTCCACAAAAACCATGAGCACTTATCAAAGACGCCTTTATGTTCTTTCCAGAGAGAAATCCAGATGGCATTTGGATGTTAGACCTGAGGATGGATGGCTGTGAGTGTTCAGAGTGTGGGAGTCAAGTCGCACTGACACCATCACATCTCAACAGGCTCACAGATTTTCATTAATCAGCCTTCGAACGGAGCCGTTGGCTCTGTATCTTTAAACGGTCGCGGGTATTGCTTTACACAAGTTCCATCCCCATCCAGTCAGTGTGTCATGCTGCGCGTGTGAGGTCTCTCTAATGTGATATCTCCACTGGCTCTGCAAAACCAGCATGAAAGACTGCCAGCACAGCAGTAAGCACTTTGATTTTTCCATAGAAGGATGAATCACTCTTGAGTGAACACTCAGTGACCCGTAGTTTAAAAGCCAAGATTAGTCCTAGCAACCGATGCTCTCTGTGGTCCCTGATCAATGAAGAAGGCTGAGCACCCTGCTGTTTACCTGAGCTCTCGCTGCTGGTTGCAGTCATTTTGTCTTTCTTGATGCTCACAAGGGTTTATATACTATACTTATACAATTACATAATTGCAGATATTTTGTTTTATATATTTCACAAAAGCTTCGTATGAGAACATGAAAAACTGCTGACTTCTTTTTTCATGTTAGACTATAACAGCTATAACAAGCAATGCAAATCTGAAAAAGTCATTTGTATGCTGACGATTTGATTATGTATATTTTGTAAGTTAACATTCCAACCTGAAACACAAAAGTTAATATCTAGGTTACATCTCAGCAAAAAATGATGAAAAATCAACCAGTAATATGGTTTAATATTTCCAGTCAACACTAATCATGTGGAGGAAGACCTGAATCATTGGTCCTGACTCTGTCTTCAGTTGATAAGATCGTGCCAGCAACATCTTGCCTTGATTTTTGTTTCTTTTTTATCTAATATTTTTATCTCAAACATTTTTATGAAAAAAAAGAGCTAAGACAAAAGGCAGATGCAAATTAACATTGCTGAATCGTTGTTCATCCAACATTTATAATATTCGTTTTATCTTTTAGTTTTTTTGTGTTTATCTTTTTTTCTGTGGCACTGAACCAGGACCAGATGGAGCAGTCCAGTGTTCAGCTTCAACACTCATGTCGTCTTATGTTTGCTCTTGATCTATGGTATTTTCTCTCTATGGAAGCTATGGTGTGTTTCATCATGTTGTGATGTTATTAAATTCACATGTTGGAAAAGTTCGATAAAAACATCAATAGACAAACTAGAGTGCCTTCAGTCTTCTCACCTGAGCCAGGTTTTGTGCAGCTCACCTCAAAGACATGTCCAGTGTATATGCTGAGGACATTGTGATGGTTTGTTTTGTCCTCCAGAGACACACTGATTCACATCAAAGCTTCAGATGCAAATGTTACAGTTTTCTCAAATTTCAGACTGAAATAATAACAGCACTGCTTCCTGTTGTCATCTTCCTGTACTTTTCTGTTTTCTGTCCTCTGAGTGACACTCACATGTTCCCTGTAAATTGAATCAGATGGGAACACTGTGTACACACTGTTATGTCGACATGCCATGAGTGTCTCATGACTAAGTTAGAACTAACTGCAATTGCTTTTGTTTATAGTCTTCAATTCATTACCGATGGCCTTTTTAAAGCCTGTGTGTTCACAGACGACCATCAATTATTTTTTTTTCTTGCATGACTTAATGGAAATGACTGATTTATGTCACATTAAGTATTTACATAACCTACACCGTGTAATTTGTACAATTTTCTGTGGAATGTAAGATGAATCCTATTATCTGTGTTAGGTAATCCCTTGCTAATCACATACCACAGAACATGACTGTTTCACCTGTAAGTAAAGATGCAGAAAAATTTCAATATTGTACTTTTTGATTGAAAAACAATAGAAACTGAAATTTACTTTTTAAAGTTTTTTAAAGTATATATTATCACTCATCCATCACAATAAATGGAAATAAATGCAATTTGCTTGAAATACCTAATTTTACCCAGCACAAAATTAAAATACTTGTGTAAGGTACAAGCATGTAAGGATTGTATTTCCACACCATTTCTTTTTATTCTGGGGTTTAGTCATTTCCATAGGTGGTTGGATAACAGGCCATCACAGAGTAAACCTGGTCAAGGTACATGTAAGTTCCACAGATGTTGAACTATCACCCTCAGCTTTTCCACCTCATGTTTAAAGACAAAATGACGTGGGGAGTTGCCAGAGGCATTTGTTAAAATATCTGTTACAACTCAAATGGCGCAACTACAACTCTTCATTCATTCACTTTACTGAAACAAAGGGATCCTTTATGTGAGTCTCAGCTTTGTTCAGAGTATAGTGAAGGAACAGGGCCGACGTGTAACATGCTTTTCAGGACACAAGATCTCTACACATAATGATCAGATAACAGAGGACAAAGCTACAGGTCAAACCGAATTGCTACATACACCATACGGTTTATTGTTTAACAACCAGTTCGTTCACAGCATGTGAGATACTCAAGGCTTTTAACCTCAGATAGCTTCAGCTCTCATTCGGCCTCATTCCTCAGCTTGTTCTACTCTTTTACACTTTACACTTTTATCACTTCTGTTTTGAAAGGAATAAATTATTAATTCATTTGTTTTGGAATAATTTTCAAACTTGTTACTGTTGCTGCGTGTAAACTGCTATGCCATTATGAAATAATATTTCCACATACATCATATTTCCAGTGCTTTGTCTCACAACAGAGCACTGACAATGAAGAATGAGCTTCTTGTTAAGTCAAGCATTTATCCTGCAGTTCAAATACTCTGAATGAGAGCATATGCATTCTTTTTAGACAGGAAAATGATTAAGTTCCATATGGAGTTAACTTGTATGCTTAATAAGGCCAGGTCTTAAAATTAATGATCTGAACAAATGAATAAATTTCAGATGACTGCAATTCATCCAGTCATCTGAGATTCATTGACACAGAAAAGAACAGAGCTTGTTTTGGTGACTTTTTTTTTTTTCTTGATTTTTATATTTTTCCCTCTTTCCTTTGTGATTTGAAATAGTCGACTAACCTGTACTGTCATCATGTTGACTCCCTCTGTCAGAAGCTGAGGGACAGCTGTGCTTCTTCTCCACAGTCAGTAAAGAGCTTTTTTTTTTTTTTTTTTTTTTTTTTACTTAATTAAAGTCTCCTCAATTTAATCATCAGTCACTTCATGTTTTCAGTGGTTCCTGTCTCTTTCAACTGCCTCTGGCATTTTGAGAAACAGCGGTATGCTGAGAACCAGAGGGTAAAGAGCTAAAAAAGACACTTTAAAAATACCATTGAGCTGCAGCTGTTTGGTGATAATTTATCACAGTACTCAACTGAAGAACAGGTTTTGGTAACTTGTATTTTACTGGAGTGTTTTCAATATATTTCATTTGATTTATATACAAATATAAATCAAATGTAATGCAATGATCTTATAGATTAAAGACCTTGCATCCAAGCCAACACAGATGATTGAATGATTACGTTGCAACTTTAAATCAATGACTTTGGATACTTTAGGTGTATTTTACTTTTTTCAACGTATTTTGACCCTGAATGGTATTGTTACTGACATTATTCCACTCACACAAAGCTTTTGTTGAAACCAACTTCGCCTGTGAACCTAAACAGTGACCAGTGGAGAGCTGCGATGCTCTTGAAGTGACAGCACACTGCAGCACTGTGTGGTGGTGGACTTGCCTCATTTGGTTTGGCAACACATTGCATTTAAGAGCACCTGTTAGGGCACGACAAATTACATAACTCTAAGCATAGCACCACCCAAAGTCAACTTAATTCAGCCACAGGGAACTGGGAACACGGTGTGCAAGGATTTTCAGCGGCGGTTTATTATGTGTTGACGAGGTTTCCTACCGACAACACTGAACCTGTGGCTCATGTATCATCATGACTACAACACTCATAACAAACCAAAAAGTCCAGACGTCCTGACCAATTGGCACATTCGGAACAAGTAACTGGAAATTGTTAAAAGCACAACATATCAGAGAATATTTTTTTTTAAATCCATAACCCACGGCCAGCTGTTTTTTTGAAAGAAGAACGCCGTAAAGCCAGCGTGTGTGTGTGTGTGTGTGTGTGTGTGTGTGTGTGTGTGTGTGTGTGTGGAGCCCAGATTTATTTCTGGCTTTCGATGTCTCATGATCAGAACCATGTGTCCGCCACGTGGATACTTTGCTGTATTTGTGTAAGGCTCAAGGAGAAACATTTCATTTAAGGATAAATGTGGAGGGAAGAGATGAGATCCAGCAGCAATTTCATATCAAATATCACATGATACTAGAGGATGCAAAGATGGTTGAAGTTGTGTTTATAACAGTTTGAGTCTTTGAGTCTACAATCAAATCATGACTGATGATTGTAATCAGGCACTGAATCCAATTAACATATTAAAAACAGCAGTTGTTTGTTTAACCAAGTTCACACATGGAAATGTTTTTAATTTATTTATGTTCATTTTCCCGTTTTGTGTGTTTAAAAAGTAGTAAACCACACTTTCACTGGGCATTTTATTTCTATTATTAATCATATTTTTTTATATATTTTCCCTCTGTAAACAGCTTTATGATTTGACAGTTTCAAAATAAAAGCAATTAAAAAACATCACATTTGAAGATGACAATATTTGTTCTTAATGTTTTTGCAGTTTCAATCCAATCTCAGTGAGAGCTTCAAATTTAAGTGCATAACAAGCTTCCTGTCTTTACAGAATATTACTGTAAGAACCCACGCATTGCCTGAGGTAGGGTGTGGTATTTCTCTGAAAAGCAGAGGTGAAGAGTTTTAAATTCAATTGGCTCCCTCTCTCTCTCTGCGATGGGAGGAGGCAGGGAGCCAGTGCAGCGACGCCTGGCAGAATCTTTTTGTGCGTGTTTAAATCACTTAACATCCACATCTTGGCCGGGCCGTTCTGGATATTTTGGAGACTCTTGCCAGGAATCCATGATCTGCATCTTGCAGAGAGAGACAGATACAGAGAGAGAGAGAGAGAGAGAGAGAGAGAGAGAGCTTGTTGAAATACTCAGAGGGAGAAACAAGGTGAAGGAAACTTGCAAAAAATTTTATCTATGAAATGAAATGTCAAGTGAAGCTTGTCTGCTGGTCGCCGGAGCAAAGGACATTGTTGTGCAGAGAATGGAAGAAAGTGTGTAAATGCTGGAGTCTGATAGGAGAACAGACCTTGAGTTTATTGTTGGAGAGCTGAAGGAAGTTAGTCTCATTCTCATTCTCTCAAAGTCAGATGCACTGATACTTCAGCTGGGACGTTGTGTATTTTTATATTCATGTGGATGCTATGTATCTAAACTGTGTGATCTGAGAAAAATATTTCATCTGAGGTTTATTTTATCTAATCGGACTGTACTTTATCATGTTGTAGCCTTTCCTTTTAACTGTCATTGAGTAATATCACAAAACTTAATCATGTTTTTTACATAACACTGGATTTAAAATCGTGGCATGATTGTGAAACAGAAACAAAGTGTCTCTCACGTTATCGCTCAGAAAGGTTGGCTGTACTTTTATCACATGTGTGCATCACACGCCTGCATCACATAAAAAAACAAATGTCTCTCCTCTCGGTGCAGTGGATGGAAACATTAAAAGTGGCGCTCGTGGCTTCTCCTGGCAAATATGGAGGGTGAGACCCTGGTTACCGTAGAGACACACATCTGTTTTGCACAGACAGCGATCCAGGTGTTGAGTGAAGGTCAGCAGAGTGTGAGTAAGTGATAATAAACCACAGGCTGCACCGTTATGAGAGCTGATTGAATCAATATGACACACACACACACACACACATATATATATATATATATATATATATATTAATCAGTTCACACAAGCTACACATCAAAGTGTGGACACAATCACCAGCAGGGAAATGACTGATTTATTCCTCCTGTCAGACTGTATGAAAAACCGTGTCAAGCTGATGTTAATGGTGAAGATTCAAACATCATCTGGTCTGCAAATGTGTTTGTGTGTGTGTGTGTGTGTGTGTGTGTGTGTATCCATGTGTTGACTAATGCTCTGCCTGCAGTGTCCAGCACTGGGACCCCTGAGGTGAACGCCCATGGATTACATCAGGGAGCAAGAAGAAGCAGTTCATATGGTATAAATATTATGGCAAACACAGTCTCTAGGTCTCATGGTGCTGAGCAATGCTGCTCAAATCAATAACATGATATGAGCTTTTGCAATATATATCATAAAACTAAAATTTGCTGTAAATTGTGCTTCACATACATTAGATAATAATGTATGTGAATGATGATAATGAATGTAGTCTATGTAATAATAATCCCAATTCCTGAGCGTTAAGTGGATTAACAGATCAGGGTATTTTGAGCCAAGAGCATACGACTCATTCTGCTCGAGGATCTCTGTCCCATCTACACTGCTCAAGATGTTACTCTTTAAAGCCTGGGACTTTAAATCAGGTGAGAGGGCAGCCCCCCGCTTTGATGCAACAAAAGAAAAACTCTGCTCTAATTAGCAGTGGCGGCAGAGGTGTTCAAGACGACAGATACACCGGTAAAGTCCTGAGTGTGTATCAGTAAAATGATAATACAATACAATGATACATTTAAAAAAAAAATTTTTTGTAATATCTACATTATAATCAACAATACTGAGGGATGGTTTAAAATAAGTGAAGGGGTGAGTACAACTGTAATTCTCTAAAACTGAACATGAGATCATCTTCACTCTGTCACAACACTGTGTTAACTTTACCCAGAAGCCGTGGTTTGTTGTGACCCAGCGTTGGTGTTATTTATATTCTACCACTGGATCACTAGAGTAAAACAACCTGTGGTCTTGGCTTGTTTTCCGCGTGTGTCTGTGTAATCCATTTAGCGCTGCCAAATCTTCAAGAAGTCATTATATCTGTTTCTAAGCCTGTTACAGGATCATTTCACGGAAGACAGAGCTGCTGATCTCTCAGAAGTAGAGCATCTGTATGTGGAGAGGGAAATCCAACTTCCACTTCTTTGCTATTTTTGCACACACACACACACACACACACACACAGTGATGGTGGTGAATTTCCTAATCTAATTTGAGAGTCAGTGTAACTTTAGCAACTTTCAGTGTGTTACAGATAGCCTGTGTGCAGAACGTGCAGACTTAAAGGCACAATGTGGTGCTCCACATCTCTGATTTCTTCTCAGGTTGATGTGAATAAATCTGCTCTGATCACTGATCTATCCTCGCTTCACCTCATTCTTTACTTTTATTCAACAGGCCACAAACCCTGCAGGACAGAAATGATTTTAGCAGGCGTTTAGTTCTCTGATTCTGTACCCACTCATTGATTTTTCTGTGATGTCTGGCAGCTTCTCTCTGCTGATTACAGCAGTTTGAGCTGGTATTTGGATCCACTCCAGGTCCAGCGCCGGTCTGAAGAGAGGGAAAGCCCTCAAGTTAAGTGCTGCTCTGTCGATGCACTTTATTACTCTTCTGTTTTACAAAAACAAGAAAAAATTTTGCCTAAACTTGGTTTTACTGTGACATGCATTCAAATTTTATGTTATTTCAGTTTAAAAAAAAACACTATTTTAGTGCTGATATTCATATTCATACTGTTTTCAGCAGTTGTGCATATATTTGTAATGTATTGTTAGCATACACTCTTTCATGATAGTTGCAGCTGACAGAGGATAATCTGCCAGATCAGATCAAAAGCCTCAGTCAATCCATTATGTATTATGAGTTATAAAAGAGTTATAAAAGCTTTATAAAAAAAGTTCGGTTACCGTTATGAAAGTATGATATTTTATCCTTCTCTCTTTGTTACTTTTAGCCTGTGTTTCAGTCTTTTCCTAAATCAAATTTTCAGTTGTTGTTAATGACTTTATTTCTCCTTTTGCAGGGGAATAAAGGTTAGTCTGTTAGGTGTTTTCTAAATTTGTATTAAAGCCAACGACGATACAAAAAGACTAAAACCAACAAGTATCTTGTGTCAGTGCTTTATGTGGCACCCGGTCCCAGTTCTGTTAGCTCCCACTGAACACGTAAATCTTGAAAAAAAAAAAAAAAAAAAAAAAGAAAGAAAGGTTATGTACTTTTTTAAAACTACTCATTTTTGGTAAATGATACTCAAACCCGTAAATAGTGCTTTTGTTGGGAATCATATTCACTGGTAATTTACTGCAGTGGGTATTTAGGGGCCTTCCCACGACTGAGTGCAGAATTCTCTATAAAGCTGAGGGACTGCGCTGATGACATCACGAGAGTTATTTATTTATTTATTTATTCATTTATTTTGCGGACGTGACAAAACTCTGATGTGAATGTGTAAAAACCAGTGGAGTATCCCTTTAAGACAATTAAGACTTTAAGTCAATTTAATAGAGCTAATAATGATTAAGATCATTTAAAACAGATAGTTCTAAACATTAAGTACATATTTTACTGTTAATCTTTCCCATGTTGCTCATAATAATAGTTTCAGGTTTAGTGGTGGTGATTCTACACTTAGCCTCTGTTGTCCCCTAGTGGCCACTCACATCACTTCTCACATCTCATTTAGGACTCGGACCTGTAGTTCATGGTGGGAATTTTATTCTAACTTATAATTTCCTAAAATGAATGTTTAAAAACAAAGATTGTAATGATTCAGGTTTTTTAAAAGTCCACACTTCCACATTGTTTCTCGTTTTTATCTGTTATGAATAGTTGCTGTTTTTGTTTGTTTGTTTTGTTTTGTTTTTTGTCCCTACTTATTTATCCAGAATTGTCTCATTGACAGACAGTTAAATGACTCCATAGTGGTTCCTGAGAGATAACTCGTCACAGCCGCAGGTCCTGAACTTTTGCTGCACTTTCTGTTCTTGTATTTCTCTCCCCAATTCAGGAAGTCACACTTGACAAACAATCATTCATACGCATCTCAGGAACTGAACTCTAACGTCATTCGACCATTTGTTGCACAGTGAATGTAAGAAAGTCTGTGGAGGCAGCTGCATCACACAAAATCTGAGGTGAGAAGCATTTCAAAACAGGAAATCTGAACATATTCAAATCAACACTGAATGACACTTTGTCATATCATTACTCATAAGTTGCTTTTGTGTCTTCAAATAATTCACCTCCTCTTTCTGTTCTTATCTGCTGATGCATTCATATTGACACGGTGTCATAAAAGAAAATCGTTTTCTGTGTTTCATTTCTGTTTTGGTAGATTCTCAAGTGAATATTTTGACTTGTGTTTTACAGTTTTTCTCAGTTGTTAACACGCAAATACTAGTACTTGACTGGACACAATGACCACAACATCATGCACCAGTTGCATTAATCATGCAACTCATGCATGTCATTATAATGAATGGAGAGAAAGTGTTTTCATCCATCATAGTGTTTTACATTGAGCACCTCAGTGTTCAACTGTTTCTTATAAATGTCTTTTCATATGATGGTTTGTGTTTGTCATTTTAAAAACAAAACACCGTTTTGAGAAGAAATAACATTGTTTTGAATGTAAAGTTTTATTTTGCAGGCGAATTGAGGGGGTTTTGTGTTTTTTGTTTGTGTGTAGAGGTCTGGGAGCATGAGGCATGCTTTCAGAAAATGTGTGTAAACAATCGAGAAAAACTGTAACTACAGCAGTTGTTCTGAAAATGCCTCTTTGCAGCAACCAGGAGGTGGCGTTCTCTGCTGCACGCTGTGAGTGTTTGAGGCATCACAATGCAGACGAGTGTATTGGTGATGTAGGTAAAACTGTGCGTGTGTGTATGTGTTTTCCTACATTGCGGGGACTTAAACCTGTCTATACATTCACATTGTGGGGACAAAAGCAGGTCCCATAATGTAAAAAAAACAAAAATGAAGGTGAAGACATGACTTAAGGTTTGGTTAAGGTTAGGGTAAGGTTTAGATAAGGGTCAGTGTGTCTGTGTGTGTGTGTGTGTGTGTGTGTGTGTGTGTGTGTGTGTGTAAGGGAGATCAGAGGTTTAAATACATAGAAAACTCAGGATGTGAGTGAATGGAAGTGAGTGTAAATTCTTTGAGTTACTTTTTCATGATCTCTGATTTCCTCTGTACGCAGACGAGTTGGGACAGGAGCCGGTGGTCTGAGGTATGCCTGACAGCAGCCACTCCCCGGTCTCTATCTACCTTGTTTTTTTACCCTGAAGCTACACATTTCTGTAGCAGTTACATGTAGACAATGGAGAGACATTTTCACAGTGTCTTTGTATGGATTGTGTTATTTTTTTTATGCCTTTCAGAAGATCGCATGACTCTGTGTTCCCTGTTTTTATTTAATAAACATTTTCACTCTTCTTGGAAATACTGAATGCTCACATCTTAGCTTTAAACCGGCCATGCATGTCCTGCTCTCTATTACCTCTTTACTATTTGGATTTGTGTAAAGATTTTTTCATGCCTCATATTTGTACTAACAGATATTTTTTTCCACATCTACCTGTGACCTTTACCTAAGCGTTTGTTGTGGCTTGTTTTAACTAGTAAGTATTATTAAACAATGCACAGACATATCTTTTTCAACAACACTGTAATTCTCTAATCCTAAATTTTTAACTACTGTCTAATGGGTTTTGGTTTGGTCAAACCGGACTATGTTTCGTTATCATACGCAAATACAGTATGTGTACGCCAGTACTACGAAATAACACGTCAAATGAAAGTAACAAGAAACAAGCATTTTATTTTACGAGACGAAAGAATAATGATGACATTTCAGACAAAGAAAAGTAACAAAAATAAAACAAAAATGGGTTTTAGTTCTAGTTAGTTTTAGTTGAAATGGGTTCTGTCTCTCATATTGATGATCAAAGATCTTATTTGTCACAGTTTATTTCTCCAGAACAACTTTAAAACATGAACCAATCACAACACCTGCAAATATACATGTTGCATTAAAAGCATTAAATGAGCCTGAGTAACATCTGGTTTTGCACCTTTAGAGCATTAAAGAAAACAATGAGTAGGGGCTGGATGGAGCAATCACACCCCACCTTAGACATAGTCCCTGCCTGAGTGGCTGGCAGCGTGGGACTGTGGGTAGCGTGGAGATTTTCCTGAGCTCTTGCCAGAGCAATTGCAGCAGAGGAAACTTCCTCCAATAATGATGAGACATGCAGCTCCCCATCCGACAAACAGGGCACTTCCAAATTCAAACCTGTGAATAATACACACATTACAACAATACTTTACCACAGTATCTGCCTGGTTTCAAGTTATTATAGTAAAGTTACGTATATAAACAGAGACAGATCCATTTGAACAGTAAACAAACAGTCTGACATTACGGAAAATGTTCTGATCTGCATTAGAAGATTCAGGATTGATACAACAGCCATCAGCTGTGTTAATGACTTTGTCCATTTTCAGTCTTCAGTCTTAGGCTAAGCTAAGCTAACGGTGAGACATTGTTTGCTAAGTGTTTGTCCCCTGTTTCAACTTCATTTCAACTTTACTCACTTTGAATTAGTGGGAGTGAATGGGTTGTAGAAGTCCTGTGCTACCCTGTGACCATACCAAGATGTTCCCACCAGAGCGAGCAGACCTGGAAAACCAGTGATCACAGACACTTTTTAAACTGTTGACATAAGATACATGAAGCTCAATGATTGTGCGTCTATTTCATCCATGTGTGTGAAATGAATGAACTCTAACCAGCAAAGATGAAGATAATCCCTCCAGCCATCGCCACTTTATCTTTTTGCTCTTGTTGGTCTGCCATGCAGGTGGTGCACCTCATGCCCACAACAGCCACCATGATGGAGATGAAGGACAGCAAGATGGAGGTTAACATCAGCCCCCGTGTGCCCTGAACGTTCCCTTGAGACAAAATTGATTTTAACAGGCATAATTCAATAGAATCAAACAACCAATCCTTCATATACATGGCAATATATCTTCATCTTTGTACATCTATTTTGTTTTTTCAACAGGTGGGACTGTTGACTGCGTGAGTCACATTACGATGTGGTTTAATTACAACATTCCCACAAAAATTTACTGATGTGATGAAGCTGTTGTCATATGACTTTTATTTCACACAAGTTAAAAACCAGTTCTTATCTTATCTTATCATTTGAACTTCTATACCATTTGAATGGAGTTCAGTGTTAATAGCAGTTTCAAATTGATGTGTAAGCTGCTGGTATTTGACTGACATGTCGCTGCATGTCCGAGGACTTTCAGGGAGAGAAAAGGGTGTTAGCTTTAACCTCCAGCAATGTTTGAATGACCACAGAAATGTACACATTCCTGCTTTACAGCACAAAATGTTTAAACTAGTCTAAACATTTCAATTTCATATGATATTCCAATTATCTATTATTGTTTTAGATACAGACCATTCATGGCCCATGATCCATTTTCTTCCTGAAGATGAAACCGACGTTGGACATGTATGGTCAATTAAATGTTTTACTGAAACCATGATGTGTAAAAAGTTACCTGGTAGCTGGAGAAGTGAATCGAAGACTTTGCACTGTATCTGACCCGTGCTCTGCGATGCACAGCTCTTCCATAGCCCTTCATACAGCGCCTGAGCTGTGATAATGTTGTCCCCCGCATAGGATGAAGCCTTCCACTCCACCATAGCTGTGGATGCTATCGTGCCAATGAAGCCCAGGAAAGCCAGTGTGAAGCCAAGAAGCTGTAATCCTGCATTGGCCATTGTAGGAGAATAAGGTGGAGGAAAACAACAGAAAAAGTAAAAAAAAAAAAAAAAAAAAAATGTAGAAACTGGAAAATCAAAACACTTCCCTTGAAGTAATTCCAGGTGTGTGTCTGATCCCTCACAGTGGTGTCTATTGTGCATCCTCAGGGAGAGGAGAAGGAGGATCCAGGAATGCCATTACCTCTGACTGAGGTTAGGAGGAGTAGGATGACACCCAGTGGTTGTGTTGGTCTCATGCAGGGACGGAGGTGACAACAACAAACTTCACAAAGCTCTCAAACACTGTGAAACAACACACTTTTACAGTTTGTATTTACAAATCTGGCACTGTGTGAGTGTGTGCGATGTCTTCTGTACACTGTATATCTGCTGTACATTCAGAGAAAAAAAACACCTTTTTAACATCTGTTATTATACAATGAAAGATCTCAGAATAATTAAGAGAAACTTAAAGTGATGGGCTGTAGTAATTTGAACCCAGGGTCTATTTCACCATGAATACGAGTCAAACACCCCCTCAAGAGATATTTTACATTGGTTGAACTAATATCGAGTTTGACCATCTTTTGTTTTCATAGTCAAATAGTTAACAGTGAAAGTAAGTGGGGCAGTCAGCCAAACGTATCTAAATTGTCATTTTTTTAACCACTAATAAAGCTCAAAATATCACTTTACTTCAGCAGTAGCATAAATAGGGTCCCTACACATAAACTGAAGTACTGATAACTTAGTAAGTGAACCGAGAGTTTATTAAAAAGACTGTTTTAACAGACTTACCCAACAGTTTGTTTTCATAGCAACCGGTGATGAAGGGTGTTCCCGATCAGCAGATTCATCGTTTTCCTGAACCACAGGCCGATTTAGCTGTGAGCTATATTAGCTTCTTTGTTTTGTCAGTACCCTTCTTGGGAGCCTTTTTGGAATTCTTTTTTTTTTTTTTAGCTGGGTTCACTTATTGCACACAAGCAGCGTTGGGAAGGTTAAAAAAGTAATTAGTTACAGTTACTAGTTACTTTTTCCAAAAAGTAACTGAGTTAGTAACTCCGTTACAGCTTTGTAAAAGTAACTAATTACCAGGGAAAGTAACTTTTGCGTTACTTTGGTTTTTGTTAATACCCTTTGGAATTCTTGTCAGCTGGGTTCACTTTTTTCACACAAGTCCAGTATCCTTTGGTGTTACACTAATCTTTTTCTATGAAGGACCCCACTTTCACCAGCTCTTGAACTGTATGAACAATGCCACGTAATCCACTAGCTAGACGAGGGTTGCAAGCATTCAATATCTGCTGTACAATCTCCTCTTTGGGAATATCCACCCATCACTTAAGACACAGGGCACGATAGTCATATGAAAAATCTCCATACTCTATAGATGGTGCAGAAGGCACAGCCGTGGGCCTTCATCCTAACCATGATTTTTCACAGACACACTATGAATATATAAGTGTGAGGAGGAAGTACTTTTTTATTTTTTATTTTGCTTCTTGAAATTTCTAAAATAAAGTCAACATTAATGAGAGGAAGAAGTGATTATTTTTCATTTTCTTATTTTGCCTTTTGAGATTAAAAATGACAGTTTTTAACAATGTTTTTAAACCCACTTTAGACACACCACGTCAGTGGTATAATGTGGCTGTGATAATTTCAGTGGGAAATTTACTTCCCCGTTGTGTAACCTCTTTAAAGCATTTACATACACATATTTCAACAAATTACATGCATGTTTATCTTCATAATGGGATCACAGCATCATTCTGCTCTGTAATTTTCTACATTTTCCGCACATTAACCAAGAAAATGGACCACAACTAAGTAAAGGTACAACTCAATGCTGCCACCATGTGATCAAAATTGGAAATAATAAATGACCCTGTGACAATCCACCTACAATCTGTTGTATATTGTAGTTAGATCGAAGTAAAAGAGCGTAGAACATATGCATTATATTTTATTAACCTGTAGAGTATAAGAAAAAAAGTTTCTTAAAATGTCCTTTCAACAGATTTACATTGTTATGGCCATGTCTAGTAATAGACATAGACTCAAAAGACATTTAAGCCCATTAGATTAATTGAACGTGGTAACAGCAGTTGTTGACTTGAGGGTGGGGGTTGGGGTGGATTCAATGAAAGCATATGTTCAATATTTGTTTTGTTTTGGTAAACACCGACAGACATTTGCTGGAACATCCTGTATTACAGTAGCAAATGCAAATCAGCTGTGTGTGTGTGTGTGTGTGTGTGTGTGTGTGTGTGTGTGGTTTAGGTATACCTTATGTTGTGGGGTTTTAAATCTGTTTTCATACTCCTTTATGGGGACCTGTCTTCCTTATGGGGACAAAAAGCAGGTCCCCATTATGTACATTATGTAAAAAACAAAAGATTAAGGTGAAGACATGACTTAAGGTTTGGTTAAGGTTGCTTGTTTGAGTGTGTGTGTGTGTGTATGTGTGTGTGTGTGTGTGTGTGTGTGTGTGTGTGTGTGTGTGTGTGTGTGTGTGTGTGTGTGTGTGTGTGTGTGTGTCTGCTGATCAAAGGTTTTGTCTTGCCTAATTCAGGCTTGTTGTCTTTTGCACTTTGTGTCATCTGGCTTCTACATCCACTGGGAAACTGGATCCAGTGCTGCAGGATTCCTGCAACACAGAGGTATGTTACATTTGATTAACTAGTAGATTCTACTGCAAGTAGTTTGGATTAATATAAATTTCGATCGATATAAACTTTGATATGGTCTGATTTGTTCTGTTTTGACAGTGACGAAATGGACAAAGACTTTGGCCTGACACTGTTCCTGGTGCTTTTTCTTTGCCTTAAAGGCAACACACAGTCACAAAACTCTTGTCCATACAAATGTCAATGCTTCACTCCTGTCGAAGTACTGTGTGCAGATGAACGGATGATATCTTTGCCTCCTACCATCTCCGGCCAGGTCAAGGACTTTATCTTAATGACCTCAAGCGTTGCATACCTGTTTCCTCACACTTTGCAGAATAGCCCTCAACTCACCAAACTTGTCTTCTTAAATAATGGATTCCAAAGTATTCATGCTCGAGCTTTTGAGCATCTGACTGAGCTGGAGGAGCTGGAGATCAGTGGGAACCCTGTGTTGGAGCAGTTAATTGAAGGGACTTTTTCAAATCAGAGAAATTTGACCAAACTACTACTCAACTTCAATAGATTCAGGACGGTACCTCCCGGCATATTTGACACCCTGAAACAACTAGAAACTCTGCAGATGAAGGGGAACATCATATCATTTCTGCCTGAATTTCTTTTCTTGAACCTCCACAACTTAAACGTCTTGGACATGTCCCTGAATAAACTTGAAGAAGTGAAAAGAGAGACGTTTGCTGGTCTGGAAAAGCTGGAGATCCTGAAACTGAACAACAACCTCATTAGAAATCTTACGTCAGACACATTTCACAATATTTCTCAGTTAACTGAGCTTCACTTGGAAGGGAACAAGATATCAGACCTCGCTGATGGTGTTTTCTCTGTGTTACTCAAACTAAAGTTGCTGAATCTACGTGGAAACCTTCTTACAACCTTCAGTGATAATGTGTTTGGATTCAATGCGACAAATTTGATAGAGCTGAACCTTAAAGGCAACAGACTGACTGAGCTGTCCTCTCTTAACGGTTTGACATCTCTCACCAACCTGATCATATCCTCTAACCAGCTTTCCAACCTTCCTGAAGACATTTTTAAAAACATTACAGAAGTGGAGAATCTGGATCTCTCTGAAAACCAGCTCACACTTTTACCTGAAAGAATATTCAATAATCTATCAAGTATCAAAGTGATCCACCTCCACAAGAATAATCTGAGCAGGATTGACCCCAAAATATTTGAGGATCAGGAGTTTATTGAGCGGCTCGACCTTTCTGACAACCAGCTGGAAACTCTGCCAATGGGCCTTTTAGACCCTTTTGTCTTCCATCACACAATCAGGTTGTATGGAAACCCCTGGAAATGTGACTGTAATATGTGGTACCTGCATGACTGGGTGCTGAGGAACAGCCAGGACATAGAGATGCTGGACAGGACGCTTTGTCAAAGCCCTGACTTTTTAAGAGGACGATCTGTCGTCTCTATCGACAAGGACCAGCTTGTCTGTCACATGACTGGTGATGAGCTTTCCGATCTCAGCAGCTGTAGGATACAAACATCCAGTGAAACCATGACCATCAAATGTAAAGTGAATAAATGTTCTCCACTGACAGTGAAGGTGCAGTTTCAGGAAGACGACGGCAATATCAAGGAACATATTTTTAAGAATGAGCATGAACTTTTTCAGTGTAGTAAAGAGACAATGCCTGAGAGTTTTGTCTAATTTCCACTATTGATTTAATATCATTATTCATGCAAATACGTCATTGTGCATTATAGTGTGTTGAATTATATGTTCTGACTGTCAGAATCAATACTGTAAACAAACTTCTAATGAATGATAAGAGGGGTGGATGAACCCTTTTCCTGCTAAGCTCAAAGTTCAACTCGTTTTAAAAGTTCCCATCTCTACAAAAATGAACTATGGGGACGATGTTAATCATCTGCTAAAGTGTTTGAGCTCTAGGTCTCAAACAGCCTGTATTTCTCGTCATTGTGTTATACACTTTCACTGTTTGACCATCTTCTTGATCAACCAGTAGGCAGAAGGCAGCGGAGTTTTTTTTTTTTTTCATACTGAAGTACAAGTGCAGAATACTCTGTTAAATAAAATATAATATGAATAATATTGTGCTCTCATATTTCAATTTACATGATTTGATTTTGTATCCACTGACATCCAGAGGTTTCAAAAAGTGATCACCCCTGCCCACCCCCATCTCCCCTACACACACACACACACACACACACACACACACACACACACACACACACACAGAGAAGTGATAAAGAGTGCGGGAGCAGAGCAGGGAGGAGGGAGGCCTCAACACAACAAGGCACACAGATGGCTACACCTTGAATGCAGCACTCCAACCCATGCTTAATAAGGGTCAAAGGCCAGAGGGTCGATTGGGTGCTTGGTCTGACATCACAATTCACATGACAAAAAGTGGTGGCTGTCTTATTTCCAGCGTTTTGAGTGATGGCTTTAAGTTGGAGGTAATCCTCACTTGACCAAAACTATGGGGTGAACAGGACATTTAACATTAGGGCTGTTAACAAATGAGAAAAAAATATGTGGAAGTCATTAAATCAGTGGTGGAGAGGGTAGTGAAAATCTGTACTTAAGTAAAAGTATTGTTACATGACTGAAATATTACTCTCTACAAGTACTGGTGTAAAAATATACTCAAGTAAAAGTATAAAGTATTCTTCTACAGCTACTCAGAGTATTAGTTTTTTATCAATGAATAATTTATTCTCAACATTTGTTCAACGAATTCGTTCATTTTCAACAGACTTTTCTCTGAACAATTATATGATTATATGAATCAATTGTGTCCAAAACAAATACAAAGCATCTTTTCTGTTAAAATCATTCAAATATTATGAAATAATTAACATATATATAAAACTGTCTACAAGTTAGTCAACAGTTGCTTGTCAACATCGCATCCAGTAACTTTAACCTTGTTTACTTGGTGTGATGGTCTTTCTTAGCACAGTTGTGACATGATATAGTTCAATCTTGGATCTTCTTTTTTTCATCTGTGCTTCATTGGAAGGTTTCCAATCTATTGATAAACTTACTGGCTACAACAATGTGTTGCCATGGGAACCAGATGAGTCTGTTGGTTACATGTCATTGTCTTTGTGATGCCAGATAATATAGTAGACTACTCAATAGTGAATATTATTTTAAATGTAGCAAAGTAGATTACAAACCTTTGTTTATACTCAATTACACATAAAACTACATAATTATAGTAATTTGAGTAGATGTAATTCGTTACTAAATATATATCTTTATTCAGTGTAGTTTGCTGGGCTGCAGAATTATTAATATAACTTATTTGGAATAGTTCATGAAAAAATGAAAGGGGAGATGCCAGTGTTGCCACTGTCATTACACACAAGTGCAACATAAGTGTTTACATGTAAAGAAGAGGACAGTAAGTAACTGCATCAACAATAAGTAAATAAATTAATGTATCAGCCTCTTCTTATCCCAAGATCTTGTTTCCTCTGTGGTAGGTGTCTTTCCCCTACTCTCCTCCCTGTTTCCTCTTTTTACTACTTGTTTTACTACTACTAGAAAAAACAGAAAACAAGCCGTGAAACTGACACTGATCGGGTCAACTGATATTTGAACCCTGACTTACTCCAGACTCATGTGATTCTGTTTGATAACACATTAGCCGTATCAGCTTTACACTGTTTTACTATCTACTGCTTAATATAATGCCCCCGATGGGTGAAAAAAATCAGCTAATAAAACTTAGAGTTAGACAAAACAAAACAATAAGTACAAAACTATAATATATGATGCTTTAGCAGTGAGCTGTTTGATAATTAATAGAAAAATTATGCAGTTAAGTTTTTCATCTTTTATCTAAGTTCTGTGGGTTTGAGCAACGTCTGTTCATATATTTATATTCATATTTATATTAAAGATGAAAGCAGTGCTGAGTTTCATAGGCTAATAGAGTTATCTTCAACACCAGTCACCTGTCACCATCTATCGCAGCCACTTACTTTCATGGCTCGACAAACTTACAACAGCAGGGTCTGAGTGCTGCCCTGTGAGCCGCAGTGAAAAGCAGTTCTTAACCCCCAATGCTAAGATCCCAATTCTCTGGGCAGATAGTGCTGGACACCATGCTCTACACAGCAGCTTTTCAGATGGGAGAGGAAAGAAACAGACGGGAGGAGATATTATCTGGTGAGACACACAATGTCCAAAACAACACAAAGCACTGGGGGGTTTCCCACAGAGTTTAGGCCGGCCGGTGAGGAGGGAGGTGTCGAGGGCAGGGCAGGGTCCTTGGGACAAAGAGTAGAGGTCATCTAAGACACAGTGCCTCTGGCAAGAATTCAAGAGGAGACAGTTTGATATGAAAATGTGAACTAATTTTATACCAACTTGTTGGTGTATTTTATCACCAACCTTTTACTTATTTCATCTTGACCTTTCAATCGATCATTAGTATTTTCCGTCTTGTAGACAAATATCATGGGACTGTTTCTACTTTAACTGTCACACTCATTGATTTTTCCCACCTTTGCTTAAATGAATTCAGTCAATCATAAAATGTTAGCCCACAAATTGCTATTATGCGAACAGGTGTCTATTAGATCCTTTCTCTCGGCCTACGAGAGGGTTACACACATCCTCCATGATACGATGACCTGAACATCTCCACAACACAAATAGGCCATTTTGCACACTCAAAACGTGAGCCTTGCTTACAAACAAGGGTCAATATTTACCCCTCAGTGCACCCAGACCCCTGCGTGGAAGCTAAATTGGTGTTGCTGACCAAATTATGAACAGCTGACCTGATGTGGGTGTTAAGTGGACGGGGAGATGTCACCAGAATGGTAATCTTTTTGCATACTGGTACACTGCCCCTTTGTCTTGTCTGTGCCTATTGGAGGATAACAAGAGGCTATAAGCTCCTTATCATCACATTACAATTATCAAGAAAAAATCAAGAACTGTGGCCCCGAGGACCTTGCTCTTATACAACTATCCCCGTTTTGTTTCCAGCTCCACAGATGGAGAGGTTATATTATGCATGTATGCAGCACTTCATTGTATATTACTACTCCTCCTAGTGAAGAGTCACTGCAAATCTGAGCAGCAAAACAATTAACATATACCTCCCACACTCCAACTTCCAGAGTTAGAAGTAATTTCTCAAGAGGCTTTTGTTTCACAAGGAAAGACATAATAAAACGATGCTTCACAAACTATGGTCTATACAACACTAGGGGGCTATTCTGTTAATAAGGTGCTAATGGATGTTTGCCCACAAGTTTTGCAGATCTTGCAATGTGAAAAGTTTAAATGGCTTCACGTATGTATTAAAGACAAAGCAGGTTTTGCATAAGGACAAAATTTTTTCACAACCTTTAACAACACTTAAAGTTGTATTTTAATATCTGTTTTCTCATGTAGTTACAACATTTACTGCTGAGCATTGCAAGAACAAGTGATCCTTAAAATGTAGGCAGATGTAGCACAGCATTAGTTTGGTGGACACAGATGTCACACTTGCTATGGATGCATGGTTCATCCTTCCCAGTCATGGACTTATTCATCATCTGTGTGACTGGTAACACCCTGTCATATTGACGTGAAACTGATGTGCTCAAAACTGTTTGTTGCAGCAGCCTCCTTCATCATCCTAAGCTGTTGTATGTTCAGTGATGTTCATAGCAGAATCATTGAGGGACCCCTCAAACAACCTAATCTAACTGTTATAGTTTGACCATTTCAGTAAATTCGTTAAGCCTGTTGAACTTCAACAGGCCAAGAAACACGGGAAGTCACCAGATCATTTGAAATCACTTAATTTGGAGGAAGTGATGGTGTATTCAGTAGATAGTTTGGATATTTTCTTCTAGCTATTTGGTGAAAACCTGTACGATCATTGGTCTTGTGTTTCTCCTCTCATCTGACTTCTCTTGAGCCCAAATCTCACCAATTGCATTAACAAAAACAATGGTAATAATATTTGAGAAGATCAGGCTAATTCTTCAGGCTGAAGCCTCATACCTGGTTTTTCAGTCTTATAATGAGAGCATGTCCCATTTTGAAAGAACACCTGCAGTGGAAGTGCATCTTTATCGTCCTCTTCATACGAATGAATGGGCCAAGACCCACAGAGAAAACAGGCTCCTCACCCCCTTGTCATGACGCTCACACAACATTTCCTTTGAAGCTGCAGTGACTTGTGATGTACTACTAGAGTTACTTAGTATTAAAGGCCACACCATCATCACTGTGTGGGTCCAAACTAATAAATTTCCTATTCCCAGTGTTATCGCGTCATGCTGATGGTAAATTTACCCCCGGAAACTACACTTCCACCAGTGTGTGTGAGTTTTTCAAAAACAACCAGCTAAATCAAAAAGGGATGAATTGAAGTGAAGGGACAAAGAGTATTGTCCATTCACTATTGATATTGAGTGCATAATCTATTCATTAGCCTTGATGTGAACCACTGTTGACTACTTCGACCCCATCAAGCACCATAACAACCCTAAGAACAATACTGTGCCAATTCACCCACAGAGGCGGAGGCAGTGGAGGTTTCCGGTGTGTGTCGGAGAGAGACAGTCTCTACAAGCAGGGAACCTGTCACTGTTGTCGCTGTGTTTTTGAGCAAAAACCATCAATCATGGAGCGCAATGAAAGGGCAGGCCTGAGCCAGCTTCATGTTTACTATTCTCTGCTCTCTGCTTTGGGAAAACACTGCAGCAAACAGGGGTTTTGATTTGGGAGGGGTAGGGACAAAAGGTGGAGGGATGGGAGGGAGGTGGCAGTGACAACAACATCAGTAAACAGCACCGTGTTTCTCAAGAGTAAAGCTGCTCAATCCAAAACCACTCTGGTTTCTCCATCACTTATAGGTATGGATAGGAGAGACCTGGTCAATTCACAACTCCTCTTATCTGAAGAGCGCAGCCTGGTCTGAGGAGTTCTCAAAAAGCTTTTAAGACCTGGACCTTTGGGAGCGACCAACAATAAGCCTTCTTCAGCACAGTGAAAGTGACAGCATGGTCCTTCCCCCTCCCAGCCATTAAACCTCTTCCTGGATAAACAAGGGGAAGGCTCTTTATGAAGATGGAGAGGGTCACAAAGAGAGGAGCCATTGATGCACTGAGGGGCCCGTCTTTGTTTTTGTGTTTCGGAGGGTCTTCTCAAAGGATGCTCCGATCAGAGGGGGAGCTCTATTTTTGTCTTTTAGTCCTCCTTAGCGCCACTCTTCTCTCAGCTGTTCCAAAGCATAGATGTAAACTTAATTAACTGTAACATTTACACAAAGTGAGAGGATTTGATTTCTGTTTAAATTCTGACATGCCAAAAATAAGCTCCTCTTAGAAACATTATAGTTACTCTTACTCATGTTAAAACCTAAAGTCTTAAATTCCATGAATATTCAATCAGGAACAACAAAACGGTGATGTATTGTGTGAGTGTTTGCCTCTGGAGGTGCCACTGTTTGATGCTGTCAAAGAGAGGCCCTGTCTTTTGGTGATGGGCTGCCAGGTCTGTTGATGGGTTACCAGATTTAAGGCAACATGCTGTCAGAACGGCCTTGTCTTGGAAGCATGAACGAGGGGCACCTGTGACCTCTGGTCACGCTCTGCTTGTGACTTGCTGTGCGAGCACCACGCTTGGGACACACGCTGGGACGTCAAGGCCTTCAACTGTCCACTAAATGGGCAATGATTGGACCGACTCCGCGGGGCTACTGCTAATGAGCTGTTGTGCAAACACACACTTATATCATCAAATCATTTCGAATCAGATCTTTAGACGACCTGATCAGAAACATACTCGATCCTTAACTCTTCTAGTTTAATCAGTCCCTCATTTAGCCGTGTCAGGACATTCACAATCATGTCTCATCTATTTCAGATCACTTCAGGGAGAAGAGCAGAGAGGCTGCTATGTGCTCCTTATAGCATGGCACCGTGCCTTCTGGGCTCAACATGACATCTCAGGGTCCTTACCTCATCAGAGAGGCATTTATTTACAGCCAGAGAACAGGTTTCCCTTTCAATGCAAAGGGGGTGATCAGGTGTGAAGCACAGAGCACAGAGGAGAGAGAATGTACTTAAACACAACTGCTGAGCTGATGTCAAACCCACAGCGTTTTTTCAAAGGCAGCACACTTTGTGCATCTACATGAAAGGACATCAGGTACCCTGATGGGGGTTTTGGGAGAAGAGAAATGAATAAGCAGTGCAGCAGATATTGTTATAAACATTGCAGAAACATTTTATTAATCTCAAAAATACAGTGCTGGTCAAGAACTTTTGGAGAATTTCTTTGACCTCCTGAGGCAAATATCATGAGCCATGTAAAAAACAGGAAATCAGAGCGAGAGTATCTCCTTAAGTCCAATAAAAATACAAATGAGTGTAAACATCCTTCTCAAGTAGGTTTTAAAAAACATTTACAAAATGTACAAAAATATGAATTATTGTGTGATAGTCCTTTTTTTCTGCACGGCTGATTTTCTACCATGGTCTCCACACAGAGTCTGAGGTGACCGGAGGTGCAGCAGGCGACACATGGTGGCTGCTCTGAGCATTCAGAGGTATGAGAGCTGCACTGGGAACAAGAAAAGTGAATTGTCCATCCCGTGCTGGCACCACCTGAAAGCCGCCGTAGAGCTTCATTGCTTCTGGGGAAACATGCATTGCCGAGCTGTTTTTGCAGGGAATCTGTGGCGCTGAGAGAGCCGGAATTTGAGTGCTGGTCTGGCTGAGTCCGAGCGTTCCCGAATGAGGACCGCACAGGTTGATGGAGTTGATCTGGGTCACGCAGGACGCAAGGTGACTGAGGAGGCGAGTCCTCACTTCGGTGTTCACGCCCTCACACGTGGACAAGAAACGGGTGACCTCTCCAACACACTCACTGAAACCAGCTCTGTATTTACCCAGGACGGAAGGGTCTGTGTTCACAACAGCTGTGGAGGAAAATAACATAATACATAAATACATAGATATGTACATAAATATAGATAGATAGATAGATAGATAGATAGATAGATAGATAGATAGATAGATAGATAGATAGATAGATAGATAGATAGATAGAATTTAATTCATGGAGTTGAGGCCTAAGGGCAAACATGCCGTGTGTGGGCTACAAATCTTCTAGACCATGGGAACATGGTTGCCATCTAAAGTTAGACTTTCCTTCATTACAGGCGCATCAATGTGGTGACTCCAGAAAAGCTCTTTTCTTACCAGTCATCTGAAGTCGCTGTAGGCTCCTGAGGTGCTTCACAGTCATTTCCAGTATATCTGCCTTCTCCAATTTGGAGTGTCTAGAGCTCTAAACATGAAAATGTGATCATTTTAGATTCAGTTTTGTTCTTGTAGTTGTCCATTTGTGTAAAAGGTTAGTAATCGTCCTTACGTCTTTCTTGAGTGCGTCCAGGATGAGGGTTTTCAGCTGGCTCAGACTCTCGTTGATGCGCGCACGTCTCCGCTTTTCCATGATTGGTTTAGAAGACTTGAAGGAAGAGGAAAACATGGTTGAAGATGCTGTTTTTTTTTTTTTTTTTAAGGAAGAATTTAACACATTCATTTATAACCAGCCTACCTTTCTGCCCTCTGCCAGAGTCCGGGGTTTGTCTGGTGTCGAGTCTCCACTCGCCGGAGTGGCAGCCACAGCGGATGGAGACGTCCTTTCCAAAGTACCTGCAGGCATCTTCGCAGTTATTTATTTAAAAATTAAACTGTGGAATGGTGAAAGCAAATATTGCTCAGTGGCAAAAAAGCTGAAAAAAGTCCAGTTCAGTCCAGTTGAGTGAGTCCCGCCTTCTCCTGGCAGACCTCAGAGCGGTTTTACTGATGACTGATGACTGATGTCAGAAGTAACTTCTATCCCCTCGCCAAACTGACACTGCTCCTGTTTCCAATGCCGCGGCTCTTATTTATAGAGCTCGAGGCTGCACGCGAGCGGCTCGTGTACGAGTTCCGTGGATTCCATCCGTCTGTCCAATGGGTGCACGGGCTCAACGTCCGGAGCCTGCGGTTCCCGCGAGGTGGGAGGACCTACTTTCTCTTACATTTCTAACTGGACTAATTTGCACCGGTGCGCAAGGAGCGATGGGCTCGTGCGTCAAGGCGCTCCCACCTGTCAGGATGCTGGAATACTATTTCTTAAAGAAAAGTTAGAGCAAAATGGAAGAGAAACTGTGTCAACTCACCTGATTTAAATGTTGTGACTCCACATTTGATTGTATTAAGTAGTAATGTTAAATTCATCACTTTAATTAAAATACTACTTTAATTTGATTTTAGCTTCGTATAGATAAACTCCCATTGTATCTCTGTGTGATAAATATGAAAATGATGTCTCAGTTTTTCATCCACTACTCATCACAAAATATTTTTATATTACAATTTATAATTAAAATTATATAATCATTTTTAAAATTTTAATAATTCATTTTATATTTTTAAAATAATTAATAAATAATTAAGATATATAATTTACAAATGTACATTTTAAAAATATTTGCAGATTAGTCAGTTATCAGTTGTGTTTTTGTTTTTTATTTTTTTAAATCTGGCTACATGTCCAAAAATAACTAACTCTGATAGATGTTAAAATAAACCTCTCGTGTCACCTAATGTGGACTTAGGTGACACCTAAATCCAGGTGACACCTAAATTTAGGTGGATTTATATTGAAACTGAGCAATGTAGATGATGCTTTATAGCAATGAATGAGAAATGATGTTATATCACTTGTACTCCATGTGTGCTTCTACTTTTACTTTCATAAACACAGAGATGTCTTTTGGGGGTGGTTGAGTCATAGAAATGTAGAAGTAGAAACTCTCTGACACAGTTGGCCGTTCTCTCGTTGGACATATGATTCCAAGGGCCCCTGACTGATAGAATATAATATAAATTAGAATATTACGTCAACATATGATGTTAGGGGCCCATTGTCATATCCTTCCATGGGGCCCAGAATCCCAGCGCCCCTGGCCACAACACAGCTAAAGAGTAATTTAAATCCCAAAACAAGGAGTATAGTAAAGGATACATTATGTTTATCTCCAAAAGTCTGTAAAAAAAGAAAAAAGAAAAAAAAAGCTGCTTTGCTCTGTTTTGTGAATGAACTTTGTCTATCAATGTCTTTCTGAACTTATTTTTAATTCTTTTCATTTAATCTTAATTTAAATTTCTCAGCCTCCATTTGTAAATTTACCGTTTTTATCACAGCAGACACTATAAAAAAGAAACAATTATTATGTATATTTGAAATGTTATTTTTTTCAGCTGAGTTTTAAGTATCAGACAGTTAAATGTTATATTATAAAATGTTTTACTAATTTTTTTTTTTTTTTCCAGAAAATGCTACTAACCCTCTCTATCATTTTTATACTCTGTTATAATTAGTGACAGACATCTCTGTCTGGCCTGGTCCGTGTTTACCATCCGATGCCTCTATCCTCTCTGATAGACTTCAGACACTCTCTGTAAAGCTTCTAAATCCTCAGAGGTGAAATGACCCAAAGAGCAGGTCAGTGCATCCACAGCCTCTTCTCCACATGAGCAAGACAACTTCAAGAAGAGCTGTGTTCCTGACCCAGGTCAATAGCAAATCAAGTCAAATCAAATCAAGTCAAACTTCCAGCCAAATGAATTTGACCTGTTACATAACTAATTGAAATATTTAAAAACAATAGGAAAATGATGAAGAATACTTAATGATGTCTGGACAGGATATGAGAACGTATTGGTCTTTATTGGTAACAGCACATAAAGACAGCCTTCAGTTTGTTGTTGCTGAGCTTTTGAGGGATAAACTCATGAGACAACGCACAAATTCACTTAATTCAAATCAAGTCATGTCTTGTAGCTTTTCTTTTTCTTTTTTTTTTTTCTTTGCACAAATAAACACTGACATTGAGCGGTTTTGCCATACTAAATTGCTCTGAAATAAAAACCGTTTCTGTTTCCCATTAATGCACTTAACTCACGTACACTGCCAGTCTCAGACCTCCACCGCTCTGCTGGATCACATTAAGTGCTCAGTTAATCTTCTAGCTGGATGTTTTAACAAGATGCTCCTTTAACGTAGCCTGAGGTCTTTGCATGCAGCAGATGAGCAGGTTTGTGGAGAAGAGGCCATGCAACAATAAATTACCTCCTATCAGTTCTGTTTTCAGTGAGCCTGCTGCTCGGCCACAAACAAGCCTTTATTGTGTGGATAGAGATGCGGACATGAGGTTTATGGCTCAGGCCTGATCTGTATCAGTGTGGGAACTCTGGAATACAAGACTCTGTACAACGATGGACCCCTATCAAGATCCAACATGAGGAACCACTAGATGAGGAAAACAGGCAGCAATTATTTTTCTATTGGTTCAATGATGTTGTTTTAAAACATTTACCAAAAAAAATATATATACGTCAAACTTAAAGAACTAGAACTGGGAAACAAATCACATACCTAAACCATAAAATAAAAAGCATCAATAAAATAATATATAAAATAAATATGTTTTGAATTAAGTTTGAGTCTAATTAAGTTTGTCGAACTTTTTGATTTTTATTTTATTTCTTTTAAGTTTAACAAACAATGGCATTCATTTGTAAACAATTAATTTTATCAATTATTTGTAGACTTCAATCTAACTCTTCTGTTAAAACCAGTATTTAATTAGATTTGACTTAAAAGCTTAAAAGCTGTAGGACCTGAATTCTGCTCATAAGTTTTGTATGGACCCAGCACCATGAACTAAAAGCACAATTATAATACCAGTACATCTGAAAGAAGACTGATGGTTTTAGATTGTTTCTGTTTGATATGTTTGACATTTACCTCAAGTAGTGCTTCTGAATTCAGAGCATCACTCTTTAGGTACACAACGCAAATATATAGCACAGCGTGTTGGATGTTAAGCTTAATGTCCTGCTCAGAGTTCTTCCTTAGCCTTTATTTCAGGAAAAAGACAAATTTATTTTCAGATAACAAGATTTTTTCTATGTATGTTTTCATCTTATAACTCTTGTATCCTCCTCTAATCCATGTGAGGCATCAGTATAATTGACTGATTAACATACAACACTGCATGTTAAATGTGTAAAAACTGAAAGGTAAAATGAACAAAATAGCATCTTTACATTGTGTAGTTTTTTTTTTTTTTTTTTTAACACAGAATGGCCACTTTCCTCTCTATCTTCACCTGGTCTGAAAGCTGCAGCCCCTTCTCTCAGACACCGCTGCCATGTGGGCAGTGAAATGACCATCCTCATCATCAAATACCATGAAGGTTCCCTTTCAACTGCTGTATAAAAACATCTCAGACCAGGAGGGGAGGGCACAGGCAGAAGGGATCACTTAAACATCCCATCCAGCGCTCCGCTCGATCTCCGTCCCTCCTCCTGCCTTTGAATTCCCCCTCACAGGGTGAGGGGGGGCTTCCCATGGCAACTCCCAGCCCCCGGCTCTGCCCGGCTTTTGTCCCCCTCCCCAACAGCAGTTTCTGCTCCAGAAGCCTTAGACAAGGCCTCTATTAATTGTGGGCCTGTGTGGAATACACGTGGGACAATGAGCCCAACAGAGTATCCGGCCCCCAGACAAGACTGGAAACAAGTGGTACAGGAATCCGGCAGAATAGACTCGTCCTGGCTGATGTCACTGAATACATTTACCTACCTCAGAGTGCATTCACACTGCGCTTTGTTTTATTTGGACAAAAAAAATGAAGGGGTAGGGGGAGGTAGTGATATCAATGGAGAAGAGGAGCTGGGGCGGGGGGTGGTGGTGGGGCAGGGATGGGGGTGGTGGCTCAAGGATGGGAAATAACTGGTTGTCATGGTGAAGCGCTGAATCAAAAATATGGTCGAATTTAGCAGAGACAGAGCTGTAAAAAGGGTAGAGGGCATTAGATTAAACCCTGCATGAGATAAGAGAAGGCTGAAAACAGAGGTTTAGTTTTTTAGCGTATTCAGGCCTGTTTATACGGCAATAAAGAGTGGATAAAGGAGCGGGAGATTAGGAGACTCATCTAGGCTCATGTTTGTCAACAACAACCTGAGCAGTTTCAAGTCAGCTTATTCCAAGTCAGTACACCGGATTCGGAGGGGATGCTTAGCTATGGCAAGTGAAGCTGCGGAGGAAAAGGGGGGACCATAGCAACTGGTATTTCACCAAAACAACCTGCCATCTGTCACCTAACGTGGTGGGTTCTTTCTTTTAAAAAAAGCCAGCATTTAGATCTTCAACTTGGAGGCAAAGGCAATGAAGTGTTATTGAACTCTGGGTCTCCTCCTTTGAAAAGGGATCCCAGTCATCGCCTTATCCTTCATCAAATTGAAAAACGCTTTTAGAGATTCTTAGAGAGGCCTCACATTTAATTTTTAAAACCCAGACATGAAAGTGCTCCTAAACCACATTCAGCAGTGGAAACTCTTTAAAGGACTAGTTAGCATGTAGATTATATGCATTTCAGTGTATTGTCAAAGTATCTAAGTGTATTTACATGTTAATATGTTCAGAGATACTATCGTCTTGAAAAGGTGTTGGGGGGGAGGTTGGTTAACTGTGTATTTTCTCTCTGTGAACCATGGGAATGTGATTTCTTTGTGCCATCAAGGTTCAAACACATTCCTGTAAGGCCATGGATATTATGAGAAGTGATTCCCTGCAGCAAAACAACCTATGAACCTGTTGATCCTGGCTGGAAAATGAGCTTGTTGTCTATAAACGTGCTGTGGAAATAACCTTGCCGCCGCTGAGGTTGTCTTCTTCCTGATGGATGAAGATCGTAGTATCTGTTCTTTCATGCAAGCATCAGGCCGAGCAGCTTCCCTTGACAAGAGTCCTGCCGTGTGGTGCTGATCCCCATCCAAGCTGAGCCCATATCCATGAGAGTATTTGCGTTGGGATTTATGAATGTGAAGATGGCCCATTCTTGCCACTCAAGATGACTCACAAGACCAGCGTTTTGGCCACTTATGCTGTGAAAGCAGCCTGGGGGATGCCCTTTCAGCACTCGAGGACCTCTGGCTGAGTCCCCTTCACATGGAAGATCAGCCACACTTGGGAAAAAGTCCCTGCTCTTTAGAGCAGGAGCTGTCCTGAGGGATGGCGCACTCCTTGTCCCAGGCTCTCCCTCCTTCACCTGCCGGCTTAGTGCTCATCACTTATGCACATAATCCCTGGTTAGTGCATGTGATCCACTAGCCTGGGCCCAGGGCCCTGGCCCCTGAGCCTCCCCTGCTCACATGCTTGCTGGGTGGCTCCTGGGTGGCCATGGCAACTCTCATCTTCTCATGACAGTTAGGCTTCAGTCATAGCTCTAAGTCCCCCTTCAGTCTCTGTGCGTCTTTTTCTGTCGCCAAAAGCCCTCCTCTGTTTGTGTGTTGCTCTATCTATGGCTCTCTGTCTCTCTTTTCTCAGAGATTGGCTGTTCCCATGCTTTGGCCCAGCTGAGTCTGAGAAACCAGCTATAACTCAGCACCACCTCGGGGCCCACAAACGTGTATCGGTGCTATTCTAGTCTACATTTAAAGACTGGATTCACCATTGCTGGTGCTGATTAGACCGAGCAAAGGCCTGACCTCATTTAATTGTAAGTCTGATCTGTAAACTGAGATTGTAAGATACACTTGTACGCTTCTTTTCATTGCAGTCGCAACAGGCCTCTGAGTGCAGATCATCTTACCCCGAAGCAGCCCCGCAGCCTCAACCATTAGTTTGTTTAAAGTGCTGAATATCACGCAGGGCCTCGAGGGAGAGCAAGGGAGGCAACCCGGCGATGTTGTGTGGCCCCACACTAACAAGTGTCACAGTGATCCGAGCCCGTCCTCCCCCTGTGTGAACGCCATGTGAGAGGCGGCTCCATCCATGCCCCTGCCACCTCCGCACAAGGCCCTCCATTGACTTCTAACCTGTTGAGGGACCATGGGAGACAAAGAGCCTCAGGGCGGGGCCCGTCCCTCCAACAAGCCTGTGAACAAACGTTAACACGGCTGCAACTGTCCACCCCCTGAATCACTGAATTTATTGACCAACCACAGAGCCCATTCAGGTCTGGGAGGACTGATAAAGGAAGGGGGACAAGGATGCCACGAAGACCCAGGGAAGGAGCCTATGCTTAGGGGACAGGAGGGAGGAGAAGGCCTTTGTGACCGTCTGGTGGGTCATAGACCTTTTACCAGACGTGGTTGCCTTTGTGTCATCTGTAAAATGAAGCCAACCGTAAGTGAGCATCAGGTTGGCCTTGTGTCCTGACTATTAATCAAGACGAGGGCCTTATGAGCGTAAGGCAAATGTTAGAGAAGATGCAGCTGATTGATGTCTGCTTGTAGACTTTGTGAAGGAAAAGTGAACTCATGTGTGCACTGGCTGCTAACAGGCACACGGACACAGTGCTTGAATATTTATGACGACGTTTGGTGCAGATAAGTGTGTTAAAGTTGCAGTTACACTACAAAAACCTTCTGAGCAGGTCTGATCGCTCTATGGGATCCTTTGTGGGCAAAGAAGCTGCAAACAAAGACTGTGTGCACAGGCTCAAATCTTGAAAGTACACAACTCAGACAAAAAAACGTATGGGTAAAAGAGAAAAGAGATGAAGTCCAAAATGTTTGAAATCGCACACGTCTGAGCGCAAGCTTGAGAAAATCTTTTTCAGTGAGTAGCTAGCTGTGAGGAAGAAAGGCTGTGTGTTTTAGCTTCTTTATGTCTGTCCACCACTCCCCATCTGTTGCTCTACTGATACAAAAGGAATACAGCAGAGTACACAAAAACCCATATTGCTTTGTGGAGAGGCAACACTATCCACAAAACTACATCGCAAACACTGATCGAAAGCGAGACATCGCAGCTCTGTACACATCAGTGTTTACTGAAAAGATGATCCGTTCGAGTCAGGGAGACACACATGAATTCATGATGGCTCCTCATCCTCATCATGAATATTCCCAAAAAGGCTCTTCCCTGATCTGTGGGAGATTCTTTTCTTTTCGGTACAAGCGAGGACCCCTTTCCCTTATTCACAGTCCCCCCTAAATCCACCCATTCACTGCCTATAGGCCCTGATCTCCACATGAAATGATACCCCTCTTTCTCCTCCACTCTCGCGTCTTTAAGCGCCCATATGCCAGGCAGCGAGGAGGCTGGGAAAGCCCATAATTGATCAGTAAGTCTTGGATGAAAAAGTGTGACCAGGGTCAGCCCCCCACGAAGCACGCAAGAGTGGCTTAAGATACAGATTTATTGGGAAATGTAATGGAAGTTGTGCAGAGCAAACACATGGATGTTTGTTGACATGAACCGAAACATTTGTGATATTGTAAAAAATATGAAAGCAGGCTCAGAAATATTTTACTTTGATAAAAGTAATGATGGAGACATTTGGTGATTTTTTTTTTTTTCCCACATTTATTTCATTGTGTATACTTAACTAGAAAAATATGTGTAGCTGTAAACAGTTACATAAAATCATTGTATAAAAATCAGACGTTAAAATCATCGGTTATAAAACTCACAGCAGCAAGTGTTCCAAAGATTCATTTTGATTTTGTTTGCATTAATTAATTAATACATTATCAGATCTGTACAGTACCTTAGTAAATTAAACTGTAATCAAATCAAACTTGATTTATAAAAAAAAAAAAAGTTGAAGTTTGAGTAAAAGTACATTTCATAATGCCTCCCAGTGATACTGAAATGATTTGTTTAGATTTTAGTAGTAACTTACACTCTCTCTCTCTCCAAACACACACACACACACACACACACACACACACACACACACACACACACACACACACACACGGTGGCACTGGCAGTACTTTTTTTTGTAAAGGACACATCTCTGTTTCTCTCTTCCACAGGAAGAATTTCAACCGAAGCAACTTTAACAGACGCAGCAGTGGAATCATTTCCATACAGACACACAACAGTACCGTTATTATCCGTAAAACTCCAAACAGATAAAAATCCATATGTAGTCCATATGTCCATGCGTATTTCTTTGAATCCGTACCATCTTATTCCAACTTTTATATTTTAGAAGCAGCTAACGTTAATGGAAGACTGACTGAAGATTAGTAAGTGACTGAGGAGAAACAGCAGCTGAATACCGGAACTTTTGTTCAAAAAGTCTGCTCTGCTTGGCTCAGATATTCAAAACAGTGGAATGACTCATGTATCATACTCACTGTCCAGTGAGTAGTTGCATTAGTAGTGAGATATACAGTCACACTAAAGGAATAGTTCAATGTTGTGTGAAATACTGTGAGAAGATCAATACTGCCCTTATGCTTCAATTTTAAATATGAAGCTATTGTTAGCAGCCAGTTAACAATCACAAACACCAACCTTTGGGTTTGTGCCTTGATGTTTTTCACTTATTTGACACTTCTGTCTTAATAAGTTTACATAGGGATTAAGGTGTGATGTGTAACCTATAGGATTTAATTGATCTTTTTTGCAAAAAATTTATAATAATAATATGTTGCATAAATGTTTTCATTGGTGCATAATCACTGGGAACTAAATTGAAAGAACTGAAAGAATGTTTTTCATTATCTTAGATAAGATAATAGAATAAGCCCTTTATATCTCCATCTGAGCCATGTTGCACCACCATGGTTCTACAGTTGCCCAGAACAGACAACTAAACTTGTGTCACATGCGTATGTTTCCTGTGGCCAGTATAAGTTGTGTGGCACTGTTGTCACTACCTTCATATGTAAAGTACATACAAGTGGACAGAAACTGTGGAAGCAGAATAGAGTGCACAGTATTTCCAAAAACACTGAACTTTTCATGGCTCATGTCTCAGCAGTATGACACGACAGTATGTTAAAATGCAAGTGCAGGGAGTTGGTTCGTTTTGCTGAACATAATGTTGGAGCAGCTCACAGTGTCAGTCAGTCATAGTAGGAGGCCTGGCCTCATATTCATTTATGAAGGCTGGTTTCTTGGCATCTATCAGAGTCCACATCCTATGTAAAACCACCTGACTCTCTATTACATCTCTTACCTCAAAGTGACCCAAAAGCAAACTACTCCACAGACTAAACCTAAAGCCCCCAACAATGAGCCTGTAGATAGCTTGAACAGAGTTCAGAGTGGGGCTGAGATGTGGGACTCTGGATCGCTGGCGTATGTGACAGATGAAGGTTTGGGGGGCCAGTCAGCATCATCCTGCAGCTCCAGGGCCAGGTAAATGTAGCGCATCCTAGGAGACTTGTTTTTCCGACAGAACAACCAGGAGAGGAAAGGTGAGCCCCAGCGGTCATTGGCCTCCTAGGAACATGTGCAGGAAGAATATTAGAGAGAAAAAAAATAGTTTTATAGATGTTAATATCTGTTGAAGAATCTCTGCTGCTGATGTATGCAGATCTATTTACATTGCTACCCAAGTGACATACCTTTATTTTTGTTTAAATACAAAAAAATCCATGACTATTAAGACTTTAAGTGTGCATTTGTATGTGTGTATGTAAGCTACTGGGTGCCTTCATTTCCCTTTGTAAAAATAGCAAAAGTAGATATGGATAGATAGATACTTTATTCATCTAAAACATCTATCTATCCATATCTATCTACTTTTGCTATGTTAGTTTCTTACAGGTTATTATAAGTTGTTAAACATGTTAAATCCAAGTTTTTGCAGAAAGTAGAAAGGACCCGATAACTGAAAAAGTGTAATTTTAACATTAATGTACTTACAGAGTCACTGTAGGCTGTAATACAGACATTTTTATGAAACAAATCATTGTAAGAAAATATGCAAGAAAGCAAAAGGCAGTAAGACAGTAAAGAAAACGTGTCGCTATCTAAACAGACAAAAACAGAAAAAAGGTGTAGTCAAAAGCTTTCCAACCTGAGGTGTGGTGGTAGAGGGGGACTCTGTGGAGCAATTTACTTCCTGATTGCCTCTGAAAACTAGCTTCCACAAGATGATGTCAAGGATCAAAATCTATGGGAGATTTCAGCAGGAACTTGAGACTTAGCCAATCAAATGTGACAACGGATGAAGATTGGGTTACAGCCACAGAGACGCACAAAGTCAGAAAAAACTACAATGGAAATTTTAAAGAAAGATTCATTGATTTCATTCATTAGGCAGCGATGCACTGCTGAGCAGTTTTAAGGGAGGAGAATAAATAAATCAATGCATGCAAATCACAGTTTTCTCATTTCAAAAACGTAAATCAGTCTCAGAGAGGTTGTTGTTGTGGGGTGTGATGTCTCTGAAATGTACCTCCAGAATGAAACACACAGCCGCGTTCACTATGATAATGACGGCGAGTGTAATGCGCCAGTCGTGAGGAACACACACGATCTGAGGAGAGACGGAGAAGCGTAGTGAGCATGCACATAGTTTTCATTAACTTTTCATCTAACGACGAAGAAAAAACAAGGACATTTACCTCCAGGAAGGTGTCGATGGCAGGGACAGGATACAACATGATGAAGAGGAGGAACGTATACAGACCGATGCAGGACAGCATGAACGGCCCTGATGAATTAAATAAATGGCATAGTTGTTTCAACATATACTGTATATATATGGGACAGGATCAATGTCAGTAATTTGAATTTAGAACACGAATGGATGCATTTAGGAAAAAAAGAAGTTAAAGTTTTAAAGTTTCCAGTTTTCTATCTTTTAAATATAGACCTTTAAATTTTAAATTCATACCATTTTTCTGTGTTTTATGTAACAATACAGCTCAAAATGTTTTCCTAAGTTCAGACTTGTTCGGTGCAGGCACTAATCTCTTTCCACATACATTACAGAGACAATCGGCTCTTCAGAAGCACTACATAAGTCTCACAGTTCTTGTAGCTTGGCTGTCTGAATGGTTTTCCTTTGGAGAAGACGATGGCCACCACCAAGTACTGGAAGGAGGAGACGTAGAAGAGAGTGGTGTTCTCGTAGTTCCTGATGTTTTTGTGGTCATGGGGAGTTGTTACGTTTTGGCTAAAGGTGAGGCGGGAGCTGGAAATGTTACAGGCACTGCTGGAGAAGAAATGGGAAAAATTGGGGAAAAAGAAAGAAAGACAGATAGTTAGATGGATAAAATCACCAAAAGAAAAAAGGTGAAGATAAAAAATAAAATATATAATATTAAAATAATAAAATATAAAACAGGGCAAAAATCACAAGTAGCATGAATAGCACCAAGTACGAGAATGCAAAAAAGAACAAAAGTACAAAATGCAAACCAGGGCAAGAGTGAGGGGTTGTGCAGTAGTGTGATGGTGGGGTGATTATCACAGGATTGGATCCAAGGTCACAGTCAGCACAGTGTGTTATAAACATGTCATTACCACTGTGCAGGTGTTACTCACTCTGACTGAGGTGTCCAGACCTCATACCAGCTCTGCTGTCGCACTAAGAGAAAAGCAAAGACTTGGAAGACCAGGCAGGTGAGGATCTGGGTCAAAACCGAGAAGAGCAGCGGGCCAGAGATCAGACTGGATGGAGGACGACGACGCACCAGCTCTTTCCAGGCCGGGTTCAGACTCACTGAACATGGAAACAAAAAGCATTTGTTGGGTTGATTTCCCTGGATGTCTTGATTAGAACCATTAAAACCAGTTCTTCTTCATGGTTCACACTCACTTGTAAAGGCAATAATGAGAATGATGGCGATGTCAATGAAGAGGAACTGAAAGTCTCCCAAGTTGCTGAGGATCTGTAACATCAGAGATGAATCAACTTCTGCACATTAGCTGATGAATTCATCTACAGTCTTCACATACACTCACTGACTTCAGCTCTAATTTAAATAAATGTGAAACAAAACAACAGAACACACTCGTGTTCGTTGTCTTTTCTTCACAACCAATAGATGTAGGAATGATATCAGCGGCCCGGACCATATTTAGCTTCAGTAACATGTTGACAATGTAAGAATGTATTTACCGAGTAGAGCAGCGTGACACTGAGGTACTGGATGATGCTGTAGAGAGCCATGAACTTGAATACACAGAATGATGTTATTAGGGCAGCTCTGCCCTCCCTGTGGACGGTCAGGGTATCAGAGATAATCCCGTAAATAGTCAGTTCACACAATCTGTATCAAAATCTACCAGTAAAACTGAGATTTACATTTTGTTCCACAAGAATAAATAAGACATAGATGTACGCAAATGTGTGAAACAATCTCCGGACGCACTTTGTCATATTGTAGTTGTTTTAAATTCTCTGTCCTGGATCATATTATCTCTAAAACTGGAGGAATATCTCTAAGTTGCTACCTGATGAGGTTGGGGACACAGGATATGTTTGAGGTGGATGAGGTGAAGGGTGAAGCAACAGATGCCTCCAGCTCAGACAGAGAAATCCCACTGTGAGCTCTCTTCAGAGCCTGAGAGCAAGAAAAGCAAATTATTATACAATTATTATAATTTTTTTAGAAATGAATTTTATAACAATTTTAGAAATTATCTAAAAATGTTTATAAAGGACTTTGTTTTAACAAGAATTCTCATAATTAAAGATGAAAAATTATTAACTTGAAAATTTAAAAGTTTCATTTTGAAAAGTTTTAAAGATTTACCTTTCAAAGACACATTACAATAAATCTGGTCCCAGGTAGAGCAGGGGAGACACATTAACGATTTAAAACTCTTTCCTTCACAATGGCACTTTAATAATAATTTAACACACATGTATTTTAAAGTGTAGCCTCTACTTTCATTGTATCCAATCTGATAGTGATTCACAAAAATGGAGGTGTTTTTTTTTTGTCCAGAATATGTGATCAGAAATAGTATTGATAGATTAAAAAAGTGATCCATACTCACTCCACAGTCATTTGCACCATCACCACACATCCCTACAGTGTAACTGGAAGGTAAACAAAATGAGTGAAAGTTAAACATTTGCTCCAACAGACCAAATAAAAACTTAACAGGCTAAATCCAAAGCCAGCATGTCAGCAGGAGACTCACTCCATGCTCTGCAGGATCTCAACCAGCTGAGTCTTCTGGTCTGGAGCCATACGAGCGAACACAGTGGCTCTCAGCATGAGCTGCAGTGCACCCGTGTGGAGAAACAAATCATTACAGCAACATCCCAAACTTCACACACCTTTGAACCTGATACACTTTTAATACTAACATGAATATGCTGATATTTAAGTGTTCAAAGACGACTTTGTACCTTTTGGACTAGGTGAGGGAAGTGTTCGGTGATCACGGCAAAAGCTTTGCCGCTCACAGCGAAGTGATAGCTTTGTTCCTGCAGAGGCTGCTGCTTGTCATCCAACACTTCCTCCAGGTTTATCTCCACAGTCTAAAGAAGAGAGGATGATCGTGCATGACTTGCAGAATAACACTGTAGGACTTCAGACTAAATGTGACATGGTCATCATCTTTTTTGACTAATTCATGCACTTTCAGTGGTCTCAACTTTCTGTCTCACCTGATTATCCCTGGACGCATGATCAGGATTTTCAGTGTAATGCCACATGATACTGGCAGACTGGAAATCTCTAGGAGGCACAGCATCAGCTGTGATGACTTTCTCATGTGCACAGACCATCCCACAGTCTCGAGCCACTGATATCGCCGTGAGCATGTTGTCACCTAACAGATGATGCAGCAGGAACACGAAAAATAAGAACATACAGACAGAGAGGTTCACCATTTCAATCTCAAGTAAGTGACTTTCTTACCTGTAACCATCAGAGTGCGAATGTTGGCTTGTCGTAATTCATGTAAAACTCCGGCAGTCTCCTGCTTTATTTTGTTCTGCATGATGATCAAACCGAGGAACTCCATGTTGGTCTCTATTAGATCCCTTAACACATCAGATGAAGTACCACAATTGAACACCATTTAATTAGTTTAAAGTCACTTAACAGCTGCAGATTTCAGGGAATCAGTGAATTCGGTGATTATCAGTTTCAATCAATCAATCAGTTCAAATCATAAATCTGTGACGCTAACTGTTGTAATTCAATCATTTGACATCATGACCTCCAGCTAAACTCTACTTCAGTTAATGATTTTCTACATTTATCAGAATGACGTCAAACATCCAGACACAGACGGGAAAGTGTTGCTTTAAATAAATCATTATTACTTGGGTGAGTCTGTGATAGCTGATCTCAAGTTGCGTTTCATATTGTGGCTGCATTGAGTCATGACAGGCAGAAGTTGTTGCTCCTCTGCAGCAGCACTTTAACAATTAGGACATTAAGTGAATTAATCTGATGTGTGTTGATGTTATCATCGACTACCAAAAATCAAAGTGATCATCAAACACACCACATCAGGTGATTTTTAATAGATGAGGTTGTTTCAGGAACTTTGCCGTCAGTAACTGTATGTACTCTGGACAGAGTTATCTGTGAATGGATACGTACCGGCTCAGGCTCTGGACTTTGTGCCAAGAGAGTTTGGACTCCAGCTGTCGATATGCCAGGGCAATGACTCTGAAGCCCTGCCTGGTGTAGGTCTCCAGAGTTTCTGTGAAATTTGATGGGACTGAGAAGAAGGACAAAGTCATGTCGTGCTTTGTTTTTTTAAATGTCTACACCGACCTTCAACTTGCAAGTGTCAGACCTGTGTGCTGTTTGCAGAGACTCGCCACAACCTCTGGTGCGCCTTTCAAGTAAGCGTCCATGTGTTTCTCCCCGAGCTTCCTGACCACCACGCTCATCCTCTGCAGCAACGAGGAGAAGGGGAACTGACGCACGATGCCGATCTCACAGGACTGAGGGACAAAAGACAATCTGAGTTTTGATCGATGTCACCGATGTAAATGGTATAAACAAATATGCTGATCACAAAAAGAAAGAAGTGTACCGAGTCCGGAGTTAGTGGATCATTCTCATTGGGTTCATGCTTTGGAGGTCGCACAACTGTGGGCATGATGGGATTGTGCAGTGCAGTCTCCTCTTCTGTGGGCTCCTCAAGGACCTAAACAAAAATGACATAATAGGATGAAATGTAAAACAGCATTTTTTGCCTGCTGGTCAGTGCCAGGGTATCCATGGTACCAGACACCAACTGCTAGCTCTGCCAAGGCAATAACAGTGACACTGCATAATTCATGCACAGATTGGTATCAAAGCATAAACACGATCACTGCTCCTCACCCAGCCGGTGGCGCAGAACATCTTCAGGTCCAAAGGGTCTCCGGAGAGTTCGCCCTCTATCTTGGTGAGTGAGTGACAGGTCGCCATGCAGGCCACAAACGTAGAGTTCACCAGAGTTTCTTTAGCTGCGTCAGACTCTGGTGGAGAAAAACTGTGGTGGAGAAAGAGGATCTGACTCAGCAGTTTGTGACTACAACAGGAGTAAATTACATACAAATAAAATGTTGTATAAATAAGGTTGTGTAAGTGCTCTTGTGGTCACTAATGACATCATGTGAAAACACTGTAAAAATATTATTTTCCTGAAAGACAAGAATCTTTTTCCAGAGATCAACTCATCCACAGAACAACATGGTGTTATTTTACTTTTTGGTACACAAAGTTCTCAGATGGTCACACATCTATGAATGTATTTCTTTCTGCAAGGCTAGACAACAATATATATTTATGGCAAATCTAACAAATAAAACAGCTGACAAATCCTAGAGAAATCCATTACTGTAATAAAAATCCCTGCCGTTAGATGCACTTATTTGCAAAACCTGTTACATTTTGTAAATGTTTAGCTCACAATTAATATTCATATGCACTCAGGTCAAACCCAGACTGAGAGTAATGTAAAAGGGAAGGCAAAACTTCAGTTCTAACACAAAAATGTAAATAATGATGAAGAGAAATACATTCCCACAGATTTAAGAAGCCGTTAACCGTCCGACTGGTTTCTGTCATCACATCCCCCCAGGCAACTGATCAATCAGTCCTGCAGTTACTCTCAGAAAACAGACACAGATATGACTGCATCAGAAACAAACCATGAGACAAAAGTCAGATTCCTACCTTCCACCTTCTGCTCTCTGAATACCCCACAGGTCCAAACCATCCTCAGTCAATGTGCCAGTCTGAAGGGGAAAACAAACACACAAGTTTCACAGCACCGTCCACCCACAGAGCAGAAAATCAATCAAAACAGTTAGTAAATCTGAGAGCAACAAGCATTTCTGCTTTGATTTTCAAGCAGACTCTTGTGGCTCTGTCCACATAAATCAGCTCCATCAACTTACAAGGAACGGTTTAAAAACAAATAAGTATTTTACAGAGGAAAATTCAGACCACAAGACTCTATAGCCAGAGTAAACATTTTTAATGGACTTTGTTTCAATTATCAGCAAAAAATTAACCAGTTTATTATCAGAGGAGACTAAAAACAAATAGGTTGGAATCAGAGGAGATTTAGTATTTTTGCTTTAAGTGTGACTGCTTAAAAAGCAGTGTCAAAATGATTGCCCTGCTCAGTAGATGTTTAATACTAAAAAGCACATTTCATGCTCTGAGCAGCCTCCCTAATTCATGCCAAACAGTATCATTGCACAACCACAGTACCGCCCCAAGACATCATTATTCATTTCACTTTATAGTTATTTACTATCATAAGACCATGAAGTCAAACACAAACTTGCACTTAAACTGGAAATGGGTTTAGATGCTTCATAATTGATCGTCATGGGTTCGGGGCCTGAACTATATTCAGTTTAAGTCATGTTCAGTTCAGTTCAACAAAGAACAAAATTCAACATCAGAAAGTACATTTCCAGAAGACTTAACAAAGAAAACAAACTCACAACAACCATGGTTTACTCTACCTTGTCAAAGCAAACCAGGTTAAGTTGACCACACATGTTGATCCTCTGGGGACTGATGCAAAAGATGCCGACTTGTTTCAGACGCCGCTGTGCGTACACGATCCCAGCTGTCATGGCCGCCGGTAAGGCCGGGGGCACGGTGATGGTGATGATGTCCAGAGATTCGATGATGATGGTTTTAGCTGGAACCTGGACAGCATCGAGAGACGACCATCATCACCTGATATCTAACACATTCCAACCTCCACTGTTAGAAAAGTTATACCTTGTTCATTATACTGAGCACGATGGTGTAGATGAAGCCGATCCCTGCAACCCCCACCAGACACAGCAGGAACAGATAAGCATCACGGTACAGTTTGAAGTCCGTGGGTTTGGGGTAGAGGATTGAGCGCACAAGTTGCCCTTTCTCTGTACTGAACCCTGTGGGAATAGTGATAACATTTTCTTTTAATAGATGTCACAAACGTGTATCCATGACAGGCATCAGTCTGTGTCTCACCTGTTCTCACCACAACAGCCTTCACCAGCTCACCGGTGTAGAAGCGGGTCTGGATAACGTGGGTACCACAGAACAGAGTGTGTCTCTTGTGCTCCTCTATGTTGTAGCTACTGGCTGCCTCATCGCCCAAACTGGGCAGGCTGGTCTTGGTTACTGGTACACTCTCTCCTGAAGAGAAACGGAGAATTAACAAACAAACAGAAACCACATCTGGCACAGAAAATCAGTGTAAACACAGACTGAAACACCAAATCATATTTGTTCATCTCTTATAGAACCAAAAACTGACAGACAACTGCTTTTTTATACTCCATGGCATATATACAGTTGTGCTCATAAGTTTACGTACCCTGCCAGAATTTATAATTTTTTGTCCATTTTTGAGAGAATATTAATGATGAATGAAGTCAAAAGCCTATCATGGTTAGTGGTTGGGTGAAGCCATTTATTGTCAAACAACTGTGTTTACTCTTTTTAAAATCATAATGACAACAGAAACTAACTAAATGACCCCAATCAAAAGTTTACATATCCACTTAATACCGTGTATTGCCCCTTTAACATCAATGACTGCTTGAAGACTTTTGTGGTAATTGTTGGTGAGGCTTTTTATTGTCTCAGATGGTAAAGCTGCCCATTCTTCTTAGCAAAAAGTCTCCAGTTCCTGTAAATTCTTGGGCTGTCATGCATGAAATGCACGTTTGAGATCTCCCCAGAGTGGCTCAATGATATTGTGGTCAGGAGACTGATATGGCCACTCCAGCACCTTCACTTTATTCTAATGTAGCCAAAGACAGGTTGACTTGGCCTTGTGTTTGGGATCATTGTCATGTTGGAACATCCAATTACGCACCTTTAACATGCTACATTCACCTCGTCATCAATTTTGACCAAGTTTCCTGTGTCTGTAGCTCAAACATCCCAAAACATCAGCGATCCACCTTCATGCTTCACAGTAGGAATGGTGTACCTTTCATCGTAGGCCTTGGTGACTCCTCTCCAAATGTAACGTTTATGGTTGTGGCCAAAAAGTTCAATTTTGGTCTCATCAATCCAAATGACTTTGTTCCAGAAGTTATGTGGCTTGTCTCTGTGCTGTTTGTTGTATTGTAAGCAGGATACTTTGTGTCATTTGCGTAAAAATGTCTGTCTTTTGGCGACTCAACCATGCAGCCCATTTTTTTTTCAAGTGTCTTCTTATTATACATCTTGAAACACACCACATTTTTTCAGAGAGTCCTGTATTTCAGCCTCAAGTTATTTGTGGGTTTTTCTTTGCATCCCGAACAATTTTCCTGGCAGTTGTGGCTGAAATTTTTGTTGGTCTACCTGACTGTGGTTTGGTTTCAACTGAATCCCTCGTTTCCTACTTGTTAATTAGAGTTTGAACACTGCTGATTGGCATTCTCAATTCCTTGGATATCGTTTTATATCCCTTTCCTGTTTTATAAAGTTCAACTACCTTTTCCCACAGACTCTTGGCAATTCATTTGCTTTCCCCATGACTCCGAATCCAGAAACGTCAGTGCAGCCGTGGATGAAAGATGTAAGGGTCTGTCAGGAGCCCAGAAACTCACTGACATTTTATATACACACTGAGATTACAAGCAAACAGATCAGAGTTGAGGATGGTTACCTTTAGTAGCCATTCAAACCTGTTTGTGTCAACTTGTGTGCATGTTATCAGGCCAAAATCCCCAGGGTATGTAAACTTTTGATCAGGGTCATTTGGGTAGTTTCTGTTGTCATTATGATTTGAAAAGAGTAAACACAGTTGTTTGACAATAAATGGCTTCACCCAACCACTAACCATGAGTGAAAGAAAAGTTTTTGTGTTATCATTAATATTCTCTGAAAAATGGGTAAGAAATCATAAATTCTGCCAGGGTAGTATAATGACAACAGGCTTCTGTTTATTCTCTTTATTCTAACAACTACATATACAATATAAATGGTGAACTGGTGAGCCTAAGCTCCTCAGGAAGGTCAAGAGCCAGATGTCTTATAAATCTAATAAAAAACAATAATAATAATAATAATAATAATAGGGTGTAGGGTCTTCCTGTGGAGCTTGCATGTTCTCCCCATGTCTGCGTGGGAGCTCCGGTTTCCTTCCACCACCAAAAACATGCTACTAAATTGCATAATAAATGGATTAGTGTGTGGCAAAGCTAAAAGTGAAGTATATGAAGTCTTTTCCTGGTTTCCTTTCCTAAAGACCTGTATGATACACCTGCATCTTTAGGATTCAAGACTGGACAAGTCTTAAATATATTTTGGGATTATTATAACAAACACAGGACTGTTTGAGAGCTTTAAGGAGGCGGCATCTGTGTGGGACTACAACCTGTCAGCATGCTCTCGTTTACTATACAGGTTCCATGGATGAGCACAGCGTCGCAGGGCATGATCATCCCATTCACTGGAATAACAATGACATCACCGGGTACTAGGTCTGTCGACATGGACTCTTCAATATCTACGAGAGAGCAGAGTGGAAATGATGTCATACACACAGTCAATACAAAAATCATTTATGTATTAGTGAATATTAAAAAGATGTAAAATGATCTGCCTTCCACCATCAGCTTGCTTTTGAAAATGGCTCTACAAATGTCTTTAGAGAAAAGATCACCTTTATTTCCTTTGCACACAGAAACACGGACCACGCTGTGTGCTGCCACCATGTCATGCAGCATCACATATTGCTGAAATGAAAGAGACAGTGACTCCATGACTGTGGAAAACACACACAGGAAAGATTATTTTGGAATAATATGTTGCTCGGATCAGACATGGCTTACCTTTTTAATGGTGTACAGTGAGGTAGCTATCGAAATGACAGACATGAAAACAATGGCTGTAGCATAATAGTAATAGTCCTCTGCGCTCCATAGAATAACACTGAAGAGCTGGAAGATGTAGAAAGGATTCAAGACCTGATGGAGGAGGAAGAGAACAGGACAGACTGAAAGAATGAGAGGAAGCATTTATCATATCACTAGTACAATAACAGAAGATGTATCAGACTTTACAAGATAAACTTTGAGCTCACTTCCTTTATGAGGAGCTTGAACACAGAGGGCACTCTGACTGCGATCTCATTCTCCCCAAAAAACAACCTCCTGTTGAATAAGAATTAGAAAAAAATGGTAACAAGTCTAAAATGGGTTTGTGCTGATTTTTCTCCACAATTAATTATATAAATTATTCATTATTGTGCACCACAATGCTCAAAACTAGAAGGACATGATGTCTGTGTGTTTACATGCCATGTACCTGTAGTCCTGCAGTGTTTTAGAAAGTCCTGAGCTGTGGTCAGAGTGGATGCCAGCACAGCTCACCTTCACATCCTCCAAGCCTCTAGAGAAGTCACACACATCAATCATGTCTACTGTAGGTTTGGAGCACTTTATGATCACATGAACACACAGAGAGAAAAGTGAGTGTTTTAATCAATGGGACTCTTACCTGTGAAACTCAAAGTTCTGCATCTCATCATTCCAGTAGTATTTAGTGCTGTGATGGATGAAGTAGTGGATCTGAGGAGAGAAGAGCAGAGGGCGAGGAGCTGGTCAACTTCACATACAATCACTGATCCAGACTCAGTCCTGCAGACATCCATCCGTACCTCAGCAGGCTGCTTTTGAGCAAATTTCCCATCAGCACCAACGCTGCGATCTCCATCTCCATTCGGCAGCTGAGCTGTGGGCTCCAGATCCAAACCGTCAAAGGGTTTCTTCCCTGGAGCCGACATCACGTGTACTTTGGCTCGAAACCACTGCTTGAACTCATCCTGTGATAACAACAAACAGAATTACATTTTTCCTCAGCTGTGAGGTTATGATTTATAGTGTGTGTGCCAAAGAATGTAACAAGTGTCTGTCGACCACGTGCTCTCAAAATATCCAATTCATATCACTTGATTTGCCCCAGAGAGGTAATTAAAAGCTCAAAGATAACAAACAACAACAACAAAAAACAAACAGTCAAAGAAAGAACAATGCATTGCTTAATGGCATGTTTCATTTAGTGCTAAAGGATTTAAAAAAAAAAACCTTGGTATTCATAAATTCATCAATTCATAAATGGTTAAGAAAGTGCAGCAGTGCAAGCTTTTGGTTGGTTGAATGTCTTAAATATATTTAAGAGAAATTAAATAAAATAAAAAAATAATAAATAAAGTTAAGTACTGTGGTCCTAAGAAGCAGTGTGTGTGCCTCTCTCAGCGACGTGCGTGTGCAGGTGCTCTTGACGCCCCACTCAGGCAGCCAATAGAGAAGCAGCAGCAGGAGACCACCAGAGCAAACAGCACCGACACCCACCAGGACCATCTTCCAGAGACAGGGCCGGTACCCCCACACCTCCTGCACAAAGACGCACCGAGGTATAAAAAGACTGAAAGGTGGAGGTGAATACAGAGATGGCAAACAGGACTAAATGGTGTGTTTGTTTGGGACTATTTTCAGGGGTGGATTAACACACATATGAGGTTTTGGTGAGTATTTACAGAAGCAGGACAGTGAAAGTGGGATTAACTCAAAATAAAGTCCAGCACTGATGCTCATGGAAGAGAGGAAATTTATTTATTGATCCAAAGGGACCAAAACAGTAGTATGGTAAATAAATTACGATTGAATTCTTTCCATCAAAATCAAGTCAACTTCTTTAATATCACCTGTGAATTTCCCAAATAACCCATACTGATGCATGAACACAAGACTTAGGCTATGTCTTTTAAAAACAACATATGGATTATTATAGAGGTTATGATAGTCAAACATGTAATTACACTTGTGTCCAGCTAACCAAGTTAAATGTGACAAAATAAACACTAACTAATTCATTGTTTGCTACACAATCAAATGAAACTAACAGTGAAATGGGAAGTACTGTTACCATCTCATCCTCCAGGCCCTTATTCATGATCTTCACCTCTCTTGTCTTCATTTTGTCATAAGTACGACTATAGAGAAGAACAAAGACAAACAGATTACGTTCTACATTTTTGGTTTCCAGCAGGTGTTCCACTTGCTGAAGTTTATCACAAGAGACTTATCACAAGAATCTTGAGATATAACTAGTGTAGCATTAAATGATCCAATTTTATGAAAAAGTCAGTGATTCATTTACTTTTCTTCTTCAATTTTATTATTAAGTAGGATGTGTTTGCACAAGTGTTAAAATTGTTAAAAATAGAAAACGCAATTGAGTTGAACGTTAAATGTGCAACAGCGAGGAAAATACTTCCTTGCCTTTTGTCCCCTGCTGAGTAAATAATGAGCTGTCTGTAAAGAAGACATATTTTTTCATGCAAGTAACAACCTGACTGAACCGCAACATTTCCTAAAGACTGCCACTTCGACACTGTGCTCAACTCCAGTCACATGCTGTAGAAAACTGCTACTTTATATCTTCATGTTGTTGACTTACCTTTTTCCCTTTAGAGCATTAGTAGAGGAAAGTCTGATCCAGATCAGATTTTATATATTTATATTTTTTATTTATAAAAACCCTCCCAGGTCCAGAGCTTGATTGCAGATGACATCACGACAGTGTCTCTGAATGAAAGTATCAACACCTGCATTAACATGTTCAATCAGTGGGATATTGACCTCTGAACTTCACAGTAAACTAACCAGCCACTTTGCACAATCCCACAACATTTCACAACTTTACAGACATGAAGTTGTGATTTACTTGACAATAAGTGTGGCCGTTCGTGTGGTAGTTATTACAGTGTTAAGCAAAGAGCCGTGGAAACCTTTGTACTATGTACATGTTTGTGATCAATAACGGTCACACCTACAGTAATGTTTGACTCTGTTTGACCTGTCACTTAAATGTGTCTGTGAATATTGTAACACACAAGTGCAAGACTCTGATCAAAACATGTAAAACCCAAATATACCAGAACAGCTCATATCACAGTGAACGTCGTCATAAGTTTTATTCCCCAGCAGGACAGAGGCCCCAACGATACACACTGACACCGTCCTAATCAAGCCCAGACTTCAGTCTAAACCGGTTTGTGGCCGGACCTCAGGACCTAGACAGAGGTTTTTGGGCCAAAGCTGCTTCTACTGAGAAGTTATTTTAGGGAGGGAGGTGTTTATGCTTTTGTACATCTCTTAGATTTAGAGCTTTAACTTTTAATGCACAGTTTAAATTACTTTAAAATAATGCAACGCAAAGAAAGTGGATACACTGTATATTACTCAATGGTCTACACTGGTGTTGATCCACTGTTTAATTGTTAAAACTAGTCTTTCTACACTGTTGCAGCTCGACATCTTATGCAACCACGTAATAAAAGTAAAGTCACTTTCACTCGCTATTTGTAGTAGTTAACGTGATGTAAAGTCATTTCATGGTTTCGAAATTTGCTGTAAACTTAACTTTTACCTTTTCTACATCACAACAGCTGCAAATAAGCTCCGATCCGCGCGTTTCCACAACTTACCGAGCCTCTTCTCTGCCGGATCAATAAGTCTGACGTTGCATTGCACAGTGGTTATATTAACAGTCCGATGTCCCCTGCAGGCTGTTAACTGTGACGATCCGACGACATGTGTGTGCAGAAACGCGCCGACGGATCCACGCTGCGCTGCGCTGCGCTGAGACCCGGACCGTCCCAAACCGGTCCATTCAGAAGGAAGTGGGGAAAACAGGATGTGAGGTCATTAGAGGACAACGTGAATTTCTGCAAGTTGCAACAAATCGAAGGGGAGAAGTGCAGCGACATGTGCAAAAAAAAAAAAGAGCAGGCAACCTGCGGCCGAGCAGAGCCGAGCAGAGCGGGGAAACCCTCCTCCACACATCACACACCAACACAACATCCACACGGCCGCTCTTTAGACATTATAGCCGCTTTCTGAGTGAGACTGGTGTTATTTCAGGTCAGCGACATAGAAGAAATAAAGACTGTGACTTGGCTGAGATTTCACCAAGTCCTGGGATAACCCTTTGTTTCTTTATCACAGATGTTTTGAAGAAGAAGATGAAAAACACAAAAATACAGCTGGTGTGATTTTTTTTTTTCTTCTTAAAAATCAATTTATCTCCACATTAGAAAAATACACATGGATTAAATGGTTTCACAGAACATTCCTGTGAAAATAAGTGAAGGCTCTTTGTCATGTTTAATTTAGAGCCAACATGACAAGATGCCACATATCCTACCGCAAAGTAAAACTGACAATATTGTACACATTATCTCTGTACATAAAATCAACTCATACACGCTTCCACTCTTCAAAAACTCTGTATGATAATAACTTTTCAGAGACAGCTTAGTCTTTATTTTCCACTTCTTGGTCAGCATCCTGCGTCCTCCAGCTCCACGCCGTCAACCTGCAAGAAATCCATTTATTATAAGCAGCTGAAAACCTCATTAAAATAATAAATACAAGACAGAATGTTACCATTTAGAGAAACACACACCAATATGAAAATACAATCACCTCCTTGTGGTTGAACGCCTCCAAGAAACAGTCAAAATAAAGGTCATTTGTGCGTCAGTTCATAAGTTTTGATCAAAGCGGATTTTACCAACAGAATCTTTGAGTCTAAATGAATGTTTCTGCCAAATCTGTAGTTATTCCCTCAAGGAGATTTTAACATATTACATTCAAAAGACCATAAGATGTTTTGAGAGGTCACCATGACCTTGACCTTTGACCTTTAGTGTTCACATTCTGAACACTTTGTTTTTGAGTCCATGTGAAGGTTTGTGCCAAGTCAAAAAGGTTTCCCTCAAGGTGTTTTTGAAATATCGGGTTCACAAGAATGGGCCAGGCAGACTGGCCAGTTGCCAGTGCAGAGGCGTACACAAAAACTAAACAAAACAAAACAATCACTTTGATAAAAAGATTAGAAGATTTGAACTGTAAGCTGTTGTTATTTTATAAGCTCCCAAAGAAGAACATAAAACAGATTTATTAAAGCTATGTTCTAGGATGTTTTTGCCACATGGAGGCAGCACCAATGTCGCTTTCTCATGTTTACACAAAGACTAGTTAAGCAGCAAAATGTGTAATTTTCTCTTTCAGCAGATATTAAGCAATGTAAACATCATTTGGAGTCGTGTTTTATTCACTCAGCGTTTGTCAGTCTCCACCCACTCCTCAGGGAAATATCTGCAGCTTTAGCTGCTAAATGCTTCACTGTGACTGACTCAGACCGACTGTTTGTGTCCGTCTGCTGTGTTGTGCTGAGAGAAGAGTGAACACTGAGTGTTTCTATTGCAAACAGCTGCCTGCTGTGGTTGGAAACAACCCTGAGAGCTAAGAGAGTGAACCACAACATTAAAAAGTTGAAGGAAACCAAAACAAGTCAGAGCTGAGGGGAACAGCAAACATGTTTAGTCTCTGCGTTCATCACTGCGAGTTACATTTTAAACGTCACAGCTGCTTCATCTGTTAACGTATCACACTAATTACACTTCAGTCTGTTAACGTCACTATACTGACTCTGTAAACCTCAGCGTTACCTCTTTCTCCTTTGCTCTATTGATCACCAGAATCTTCAGCCAAGCTTTGTTTGGCAGCTCGTGGTTCACCGTCACCTTTGGATTTAGCAAAATCCAAAACCACTTTGCTGCCATCAATCTCACAGTCCACCATAGCTTCTTTGACAGCTTTGCAGTCTTCTTCACTCTCAAACTCCACAAAACCAAACCTGAAAAAAAATAAATAAATAAATAACAAGCCAGTATATATCATGAGAATGAGCAAAAAATCGTTAACGATGAGGACAGTGAAGAGAAAACGTCATGCTCCTCACCGCTTTGAAACTCCTTTCTTTTTATCTACAGGGACTCTGGTACTGACGGCTCCTTCAAAGGCCTTTTTTAGAGTCTCGGCAGTCGTCTTCCCAGAGAGGCCCATGACTATCAGTGTTTTTGATGGGACTGACGGGAAAAACACAAAAGAGTAATTTCACTTTCATTTCGTTGATTCAAGGAACAAGAAACTTGTATATAACAATTGTCGAACAACGTCGGAGAATATTTTAGCAGAAACATCCCACATACCGTTTGCTTCCTCTGGTTTTTCTCTCATTTCAAAGAATTGTACCCTGATCTGCCTTTTGAAGATCTTAACGTTCTGCGATTCCTTCAGGGCCTTTTCAGCATCTGCCACAGTCGCAAACTCCACAAAGGCAAATCTGCAGAGAATTACAGATGTTTCTTGAGAATCCACAAACATTTTCTTTACTCTTAAGACAAATATGAACCTGTGAACACACACTGACCCTTTGGATTTCTGAGGCAATTTGATGCCGATGGATTTCGGAAAGACTTTGCTGATTTGTCTTTCTTTCACATTGTAAGGCAAATTGCTCACAAATAACGTGTTGTTTGGAGGAGGTGCAGCTGCGAGAAAGAAAAAAAAAATAACATTCTGTAGATCAAGGAAAGAAATCAATAAAACCCAGATTTAAAAATAATTACACAAACTATTGACAGGACATTAAAAAAATCCAGCCACTTACCTTTTGTGCTTTTGTCTTTGTCACCTTTAACTTCGGTGACTTCAGGGGTATTTATGACTTTAGGAGTATTTTTTCCTCCAACACTGTCCACAATTAAGACCCGGTTTTGGATCTTGACTCCTTGTTTGTTCTCCCGTGCTGCAGTAGCATTGGTTTTATTTCTAAACTCCACAAATGCGATGCTGGAGAAAAATAAGCATAACTTTAGTCTGTATGCATTACAAAGTAATAAAAGCAATGTAAACTCAGGTGTTTAAACACTCACCCTTTCGATGGGCTGTCAACTCCACCAGGAAACCTGACCGCAACAGCGTTGGGGAAGATTTTCAGAATATCTTCTTTTGTTGCTCTGTATGGGACGTTCTTCAGAAACAAGCACTTTGCATTTTTCAGTGCTAAAAAAAAAAAAAAGAGTCAGATCAAATGTCGAATGTTCAGATTACACTGTAAAATTATCAGCGAAGCAGGTGGTGAAGAAGCTCAAATCTGTATTTGTTTTTACAACTGTGATGATGTGAACATCATTAACTGCGAATATTTCCTGTCTGCTGCTGATCCAAGACTATCTTCTGCCTGTTGCCAGAGTGAATGTTGCTTTATGGTGTTGTCCTCTGCCTTGTCTGAATTGTCCTGTGACAGTTGTCTTTGTCTGTTTGTCCGTAAGATTTTGATCTTTTTTTTTTTTTTTTTGTCTTGTCTGTTTTTGTTTCTTTGTCATACTTTTAAACGATTGACTTTTTACAACTAGACACAAAATGTTATCGAAACATCTTGCCAAAGCGCTGCCGTTGAAAATCAGCCCAATGTCTAATACTCACACAGTTACAAAAATGTTGATTAATGTGCAAAGTCCAAAGTGCAAAGAAATAATAAATGTCCTCTTATGTTTTAAACAGAGGCACTGCCACCGCATGTGTATCCAGAATAACATATTACCTTTCTTGTCTGCCGGTAGAGTTTTCACTTCAACCTCGTCTTCACTTTTGTACTTTGCTTTAGTGATCTTCACCGGCTTATCGAGGATCATCTCTCCGTTTAAGGTCAAGGCTTTATTCAAGTCCAACTCTGAGGCTACTTCCACATGTGCATGTTTCCTGCAACAGCAACACACTCATGTAGTGTCAATGTAAAATTCATTTACTAGATATCAACGGCTCAAATAAAGATTAAAAAACAAACAAACTTAGAGGTAAATGAATTCGCAAAATACAAACTCACTTTGAGCGGTGTAATTTGATGTCTTGTACCAGGAGACTCTGTGACATGAAGTAATTTGCCAACGCATTTGTGACCTCCTCAAATGTTTTCGAGTTGTTCAGGTTGCCAACTAAAAGAAAATAACCTACAACAACAACACGTGACAGTGAAAACCTCTCTAAGGCATTTTACAAATATTTTAGCAACTGTTCATATTTTGAGTTCATACCATTGTTGATGAGCTTGGTTTTCTTTGGTGGAGACGAGTCGGCGTCGGGGCGTGATTTCCTTTTCCCATTTACTGCAAGGAAACAAGTTGGTTATTTTGTTTCAAGGAAATTAGTTTCAAGTTATCGTTATTTCAGTTTCAACATTATAATGAGTTTTAAAACGTTTATTTATAAAATTCGCCTCAGTTTGCATTTATGTCACACTGGTTACAGTTACTGTAGATCTACTTTCATTGCATGTCCATTTTAGATCCTAAAGAGAAAACACTATTACTGACACTGACATGCAGTTCAGTGCATTGTTTTTATTGTTTGTGTTGTATCTCTGTATTCAGCTTTAATGTCATCCATCTCTTGTTTGTTCTTCTGAAATACCAGTGAGTTGTGTAAATATCATAAAAAAAAAACTGCTGGGACCTACTGTAGATGCTGTGACATCATATTACATATTGATATTACAAAAATAACTTTTGTTATTCTGAAAAAATAAGCACACAATTAGTCTTTGTTGGTTTGAATATAGAGACTATGTTATGCAGCATTAAGTGGTACCTGTCTTACCACTTCCCATCGGCTCCTTGGCAGTCATCTGATCATTTGAACTGGTTACCTCTTCCTCTTCATTCTTCTCCTCCCAGGATACAGTTACAGTGGGATTATTTCCTTTCACTTCAATCACCGTCTCCATCTGAGAATCTAAAAACACAGCATCTTTACTGGCCCCGATGCAAAATGATCATCCTCCCCTGTCCTGACTACTTGTTCATCTGAGAAGACCCACTCCTTCATTAAGTCGAATTTACTCTAGGCACTGTTGATTTTAAAGTGAGTTGAAAGAAAATGACTTACCAGTGTTGATGTTGTTCTCTTCCCCTCCACTTTCACTGACGACAACTTTACTTTGTCTTGTTTTACGTCTTGGTGGCTGAAAGAAAGAAATACAAATGTACACACTTTACTTACACAGAATCCTTCCATGTGTAGTCTCAACTAAAAAGATGTGCTCTTGCATTATATGTGTGTATGTGAATAAACTACTGGATGCCTCAATTTCCATTTGGATAAAATAAAGTATCTATCTATATATCCCTGTCTGTAATGTTATGACCATGAGCCACTGTGTATGTTCTTCAGAATAGGTCTCCAACTTAAAAGGTTCATAACCACTTCCCTAACCTCAGTCACACATTATTTGATAATATCCAAATATAATCAATTTGCAATATTGTTACAAATCACAAAGTAACAAAATCTCCTATTTCAGAAACCATTAACCATTGAAACATCAAAATATACATCACTTAACCTCAGTCCATTTCGTTTAAAAGCATAAAACATTATTATTTCTATAAACCTACTTTAAAACTACCTAACTGTTTATACAGATGAACGATAATCAGCTATAACAGTGTTTTCAGGCAGAAATGTGATTTCTGATGTGACTATCTCCAGCTAGCTGAACTGTTAGCAAGATAGTTTGCAGCCATCGAGACCAAACAACATCTATTTTAAAACAGTCAGGTAATTGCACGTTGAAATCTGATTAATATAAACGATACGTAACGTTGTCATTTACCATATTCAGTGTTAGTGGAAGACACAATCACGGGCCGAACCAGATAGATGTAGCCGGTGAATACACGTGTGTCCAGCTAAAAACATCCACATGTCATGCGCTCTGCGCATGCGCGATGTACTACGGGTGCCGAATAGGACCCGCGGGCTGTTACTGTTACGGTTTCGTTCAAGCGTTTTAGTTGCTGGTGGTTTGGTCCCGAGATATACACTTTACTGTAATATTTGTATATGTACACAGCAGATACAACCGGACAGCAATGAGTGATTTTCTGACAGAAAGGACTATTTTGGGGAGTTTTCCGACGTTTGTTTTCGCGCTTTAGTTTAATTTTTGACGGCTAACCAAGTAGCCAATTAGCTGAACCTGAGTTCGTCAACTCCCACTCAGTAACGTGTTGAAGAGCAGGCTCAGGAGACACAGGTTCCGAATCCAGTTGAGTCGTAGAAAACCGAGCCACGTCGTGATTTATTTTACAGCGTGTGACTGCATGAAAACACGCCGTTTTGGTTCGGCATGAGAAACTTAACTGCAGCGATGTTTTGACACCGACAGGAGCGATAAAGAGAAACCACGAAGCCTCGGTCCGAAGGTCGAGATACGGTCGCGACACGACACATCAGCCGGTACAGATAAGACCTCAGGGGGTAACTAACCAGTCAGACTCCAAGCAAGACCAACATGAGCTGACCGTGGTGAATGAGGGACTGATCTGAGGAAAACCAGGACAAGCACATCTACAATGAGTCGGAGGAACGGACTGACGAAGGAGAGCTTCATCCTGTCAGTGGACGTCGGTACAACGACAATCAGGGGTCACGTCTATGACAAGGAGGCAAAAATCAGAGGGTCATGCAGCACCCAGGTATTAATCTTCCTTTAACTAACCGAACGAATTCCTCATTTCTTATCTCATTTATTTCTTCTTATTATTGTCTGATACTTTGTCCAGGTAACTCCGTTGTATCCAGAAGTAGGACATGTAGAGATGGACCCAGATGACCTATGGAAAGGATTTATCACGGTGGTCAAGGGAGCTGTGCAAGGTACAGTTGCAATCCCCCCCACCCCTGCTGAGATCATAATGACTCACATCAGGAGTTTCTTATTTTCTTTCAAATATTCATTTTCTTCTAAATTGACACACCCTATTGCACATCTGTTTAAACAAAAGAAAGAATAATAATAGTCATTAACACATACTAACATGTAAAGACTTTAGGGATCAGTCATAAAAGCATTTTCATTTGGTGGTTGCATCCTGTGTTGTAGTATGTGTCAATCATACTATACTGAAATGTGTGTTATTATAGATGCAGGAGTACAAATGCATCAAATTGAGGCCCTTGGCATCTCCACTCAACGGGCCACCTTCACCACATGGGACAGGTAACTTGCATAAGATGATTAAACTACTTTTTCTGAGTTACAATAACATTTATGCAGCTTGAATAATTTCATTCAAATTTATTTGTACACAGACAAAAAGACTCACAAAAAAGTTTTTATCTCAAGATACTTAGAAATATTAGACAACAGTTCCCACAGTGAGCAAGCACTGGAGCCAAGGGAGAGGAAAAAATGCTCCATTGTTGAAGGCTTGTTAATCTGCCTTCTTATAGTTCTTTGTCATTCTGGCTCCGTTTCAAGTTCATTTCACTTCCCGTCTTTTCCTCCAACAGGAGAACCGGTGTTCCCTTCCATAACTTCATCAGCTGGCAGGATCAGAGGGCCGCAGACCTGGTGAAGTCCTGGAACAGATCCTGCACCATGAAAGTGAGTGTTTCACTACTTTGCATCTCTAACATTCATGTATTAAATAAGGAATATAGTCTGGAGACAGTTATCTGAAAGCAGCCTAGAAAACATACCACTATCCCTTTTTCACAGTTTGTTATATTACTGTTTGTATTTCCAACAACCACAGGCGATCCACGGTACGATGAAGGCGGTGTACATCCTGACCAGGCAGAAGCGGTCACTTGCAGCGAGTCTGATCGTCTTCTCCACTCAACATGTTACCTTTCGCCTCGTCTGGGCCCTGTCACACTACAAACAGGTGAGTGTGTGTGCATGTCTGCAGGCAAACACTTAAACCTGAGGTACCTGTGACACACAGTGATCTGCTTAGTACAGTCGGTAGTTGTATGCTGGTCAGAATCCATAAATGATATGCACTAAAAATCTAAAACCAAAGCCAATTAACCCAACTAATGACTTTAATTATTGTTTAACATACTAATTATTTTCTTGAGTAGTCAAGTAAGATAATGTATCAATAGACTAAATACTTGTCCTCCAGTCAATGTGTTCCAAATTGCTGGTTCTCTTCCAGTTCACCTTGTTTCTCAGCCTCGTCATGTTTCCCTCTTCTTTCAGGTTCATCAAGCAGTGGCTGAAGGAAACTGCTGCTTTGGAACAATAGACACCTGGCTGCTGTTCAAACTCACAAAAGGTAGGTTTTAGAGTTTTAGCTCTTGGGAAAACCACCTCTCTCTATGAGCACAGTTTCTTTTGACAGTAATGTAGGAATAAATCATTTGTCCTGTGGATTATTTGTCATTCGGTGTTAAATAAGGGTTTAAAACCTGAACAGATTGCTCTTTGTCGTCTAACTTCTGTGAGAGGGGATGAGCTGGAAAAATAGCCAGGAGTTCAAACAAGGCTGTTTTTTTTCTTCTGTTTCTCTATTTTAGGAAGCGTCCATGCCACAGATTACTCTAATGCCAGTGCAACGGGCATTTTTGACTCCTATCAGGTCTGATTTATGTCGTGTTTATTTACTGTTTCTTTTTATGTTTGTGTGTTTGTTGTGAGTATTTTTGTTCACGATGCTGTAATGTGACTTCTTTAACAGATGTGTTGGAGTAGTTTCCTGTGCTCACTTGTTTCTCTGCCTCTATCTATTTTCCCCAAAGTAGAAAACACAGGGTGAGTTAAACATTTTCCTTCGATTTTCAACTCACTCCACACTTGACTCCCATCTTACTCCTCCAGTGTAAAGGTACACATTTCACAACAATAATCACAAGTGAACTTCTCAATATTCCAATGTTTTTTTACGTGTTAATTAAATGTCAGAAGTCATATGACACTTTAAGTCAGTTGTTCACTTTGGGGAAATTCTTTGGGGAATCTGCTCATGAGATTTAGTGTGTGTGTGAGAGAGAGTGTGTGTGCGTGCATGCGGGCGTGTGTGTGTTGTGTCATGTGTTACTATCATGATTATGAAGAGACAGCTGTACAGTTTCACTTTAACTTTCTAGTTCGAACAGTGTCTCCATACTGTTTTTAAGTGGAGATATTCAACAATTTTATTAACAAATCCATTATTGCTTCTTTGCATTTCTCCCTAACCCTAAACCCTATCTAGGACTTACACTGAATCTGAAATGATACGTTGTGTCTTATCTCTTCTTCATGATGTTCCAGTCTCCACTATGGTTCCACAGACCCGTCTATCTTTGGAGTACCCATTCCAATTATGTCACTGGTGAGTTGTCAAGGTCTTGGCATCACAAACACTGTTATCTTTGTGATTATGATTTAAAAAAAAAACAAAACAATTTATTGCAACCTTCTGATTCTGTTGTTGACAACGTGTCATCACCATTATGTTGTAAAAGGACATTTAAAGCAGGTCTTTGGTTTATCAGCAGCAGGAAATATGCATCTTGTGTTCAAGTGTCTCATGCAGCTGAGATAGATGACATATGTTTGTGCTAATATGAGGCTTTACTTTTAGCTACTTGACAGTGAGTATAAAATAAAATACAGTATCATTAAAACCGTAGACATAGGGCGCCTGGATGGCTAAGTGGTTATGTATATATACCCCGCAGCTGTTCAAATCCCAAGTCAAAGTTGAACTTCCCTGCGGATCTTTGTCCCACTATCTTCCGTTTCCTGTCTCTCTTCTCTGCTTCTGTCATCAAAAGCAAAAATGCCCCAAAAAACCAACCATAGACATAAAATCAGACAGGATTTTACAGTGTGACTTTGGCTCAAAACCTGTTGAAGATTCAGTGTGTTCGGATTAAAAGACTGACTTTCCCCTGTTCCTGTACTGCAGATGGCGGACCAGCAGGCAGCCATGTTTGGAGAGTGCTGCTTCGACGTCGGTGATGTGAAGATCACCATGGGAACAGGAACCTTTATGAACATCAACACAGGGAGCAAGCCACATACATCTGTAGCAGGTAAAGCAAAATATAGATACACACACTAAAGATGATTACATTCACAACTGGCACAGTACAAACCTGAATTTGTTCTGTGTAGGTCTGTATCCTGTAGTCGGATGGAAGATCGGCTCTGAGGTGGTGTACCTGGCGGAGGGTAATGCAGCAGACACAGGCACTGCTATCAAATGGGCACAGGAGCTGGGTGAGCACTGAGCTGCTGACAGTATCTGTAGCTTTATTTTTTATTATTTTTTGTGTTGTTGTATTGTATTATTTGTATTATAGGGAAATTGAGTAAGGAAGTTCAAACAACTAGAATAGAATAGAACAGTCTTCATTGTCATTGTACAGTGGATGTACTGCTCTAATCTGAAGAGGTCTGACTACTGTGGATCCATAAAACAAAGTTGGAGCTAGTTGGTGATAAATATCAGCTGAAGTGTCAGATGTTTCCCTGAGTCAATAACAACCAAATTCAGAACTAACACAAGAAGTGATATCTTGTCAGGTGGCCAGAAATATGATTTCAATTGAACGTTATTCTGTCTGTTTTTAACATGTAAATTTCTTTAACCTAACGACATTATGAAGTTTTGATATGTCAGTGTTGTGTTTTGGCCAAAAGCATGTTTTTAGCTTTTATTCAACAAGAAATCAACAATAACCGACACATTGTGTGTGTGTGTGTGTGTGTGTGTGTGTGTGTGTGTGTGTGTGTGTGTGTGTGTGTGTGTGTGTGTGTGTGTGTGTGTGTGTGTGTTGCAGAGCTCTTCTCTGACGTCGAGGAGACCAGTGCCATGGCTTACAGCGTCAGTGACTCAGACGGAGTGTGTTTTGTACCTTCCTTCAGTGGCCTGCAGGTAAATGTGCAGAATAACCCATGAGCTCGTGGACATTAAGCAGCTGGTGTTTGGTGTGTGCGCAACAGTTTTCACTCAAAGCCAAACCATGTGTATCTACTGTAGCACATATAGATGAAACAGATAAAAAATGCTATTAAACCTTTTACAAGCATTTGTTTTCATTTTTGTATTTATTTTTCCCCATTGTAACTTATTCATGTCTCTTTTTTCTCTGCCCTCCTTTGTGAACTGGCCTTTGTAAGTGTCTGTCTTTCTGATGGTTGTTTAGTCTAGAGCTATGTGTATCTCTTATTAAACCCTTTAACACATGTGTACATACTTTATTCATCCAAAGGCTCCTCTGAATGATCCCAAAGCTTGTGCTTCACTCATGGGCCTCAAACCTTCAACAACCAAAAGCCATCTAGTCCGTGCCATTCTGGAGTCTGTTGCCTTCAGGTGAGTCATTTCAGAGCGGCTGTTTCTCTATCAACTTCTTTAGCATTAGTGCTATTTTATGCTCTTACTGTTTCGTCCTTTGCAGAAACAAGCAGCTTTATGACACGATGCAGAGAGAAACTCACATCCCCGTCACAAAGATCAGGTACGGTTTTGTTCATCCAGTGCAGTCAGTGCAAACAGCATGTGATTGTAATGATGTAGGTTTGCTCCACAGGCAGGAAACACTCATTTAAGTTGTGTTTGTCCACGACGAGTCTGTGTGTGATCTGATCTGATCATAGGATTTGGATTTTATCCAACAAACTGTGTATAACACTACACGACTCTTGTGTGCCCTGCTTCTACTAATGCAGTTCAGCTTTTATAGGCAATTCACTACGAGCGTATGTTTCACTGATCCTATTACAGTAAAGTGAGTTTAATGTGTAATGTAACCCAGTGCTCTGTCTTGCATTCTTCCTCCATCAGGGCGGACGGTGGTGTTTCCTCCAATGACTTTGTCATGCAGCTGACTGCAGATCTGTTTGGCAGAAAGATAACCAGACGCCAACACCATGAGATGTCGTGTTTAGGTGCCGCTTTTGTCGCTGGACTTGGAGTTGGTACGCAGAGTCACACACCACATGTAAAATCATACTGTTGCATTTGTATTGGAAAGTCACTTATGTACAAGAATAATGTACTTTTAGGCAAGTAGCCCAGTTTGTGAAATTGTGTGTGGCTGTGATATTGAATTTCATTTGAAACTTCTTCCTGCCACTGACAGAAGACGCTAATTGAAGTGCAGCTGTTTGTTATGTAACTTGTTTTCCAGTAAATTACTCATATTATGTAATTAGATTATTAATCATAAACAGTGTTTTAGCAAAATGAGCAAACATTACAGATTAGTCGTTTTTTTGTTTCATTTTTGGTTTTTTTTTAAGCAGGTGGTGTCAGTGATGAATCATGTTGAGCTCGAGAATCGTTAGTTTTCGGTGGATGATTGGACAATAGTATACAACAGCTGTCAGCCTCAGACAAATTCTGTGTTAACAGGACTTAGTTTTAGAAGGTTTTGTGCTTGGTTTATGTTGCTTCCCTGAGTCATCCTCTATCTTCACCTGTCACTGTAGGCTTCTGGCGGAGCCGGGATGAGCTGAAGAAGCTGCAGAGCACTGAGGAGGTATTTGTACCTAAAGTTCTGCCCAAGGAGGGCGGCGGCACCAATCGAGAGTACGTCGCCATCCTCCAGAGCTGGGAGAGAGCTCTGCGACGTTCAATGAATTGGTATAGCAAGCCTTGACTCTGGATGTGCTCACAGGGACTTCATAGGGGTTTGATGGATCTTGATGGATGTCTTTATCTTTCCAAATGGAAAGATAAAGACATGACGTAACCATAAAGACATTTGAGGATGTGAATGAAAACGGCCCTTTTAGAACTTATTCCGCATCTATGAAGTAATTTAAGGGCCAATCTTGGTGAATCACTGTAGTTTTCTGGGCCAGATGTTTTTAATTAACAACAGTTTTTTTTCTTTTACTGCACTTACGTAACAGTACAGCACTGATAACTGTGCAAAGGGTCCAGTATAGGTTAACAAAGGCCAAAAAAGCGCCATGAATTATTATTGCTGCTTGAAATCCTTGACCTTACAGGTGACGACACCTTCACTCAGCTTCTTCAAATGAATTCTTCATTCAGTTCAGATCTCATGTCACTGGTGCCTCGTCATGTTACAGTATCACATCCTGATTGATTGATATTTGTTTTAGTTTTCTTCCACACGGGGGAGCCAACATGCCACATGTTAATAAGGAGCCATATTAAAATCATTTACATCCTATGTACACATGGTGCTCTGATGGAGAAACAAAGACTTAACCCTACTCTTCATGATACCTCAATGTACAAAGACGGGCACAACAACGGTTTAGTATTTACTTTACTTTTTTAGTATTTTCTTATGATTTAACTGGATCTTTTTATTTTGTTGTTTCAATAATGTGCCAGTCATTGTTGAAAAACCTCTATTCATGCTTTGCCTTTCAGAAATCCCAAACATCTTTGATTAATATTTACAAATTAGATGCATTTTTGTAAGAATTAAGAATAAGACATGTCCTTGTGTAAATTTGACCAAAACAAAATCTAATTGATGTTAGTTCAAGCATCAAACCAAGTTTGTTAGAAGTGTCATTTTTTATAATTGTCATGTCTGTTGCATTTGTCATGTTTTTTTTTTTTTTTTTTTGTTGTCATGTCGAGGTTCATTGGTATACCGGGTCAGGTTAGAGATGACAACACCTAGCTTTAATGGAAATGACCTCGTGTTTTAAAATCTCTTGCTATGGAGCAACCTGACTTTGCACAGTTTGATGAAATCTTGTATTAGCACCCGATTTCTCAGTTTAGTAACAACTTGATCAGGAAGACATATTAGTCAAACTGACCTGATACAGAAATAGGACGTGTACTAATTTGAGTGTTATTCGTCATCAGTCTGTGTTGTCTAGCCACAATTTTAGTTATTGGCTTGTGTTTATTGTGTAATTGTCCCAGCCTTATGAATTTCAATACAAGGGCGGTCATGGTAATGTCATAAGACAATTGTTTTGACTCAAGTCTGTTGTTTGACCTGATGAACTGTGATGACAATTACCGGTCCTAACTGTGATATGATGAAATGTGCCAGCACAAGTGTGACATAACCACAAATTACTTAAAGTAAGAAGTCAACTTGAACTGTGAATCTCATAGTGGAAATGTTAATATTGTTAAATATTGTTTGCCTTTGTCATTGCTGTAACTTTGTTATGCAAAGTGCCAGTGTAAGAATGAAATTAACACCTCAGATTTAAATGACACGTCAGGTCTTCTCTGAGGTTGTGAATGACAACTGTCATCCCAAGCTGCTGGGAAATAACAAATAATTGTGTAAATGATGCATTATGGAAAATATGTTGTGAAAAGGCAAGTATTAAAAACATTAACGATCAGCAGTCGCCTGTTGTGACGTGAGTGTGTCATTGTGCTATTACAGAAGGTGTCAGTGACACAGTGAGTGAACAGATGCTGCTTGAAGGGGTTTCACCTTCACATGGACTCTGGGGAAGTGGCGTAGTCTTGCGCCTGGGGAATTATCAGAAACACAGGCTGTTAGATGAGTGTAGGGATTGCTTCCCATTGATGTGACTGACCTCACTGTGAGGGTTGCTATGGTAGCTTGCGGATGGACTGACTGAGAACAAATGGGGGTGTGTATTCCTGCTCATGGTGCTGGTATGGTGAAGGGGGTGCTAATTGAGAGCACAGAAAGGGGGTTTTCCTAAACAATGGGAGGATTGTGTGCTTGTTCATTTAGAGCAACCCCACATAGATCTTTACTGTATAGCTTTCCTGCATCTGTCACCCACCCTGCACTGTCAATCTCAGCTCTCTCACTCCTGTTTATTATTATTATTATTTGCCAGTAGGCTTGGCTTGCAGTGGGATGCCTTCACAGAGAAAAGTGTGCTGGAGAGACTGAGACAGGCCAGGACTAGCCCATGAATCAGCGTTACCAGCTCTCACACTAATCAGTCAAATGGGCATGTGTGTGTGTGTGTGTGTACTGCTTTGTATGAGTGGTGGTGGGCCCTGTTTTGCAACAAATTCAATCTGACAGCAGGAACTGGATGCAATGTGACCACTACTCCAGTCCCCCTCCCCCATCCAAGCTGAAACCTGCATCCAGGGTCATTATATAACTCCCTCGTCTCCTTTCTCTCTCTCTCTTTGACACATTGGGATTGTTCACTGGAGTGTCAGGAGTTTAGAAGTTAAGCTTTTGTCTTGTTTAGATTCTTTTCCTGTCAGTGTCTCTGCCTGTTCTGCTGCTGCCTTATCACTCTCTCTGTTAATACAGTCAACTTGTCATTGGTACAACATGCATCTACATATTGCCAATGCATAAATTTACATATAAATTATTCAAATATGTTACATCTTTTTGTAGTTGTAGACAAAACACGGATGTTGATGGAGCATCTTTCTCTCATGTCAAAGTATTTTTACTCTGTTAACTTTGACACATCTGTTTACACCCCCACCCCGCTCTCTTCCTCTTACACACACACACAGTCTGGTTTCAGTGGTGCTCAATTGCCATAGCAACAAGGATTGGCAAATGCCCCAAATATCTATGCTCAGCCAGTCAGTCACGAATAGCACCCTCCATGACTTCAAATATGCTGATCAGTGGTATTTATGCCCTTAATGTGAGTGAGTGAGTGAGTGAGTGAGTGAGTGAGTGAGTGAGTGAGTGAGTGAGTGAGTGAGTGAGTGAGTGAGTGAGTGAGTGAGTGAGTGAGTGAGTGAGTGAGTGAGTGAGTGAGTGAGTGAGTGAGTGAGTGAGTGAGTGAGTGAGTGAGTGAGTGAGTGAGTGAGTCCACTAGACCAGTGAGTGTTTTTTCTACTGATCATCCTGTCTATTGGATTGGTTACTTGTTTAGCGACTCAGTGCACACGACTTGAGCGGAGAAGGAGCCAGAGCCAGTCTATAATAAAGGATGGATATAATTGATATAGATATATTGACACTGAAGCCAAAATGACGCCTTAATGAAAACCACAGACGCTATCTGAGGTATAAAATCGTTCTGGTTTCCCCAAAACATGCGTTTTCCATATGTTTGTTGAAATATCCCATCGTCTGCAGACTTCAAATGTACAATCACATGTATCCATCCAGTCCTAACTGATTATTTGATAGATACTGTGCGCTCTATCTATAATTTCTGCGCGTAACGGTGCGTCTCCAGGCGTCTCTGGTTTTAACCAATCCTCCATCCATCCATCTGGTCGCACTGCATCAGCTGCCACGACGCGGTTTGTGTGGACGTCACTGACGGCTTTTTCGCCTTTCCTCACCACTCCTCTTTCCTCTTTTCGTTAACGTGTGTGTGTGTTTATGTGTGTGTATGTGTAAGAGAGAGAGAGAGAGAGAGAGTGTGTGTTCCGCCAGAACATCTCCCTCCTTCTGCTGCTCTTCCTCTTTCTACACCGCCCACTCTTTCCCAACCATTGATCCGACCACTCACCGCCGCCTCGCCGGCTTCTTCGCTTCATTACATCGCCTGCTGCGCTTTTCTGCATTTTTTTAAAGAGAAGAAAACGCACATTTTGGAGCAAACACACACACGAATATATATATTTCTATAAATATATATATATATATACATATAAAGAAATTTATCACCATGGCGAGCACCGAAGATAAGGCTGCCACCAAGGAGAACGTGTCCAGCTGGAAGGACTCCATCTACAACCCGAGGACCGGGGAGCTGCTGGGTCGTACGGCCGGCAGCTGGGGTAAGGATCCCCGTTATACAGTAGTCAGTTAGTGGGTGTGCTTTGACTCTCACGGCTCTTACACGCAATATTGTGTGTTCCTCTTTTCCAATATCAAAGCATGAATAGACCTGCGCCTGTTGTATGTACAGCCTGCTTTGCGTTCGTGGGTAAGGATGGATGGAAAATGACTGCTGGTGTTAGCTGAGGAGCCATCATAGGCCTACATGAAGGTGTAAAGGAGAAGCCTGTACCAAGAGGCTCTCCAAGATGAATGATGCTATGAAAGGTGTGAACCAGTTTCTCTGAGCTGCCTAGGCAGGAATAAGCAACAAGGAGATCAATCATAAAAACCACATGGTTTATTAATATTTATCACTGTCATTATGGGATTATTAAGAAATTGGATTGACACTGCAGAGCTCAGCTGACAAAACCTCCTTCATTACCTAATCACATCTGAGCGAGCGTGCTACAGCATTCCTGAGCTGAATCTATAGCTTGATCACCCCATACAATTTTATGTAATGATCACCCAGTTCTTTCCATGGTGAGGTAGTAACATGCCACCCCTCCCTCCAGCCGCCGGCTCTCACCGGCTAACGCGGGCTGTCAGGCTGCCTGGGCCCCTGTGCTGCTGTGCAGTGGGATGCTCCATTGCAGTTGCATGGCCGCCCACATTAGCATGCCTGTCAAGGTCAAATGGGATTCCCTCTCTCCTCTTTCTCTCTCTTTCACGCACTAGGCAGGTGCATTGTGGGATACTGTTAGAGAGGAATGGAATGGAGGGGGGGGTTCTACAGCAGGAAGCTGAAGGGGTCCATCCCCCCCTTTTTTGTCTGTCAACTTAGAGGGCATCCATGCTGTGAAAACCTGGATGGTGGTGAACCATTTTGAGTCAGATGTTTCCTCAGCCTTGGCTCTTTTTTCCCTGTGTCTCTCTCCTTCCCCCTTCCTCGGAGAGATGAGGCAGCAGATGATTTTTCAAAGCTGCAGCATCATCTACAAATCTTATGTGATTTAAAACAAAATGAGGGTCTCCAGTGTAAGCTGGCACCACGTTTGTTAGTATTGCATCTTTGTTCCAAAATGGATTCTCTCATAGGAATACTCTAATGACAGCTCTGTGAATGAGGAAAGATGAAGAAGAAAATGCCAATGTATTTGTCTGAGGTTAGAGCATGTAGTAAATTATACATGACCCCTCTGGCTCCTTCACTCATTATGTCTCTTTTCTGTGTTTGATTGTGTTTCTGTTCCTCTTAACGTCCTCTAGCTCTCATCCTGTTGTTCTACCTGGTCTTCTACTGTTTCTTGGCCGGTATGTTCGCCCTGACCATGTGGGTGATGTTGCTCACTCTGGATGATAACGTGCCGAGGTACAGAGACCGTGTCCCCCATCCAGGTGAGCGCGTCTCAATGTTCCATATATTACAAGGGAGGATTGGGCCACTTTTACATACGCAGTCCTCTTCGTGGCATTCATTATTCATACATGCACCAATGAGATGCTGTCACAATAATGCACCACATTACAGCTGCTCTTTGTATCGAACTGTTTTGAAGTCTCTTCCTGTATTAGAGTAACAGTGCAGCTGGATGGAGAATGTTTTCAGTCCTAGTGTAACTTGAGAACAACCCCCAGATGATGTCCATGCATTAGGGATCAATTGCAGTTTTACTCCATGTTTAAGTTACTTTACGTCTTTGTTGCAGGTTTGGTGATTCGTCCGAATTCACTGGACATCTCGTTCAACAAATCTAACCCGCTCCAGTACTCGCCGTATGTCCAAGCCCTGGAAGAGTTCCTGCAAAGTAAGTGCACTTCTCCCTCCCTAATACACAGACTCAAACTGAAACCAATTGAAAGCTAGGTCTAATAAAATGAATTCCACTCCACCCTGCTCCCAGATCACTTTCCATTGATTCATGCAATATATTTACAGTACATCTGCCTCTCTCTCTCAGGCTATAATGATACAGTACAGGAGAATAACAAGGACTGCCCTACAGGAGAGTATTTCCTTCAGGACGACACAGAGGAAAAGGAAGTTTGTCGCTTCAGGAGAGGCTCTCTGAGTTTCTGCTCCGGTCTGTCTGACACCAACTTTGGTTATTCTGAGGGAAAACCCTGCGTGCTGCTGAAAATGAACAGGGTAACATCCACTTTCATCTCTGACTGATTTAGGCTTGGTCTTTAGACATAAGATAAATTATCAATCCATTAAAAATGTACAATTTCTAATCAACCTTGGTTCAGTCCCCAAAATAAAATGAATAATGTGATTCATTTCTAATTTTGGTTCCACCCACACACACCCACACACACACACACACACACACACACACACACGCATACACTGATAATGGTCTCAACGTTTCTTCTCCTACAGATCATTGGCTTGAAGCCCATTGGGGATCCCTATATCAACTGCACAGCAAAAGTAAACATTTTTTATCCAGATTATACATGTCCCACTTGTTTCTATGTTTATTTTTTCCTTTTTATTTCTCTCATAAAAAGCACTGATAACCATAACAGTCTCAATATTTTCTTTCTCTTCATCTTTCTTTCATTTTTCCCCCTTCTTTTTGTTTGTTTTTGTGTCTGATTTCTTTCTGCATGCTGTCACTGATGGCTTTAGGGTAAGAGAAATTATCAGGACAAGGCCAGTAGGAGTGTTAGCATATTTATATTATGTAACAGATTGTTAAGAAGACACTTCTAAACTCATCCTAGTCTCATCGTTAAGTCTTTTCAGACACAAATGTCCTTCTGCAGATTAAAGTAGAACACGTCATCTTTTCCACGTCATAATTTAAAACTGTTCGCCAACAAGAGTCTTTGCTTTTCCTTTTTTCATGTCCTGTCTCGTGTGATCTCAGAAAAATGTCTCATTTGATATAATTTTATAGAACATTTAGTAATTTTTAATCAACATATGTTCCTCTCCGCAGAGAAGCTCCCCAATCCAGATGCAATATTTCCCCAGTGAGGGCCGTATTGATAAGATGTATTTCCCATACTATGGCAAGAAAGCCCATGTAAGTATTTATCCCCAGTGAGATCAAGTCAATCAGCATCCTCATATTGATGGGTTATTGACAGATGACTGTGTTTTCCCTCGATGCAGGAGAATTACGTTCAGCCCCTGGTGGCTGTGAAGCTGCTGCTCACCAAGGAGGACTACAACAAGGAGCTGGCAGTGGAGTGCAGGGTAGAGGGCTCCAACATCCGCAACGACGACGAAAGAGATAAGTTCCTGGGCCGAGTCACCTTCAGGATCAAGTTGGTAGAGTAAAGGTGAAGAGGTGATCTGTTAAAAAGGAATCCCGGTGCAGAGGCTACCCATGTTTGCAAAGGATTTATGTTTAAAGATTTTATTGGTATTTTTTAATTTAATTTTTTTTTTTAGGAAAGAAGCATCAGTTATGTTACAAAGACTTCATTTTGGGACGTGGCCAAAACATTTATTGCAGATTAGTTTGGCTTCATGTAGAAGAGCCAGTAACAGATATCGAATGTTGCTTTGATGACATTTCTGACTCTTTTTTCCTTCATGATTCTTTGCTAAACTCCTCAAAGATCCCAAAACAAAACACAGGCTCTGCTCCTGACCACCCCTCATCCATCCTTCATTTATCCAGTCACCTGTTGCACTGTTCATCCTACATTTCATTTTTGTTATTTTGTTTTGTTAGTGTTTTTTCTTTTTTTTTTTTTTTAGTATTGATGTGATTAGGTAACTTATAGCCAATTGCAATCAAGCCATTGGAGCTTTTGTGTAGGTGCTGATACAAAAGTTGTTGTTTTTTTTTTTTTTTTTTTTTTTCTGTTCGAAAAAAAAAGTTTTTCTAGATTTTCCTGCTGTCAGGAAAGAGAGTGTCATTTTCATTTGTCCAAACTGTATGAACGACTGTATTATTGATGATGCTGAGAGGATTTTTATCTTGCTGTATAGTATAGTTGAGAAAGTAGAACATTTCCAACACATTTCCAAGAATATTCACATTATCACATCACAAAGACTTCATAGAAACATACCTTGATAATCAAGTATAGCCACTGTATCCTTGTATATGAAATGCCAATTACAAAGTCCCTTTCTACATATAAATACATTGTGATCCTTATCATATTTAGGGAATTATAGATAGATCTTTGTGTTGTGGTCTTTGTAGCCACAACCCAGTCTTGTGCCGTCTGTCTGTCTGTTTGTCTGCATGTCCGTCCGTCCGTCCGTCTGCCCGTCTTCCTGTTTACTCACCTCTCCTCTGCAATAGTCAACATGTGGGTGCGTCGTCCAGGACAAGAGAAGTTGTCTCGCTTCGCCTCGCAGCATGCTGCGTTTAGATGGTGGCTGAGGCGACACACACATATACACACAAACAGAAACTTACAGAAATACACACACACGCACCACACACAAGGTACAGTGTCAAAATTGCTTTTAAGGTGGAGAGGTGCCGTAGAAGCGTTGCAAAAATTAAAAGTTCACTGTAACTATGTACTGTATATCTTTACGTGATCTGTATATCTATCTGGGTCTCAAAGATTGTTTGTTAGTTTTCTCTCTTCTTCAGCCTGTTGATCTGATTGTCTGCCAATCTATTACTCTTCAATGTATATATATATACACTATCTACCATATTTACTTAATTCACACTGTATTTTTGTCATAAAACACAATGTCTGTGCACTGTAAAGAAATACTTTAAGCAAAGATTTACAGGAAATTATCTTATTCAAAGCTTATGTTTACACAGTCTTAAAAGGAACCTGCATTTGAAAGAACATCTTGTAACATCTCTTCAGGGTGCCTTAAGACCTGATGAAATAAATTGTGGAATAAAAGTGATTTTGAAGAAATAATAGTCTTTTTTTTTATTCAGTTTACTGATTGGGCCTTTAGATTTCTGCCAGTTATGAAAGAAGCATTTATTTTCTTAAATAAAAACACAAATGATTTAAAAATCAGCAAACCAGACTCAAATAGTCAAAAGTTACAACAGAAAATGGCCCATTGTTAATTTACATTGCCATTTTACTGCTGCAGCTGGTTAGTAATTTGTAATTGGTTATTAAGCTGGTTATTAATTTGTAAATTGGTGTCATTTCTTTTCCAACCGAGGGATCGTGCAGCCTCCAGAGGAACAAAACATCTGTTGGGATGTGAGATGATTAACTGAGTTGAGGAAAATAAAGATAGAAAACAAAAAGTCCTGCTGCACAACATGTATTGTTAATCTTACCGTTTCCTTTTATTGTGAGACACTGACTTTTGGTTGAACTGCTATGTGTGATGGAGTAAAAACTACATTATTTTTTTCCTAAATGTGATGGGATAGAAGTAAAAAGCGCATTCATGTAAATATAATCTTGGCTTTTTATTTATTTTTTTAAGGCATGAAATCACCCAGGTACAAGCATTTGATTTGGAAATTAAAATAAATGGATCTCTAAATTAATAAATGTATGACAAATTACATTATATAACATACATGAAAAGAATTTGAAGGCAGTGGAGAGAAACCAGGCAGGTTTAGTGAGATCAGCGACCAGTCACACTATCGTTGCAGTACAAAGCTGCTGCCACTGGAGGGAGACAGAAACTACACAAACTACACTGCTGTCAACAACCCTGAGCAGCTGCAATGAAACCAACAAGGGTAGTGAGATATTTTACATTTCCCATTAATCTTGTGGTTTCTCCAGCTACACACATCAGTGTGGACAAATCCACATAATTAAACGCACCACTGGGAAATAAGGCTGGTTGTTATATACTGAGGTTTGTTTTCCATTTCATATCCAACAGTGAGGCCATATCCACTAAACTACTGAATTATGCTGAAGATAAAATATGCCTATTAGGAAAAAAAAACTCCTTATTTTCTGATTTCTTTTATTATATTTCTAATAATTGCAATACCTCCCTGCAAGAGCATTTTAGCCCAAATTATGTAGACATCTAAACATAACTTTAACCTAATCACTATGTGTGGTTGTAGCTGTGATTATACCACCAAGATATTTAGGTAATCGCACATATCTGCTGTCCAATGAGGTTAAATTCAATAATTTGACTTCTGTGGACGTCTGAGTATATAAAGTCCAGACTAGAAGAAATCTGCTCACACCAGTCTGTTCTAATTTTAATTCATCCACCTCCACCCGTCCGGCTCCCATAGTGCCCCGAGGCAGCAGCAGCAGCAGCAGCAGCAGCAGCAGCAGCTTATGTCCTTCAGTGTCATCCACTGTCTGTACCCAAGTCCTTCTATATGTGAGTTAATCTCTCGGGGTTTAGCTGGAGCAAGAATCCACCTTAGTGTCTCCTAAGCTCTTGCTGTCCTTGAGTTAGACGACTGTAAACAAGTTGCGTTGAATCCAAAAGATCAGTTTCTGTGTATTTCTGTCTGTATATCAGTGTATTTCTTTGTCTTAGTAAAATTGAAAGGTCTGAAAAGAGAATACGTGTGTTTGTGTGTAAACTGATTTCTCCCACTACTTTGTAAACTTTTACCATCAGTAAGAGTTTTTCTTTTTTCTCCAGCGCTCCAGCACAGTGTTAGTATTTATATAGAGAAGTATATCTACACAAAGAAAGTCTTTCACTTGTCAGTAACATTAAGACGCTGCAGATCATGAGGGGCTTTGAAGGTGATTTAAGCAAAGAAGGCGCAAGGATAGCACTGGTTATCGTCTTATCAGCTAAGAGCTGAACTTGCCAATTTGTGGCGGCCCTGAGTACAGCCTGGCTGGAGTCAGCATCCTCAGACAGATTTATGCAGCTTTTAAGGTTTCCAGAACCAGAAGGTACCAGAACCATCAGCACGTTCTCTGTGGATATATCTATATCTATATCTATATCTATCTATCTATCTATCTATCTATCTATCTATCTATCTATCTATCTATCTATCTATCTATCTATCTATCTATCTATCTATCTATCTATCTATCTATCTATCTATCTATCTATCTATCTATCTATCTCTCTCTCTCTCTCTATATATATATATATATATATATATATATATATATATATATATATAAGAATCCGATGAGGCAAACTAATTCCCACTCAGTGAACAATACAGACGGTCACCAGAGACCTAGAGAATGTTTTGGGCGGCCCCAACTCAATAATGCCTTGTCAATATGCTTGTCACTGCAGCATCTCTTTTGTGTGAGTCCAAAGTGAAGGCAGCAGCTGATGTCGAGACTCCTGTCACATCTGGATCTGCCAACAGCTTATGTCAGACTAGACATGTCTATCAGTGATCTGAGTGTGGAACAGTGACTTCGTTATCAGCTTATTCCTTGTGGTTGTTGGTCACTGAAGCACTGCTGGGGCAACAAATCTGAGGGTGGCTAGAGTCTGAATCCAGAATCATTAGTACATTTTATGTGTCCTTAAATATTTTGTACACTTTTCCTGTTTCTTATATTTGCATAAAGAAAGTGAGAGATAAATGTGTATGGTCTTTACAGCATGTGGGGTCCCTATAAGTTTTACACAGTACTGTATGTCCCAAAGTGTTGTTGACGCTCAAGATTAATAAACACATAAATATCCCTAAACACAGAAAAGATACAAATTTTAAAAGACATGTTTTAATTTATTCACATGTTTCAAGATTCAAGGAAATTCCTGCTTTGCCTATAACATTTCTACAGTAGCAATTCCTCTCTTGTTATATTTACAAGCACATTTATCATATCATATATTTATATCATATGAACATTGAACTGTAAAAACTCAATTCTGCCCAAGATCTGGAAATTTAAAAACTTATTGAAGAAATTAATTACCCTGAGACAAGTAAACAAGAATAATACAAATTTTATTTTGGAACTAATCCAAATTTCTACACTCAGTTTAATGACCACAGCAGTGGGATCTTTTCCAGGTTTTTTTTTTTTTTTTTTCTTTCAGATTAATTCACACTCATCTCATACTAAGAAACGAGCCCTGTTGTCTTGTGTTTTGTTTAGTTTCAGGGCAGTGGACTGGGCAACATGTACTTTGCTCACACAGGAATTTCATGCCCAACTCCTCTAAATATTCCTCCTCCATCTGTAGCAGTGACCTGCTGTTTCTACGCTCAACTCTCTGCCATCATCCCAGGGCTAAAGAATATTAATTTCTCACCAAGTTGATCCTCGTAGCACCGACAGTAAAGGGACTTGGTGAAGAGGTGTGCAGTATTCTTCATTTCTTTAAAAACAAACCTTAAATGTTTAAATTACTTACATCTTTCCCTTTGTTTCTGTGCATAGATATTAGTATAATGTATTTATTTTATATACAATACATACAGATGCAACAATTTGCTTTTTTATCATTTTTATAAAACTAAAATGTTGGGCGGAAGGAAAACCACCTGGATGTAAATGCAGCGATCCTTTCAATGAGGTTTAGGATCACAGCATATATTATCAAACACTATGAACTATCTCTGCCACATGTTGTTTAAAAGCACTTTTCATTGTAGAAACAGTGTGACCTTATCATGGCATCAATAAAATGGTGTAAAAAGGTGGGGGAGTTCCATCAGATGCTGTAACTATTATATAATCTGTTCCATGGTCTATAGGATGTGTTTTTGTTCCAGTTAGTTCAAACTTTAATGCTGAATGCAGCAGTGTTGCTTCAGCAGGTGATTATACTACAAATAGTTTGAATTAGATTGAATTTAAACAGTTCCTTCATAAAGTAATATATTATTTCTGGCACATGGGCCTTTAATTTACTTGTCTAACACTAGTATCTTTGACAAAGAGATTATAAAAAAAATACTCCTAGTCATTTATAGTTAAAGTTATTGTTGGCTACATCATGTGATACTGTGAACCAGAGAGATGACGCTCAAATTATATCATCACATCTTCCATATTTTACTGACCCTTGCCTCGAGAGCAGTAGATCTCGAGACCATGAGCATCCTTTTAAGACAGGAATGGTACGTCTTTCTCAAGAAAGATGCTCGTGCTCGCCTCTGTTGTGAAACATGATATGTCTTTTACATCAATGTTGGTGTGCATCTGTCTGAGAAAACAAATTATTGAGCGTTATTACTGGTATGTGTGTTACGAAACACACGGTTGCTCACAGCAATATACACGTGCCGGACTTCTTCTCATCATCAACATCTCCTCCGCCCTCTTTCCTGTTGGGATCATTGAGGTCATCAAACAGTCCAGTTTCAATCATCTCCTGCTGCCACTGAATGGGAACGGCGCCGGTGCTAAACTCCTTGAAGAATTTCTCATCATTGGCGTCAAACGTAATGCCCTTGACGTCGGAAAACTCAGCAATGTCACCGGTGTCTTTGGCGTAGACGACATTGGGTTTTGGTTTCCAGGGAGGATCCACCAGCCCAGCCTCCAAACGGGGGAAATTGATTGATTTGAACCACGGGTGCTTCCTAGGATCCTCCATGTTGTTCCTAATGAGAAAATGAAAAATAAAGATCTCCATCAGAGTTTCAGAACTGCAACGTTGGATGTAGTGTTTTTCAAATCTACTTAAAACCTAAAGTTCTTTAAGTGGAACTAATTTGAGATGAAATTTAGAAAAATAACTGACTACAAAAGCACCAATAAACCAAAACATGGGAGGTTTGAAAAAGTCAGCAACCACCTGCAACTTAAAGGTCTACAGAATACAAAAATCTCTTACTTCATGCCCAGGCGCTCATCCATTTTCTTCTTGAGGAACATTTGGATAATATCTTTGGTATCAGCGTCAAAGCACTTGTGCTCAAACTTGGGCTCCTCATTGATAATGCGTCGCTGCACCTCTTCCTTTTCCACCTTCTCCTTCTTGGCCTCGGGGCCTTTGAAAGGTGTGTACCCAGCCACCATCTCATAGATACTGCAGCCCAGGGCCCACCAGTCCACCGATGTCCTGTATGGAGTTTTCGACAAGATCTCAGGGGCCATGTATGCTCCGGTACCAGCCTGTAGGAGGAAGAGAATGAGGTCAGAGGGAAGACTGAATGGAATGTTCATCTGAAAATCTTACTTTTGACATTCAATCAACATTTTGACATGTTAGAGAGCATAGTGTGTTTTCTATGTTCACTGCTCACTGTTTTATAGTTGAGTCCTGTGGATGGATGCAATGAATGTGATCACTCAAGGTGATTTTCAAGCGTAGGTAGTGCATTTAAGGTCACAAAGATTTGTCCTCTCAGTTTCTAAAACGTTTATGGACTCTTTGCCATCTTTTCTCTTGAACCTTCACCTTTCCCTCAGCAGCCCACCCTCTCCCTGCTTCTCACCTCTCCTTCCCTCATCGTCTCTCCCTCCCTTTCCCTGTGTGACCTCACCTGCAGCCTCAGACCAGGAGCTTAATCCTAATGCTAAGCCTACTACCTGTCAAGAGTCATGTTTGTCTACACACTGACAGAGTTACACAGCCTTTTATGTAAAAGCTGTCCATTTCTGAATGTCATAGCCACCGGCAAAGATACGTAACAGCTGGAACATAGTCATGCCCCTGATGTATAATTCACACACACGCACACACAATGCAAACTGGAAAAAAATCCTCATGCAAATATCTTCGGTGATCTATAGATTAGTACAGGTGAAGTGTTACATCTGTATTAAATCATTATCATTTCATAGCTACTTCAGTAGAGAAACATCTAAAATATATAGGATGATTTTATTTCTCATTCAGCTTCTGCTGATGTCAGATAAAATGATTAAATGTTCCATTTTTAGTTGCATGACTGAACATCCATTTCTGATGTTTAAAACCTTTAGCGTGGCATGACTGATTAGAGAAGGCATGATACAACACTCCATTGACTTCACAGGCACCTCCCTTCCTTCTGCATTACTTTCTACTTTCTACTGAAATTTTCGTAACTATGTTTTGTGCAATAAAATGTGTGTGTGTGTGCTGAGCATCAGTTCAATTTCAAAGATAAAGAAACTGCATCCTCTGTTCAGAGTGTATGGTCATACAGATCACAAAATTGTAATAATTAATATGATTATAGTCCAAGGAACAGATCTTTAGATATTGTTTAGCTGGGTTGAAGACATTCTGTTTGCAAACTAACATGTCTAAATATCTTTAGCGTAAGTTTTTACCTCGATCTGTCAATCTAATCTGGGACAGACTTGTGTAATTCTCACTAAGAGGATTAGAGGACCAAAGCCAGCCTTGCCTATAGAAGGTTAGTCCAGTCACTTAGGCTGGCTGAGGAGCATCGGAGTACTGGATAATGAGCTTACTGGACTTTCATAGAGCCGTGGGCTTACTCTTTACTTCTGCAAGTCCTGAGGAAACCCTGTTGTAAACTTCATCTTTTGTCTTCATAAAGTGTTTGAAACTAAGTGGACCATGATGCTCTCTGCCTCACACTGACAACTTTTTGCTTTGCATTTTGTCAAGTGATCCTCATTAAGATATGAGAGGCAGTGCAGAGTAACATCAAGCTGAACTCACTGATAACTTGTTTCTTTTTTTTTTTTTTCTCAAGGCCAGAAGAAGAGTTGTAAACTGGGAAGAGACTCCAGCACAACTTTATGAAGATAGAGTAACAAAAACAACAGAGTAACAAAAACTCACCAACTTACTGACAGAGACATTCTCACATTTACTGACTACTATTTTAACAAACACTGGACCCCCAAGAGTTTTAAAAAATAGTAACCTATAAATGGTCAGGTATAATCTGACCACTAAAGGATCAAATGAGTTATATAATGGATTCAGAGACTCCTTGTACAGATCTTTAAGCAATCCACTAATCCCTGTCTGGATTTAAAGTAAAAACCCCAACAAGATTGACAGCCCGTCCAAGAACCTGAGTTCACTTTTTTAGCTCCCACCTCATCTGCAGATAAGTGAAGACTGACAGGATGGAAATGAGTATGTATAGACTTAAACTTTTTCCAACCACGGAAATAATGACTTGACTAAAAGATCAAGGGGAGATTTTAACCTCTGTCCTTTGGTGTATACAACTTTAAATAATAGATGTAATGACCCTTTAGGGTAGACATCTTTCATTGTGATGTAGTCTCATTATCTTTCCCATTATCATCACTGACATCATCCAGCAAGGTATTTTCATGCTAACAGCATCCGAATGGTTATAAGAGATTGGTAATGCAGCTTTTGCCAACTATACAGCCAAATTATGGAAAACAGTTAGCTCAATATTTACCTTCAAAAGAAAACCTTGACATAGCTGCATAATTTCTCTGCAAGTGCTCTCTACACTTTTAATATATTGTATTACTTTATATGTTTTTATCAAATCTTGTATTTATTGGTTTCTACTTTAACCTGCAGTGCAGTTTGTTCACTTTTCTGAGCTTGCTGTGGAAATTTTGGGTTTCTCTAAATGTTATATAACAAATGTTTTTATAATTTAGCGCTATATAAGTAAAATTGAATTAAAAAATTGAATTAAATTGTTTGTTTGCATTCTATGTTAGTCTTTGTTGGCAAAGCACTTTGTGCTGTATTTGTTTGTTTCAAAAGTGAAGAATTTGTCACTCCATTGTTGTGTGTACATTTACTCACCATCTGGGTCACAGACTTTTCTGGAGCGACCTCTATGGCCAAACCCAAATCTGAAAGTCGGCACTGGCCATGACTATCCAGCAACACGTTCTCCGGCTTCATATCACGGTAGACGATATTCATGTCATGCAGATGCAGAATACCAGTGGTGATCTGTGCTGTGTAGTGGATGATGCGCTTCATCTCAATGCCTTTGTCCACACCTTTGCCATCGTAGCCTATGTTGTAAATGTGGTACTTGAGGTCTCCTCCATTCATCAGGGTCATGACAAGGCACAGGTGGGTCTTGCTGTCATAAGCATAGGCCAAGTTGACCAGAAACAGACTGTTAACCTTCTCCAAGATCTGCTTCTCCAACAGGGCCATCTTCTCACCACCCTTCTTCTTCAGTCGCTTTTTATCTAACTTCTTGCAGGCATACATCTGTCCTGTGTTCTTCACCTGTACAGCACATACCTGGAAAAACGACAATTCCCTTGTTAAGGAAGACATTTTTATTAGCAAGTCCACCATCTGTTAGAACCAAACCAACAGACAGGTAAATAAAATCTCACTACTTGTTATCCTTTACTTGAAAGTATAACTGTAATGAAAACATCTCCTCAGAGTACAGTAAGAAAAAGTAAAGTAAATAGACAATAAGTAAATAGATTTGACTGATATTTTAAGTCATCACACATTTCAATTGTGACCTCTTTGAACCAGCAGTTGGATAATTGTTGGCTTAGTCCCATTTTAGAATGTCTCTTCTACCTTTAATTGACAGAATCACTTGTCGGACTAAACGCTAGACTTTTGTCCCAGAAATCAATGTTTGCTAAATCTTGCCAGTTTGTTCTTGGCATCATTTACTCATGTCTTTAACTGATCAGTTACCTCTGGTATCAATCTTTCTCTATAGTCAAAGGATCAGATAACTAAAGAAAATCCCATTAGCTGTTTAAAAATAGTTTCAAAGTGGCAGTAGTGGTATCAAAGGTCTGTGTAACTGTTAACCTCTGTGCTGCTTTAAAAATAGTGTTAAACAGTATTGCATCATACATTTTAAATGTTTTTTAATCAGTTTTACATTTCAGCATATGTAAAATGATCATATGACTTAAGGTTGCCTTATTTAGCGTTGAATACTGCTACAAGGGATTCCTTGGGAGTCAGTTGTGGGTCCTCTGGTCATTTTGTTTGTTTGTTTTTCTTGTACATAGCAGCATTTAACTTTAAAATTACACTATGCTGTAAATGACTGATGAAATGACACATTTACATAATATTTGCTGTAGAGAAATGGAAGCTTGAATCTATTTTGTTCTATTTTTAAAGATTTGCAGGGGTACCTGTATATATAAGTTAACTGTCAACTTCAGACAAGATAAATCTGGACAATCGACACAGGTTCCTACCTAAGATTTACTAAAGACTTTGAATTGACACTGTACTATAAAACTGTAGCACATCATTATACATTCCAGAGATGCCGAATGTATATTATCTTGTAATTTAGACAGCAAGTGAAGGCAACACTTTTTAAACTGATAACACCATCATACCTGAGAGATGCCAGGGGACTATTTGCTCAGAATATTTTCACTATATGTTCCACATACAACAGAATTAGGGTGTCTCTCCTTTAGAACTGCAAACATTCACAGAGTTCAGTTCATTGATGGCTGTTGGATAAAAACTGCTTGTGTATCTAGTAGTGAGTGTCTATACGGTTTACCAGAGGTGAGCAGAGTGAACTGGTGATGAGAAGGATGTGCAGTGTCTTTCACAATGCTATCAACCCTGCTGTGGCATCTAGACAGGTAAATATTGTCCAGAGGGGGCAGGGGGAAGTCAATGATACCCGGGGTAGTTTTATTACCCTCTAGAGAACTGTTCTGTCAACTGCTGAACAGTTCCCATACTAGACAGTCTTCTGGTCTTCTGAGGAAGTAAAGTCAACAAATACAAATATCAACAGACTTTTATAAAATTAAGATGAGTTTGCATGCTTACCTCTCCAAAGCCTCCTTTTCCCAGAGTCCTGAACTCATAGAAGTATTTGTCACTGATGGGTTGCCTTTCATACTCTTTCCACTGGAGGAATTTATCAAAGTGTGGGCTGGCCTGGTAATCTGTGAAGGGTTTGCCTTTCAGAAAATCTCTTACACCTTCCTGGACTTTGTTTTTCATCACTTCATCAAAGTTGGCGTCTGTCACAGACTTGCATTTCTCAGCAGCTTCCCCGGTGAGAAACGCCAGGAAGGTCTTGGAGTCAGCTTTGCAGTATTTGTTGATGATGTTTTGCCTTGCCTTGTCTTTTGTTGCACCCTCAGCCAGATCCCAGTCATAGAGCTCATCCAGGAAATCAGCAGCATGCTTATACTCAGGGTTATTCGCCAGGAACTGACGGAAAAATGTTTTGCCAATAGGCTGCCTTTCACAAAGTGATGTAAAGTCCTTGTCCAGGGAAGCTCGAACTGCAGCACACTGGTCAGCCTTGGGGAGAGACAAACTGCGGCGACGTTTTTTCATCTCCTTGTCATCACCACCCTGGGCTTTTAGGTAGGCCGTGTTGGCCACCAGGTTATCCAGTCCCCCCATGTCACACATCTTGGCGGCTGTATGTGGTCTGTCCCCCCTAAGAGACTGGGTTCTTCAGGGATACCCTCTTACAACCAGTGCGGAGTCTTTCAGAATGTGTCTGGCTGCGTAAGAGTGCAATTCACTCTGCATCCAGCGTGCAAATGAGCCTCCTTGCCCAGCCTACCTGCAAACCTAAGACACACTGACACACCCAGTAATTACTCATTTAGAATTAAATACCAGGGAGGGATTTTGGCTTAAGGATCTTTGTGTGGTCTATTCAAGGATGCTGTACACGGAAAGGGAATCATAAGCGGACTCTGTCCTAAGAGGCTTTGTAGCCCTCTATATTTGTTCATGGTGTCCAATACGTTAGAACAGTGGTCCAACTGGTTGCAGGATGAAGTAAAAGTAAGACAAAAACTGAAAATGCTCTGGAAAGACCAAGATGCCTTTTAAAGAAAATAGTTTTCAGAGTGGAAAGAGCATGAGAAACTGGAAAGACTTGATCAATCAACACTTGAGAGTCTTGACCGGAATAATAATATATTCATGAAATACTTTAATTTAGTCAGTCAATATAGTGATCTATGGCTCTAAGATACCAGTCAATGAATATCCCCTGGTACCCTCATCGTCTTCTATTTCCTATTCCTCAACGCAGCATTTACAGTTTACTGTTTATCGTTCTGCTTCTTGCCCTCGTCCTCTGTCACTTTCATAATTTTCACTTTACGATAACTACTACTAAAAATGTCCCTAACATTATTAGTATCATTTCTATACTTCGTTTTTTTAATGAACATGTAATATTAAGAAGCAATTAGAAGTAATAATACATATGACTAAAAGTCCACTGCCTCAGCTATTTGAGAAACATTTTAATTAGGAAAAAAATCATTAAAGTGAATTATTTAAGAGTCTTTGTTAAAATGCATATGGATTAAAGATTTAAAAAATGAATATCTACATGCGCTTTGTTTTTGGTAGAAAGTGTTTTTATTTATTTATTTAGCGTATTTGCTACACAAGGGCTAAAGAGCAGAAGTGTCTGTAGAGTGACACTAGGTCAGGTGCCACAGTTGATGCTACTCACACAAGTAATTAAATAACTGATTAATCTGGTTCCTCCAACACCAAGTTCACTCGTGCTCCATTCAGACACTGAGCAGCAACAACATTTGAAAACAGAAGTTTAGAATTTTAAATATTTTTTTTTTCAAATGCCATAAGACAATGTAGCCTTGGTTGTTAAAATCAACAGAGAGACTGAGCAGATCGGATCAATATGGCAGAGCTTCTTTCTACTGGTCTGTAAAAGCCTGAGGATCATGACCTTAATCATGTGACTGGACTGAAGTTAAAATGAGGACCTGTGATACACCTGATACCCTACACAGTGATACCATACACACACACACACACACACACACACACACATACACACACACACACACACACACACACACACACACACACACACACACACACACACACACACATACACACACACACACACACACACACACACACACACACACACACACATACACACACACGCACGCACACACACGGGAAAGCAAACGCAGGTATTTTTCTGACTCATTTAAAACAAACATTATCAGTGAATCTGCTGTCTCATCTTAATTACAATTGGGATCCTGTACACATTATATGTAATAGCTTAAGGCAACATTATTACATTTCACTGTTGCTGCTCTTGCATCACTGTTGTTGGCATTAACCCTATAACAACCCTACGCTATAGCTATTGTAATGTAGGCTAATTCCGCAAGATAAACCTCAGATAATATTAGCTTATCCTCTCTCAAATGGTCTCAAGCCATTAGCCATTAACCATTAGCGACCTCCACAAGATCAGGGGCTTTGCTCGCCGTCAGACTCAAACCTTTGACTTAAAAGGCTGATGTCCATATAAAACAAACACACTCATCAAATCATTCTAAAATAAATCACAGCATTCAGTGAAATTAGATCCCAATCTCCTTAACAAAATGTTGATTTTAGTTGGACTGGCCCCATGAGGAAAAAAAAAACAATAAATGATTGTCTTGACATGCAAACAGTGAACAAAGATTTAAATTTAGCAGCTTGTTTACTGATATTTAGTCAAACTACCACATTAAATTCTACTTTTTACAAAGGAAGAGACCTTCCATTAACATTAAACATGTTAAATGTCAGTCATGTTGTAAATGGTTCATAGTGTCTGTCAGTAAAGCACTTAAGCCTCCTGAGAGGATGAAAAGAGGTCAAAGGTTTCATCTTTTACCGGGTCAGGGAAGGCAGTCATAAGCTGGCAGTGCAAACGTCACTTTGCGGGTTTCCCATTTACTTTAGAGAGGATCCTTGCCAAGCTATGGAACTGTTGTGAAAGAACTGTCACAAATGGAGGCATCCATTCAAAATATATTCATGGCACCAGTCTTAAACAAAGTGTATTTGAATAAATATAATACAATGTGAAGTAGTAACACACGGGTGACAAGTGAGATTAAGAGGCAGTAACACATAATAAAAGTTTATTTGTTACTGAGTCACTGTTCTGTGCTCTGTTGTAGATGTTTGATCTTTGAGCAGCCTGTTCATTTAACCTTGGGAGGATTAGCTTGGCCTGAGGAGGGAGTAAAGGTTAAGATGAGCAGAGCATTCTCATCCTATTTCCCACATGGCCCACTACATGGTCTTTACGTGGACTCACACCATCCTCTTATCGCCCCTCTCAAGCTTGCCACAAAAAGAGAGAGTATGTGGAAATTACTGACAATAAAGAACTGGGAATATAGAACCAGTCAGTGACCTAAAATGAGTTAAACCATACATGTAAAAACAAGACAGACACACAAAAATATAAATTAACAAGTTGATTACCAATACTACAGACAGGAACACTCAAATCCCCCACTATTCAGTCAGAATAGTCTTATAGATATAAAACAGATGTGCCCCATGTGAAATTAAATAAAAATGAAATTTTCTCCTAGTGGAAATTGTGTGATAGACACAACAACTGATTGATCACAAGACCAAAGCAGTTCACGTATTGAAGACGACACAACCACAACTCTTCAAAATGATACCAGAAGACATAAATCTAAATTCTGACAAAGACAGGAACAGCTGGGGGACTGTGACTGGAATGAATGACCCAGATGTGAAACTGGAGCCATCGGTCAGTAAAAACATCACTGACTGATCAGGTCTGAGCTCAGATCACTGAAGCTCCCTGTTCATATATCTGCTGTAAACTAGGTTTGTGATCATGGATTCACTTGTTTCTGATGATATATTACAGACAGTTTTAGGAGCTGCTAAAGTTAACAGACCAGAGTCCCTAGTACAGACCACATGTGATCAGAATTACTGAGGAAATGTCCCTTTAAGGAGAGCAGTAGTAGCACAGGTGGGTGCTTGTCACTTCAAGCTTTTCCTGCTCAAACTGTCTAACGCTTGTGATGTTCTGTATAAAATGGTCTGCGTTTCAGTAACAAGTGCACGTCCTCACCTGATTGGGATATTTCTGGAAAAAAGTGTCATAATCCAGTTTTATTTATGTCTACAATCAAAGCTTTCAGAAAATACACAAATTCACAGTAAGACAAGACTTTGATTTTATTTTCAATCTTTACCCTAAAACCTTTCATTTAACATATTTTGAGATCTATGCATCGACATGAAGCCTGACAAGCCAAACAGGGAGGTGAGGAGTAATGATGCTGATGATGTCAGAATGAGCTGAGCACAGGATGGACCATTGTGCCCCCTAGAGGACACAATCAGATCACAATGTAACTGTAACTCAACCAGTCAACAGACAGAAAGGTGATTTTTATAAAGAAAATCTTCTTGTACCAGGTCTAAAAATTGTGCTTATATTATCTTTAGAATTGATTATAAATTGTAACCAGATATGGTTTACTGCAATAGTTGTATTCTCCAACACAACATGTACACAAATAAATCACTTTTAAATATCAATTAATTATCAATTAAATGCAAAATCAGCTGTTTCATGTGAGTAAAACTGTCATTAACAATTTCTGTCATTCATGACTGAAAGGGTAAAAGTTCATGCATCACAAAGAGAAAAACAATCAGCCAAGTTGGAAAGGAACAAGAAAGTAACAAATCAAAAATAATCAGCTATTTGCAGTTATTATCAGGTCATGAATATCTGAATCAGGTTATTTTATTTAAAAAAAAGATACTGATCTAGTATCCATCGCTTTATTTTGCAGATATCATTGAAATCTACATACTGACAACTTAACCTTAATAAGCAAACTCTTATTACTCTTATTACTTCCTTATTAGAGTGAACGCTGGCCCCAATTAAAGTGAGGCAACCTATTAATTTGTTACTAAGCTTAGAGACAAAAAAATACCTGGTCAGCACTAGTAAAGCTGAGTTTCATTTTACCAAAGTGGCGAGTAGATAGAGAGATTTAGTTTATAATGAATCTATGAAAGACATAAGCAACAGACAAAGATGTGAAGCTGTATGTTGTACATTTTATTTATTTCTAACAATTTCTTACAACTTACAGTGTTCCCCATTACAATTTGTAGATTAAAAAAAGCAATAAATATAGGTCTTGTTATAGTTTCAGTTTGCAGTATTTATTCGTGCACATTCAAATTCATGGAAGTATGGAACTGACAACTGAATATGGTACAACTGAATAATAACTGCATTTCTATTACCCATAAAGACAACAACAAACAATTAAAATTTAATAATATTCAACTAGGAATTACTATTATAATTAATATTAATATTATAACTTAATAATATAGCAAAAAAAATGACAAATAAAAGTTAATATTCTTCCAAAAGACAACTCATTTCACAGTGAGGAAAGTGTAAAAAAGGCATATGAACGTAACAATTGGCCTGAAACACAGGACTTATTTAACATTTGATAAAAGGTTTAACTAAGGGTGTTGTTTGGCTCTTGTGCTTCTCTACAACTACTAGGTGCTGCTCTGTGCCAGTGTTTCCATCCAACAGTGCTTTATGTCCTCTTGGTATTGGTCAGGCACAGGCTCAATGGAATCAGAGCCAGCCTCTGTTTCAGGGTTAAGGTCAGGATCAACTTCACAGCAAGAGCTGGTGTCGAGGCCAGTACCAGTGTCAGTGCCAAGGCTCAAATCAAGCAACATGCCAACATCCTCAGAACTGGATGTCAGGTTTGTTTCTGAACTTTGACCAAGAGATTCCTCTGCCTTTGTTTCTGGGTCAGAGACCGATTCTTCCTGTTGTCCCTCAGTCTTCAGCCTCCTGCGGCTGATCAGCTTCTGCAGCTGCAGCTTGTTGGTGAAGAAGATGTTTCTCCATCCTATTTCAAGCGCCAGTGACGCCACCTCAGCTGAAACTGTTTTGCAGTGACGCCGCACCGCCTGCTCCCAAAATTCTTCTGACCCGCACAACTGAAGAGCAGAAGTAAAAGTGTAAAAAAAGGAATATGATTAGAAACAAAGAGATGGTTTTGTCACTTTGATTTAAAAAAAAAAACAAAAAAAAAAAAAACAGATTTAACAAAGAATCTAAAAAAAAAGAAAGAGATACCTTGTGGCAACATTTCTCATTGTGTGTCTATAACTCACCTGCTTGAACCTACGTGACGTTCGTCCAAGTTGACCCACATCCTCAAGTTCTAGATAATTTATTATCCTCAGAAGCAGCGAGTCTGACAGGCGCTCCAGATAATCATAATGACCTTTACACAAAAACTTTGTGTACAGCAAGATCTGATGACCAAAAACCATACTGACATCACCTGGAAGATGTTCATCAATATTCAAATATTTAGTTTGTTCTCTCAGACAATATGCACAACACCAGAATTAGACAGTGAAGACTGTTATACACATAAACTATACTGTATAAAAAAGCGTATTGTATCAAAGTCAGGTGCTAATACAACCTAGCTGGTGTAAGCTTCATGTGGACTAGAAAGACTGGGTTTGACTGTCCCCTCAGGTCCTTACTCTGCGCCCGCGGGTCATCCAGGAAATCCTGATGGGACTCCTTCAGCTCCCCAGGCCTGGCGTACCTGTCCACAGCTCTTGGGGATATCTTCCACCATCTCCATATCACCTGGAAATATCAAGTCCAAGTTTAGCTGGTGTTAGAAACATAATAACTTAACTCGCTATCTATCTATCTATCTATCTATATATATATATATATATATATATAAACTCAGAATTAAGCTAACATCAGTCCATCTGCTACAGCTGTAGCATGTTTAGCTAACATTAGTGAGTTGCCAACCGTTGTTTGTAACCTCCGGTAAACGCTGCTCTTTAATCGTGACTCGTTAAGGAATAAGACCGCATCACACGGAAGCTGTGAGCCTTATTATTAAAAAAACTACTTACTTCAGACTTGTTGACAACAAAGTAATAAAAGTTTTGATTAGGTGGCGGACCCGTCCCACCGACTTCAAACAGTGGGTCTGTTAACAGGGACGCCATGTTAAAGTTTGATGGTTGTCATGGCAACAAGGCTTTTCTCAGTCATTAAGTCTACATGGAACCAAACTGTGCAAATTGTAACCTGCGTGTGATTCTTAAAGGTATCTGTGTTTAAGTTGTTTGTGGAATATTTTTTCAACCACAAAATACTGCTAACACCCATTAAGGCTAATTTCAATACAATACAGGAATTACAAATTTCATAAAGCAGAATTAATTGTACACTCATTATAAGTTATTCACACACCTTTGTAGTTAAAAATCTTTTAATTTATTTATACATATATTTATATATGTACACATTTACTTACCTATTCTTGTAAAGACAAGAAACACATTGCCAAATTGTTAGTCATTGGTGGCACAACTGAGCCTCTAGTTCTCCAGAGTCACAGGTGGATCCAGCGGTGTAATAATCCATAAACGAATGAACAAATGTTTTCCATGGCCTTATTTTAAAGCAAACTGAGGGGAGATCAATATATCTCTACGATCTATTCCTCCTTCCAAATATTCTTCAATGAGATTAAACGGAAGAAGTTAACAGATATCAATGGAGTGTTGTTATTAAAATATAACTAACATTTCTAGTGTGTTTTGTTGTTAAATGTCTTATATTTTTAGTCCAGGTAGGGTCTGGTAAACCATTCATTCCCTGTTAATAGGACAAATCACAACCCTGAAGCTTTGCCAGCAGTATTTCCTCCCACCTCTACCTAGCTCCTCAGGAAATATGGTAAATATCCAACAGCTGCCTCTCTGACATCATCAACCAGCAGCAGAGAGGTTACTGTGAGCTTATTGAATCACCTTATCGATGCTGTTTAGATTAGGATTGCAGGACAAAAAGACACTCAGCCCATTTGTGCTCCAATAGACACATCTGTCCCGATGGCTGCTTTGGGTTATAGAAAACTTGACACTCTTAAGACGAATAGCACTCTGGCTCAGTGAGTTAATAAAGGACATGTTGCAACTTAATTCCAGTATAGTAGCGATTATGCTAAAAATAACAACTAGAAATCCCTTTTGAAAATAAAATACCTGTATCACCATGGCTGCTTCAAACCACAGATCATGGATTTGGATGGAACCCTGTTAATAATCTTAAAAGTGTATACCCTTACTTATGTAGATAGTTTGTAGTGGTTTTTTTTTTTTCCACAAGGTGTGTGTATACTCACCCTTGTTAACTCAGTCCTTGTTATACATAACATGTACTTAATTGCAATTACAAATGATATGCACAGAGCTTACAGTTATAAACAGAAAAATAAAAAGCATATAATGTATTGTATATAGTCCAAACAGTAGACCCCCCCCCCTACATAACAGTCCCTTAGTCTTCAATATAGTCCTTTGTACTCCTTCATAGTGTTGTAAACAGTTTTTTTAAGAAAAAACAAAACAAAAAAAGAAACAGAAGTCTTTTTTTCAGAAATGTACTGCCACTAATAGTGTGACGGAACGGGTGCGTTGAGTATGTGCTGCATGCTGCCCTCTGGCGGCGAGGATGTGGAGCTGTGCTACAGGAAAGGGTTGGTGGATGTACCTCCTGAAGGGAAGGCCCCGGCTGGGGCTCCCGCCTGGAAAGACACGAAACAAAGAAACACATAAAACATCACTGGCGAAAGCGAATTATTCCTTCAAATACAACGTTATGCATGTTATACACGTTTCTTTGAACTATCAATTTTAATTCCCACCTTAAACATTCTTGAAAAGGTTGAGAAAAGACCAACTCACCATGAATGGATTATTGGACATGCCTGGGCCGGCCATGGGCTGACCAAAGGGAGTCATGGAGGGCTTGTTCTGACTGTAGACTGGGAATGCAGGGCCTAGGAGTGACAGGGAATGGTTAGGTCTGCTCTTACCACCAACTATATTTAATGTAAATTTGTATTATTATCATCTATTTCATTGTAACTGTCAATTATTTAAACCAAAGAGAGGGGGAAAAAAATCAAAACAGCCAAGCCACAGCGGGACAGCTTGCATTCAGGTGTGAACATTGTGTGTTCATTGTGTTTTGTTTTTTTTTTTTTGTGCTTTGTATAGAGAATGAACCTTAAGACTTTCTAAGCCTAAATGCAAACCTTAATCACTGTGCAGTCACTGCCATATAGTCTCGATTCAGAATCCACTGATTAGATCAAATATATATACAATTTATCCCAGGGGAAAGGCAGATCTAAATACTAACAGGTACTGCACAGGTGGGAGAGGGTAAGAGGAGAGAAGGACATGAGAGGTAACTAACCATTAGACTGAGGGTGGTAGGCCCCAGGTTGAGCATAAGGGATGGGAGCCTGGCCGGGGAATTGCTGCTGGAAGTTTCCGCTGAAACTGGTCGGAAGGCAGTAAGAAGACGCATTCCCAAAGCCGGCAGGCATGCTCATAGAGCCAGTGCCAAACGAGGCTACAAGACACATGGAGCATGTGTGTACAGTGAATGGACACACACAAGGAGTAAATTCTAAATACAAATCACAAAGCTACTTGGTAATGTAACTGGGTTACATCAAAATACGACAAATGTCTAGGGAAAAAAAACAAAAAAAAACATATGCACACACACACCTGCAGTGGGAGCTCTGCCATTGGTTTGGAAAGGGTTTGTGGCCATCTCCGGGGCAACGGCTGCAGCAACAAAGGGATTTGTAGACGGAACGGCTGCATGAAATATAGGAGGAAGTTACAAAATCAGTCGTCCACCTACACTGTGAGAATGTATATTCCTTCTATATGCATCACTGTAATGGCAATCATTATTACCACCTCCAAATCCAGGCTGCATGCTGGGTAACACAGGTGGATTCTGGGCTGGCGACGAACCGAGGACTGGTCCAAACAGGTTCCTGTAAGGAGAATGCTCAGATTAAATTTTTATACATCCATGACACACATGCTGTAAGCATGACAGCCTTCAGTTAAACATTACAACTGAATCACTGACGTATAAAAGTCTTTGTCATCCTTCTTTAAAATGAGCAGTACAGACGTGAAAAGAAGCAAATGTAGGAAAAACAGTTTCTTTTGAATATCTACGAGCAGTTTTCTGACGGTGTCTCACCCTTGCACGTTGCTGCTTGTGGAGACAGAGGAGCTGAGCTCGTTGTCTAACTCAGCCAGAGCAGCATAGCGGTCCTCTCTGCAGCTCCCTGTCTGAGACTGGGCAGGGACGGCACTTGACATTGAAGGGATTGGCACACTTCCTCCTTTCGACAGTTAAAAAAAAAAAAGTCTCACACATCAAGAGCAGCATGCGACCACACATGCTCAAATAACTATAATAATAATTTCAAAAATGGAAATAACTAATGACTTGAAGAAAAGAATCCAGTGGTGTTTTCTTGCACAACATTTCCAGTGATAACTTTTTCAAATTAATTCAAGTCAAAAGGATGGTGTCACGTTACCAACACAACTTGCACCTCAGAATGTCTTAAGTCCTCCCAATAGTTTGAAACCTTTACAATTTCATCCTAGGGAAATAAGCTTCCATCAAGATCCCAACTGTTGCTAAGCAACTGCAGTATTGATGAGAAGCACAAGCTCTTAGTATCAATAGAGCGTTTTTGTTCACATCAAGGGTTTGTCCAATGGACAGAGCAGGTAGAAATGATTAATAAAAATAAAGGGGTAAGGGTGTATGAAGAGTGTGTGGAGAGGGTGGAGGAAGGACAGTGGTGGGGAGGAAAGTACCTGATGAAAAGGACTTTGAGGGGGGTGACGTGCTCTGATGGGATGGAATTGCAGTGTTTCCAAATGCCTCAAAGTTGGCAAAGTTGGTGTTTGTATTACCCTGAGGTGCTGCAGCCACACATAAGGAAAAATTAACAGCACAGGCAATGAATGTGGAAACAAAAACAATGGCAGGGACGATGATAAATAAAAAGAGTACGTGGTGGTAAATATCTGTGTCGACCTGCGTTAGCCTGTATTAGGATTAAAAGTTTCAGGAGCTATGAGAAAAGTTGATCTTACCCGACTGGTTTGGAAAATGTGCAAAATTGGCAAAGTTGGAAGAGCTGGCAGTTTGAGTGGGTGGAGCAGCAAATATGTCTCCTCCCAGGTCTGAGAGCAGATCAAACTTCTTCTCCTGAGCAGCAGCATGAGCCTGCGAACGACCTAACCCTGGAGACTGGGTGGTAAAAAAAAAATAAAGGGAAAAAAAAAAGGTTTCTAAACTTTTCTCCAAATAAATTCAAAAAAAAAAGGCAACAATAACAAAGTTTCTGTTACCTGACGGAGTGGAGTCTTGTTGAGCTGCAGGGTTTTGAGGGGTTGGACTTCTGGAGTACTTCCAGTGCTGCTGGCTGAGGAGCCGGACACTGAGGCTTGGACACTTGCTACTGCCCTTGCCTGGTCTGGAGGAACATACCTAAACATTCAGAGAGAGCACAAACATCAATGTACAAACATGTTTAGTCCTCCAAGAGACAGGTTTTGTGAAAATTTCATTGTGGCACTTTAGGAAATGTAAAGTTATAATTAGCTATTATTGGCTATATATTATAAAGGGAATATCTTAATCTGATCAAACTGGACTTTCTTTAAGACACAAGAGTGTCACTCTCCTCTTTCACTGCAGTGTTTTCTTTTTAACCACCACTGCAGTGAAAGAGGAAAGTGACACGTGAGCATAAAAAGTCATAGACAATGAAGAGCATGTTATCAAACTGAAACATATGGTTAACCAAGTCCAAAACCACAAAATGGGTTTTGGCAGAGGTGACACTTTACTCTCAGCTATTTTTTTCTTTTGCATCACAGCTGATAGTTACACGCCAACATCACTGAAAAACCTGCAAAACTTTAAACATTTTAAACGTTTTAGCACCGTGGACATTTACATGTACATTCCTAACTACTTTATTTAAAGCAAAAAAATGAATATTACTTTATTGAAACCATTTAGCCATTTACATGAATACTGAATGTCAGCCTGAAACTTTTAAAATCAAGTTGACTTTTGTCAAAACTTATCAAACAAAAAAAAATTATATTACCATCTTTTCTTTTCATATTTTTCCTGAAGGAACTCTTTTACTTTCTGTGGTTCTCGGAAATCTGGAACAACTGATGTCCTGTCGTCATAGAGGCCCAACCAGATGTGTTTACAGACCTACAGGGGGGGCAGAGGAATGAGGAGAGTGGGTGGTGAGGAAGAGATTGGGGTGGGGGTGGTGGCAAAGCCGGGAGAGAGGTGAGAGAAAGTAAGGGAAGGGGGGAGGGATGCCAGAAATGGGAGAGAAAAAAAGGGGGAGAAAGGAATGCCAATAAAGTTGACTAAGCATAGCTTAAAAAAGCCAAGAGGCCACTACAGAATTAAAGACAGATATTCATGACTCTAAAAATAATGTTAAATGTTTAATGTGGTGCTGGATCTTTTTTGTGTAAAGCAGATTAATACCTCATTGCTGTGTTTCTGTAGAAACTCAATTTCCTGCTGTGTGAATGTGGTCATAGAGATGGACTTCACTCTGTGTGGGGGATTCAGCCCTCGCCTGTGGGTGGAGGGGGAGGTATATGTTAGCTAAAGAATAAGAGAAGCAGGATGCAACCCGAGTCATGTGACATGAAATTAGCAAACACAAACCTTTAAACGCAGAAACACACATTTTCTTTTCAGAATGCAGAACGCTCTTATTTGAACATGACACCTGAGTGTAAAATGTACATTTGACAAACATTTCTAATACGCAGGACAATAAACAAACTTTTGCTATTGCATTTGTTAAGAAAATGAACCCCATTAAATCAAAATGAAGGGTTAATATTAAAAACATTTATGCCATCAGTGCCTTTCTACAACGGTTGTAAAAAACCTCAACGTTTTAACTGCCACAAAGGTTGGATTTGTTGCAGAAGTGTCACTAAACTGAATTAGTTGCATGTAGTTGTATTAGTAGTATGTTTAAAAGGATTGTTACGTCTAAGACTTTTTCATGTTTTATTGCTTTAACATGTTAAATCACAGCAGAGGATTTTTAAATTTTTGACACAGAATCATAGGAAAATATCTGAGTGTCAAAGCCAAGACAGATTTCTACAGATCAACAAAACCTTGGTAAAAAAAAAAATAGAGTGACACTGGAAAAATCCTTCTGTCTATACACTATGTTGACTATGTGTCTGTAACAAGTTGCACACATGCTCACACACGCACGCACACACACTAAAAAAAAAAAAAGGTCACACACTGTAATGTTTCGTTGGACCACCTTTAGCTGTGATTACATCACACGTTCACCGTAGCATTGTTTCAATAGACTTCTGCAGTGTCACAAGATTTATTTCCGTCCAGTGTTGCATTCATTTTTCACCAAGATCTTGTATTGATGATGGGAGAGTCGGACCGCTGCGCAAAGTCTTCTCCAGCACATCCTAAAGATTCTCATTGGGGTTAAGGTCTGGACTCTGCGGTGGCCGATCCATGTGTAAAAATGATGTCTCATGCTGCCTGAACCAGTCTTTCACAATTTGAGCATGATGAACCCTGGTATTGTCATCTTGGAATACACCCGTGCCATCAGGGAAGAAAAAAAATAACCTGGTCATTCAGTATATTCAGGTGGTCAGCTGACCTTGTTGTTTGGGCACATTATGTTGATGAACCCAGATCTGACCAACTGCAGCAACCCCAGATCATAGCACTGCCCCCACACGCTTGTACAGTAGTACAGTAGTCAGTAGTAGTAGATGGTGAAAGACTTGTCAAAATGTATTTAGCTCAATAATGTGAGATCCTGGGGAGAAACCTGTCGCAGTCTGTAACAGAAATGACTGAAAAACAAAAATGTCAATGTCCTATTGTGGCCAAGTCAGATTGCAGAATTTGTGGCTTTGAGGATTCAAAAACTGCTGTGCCCTGCAACTTCAGAAAACTTCTGCAAACAGTTTTACAAAGAAGAATGAGGAAAAGCCAGTGTCCTGATGTGCAAAACTGATACAGACCTATCTGCACAGAATCAAGGCTGGAGCTGGTGCCACAGCTGCCTCAACAGACTGATTTCCAGAGTATAAATACACATGTGATCAATTACCACTTTTCACATTACGTGGCAGATGTTTGACATTTATGTGTCACTTTGGGTTCATTACTGTCAAAGCATCAATTTATCAATAAATTAAGTACAAAAGCCTGAGCGGTTAGAGACTCTTTTAGTGAGAACTGTCTTCTAAAACTGGTGATCACCGAGCACAGCCACTGCATTCAAAAGTAGCCTAATAGTTATTTTACTAGTGAGATCTTTCTGTCCATATCTACAGTTTAATAATATGTATGTGTACACTGACTTTAACTACACAAAGTATATGATCTTATCAGTGTCTTTTAGCTAAATATCCACATTATAAAATGAATATAATTCAATACAATGGATTCTAATGGTAGAGCCTAAACTAAAGAGGACAACATCACAGCCACCCCCTCTGTTGCAAGTTTCAAACTTCTTTATTAAAACTCATGAAACATAAGTAACTGACAGCAAGATCAGCAGAAAAATTGGCTTCTGTATGAGCAACTAAATGGGCGTGGGCAGTGAAGATATTGCATAAATCAGATTCATTGCTTAAATCCTGCTCGTGATTTCACAACCATCTCGGTTTCTAATGAAGTGGTTTCATCAAAAGCTACAGCTCGACCCACTGCCCCACTTCGTCTTTTTTTCACTACTTCCCAAGTTGAGAGACCCACCCTGCTCCTGCTTATCTGAAGTGTGTGTGTGTGTGTGTGTGTGTGTGTGTGTGTGTGTGTGTGTGTGTGTGTGTGTGTCCCAGGTCCAGCTAAAGTTCAACCAGGGGAGGTCCTCCTGAGACGGGATGTTTTTAAACCAGGTGGTCAAATATTTAACCGGTAGGTACATGAACCTATAGTTTGCCTTGCTAACCTTGACCACACAACAACAAAGCCAACAAGATTATCACTAAATGAAGGGATATCACCGCATCTTATCACAAGGAAACAAAGTGACAAACAAACCAAACTGTCGACACTACCCAGCCCAACCCAGCGGCCTCGGGCTGAACCGAGGGGAGCGTCAACGTTACCTGTCCTGACTTTAACGTTAGCTACCGAGCTAACGGTACCGCCAAGTCAGTGGTGAACCGTACTGATACATTAGCGACAGCGGCGCCTCGTCGCTGTCAGCTGGGTGCTGTTAACAATAAAGATAACACTTTGACCCAGGACAAAACTCACAAGATCCCAGAGCAGGTGGTACAGACGAAGGAACCCACTGTCATGTTGACATAGGTCGGGCCGCGCTGGTCGCAGTCGAAGCATTTCCTATTCGCGGGCAGGCTAGTCATTTCCCGGAGCATCTTTAGATGAGTCTCCTCCTGCTTTCGTTTCGCGCTCGTCGCCATGGCTGTAAACAGCTGGCTGGTATCACCGGGTGAGTGGGGAAGTTTAGTGAAGAGACCCGGGGCAGGGCTGGTGTCTTCGGGCAGACTTGCCGCGTACGACGGCGGTGGCCAGGCAGGCACCTTGCTGAGAAGTCTATCGGCGAGACTGGGCGACTGACAAACTGCTTCTTCTACACGGACAAAGACTAACACACACACCGGCCACTACACCACCAGAGCCACCTGCTGGTCTGGAATAACGCCTCATAGTTTCACTGGGGCTTCTTGAAAATACAAGATACATATTGAAATGTGGGAATATTGCATCAAACTTTCAATAAAAACACCACACAACCAAATACAATTTATACATTTTAATAATCAATTCTAAAGCAACATACATAGAAAACATACAGATTTGTCTATATGTACATATATAAAACATTATATTCATCATTATCATTCATATAACCCATGTCACTATGTCTTTTATGCATGTTACCACTTTAGTTCGTGTTTTAAAATTCAAGTCTCTGGTCTCTGCGTTGGCACCCTTTACTCAACAGGTGCTCATTGAATATCTTGTAATGAGACGTCCCTTTTTCCCAGTTTTGGCTCAAGGGGAAGTCCTCCCCAACAGTGATCTCTTTCATAGTTGTCCCCAGCCTGCACTGTTTTTCTTGGTGACTTTGCAGGAAACTGCTGGGTGCACTGCAGACCTGCTCAGTGAATTGCATTGTTACGCACACTGGTGTTCAGATGAGATCAAATTATGGTATTGTCAGTGGGGGCTGTGGTCCCCTGCAGACACAAAGACTTAATGTCAGTGTCTTGCAAGATGCCTGTTTGGTTTCTTTTGAACTGTGTGGAAACTAAAAGGCAATTGGAAAAACACGGTATCCAACAATCATTTCTCTGTAATCATTTCTGTACTGTAATAGTCATTTCTTGATTATTAGCATACTACATATACTATATTATTATAGTATAAAAAGCATATATTAAAATTGGATTAGTATTATAGGATGTTAAATATTCTCTCAGCCCAGGAATGTAGCATGGTGCAAACATAATCATATTTTGGCAAAAAATAAAAAAAAAAAAGAGTGGAAATAAAGGTACAGGAAATACAGAGCTTGCTGTGAAACTGGTACATCATTTTTGAAAAATGTTACCATGTGGATAAATAACACACAGAAAGATTTCTTCCTTTGCAGATGAGGATGACGAGCAGAAGATGGATGAGCGGCCTTATTCTGGCTTTGGCCTCTTTCTGTTGCTGCTTGAAGAGTGTGTAGCCTCCACAGACTGAAGGAAGAAAAAAGAAGAACTGGTCAGAGATTTGTAGCCACTGAAAATATTTATTCTTTTTTTTTTTTTCAATAAAAACAAGGGCAAAACATTTTAAATCACTTTTAATTCATACCTCCACATTAATTTGACATAAAAAGATGCCGACTTTAAAATGAGTGTTTGAATGTTTGATGTTCACCTGCTGCCTCTTTCTTGTAACTCTGAAGAACTCCTCCATTGTGGTTTGCCTTCGACATCCCTCTTCTTTTTCCTTTTGTCGTTCCTCTCGCCGACCTTCCCGTGTCTGACGGAACTTCTCCATCCGATGACGCACCCTGTCCACCCTAAAAGTGACATAATACAGGTCATGCTATTTTTAAAAGAATCAGCTGGGTTTGATTTAAAAGACGGAGATGATGAGCACATACTTTACATATTTGGCATGACAGAGAAACCCAACCAATCCTTCTTCATCTGGATCAGTCCATGTGAGATCAGGAGCGGCGGTCTGAGGTGTGTCCAAGAATAACTTTCGTGCATCTTTGTATTTCCACAAAGATGGCACAGGATGAGTCTGAAGGTAGGCAGATAGTAATATCCTCTTGGATTTTGGACTTACTGGTTAAGCAATGTACAAAAAAAACAACAAAATAATGATAGTCCATCAAATACCTGTCTGTTAATGTGTAAAACCACATTCTCTATAGTTCGGTGCTTCTGGATCAATGTCAGAGCTCTTTTTGGACCCAAACCAGTGATCTTGTCACAGTAGTCGCAGCCCAACAAAATACACAGGTCAACAAACTGGTGGAGGAAAACAGCAAAAGAGAGTGGTGTTTAGAGATACTTAAATTTAAAGTATTTATTTCTGTAGAGGGCTTTTAAAAATGATGACATTTTATTCTCTCAAAGACTTCTTGACAAAAGCTTCAGTCTTACCTCCTTGTGACTAATCTGGAGTTTCTCTAACAGTCTAGGTAAAGAGTATTCAACTACTTCACTGTGAAGACAAGAACACAGATCACATAATCCATCCTTCAGTTAGTAAAAACAGAATCGAAAACACCAATCACATGGCAAACATAGTTACCAATATAAATATCTATGATGTGATGGGAGCAATTCAATAACTGCACCTGTCCCTCTTGGCGTTGAGCTGCCGAATAAGAACAGTGGCTCCAAACGGCAGCGTGTCCATGTCCTCTGATGCCACCGCATCCACAGTCCCCTCTCTCACCAGCTGAGCACACATCGCCTCAGCGTCCCCTGGAGCCTGGAGCAGACACAGGGAAAGAGAGGAGATGGAACTTAAAGTGCAAACAGTGTGAGATGTAAAGAGAAATGTGAATGAATACAAAACAGTCCCAAAACAGCAAGGGGCAAAATATCTCACTGAGCCACAGGAAAGTGGCTCAGTCTTGTATACAACACACAAATAAAGTGAAATTATACAAAGAAAGACAGACAGATAGATAGATAGATAGATAGATATTAATATTTGGCAGCAGATCATACCTGGATGACTGGTACACCAAGGAGCTTAAGGAGATGGACACAGTCTTTGGTCTGGGATGATGCTGCATTTGGGGCAGTAATCAAGATTCAAGATTTTCAGGGCTGTAAAGAGGTTCTAGGCCTAATGAAACATCAGAGCCTTGTCTTTATGTTTCTGTTGGATGTACCTGTGCCTGTGCTGTTGAAGTACCTCCGCCCTGCTGCCACAGCTCGCTTCTCCAGCTGCAGGAAAAACGGGAGCTCAGACCAGCCTGATCCTCCATCATATCACACTTGGTAATCAAATGTTTTCACTTCCTTCTTTTAGATATTTTTCTACAGTCAACACATGTACACATGGGACAGCTTAGTCTGTCACGTGACTGTCGTATATAAACCAGGAGGATATGTTGTGCATCAGGTAGGGTCAAAAAGATAAAGATTCAAGGTGTCACTTACAACAGCTGTCTTTTCCCTGGGAGGCTTTCCGTCAAACACAAAGACTGGTTTTATGTCATGCTCCAGGAAAGTGAGTGTACGAAAGAATATACCTGTCAGAGGGCTGGAGAAAAGAAATAAAGTCTGACTCACACAAAATGAAAAATCAGAAATCCCTGCACATCATAAAAACTAGAAAACATTATTTTTGAAATTCTGGTTTGCAGTATAGTCGTGTTGGACTGCATTATTTTATGCACAGTGTCTGACATTTTTGCTCATGCTTAGTGTACAAAAACATTACAAACATCAATGAAACTTAATGTAACATGAGAGTTTTAGGTCATATGGGAGCTCACCCTAGTGAAGGTGTTGCTGCACGAAACTGATTCATGACAATGGAGGTATCCAATGCGATTATCTTTCCTGTGGAGTATAACACAGCATCAGCATCAAATGGTGCACTGTTCATTCAATCATGAAACCCATGGTGAAATCAGACCAGTAGATAGTATAATTAAATACCATCAGTTTAACTAGTATGTGGAACAAGAATGTAGATTGATTGTGTAAGAAGTGATGTTGGTGTAAAACCATTCATTCTACAAGTAAAAGTCCTGTAGGTAAACTTTTACATTAAAAGAACAGCTGGTGTCAAACGTTAATTGTTCATTATGTAGAGGGACATTTGAATGTTACACGTGATCACTGTGATCTTAGGTTTAACTTCTTTAAGTAGTGTTGATTATTCTCTTTCTAAACTGACAATGAGTTATAATGTTGTCTAACCTGTAACAAGTGACACTTCATCATTGTACTTTCATGTAGTCCCTGTTTTCTGGTGTGAGTCGTCAATCCTAGTGACGTCCCTGCTACTAATACTCGAAATCTTCGAAAAGTCGTGAGTTTTACGTAAGTTTCGGTGACAATTCATTCATTGTAGCATCACAGCTAAGCTACCTCCTGACTGGTCAGTGTTAGCAACCAGCAAAACAGCCGCCGTCTAACGTGGCGCAGAGTCAAATCGTGAAAATAAAAGGGAGAAAGGAGACGAGGTTACCTGTGTAATCACGGATGTCTTTGTATGAAATCGCATCTGGAGCATCTGAGCGGATCAAATCTGCCAGTTTCAAGATGCCCATTGTACCGACAGCACCACCGCTCTTCGACTTATGAATTTATCCGGAAAAAGACGAGAATAACAAGTCAGCGTTGGGTTTTGCTCCAATCAGTTTATGTTAGTAGATGATCTGTGGTTGTAGAAAATGTCCTCTTTAGTTATTTCTAATCAAACAAACCCCATCTACATGGATGTCTTCGTTTTGTTTGTTTTTTTTCCATTTAAAGCCCACACTGACAGCTTCCTGGTGTAGGTCTCTTTTCTAACTGAGCAGCAGGGGGAGGTGTTGCACAGAAACACAAGACTACAAGAAATTAACATCCATTATTTATTACAGCAGAAATATTTACAAACAATGAATGTATTCAAATATTACAAAGAAAATAATAAAATATACAACTTAAAACTTCAGCTTCTGTTGATAAGTACAGTGGTTAACAGAAAAGAAAAAAAACATGATCACTGCAACATTTTGCCCATTTGTCTCCTCGTTTAGTGATAAATAAACCTTCATGAAATTACATCTTGTCATTCAAAAATAATGGCATCAATATTTTTATATATATTATTCTATTTCATATGAACACATGAACTCTAAGATTTATGTCACACTGAATGATGGATTAAAACCACACAACCTATGCGCTTAATCTTGTAATTTGGTGTTCAAATTCTGTAAGAAGAACAAGCTCACACTGTACAAACAGCATGGGAATACATGATTCATTCACATATCAGACCCCCAGTACCAGTAGAAGTTTTGTTGCCTTTTCATCAAGTTCATATCACAATCACTGGGCGTGTGACTGTCAAAGAGGTAAAAAAAAAACAAAAAAAAAAACGAAGGAATAACGACAACATTTCAACAGTAGGTTATTCAAGTGCTGTACACGAATGTTTTGGGTGATAAAGGACTTGAAGCACATTTGGGGTAAAAGTTATGGCATCTCTAGATTTAGTGATCTTACTTTGACACTTTAAGATCATAATTTTTGACCAAACGGATGATTTTCAACTTCAAACAGAAAGGATAGACAGGTCAGGTCTGAGGTTTGGTCCTGCAACTAAAGTTGTTCCAGCTCAGTGCTGGGTTCCCAAAACATTTGTTTGCGCAAGTAAATCCTTGTTTCCCCTCTAATCATTCCTCTCCTGAGGCTAGACAGTCTTATTTCGTTTACAAATTTTGTTTACATTCACAAAGATGAGCTATGTTAAGCATCACTGTAACATTTGTTGTTTCCGTACAAAGGAGTTGTCGGGATTAAAGAAGCAACCACTAACATTTTCAACACTCAACACTGAATATCGCTAAGGGTTTGCAGTTCTTGCTAATTCATGCCAGACATTCCTGTCAAACTAATCTTCATATGATACAGAGACATTTAGTTTCTCCTAAACCCAAGTAAACATCGAAGCAGTGCTTGAAAGAAGGAGTAAGCTTCAGGGTTCACATTTTAAGGTTCACTACACAGCAACCAGTGTCAACCAGTGGCATCCATTACTGACTGTGGCTATCACAATACAGATGCTAACATTTTGAATGAGTTGCAGTGTTGTTGTGCTTTGTTTTGCTCTTTGTTTTCCAGTTTTTACTACCTTTAGCTTCACTCCTAGTCTGAGTCCTGTGACAGCACCTCAACTAAAATCTTTTATTGGCTCAGCCTGTAGCTATGGCCTGTCATCGAGAGATTTTATAACATTGAGCACATATACTAAACATGATTATGTACACTGACCAAGTTATTACTGTAACAGAGTTCAGTTTGAAATTTGTAGGTCAAATATCAACATTTTTTATAAAACAAGGAGGGTTGTGGTTTGAGATATTGCCAATGCTGCCTTCATGCCTTAACCAAGGAATTGCTTTGGCTTCCAGTGTTTTGGGAAGTTCGCTTCCGTCTGTCCCACCTCAGCGACGGAACCAGATCCAGGTGTTAATAAGCCAGAAGGCCACAGTGGCAGAATACAGGATCACCTCTCGTTTGGAGCGCTCTTTGTTTTCTTCCTCCAGTAGCTGCAGACGCCGGTTCAGCTTCACAATCTGAATGAACACGGGAACATGAAAAAGACAAGCAGAATATTAGTTCTTTATTTGGATTATCCGTCACTGAAATATTTTTTTTCAAACAACACAAAAGTTTAACAATACTGTGGGGTTTAAAGAAAATCTTGGCGTGATTAGTTTTGTTTGTTTTTTTATAGCTTGGTGTCTAAAAATGGAAACTGTAACCGATCGCTGGCTGTGGTCTGCTCTGGCTGCATCCTTCGAAAGCAGCCCGACATGGGATTTGTCAGCATGCTGTGTCAGCATGCTTTGTCTGTACACCAACTGTTATAAATTATAGACCTAATACCTAAAACCAGGAGACACTCTCAACAGAGCAGAGGAATACAGGGATTTGTGCCTGTGAGACATTACCTGTCGCCGTAGAGACGAGGCGTCCACCAAGCCAGACTCATCAGGGTTTATGTCCAGAGCCAAATCCAGGTGCGTCCTTTGGACAAGAGCAGACGCGATCACTATTAATGATTAATGACAACTTCAGGTACGTCAACTACAACGTAATGTTATGGCTCACATAGAACATGACATAAGATGAGGCCGTGAAACAGTGTTAATCATATCAGAGTGCATTCCTTAATTCAGACAAATGCCAACACATTGCAAATCAGATACACAAAAATCATCCCTGTGCACTTTTCATGTGCTCATTTCTTTATTTTAAGAAAATGTCTGAATTTCATGGAATTTCATAGATGGCCATCACAGCAGCTTTTATGTGAATACAGTGACTTCTGAGAATTTTCGGGACAAAGACAGAGACACCTGCGATGACTGTCGTCCAGGACCTCAAGGACCTGCTGGTATGCTCGACGTGTTGTGGACTGAATGTAAGACAGGAACCCGGCAGCTGTGAACAGGTTGATGGCCGCATCCTCAGGGGAACAGAGGGGAGGACACAAACGGACTGGCGGGGCAGAAGGGGAAGGAGTTACACTGGCAGAGGTGAATGGGGAGGAACAGTAAAGAAAGGAGATATTTTTTTAGGCCAACCAGGAATGAACAATGAATAAGAGAAAAAAAAATCAGAATAGAAAAGCAACAGCAGATAAGTAATGTTGTAACAGATAACATTTTTAAATGCAGATGTGTGCTTACCTGATGTCACCCCTGCTTATCTGACTGCTGTGACGCCCGGATATGTGTTCACTCACGCTGCGTTCTCTCCGGGATCGAGTGTGAAGGTGGGCCTGTTATTGATACCAAGAGACTCATGTTCAACAGGTTAAAGCCTCATATGTTATTTTTCATCACTTTCACAGAAGAAGAGGTTACAACGAAAGTGACCATACCTAGTTAGATTAAAAACTTTGTCCTTCAAAACCGATGAGAACATGTCAACACCACCTTTGACCATCTTAACTCATCTGTGACTTCCCATACTACCGAGGCTGAAGTTTCAAACTAAAGCTAACAGCCAGTCTCATTTGATAGCTACTCCACAACCCAAACAATGCTGACAGCCACACCATGAAATAATGGTTTTAGTAGCAAATTCGTGGCAAATGCAAGTTCTTTCTACATACATTTCCTCTTTAAAATTAAATGAGAGCACATCTTTGTCTCTCTGTCCTATTGTTGAGGCACTTAACACTTGTGACAGAGAAACACACTAATCCCCTAATACTCACAGGAGCAGCTTCAATATCCAACATATGGTTGTGTGTAACTCTATCTCTGCTTACGTCTCCTGTTTTAACTGCCCAGGCTTTTGCTGCAGATACTTATGCTCTTAGTTAATTGATGACTAAGACGTAAGGTCATGAATTCAAAAGTACCACTTCATCATAAACATAAATAACAGAATGAGAACAGAAAGACTTAGTGCTGTCTTTGAGGACACGTCTATTTAGTTTATGTATGAAAGCTGTTTATTTTTTGTAGAACAGTAACCTAATTTTATGACGCTATGTGTAGGTGGTAGTTTTCTATTATTTTGAATTAACCAATGCACCATGACAGGGATCAGTGTCAAGTTCAGTAAATTAAAGAAACTGGATCGATAATAATAATTATATTAATAATCAATAGAAACCTTGATCTGACCCTTACCGCCGCCTGGCTGGGATTGCTCTGTGAAGAAGCAGTTTCAGTCTCAAGAGAGTCCAGTGGCTGTTCTGTGAGAGTGAGAACACGAGGCGGGGCTTTCATATTCAGGAGATCCACAGGAGGGACAGACTGGATCAGGTCCAAATCCCTTGGGCGAGTAAATCCGGGGTCCCCTTCATCACCTGTCAATGAGGTGAGAAAGAGGGGTCACAAGGATCATGAAATTTTTATCCAGCATGTAGTTGTTTCAGTTTCAGCTTTCCATGGTCAGTGTAACAGGTTAAGACCAAGATATTAATGTAGTTTCTCCATATATATATATATATATGAAGCTGCAAACATGTTCTTATATCTGAGACAGAACAACTGTACTAATATGTACTGTTAACCTGTTCACATTTGCCATCCTCACCTGCAACAACAATCCTCTCAGGGACCTGCATCAGAGTTGTATGAGGGAGAAGAGGCTGCTGCAGAGGCAGGGATCCGCTCTGGTTCTCTGGGGCCACCTTGAGCGTGTCGGGAATTCGCATGCGCTGGCTGATGCCTTCTGTGTACTCCAAGTCATAATGGATGCGGTTCATCTCTGCCACCTCTGCGGTGGGGGGGTTGAAGGTTGGCCCACTCATCCAGCCTGTAGACAACAGCAAATGGACAGAAATGGAAGAGCACTTAATATACAGAACTGATAATAGGTCAGACTATAGATGGCCTCTGTGTTAGATGTTACATAACCACATGTAAGCCATCCGGATTAAAGTTTGGAGCAGTATTATTATAGTATACCGTGTTTACATTCATGAATGTGGTCCCTCCTATCTGGCTCAGTGATTACTGACCAAAACATGATCCCTGGCACGTGGAAAAGGACATGTCCCACAGAGGAACCTAGTGATCCCGAGGACAAAGTGGAGGGTAGGGGGTGTAGCAGCCAAAGCTAATAAATAATTCATTAGAAATGAAAATTCACGCGGTGTTGCATGAAATCACATAACATCGACATGCGGTGTAGCTGTTGTTGTCATAAAGCTTCAATGTCACTGAAAGAAATCCACATACGACGCCATGTCCAACATGTAGGTTAGCTAATATCACTACTGTGCGATGACAAGCGCTAGCTGATGTTATCTTTATCACCACACGTTAGCTCCGCCAGCGGCAACAAGCTGACTAACCTCAGCTCTTTATAGTTTTTAGCTTCTGAGGCTACTTACCGTTAAGGTTTTAGCACCGGGGTTTATAATGTCATGTGTCTAAATGATGTTTCTTCTGTAACGTCCACCGCTTCGACCGGAACGAGCCACACCGACACACACGGTTCGCGGCTAACGCGACAAGCTGCAGATAACAAACCCCGTGTGCGCGCACGGGCGGAGCTTATGGTTCCACTGTGAGTGTTAGCGAGGCGCCGCGGCAGGGACCACCCGGGATTCAAAACGAGTGCATACTATCGCTGTACTAAAATTAGCCTTTTAACTTACAATGTTTACGTAACTGGGCTAATTAATTAACAAACCACTAATACAGAGGTTAATTATTTCATTCCAGCTATAATTTACTTTAGTTCACTGCCACGTGATTATTTCCCTGATACTCACACATATCAAAAAATACTTAAATACTATAAATTAATGATTCTCAAATAGGATTTTAATAATAATAATAATAATAATAAGACATAATTACACACAATTTGGATGTTTTTAATTGTAATAAAAATCACACCTATTTTGGATTGCAAGCATTTCTATTTTGCAAGAAAAAGCTTCTGTAAAATAATAATAATAATGTAATAATAACAATAACAATAATAACAATAACAATAACAATAACAATAACAATAATAATAATAATAATAATAATAGAGAAACATCGCCATTACCTCCAAAGATGTACCTTGACTTTGTACAAAACCCATTACCGCAAAAGATTCTTGTCGAGTTCTGCTGCTATCAGTGATGCCCAATTATCCCCACTACACTATAGACCTACTATTTGAACTACATCATGTCTATTTACAAGACAGATAATGTAAAATATAAAAAACTATCCATTGCAATCTCTGGAGTACTGATACAAACACAAAAGTAAAGAAAACAGGACTAATGCATGGGTGATGCAAACGTGTTTCCTGTCACTTTTAATGACCTTTGTAAATATATTTGTTCAGTCAAACTAATTTGCAGGAGCAAGCAGTAAAAAAAAAGTGAAGAAAGGAAGCGTAGGAGATATTATTAGCATTTTTCCATCACACTTCTTTTTACACTGCAGGCAGTTAGAATAACAGTCAGAATAACAGTGATGTTGGGTTTATCTTTGAACATTAGTTGTAACTAATCATGTTTGCTGGCCTTGCCCTGTCTGACCATCAGAGTCTGGGACTTGCAACAGCTAGCTCTATTTTGTTTATGGGTATGGCGTCCATGTGTGTAAAGCTCACATTTAGAGATTCAAATTCAGCGCAGTCAGTCTATACATTATTATTACTGAAGATAGTTTATTCGTGAGCTGCTTTAAAAGGTATGTTTTTTTTTTTCAGGGATGAATTCTGTCTTAAAAACACAATCACAATTTCTTACATAAGAGTCTAAATAAATGACACAATTACAGCTACTTTGATCTAATTTGAATTCATGTAACGAAAGAGAGACTTAAATGATCTGAGCTCCATGTATTTCTGATGTGTGTCTTCTTTTAATAAATGTGAGCAGCGTCGTTCACCTGCAGCAGACACAGTGTGAACCTCAGCTGTCAGCTCCGCAATACAACTCCCACAAGTCCAACGTCTGCGACGCCAGTGCGCGTGCGCGGTTCGTGTAGGGCCATTATTTAGTCCTCCTCAAGCTTCAAATGAACAACAGGCTAAGCGCTCCTTGAAATGAATTAAATATTAATAGGTGGAAGGAGCAATTTTTTTCTTGTGGTTCATCGCCGTCGACATACATGGAGTCTCTCGGTCAATAGCTCGCCGTGTCGCCGGGCCGTTCGGTCCCTCCGTTGGACTTGGAGGCCGAAAACAGTGCGCGGAGTGACAGCCCCGTTAAAGCCAGCAGATTGGGTGTTTATCTAGTTGGCTAGCCACCTAGCTAGCTTCCTAGACAGCTAAGAGGAGAGGGAAAACCCTGAAAGGACCATAACTTCAGGAGAGACAGGGCTGTGGCTGTCCCTGTACCGTCCAACCTGCTGAGGGGATGGCACACCTTCGAGACATGCAAAACCAGGTAAAGAAACCCTCTTTTCACCAACTGTCACCTCCCTTCTTCCCACCAGACGAACCCCCATGACCGCCAGGCTTTCCATGTGTAGGTGGGTGGGGGTCCGAGCCATCAGTGTAGCTGAGAAACCAACCCTGTACACGAATATTAAGTCGTTTATTTTTCATTTCTTTTCTATTGTTAACATCGCAGCAATCCACAAGCTGACACAAAATCGTTCCATGGAAAACCATACATTTGATTTAAGTTAACAGCAAAGCTAGAAAGTCCTCAAGTGTTTATATTTATACTCTCGTGTAGATATTAAAACATTTTGCTTTTGATGGCTTCTTTAAGTTCCTCTTACTCAGTCACATCATCACTCATTTCCTGCTGTTCTGGAGAAAGAAAACCACTGAACTTTCAAGTGTCATGCCTCTTGAATTACATCCCAGCTCAAAGCTACATCAAGAGTTTAGGTAATTACATGGGCTGTGGCTGAATAAATGTGCATTGACTCAAATAAGGAAGGTCAATCATCTGTCTGCCTTTTATATTTGAGCAGTGCACATTGTTAAATAAGCCAACACATATGTGTAATTCCTACTGTCATGTCTGGATAACCCAAATAAATGAGCTATTATGTGAAATGAGTTGTTAGCTCATCACATTTAGTGTAGTTTCTGTGTTGTTCAAGTTCTTAGCAAGAGATAAACACACTCAGGCATAAATCATAACACAAGACATATCATCATGACACATATTCAATTATTCAGTGCATTGTTTTTCGTCACTGGACCAGAATACCAGGTTGGACCCTGAGGAGTACTTCACCAAGCAGGAGCGCATTGGGAAGGGCTCCTTCGGAGAGGTCTACAAAGGCATCAACAACCGCACCAAGGAGGTGGTGGCAATTAAAATCATAGACCTGGAGGAGGCAGAGGATGAGATTGAAGACATTCAGCAGGAGATCACAGTGTTGAGCCAGTGCGACAGTCCTTTTGTTACAAAGTATTATGGATCATATCTGAAGGTGAGACGACAAAAGACAAATCTGTGGTTTTAAATCCTAAACTTTAAAAGTCTTTAACTGAGCATTTTTCCCTCTCAGGGGACCAAGCTGTGGATTATCATGGAGTATTTAGGTGGGGGATCTGCTTTAGATCTGGTAAGAAGGTTTCTATTTTTACAAAGTTTACAATGTTTTATACAAACCCTGAGCCATTCTTGGCATTTCCTCCTGTGGCAACACCCCTCCCTGATTCTTTTTTTTTTTTTTTTTTTTGTACCTTCATCACCACAGCTCCGTCCAGGGCCTCTTGAAGAGACCTACATTGCTACTATACTGAGGGAAATACTAAAGGGGCTGGAGTATCTGCACTCTGAAAGGAAGATTCACAGAGATATCAAAGGTAATAAACACTGAACGCTGCACAGAAATCACAACAGACACATATCTCTTAATTCATAGCTTATTTGCAGTATCAGTATCAGCTGTATTGATTAGAGAGCATTGCATGCATTAAATTTTAGAGGCTGTGATTCACCATCCCATAGCCGTAATAAATGCTGGATAGATGCACTGGAGTGCAGCTGAGCCATGATGACAGCTGATGAGTAACAACAGGCACATCCAGTCTTAAACCAGATGCTTGACAGAATAAGTTCACACATTGAAATATGCTAACAAGCTGCAAAAAAAAAAAAAAAAAAAGATAAACACAATCTGTTGAAGGTGTTAAATGTATGTCTGATGTGCGTGATGTTGTGCTCTTACATTCCTCAGAAAAAAGAATTTGCTCTGTGGTAATCCTTAGAGAATCATAAAGCAAATAATGCCAAGATGGCTGCTCAACAGGGATATAAGGTGCACATTAAAATTTGGCGAATTGCTTTGGTATCCATAGACATTGTATTTGTTGTTTTGAAGCCTATCCTTTCCAAAAGCACTGAATGTCTCCTGATGTCTGAAGCTGTTTGTGTTTGCCACAATGAAACTGGAGAGGGGACTCTGAAGTATCCTTTGTCCATCTGTCTGTCCATCTGGCACATGTCTTATGCCCAGAGCTGCTGATTATGTTTTGACAAAATGTTATGTAATGAAGCCTTTTCAAAACGTACACTTCATAGGACGTAATAAGGTGCAGGAATAATTCAGTGCTATTTATCATCATAATATGGGACTGTAACAATCATAGGGGATGATGCAATGTCGACTGATGCTTTGTTTTTATTATGTCATGTGAAACAGAAACTGATATGTTGCCCATTTTTTGCTTTCTGACCGTTTCCTTTTCTGTGTCTGTCTCCCAGCTGCCAACGTGCTCTTGTCGGAGCAGGGTGATGTGAAGCTGGCAGATTTCGGGGTGGCAGGACAGCTGACAGATACCCAGATTAAGAGGAACACGTTTGTCGGCACACCTTTCTGGATGGCTCCAGAGGTTATCAAACAGTCAGCTTACGACTTCAAGGTGAGGCCACAGACTGTGGAGTGGACAACAGGCAACCTGTGTGACTGCTTTGAGTGAAGGTCGTGTTTAGGTTTGCTTTGTGTTGCACTTTTTGGGTGAAGAGATATTTTGCTTTGGTAGAAAACTGAGCTCATGAAGTGATGAGGTTTTGTTATTGGTGGTGGTACTGATAAACACATGAAAGATTAAGAATGGAAAAATGATCTGATCCATGAGAGTATGTGAAGTTAATATGTCTTGCACGTTTCTTTCTCCTGTTCAGGCTGACATCTGGTCACTGGGCATCACTGCCATTGAGTTGGCTAAAGGGGAACCTCCCAACTCTGATCTCCACCCCATGAGGGTCCTCTTCCTCATCCCCAAAAACACCCCACCAACCCTGGAAGGGCCTTACAGCAAACCTTTCAAAGAGTTTGTGGAGGCTTGTCTAAATAAAGACCCTCGTTTTGTAAGTTGAGTTTAGTTTAGTTTATTTACCGTATTTTTCGGACTATAAGGCGCACTGGATTATAACAAAACAGCCAGTTAAATCCTTATACAAGCACAGTACGTATTATTCCGCGAGGCTCCTGACTACGGTAGCCGTAACGCTTCGACAATCCATCAAGCGGTGCGGCTTCGTAGCTTACCAAAGTCGTACTAAAACATTCTGACAAATTTTTGAGCGCCACGTACCACATGAAATCAGTTCGAGGTCAGTAAGCACAACCAGAATTAATACATAAGGCACCCCCGTTATAAGACGCGTTGTTAATTAAAGGATTTTAAGTGTGGCTTATAGTCTGAAAAATACACAAGTAAAAGAAATAATAGGAAATACATAGTAGGAAAAAGAATGTACATGCAGAATTATTGGGATTAACAAAAGTAAAACAATATTTAACAAAAACAGTAATGTGCAGGAGGACTAAAAAAAACCCATCAAGTAATTTCATCAATTCATTCACTGTAATTCATAAACTGCAGTCAGACATGAATGCTTGGGATGAATAAGTATTTCAAGTAGTCAAACATGATTCAAATCACATTCTTGAAAATGCCAAAAATCGATTAAATTCAACGTATGTCATGGTAGACTCATTGATGATGCAGCCACTGAATGTTCATATTTTTATATTGCTCTTGTCGTTTTTCTTTTTCCACACAGAGGCCGACAGCCAAAGAGCTTCTGAAGCACAAGTTCATCACTCGTTACACCAAGAAGACGGCCTATCTGACAGAGCTGATCGACCGTTACAGACGCTGGAAGTCAGAGGGACATGGAGAGGAATCCAGCTCTGATGACTCAGATATGTGAGTCTCAACAACAAATATTCATGCATTCCAGTTACACACAAGTTACACCAGTTACGCCAGTTCTTAGTATCCACTCGCAGGCATTTAGTATCAGCAATTAACACACTTTTTTGTTGGTCAGCTCTTAATTGAGTTTTGCTCATTGTGACGTCGCCTCCTTTCTTTCAGGGACGCTGACGGTGACGTGGACACGTGTCCCATGTGGACCTTCCCCACAGTCAGACCTAACTCTATGAACAAGTTACAGAAAAGCTACACACACACAGATTCAGAGGTAAAAAAAAAAAAACATAAACGGAATGTGTCAGTTTTTGTTTGTTTTTGTTTTTCCTAACCTCTTTTTTTTTCCTCTTTGCAGTCAGGAGATTCGGTGAAAAGGCAACCCAAATCACAATGCTTGTCTGCTTTGGTAACACCCATCTTCAGAGAGGTAAGTGTAAGTGGTGATAACAGAACTTTATCATGCTTTTTGTCTTGTACCTCTGATGATTTTAAATAAAGAGCTTTAACTGTAAACCTTGAAGCTCTCAGCTTTTCAGATTTCCTCCTGGTACATTACTTGCACCGATAAAAGTCTAAGTCTGAGCTGCAGGAGTGATATGATCTGCACTGCTGTTTTTTGTCTGCGAAAACGGAGGCTGATGTCCTCAAATTTATTGAGACATTTCCTCATGTCAGTGCATGTTTGGCTTAGAGTCCAGGGTTTGTTGATTCAGGTTGTTTTTTTTTTTGTCCCAGAAAGACTCTGATCCTTTGAAAACCATTAATTTATGACACAACTTCACAACCACGTTTCATTTTTCTTTACCACCAGTTGAAGGAGAAGCGGCGGGCAAGTGGCGGAGGCGTAGGAGCCATTGAGGAGCTGGAAAACGCCTTCAACCTGGCAGAGGAGTCTTGTCCAGGCATCTCGGACCGTCTTGTCACACACATGATGGAGAGAGTGTGCAGGTGATTTACCAGCTTTTCAGTCTCACAGCTGTGACAGATGTGGATGTCCTCTTGGCAACAGGAAATATGTGTTTATTTTATTCTAACCTCCTGCCTCACGTCGCTCTTTCAGGTTTTCTTTAAATGGTAACACCACCCCATCTTCACGGTGAAACCCCAGCTGGATGTAACTTAACCCTTCCCCACCTTTTCTGTCTTCAACACCCACCCAACTTCTCAGATAAGGACCACAGAAGAATCACCCTCCACCCCTCCTCTTTACCTTTGCACCCCCCCCATCCTGTTACAGAAGAGAGAATCTTTTAATTAGTTGTAATTAAATATTTTTACAGTTTTTCTTTGAGAGCGGAGAGTATTTAAGACAAAAAAGCCATGGCATTTAGAGCGTTGTGTATACCTGGTAGATTGAGAAGAAAAAAACTATAATAAATTCTATGGAAAAAGCGTGTTTGTCATCAGTGTCTTGTTTGAAAAGAACTTTTTTTTTTTTTTTTTTTGCAAAAGATAGAAAGCAGTCCATAACCACAACACACTTGTACATTTCCCTAACAATTTGAATGTGCTGTGTATTATAACAAAAACATTAGTTTGTCCATTTAGCTCCTTTTAGTCTTCTTGATGCTCACAAGACATTTCATGTATTCAGACATGAATACATAAAATATATTAGTCAGTGGTGGAACATTCACCCAAATATCTATAGAAACAGTTCATGGTTAGTATGTAATGCATATTTCACATTTGTAGAATTCAACATGTCTAATTATCTGTCAATTAACTTCTCAGTGTATGTGATGGACTGTTACAGTCACAGGTTCATGGTGGTTTTATCTGTCAGACTCAACCAATCCAACTGAAATGAAACACTCAAAAGAAGCAGGGAGCAGCTGGTGTGCATGGCAGCTTCTGGCTCTTCCAACTATTTCCATCAAAAACAGAGAACTAAGCCAAAAATGTATAATGGACAGATCTGTGAATAGTTATTGGCTGATAACAGCTACATGAAGGTGGAATCATGCTAATTATCTGCACCGGTTTTTCCTCAGAAATAAGATTGATTTTCAAATTAAAAAAAACAATGTTTGAGTTTGTAGAGTTCAGTGCAGATACAGATCATCTGGATCTGACAGATGTGCAGGATCGTTTGGCTGTGGTGTCCTACTGAGCACTGTCCTAGTTGAAACTACACACTAACAAAAAAATGACCATAGATCACAGAGAAGGTTAAGTTTAATAAAACCTTTATTACAATATATGAATCAAGTACAATATTTGGTACTTTAATATTGGATAAAAACTAGCACAAAGAGGAATGTTGAGAACTCACATCTTGGCTGGTGAGAGAAACGTTGGCTACATTGACCTCATGGGGTCACCTTTAAACTCTGTAGTCACGGCAACCACAAAGTAGTCAGAAGTTGGGACACATCATAGTTTGTATCTCTTCTATCTCAATGAAACACTAAATACCAATGCTCCCTGGCACATAACTTCATATTATTATATATGAGACATGAAGTAAATACATTTAACTAAAAAGGTGCAACAAACAGGTGTGTCGGAGTTAAAAGCACCCCATTTGTCCGTTCTTCATTTGTCAGGTCGACAGGAAGACTGTGGGGGGAAGGGTCACAGTTCATTTAAATTGTAGAAACTCTAAAGGGACTTAATTACACTTGAGTGGACTCAGTGAGATTGAATGAGAACTGCACTTATGGGTAAGATTTAGACAGGAAAGGGTGGAGCTGACAGAGTTGCATGTAAATGAGTGAAATAACACGAGAAACACTAGATGACGGGAAACTTGTGTGGCCATGTTTATACGGAGATGATGGCATGAAAAGCTACTTCTGTTACTGTTTTCACCACAGTTGAATCTCCCAATGAGGCTCTGTCAAAGAGCTAATGTCAGCATGTGCTTTCAGAGATATTTTGGGACTAAAAGCACCAAACAGAACAGAAACACCAATACTTTGGTTTTGTTAATAGTTAAAAAAAAAAAAAAGTAACAGATCATCCCAACAGGTGTGTATTAAAAAATATGTACCACCAATTTTGATGGGTCCCATGACTTCAATTGAGCAAGTTTAACAAACTGAAACAAAACTTACAAAAGACAAACAAAAAAAAAATCTGAAATAGAACCGTGTGTAAATATAAAAACATAACACTGTTTGAATATACTTTACTGATCATATTTAAAAAAAAAAAAAAAAAAAAAAAGACTCCAGATCCCCAGCGGGACTGAATGAAAATAGTGGCAAGCAGTACGCATCAATGACCAGTCAGCTGTTACACCTTTTATCAGCCATTTATCTGGTCAATGTTGAGCTGTGGCTCAAATACCTACAGTGAAAAAGAAATGGGAAAAAAAAAATGGCATGTTAAATTCCAAGTAGTACAAGTCTCTGACATATTTAAGTTCCAAACACAGGAAATCAGGTGTCCCGTTGTTCAGAAAATGCAGTCTAATGAATGTAATGAATGACCCTTTCAGGAAGGGTGCATCAAGAAGTCCTGCTCCTACCGAAGACTTTTCAGGGGCCGTCTCCCTCGCCGTCACCCTGCTTCTGCATCTGGGCCTGCATCTTGGCGATCATTTCCTGCATCCGTCTCAGCTGTACGACACAGAACATCAACATGTATGACAGTGAAACGACAACTGCACTTAAAAAAAAGACGCTCATTCATTTGAACGGCTACGATTTCCTTAATGTGTGTGGACTTGTTCATATCTGTCAATCTGGTTAAATGTATCATTAATATGTGTCTTCCGGTTATTAATCATTGATACGGAATAACTGCTCCCACTTGGACGGCTTGGACAGAAACCAACTGTGAGCATGAATTATTTACAAGTGTAACGCGTGTGTTATGAGCAACAAAAACTAGCCTAGCTTAAAGACTGAAAACAACTTTAAAAGATCCGTCCAGCAGCACCTCTAAAGCTACTGAATTGAATCAAACTCTCACGGTTTTATCTAACAACTGGCACAAAAGTAAGTAGCTCCCAAAACAACTGAACTATTCCTTTAGGAAACATGAATGCATATCTGTGAAAATATATATATTTACTTCAATTACTATACATGCAATGAATAAAATACCCACCTCAGCCTCCTTCTCCTGCAGGATCATATCTTTGTCCATTTCCTCCGGCTCCGGCCCTTTTCTGTATGAATGGAAAAAAAGTATATTTACTTTTCATGCCACTGTGTTGTTATACTGCTGCTGAATATATACGAATCAACAAAGGAACCATTGAATCCAAGTTAATTGCACAATGAAAGAAGTTATGAAATGTAAATCTGCATTGCGTGATGATTTATGTTAGTATGTGTGCGTTGCACCATTTCCAGTAACGTTAGGCAAACATGACAAAAGCCACACTGAGAAAGTGCAAGAAGCGCCAGTGGGTTAGTGGAGTTTTTCTTTGCAGGAAGACAGCAGCAATAGCAGCTCACTAGAGAAACTACAGACATGAACGAAGGAGGATTTAAGAGAGAAGCAGCAAAGAAGTGCGAGAGTTGGGGGAACCTCCCCTAAATAGGAGATTTAAAAAAAAAAAAAAAAAAAACAGTACCTCCAGCTGTTTCACTCATGGGACTGGACAACTCAAGATCAGACAGCCATCATCGACAGATGACGAGGTAATGTGAAGACAGTAAAGCCACTCCCTTATCCTGGGTTGGCTTTAGAGGAAAGTCTAAGAGAATCTTTTCGCTCTACACTAAGAGATAATCGATGACGTATCCACACTACGTTAAACACATGAACCTGTTTACAACTTCTACATTTACTCAAACTACACATGCCATTTAGCTACCAGCTAACAAGGTAAAAACCACAACCCTCTACAGCCCACAACATTACCTTCAGTTCCACATGAACACCACAGACTAACTGGTGAAGCTACCGTGCAAACTGATGAGTGAGAGCTACTGAACTACAGAACTGATACTAGTTCATTATTATCAACAAAAAGGAAATAAAAGAGTGGAGATCCAAATAACTCCCTAATAAATATTTCTGTGATGTACACTACTCTATTTGATATATTATCAGAGATTTGCTGTTTGAGGTGGGGGGAGGTGCAGAGAAGCAAGCTGACAGACAAGTACGTACGCAGGAGAAAGAGGCAGAACATAACCATGGGAGGACAACCTGCCACCCCGTTTGAGGCGATCTGAGCGGAAGTTCTCGTAGTGAAGGTCCTGGGTCACTTCCTGTAGATCCTGCATGTGGGTTCTGGAAAAAGCAAATAACTAATAAATACAGCTGCACAGATGGTTTCAAAACTGCAGATTTTCTTTGTTTAAATCCTAATAGCTCTAATTTTAGCCAAAGTTTTCTGAACCACATTCTACTGCTAATGGTGCTATTATTTTTGACAGTTTACGTTTTATCTCTTTCAATGCCTCAGCTAAACTAATTATCTGGACAAAGGGAGATATTTTCTCAGGGAGGCTTCTCAACATCTTGGCAAACTTTTTCCATCATCCTACAGCATTTGTAGGAGAACAGATATACATTATTCTGTATTTCAGGAAGTGCTTCACTTCGAACCTTCAAACGCTAAACGCTTTTAATAGCAAAAGAAAAAAAAAAAGTCTTCTAGCTGCTCTACCACTCACATCAGCATAGTCCGCAGCTTGAGGAAGTCGTTGTGCTCTGGGTTTTCAACCTCCACCACTCCCCAGGGATACAGACGCCCCCTCACCTTCTTCCCTTTGGCCTCAATCTGCTGATTGGCTCCTACCACCGCAAATGGGATGCTAGCCTGGAGGACAGCGTTTCATTGTATTGTTTGCATTGATAAACCCCAAGCATAAATAATTATGACACTAACTAGCCTACTACTACTGGAACTCCAGTAGTAGTAGGCTACAGTGCTGCTTTTAATCTTTGTAACCATCAAATAGAAGAACATGAACATATAGAAAGGAAAAAAGTTTATTCTAATTCAGGGCCAAAGAGCTTTCCAACAAACAGAGTTTACCTTAAGGATCCTCGTTTGCTCTTTGAAGTCCTCGTCCTCATCTGACTCTGCATCAGGGAGGTGGTAGATCTTGATGCCATGTTCATCGATCTCATCCAGAATCTGACAAAGAAAACAGACGAGACAGGTAAACAGCGGTGGGGATAACTGACGACCTACTGTTTAGTTAGAACTTATTATTATAAAATAGAACCCAAGGCAGCATTAAGCTAATCAAAATCATTTCTGACACGCCATCTTGTGCTGTGGTCGTATCTACACTACAGATAAAGCAATGAACATGAGCTCAGGAACTGGAAACCTCCTTCAACAATAGACAGCTGTGTTGTCCTCACCCTGCGCTTGAGCCTCTCCCTCTCTCTGAGGGTGAGGGTGTCCGCCTTGGCAATGACAGGAACCACATTAACTTTATTGTGAATGGCCTTCATGAACTGGACATCCAGGGGTTTCAGACTGGTCAGACAGGAAACAGACAGACGGAAAGTTAAAGAGACAAAGGACTCGAGTGAGGATTTATGGAAAGCAAAGAGTCAAAAGAAGTTGCTCAAAACAAACAAAAATGTCAATGTTTTAATTAAATCGTGTACAGTGAATGTGTGACTCACCCATGGCCAAGTGGAGAGATAAAATAGAAGCAGCAGTGAACTCTATTGTCAACAATGTGTCTGCGATTTAGACCGCTCTCATCGTGGAGGTAGCGCTCAAACTGGTCGTCAATGTAGCTGATAATTGTGCTGAAACTGGATGGAAAGAAAAAAATATAGGTCATGTACCAGAAGCTAAATGAACAACCAAATAGGAAAAAGTTCATTCCCCTCTTCTTACCCTTGTGATTTGATAAAAATATATTTTTAGCAGGCAGAGACTAATAGCTTATTGCTTTTCTAGATTACAGAGCTGACAGCGGGTGATTCGAATCTAAAAATATTCATGTTCTCATCAGCAAACGCCCTGAAAAGATTTCATACCAGTCCTGGCTGTTGATGGCGTCTCCATATCCTGGTGTGTCGACCACAGTGAGGCGGAGCTTCACTCCTCGCTCCTCGATTTCTACTGTCGACGCCTCAATCTGAACCGTCCTCTCGATCTTTTCTATAAGGAGGAAACACAGATAAAAAAAAAAAAAAGACCAGCATGGGATTCACTAAATAGTAATGTCCAACAAAAAATGGCCACAGATTAGAATCATTTGGTCAAAAGGAAGAGTTGTATGTGTGTGTTTGTGACCTGCTGCTCCAGGAATGACTCTCTCAGGATAAAGGTCAGTGAGAAAAAGGCTGTTGATGAGGGTGGATTTTCCAAGTCCAGATTCACCTTTTGAAAACAGAGGAGTAAAACAATGATCAATCAATAAAAAAGCCTAAACTAAAATTACAAAAGACACAATCAGGTTCTGGTTGAAGAAAACCAGAATAGTACAAAGGGGGAAAAAAAAAAAGAACAAAGGCATTCACAGTCACTGCAGGAAACAAGACATCAGCCTGTGACGCACGCTAAAGACCTCACACAGCACGGAAATACGCATCAGCATGATACTAAATCTTACTACATCATTAATCTTTTAAAAAACTATTTCAGGAAGCTGATTAAACAACCAGGGACCTGAGGAAGCAGAGAGAGCAACTTCTCATATTCAGTCAGCAGCACAAGCAAGACGAAGAGCGCTCGATAGTTTCACTCTCGTTAGAATCAGCAACAAGAACTAAGAACACGGATCCTGTTCTGGCTTGACTCTGTCTCCACGTGAAAATGAGAGAATGAACTGTGTGCTGAAAATCAACATATGACTGCCTTTGAAAAAAAAAAAAAAAAAAAAAGCAATGACAACAATATTAATCAGGGCAAAAACACACCCCCAGTTTAAGTGAGTGATCAGGTTTTATATTAGTGCTAATGGCCTGTTTCCCAGAGTCAAAAGTATCTGTCAAGTCATGACACTGCAGGTCCATTGTTTTAGTCTTGCAGTCTGACTAATTTCTGTCTGGGAAAGCTGTAAAACTTCAGCGACAGTTTAGCTGAAGCGACAGCTGTGCACAAAATCTATAAGAAAAGTATGTATCAGTATGTTCCTTAGGACTCATGATCAAGTTACCAATGTTGAGAAAAAAAAATCAGCCTGAAACTTTTTGTGCTTCACCCAGGAATGCTGCTACTGTAGTTCCCACCAGAGCTGTGGCAAAAGATTTACACAAGTTTCTGCTACATCTTCAACTGGCAATTTGCCTGGAGTACATGGAAAAAAATCAAAACTGACATATATATTCTGCACACCGCAGAAAGTCAGGAAAGGCTTCAGAGTGAGCTATTGAGTGAGCACAAAAATAAAAGTATAACGAGCAGAAATGTTATAGTATTTCTGGTATATTATTTGTATCTGTCTATCTATCTAAATAGGCAAGAAAACACTGATGTATTTAAGAACCTGGGTCATGCAGAAGGTTAAATAAGCACTGAATGATTACTCTTGCAGAAGCAGCAGACCTTGTCCACTGTATGAATCAGTCCCTCTGGGCCCACAGGCTACATTCCTCTCTGGTTTATTTTAAAGCAAAAGGATGAGCAGTGTCCAGGGGAGCTCCTACCCACCCCCACTTATCAACAAGCACAGCGGTTCACACAGTCACAGCACTTTCGAACAGTAGTTTGCACTGCTGCTGACGCCAGCTGAGCAATTACACTGATGTGACATCTGCTATTTTTATACTTAAGTTAAGAAGTTAAAGAGTTAAAAAATTTGTAGAAAAACTGAGAACTTATGAGAAGAAAATATGCAAGAGCAAAAACTTTAGGCTAATGTCCAAACTCTAGCATAAATTAATCTGAATCACATATTCCCATGAGCCATTGATCTAAAATACATTACTCACGTGTCCATGTTTATTTAAGCTCTCTAGCTTGTTATTACCGAAAACACTGTCATTCTCCAAACTAAATCAATCCACAATCACATTACATTAAAAAGTAAAGTTCAAAATTAGAGAAGGTGATGACGCACACTCACCTACAACCATCAAAGTGAACTCAAATCCTTTTTTTACTGATTTACGATGGACCTGATTAGGCAGGTTAGCAAATCCGACGTACCCTGGGGTCTCAGGGTTGGTGAACTGGCCCTGCTGTAGAAAAGAAAGAGTACAACCAAAAATAAATCATAATCACACAAACATTTGGCAACGTTAAAATTTCAGGTGAGAGTAGCTTTGTACAAAAAGATTACTTTAATTTATGCTGAATTTGTTGGACACTGCTCTGGCTAACATGACCAATTGTAGGTGCTAAAAGAGAAAAGTCACTGAGCAGACATCTGTTCGTGAACAGCTGGGATATTTAGGCAAAGCAACAGTGACTATTTGCAAAAGACCTTCCACCCATCATTCCAGTGTTTATGGCTCTTCCCTACCCTCAGCAGCCCATGTGACAAATTCAAATACAAACATATCTGCTCCTTATTTAGTTTGTTCTTCTGTAGCAAACAGCCTTGTAATATTTATGAATCCTACTTTCCAAGTCCTTTCAACAAAGGTCGTGTCTGATAGGACTGATAAGCAGTGTTTTCCTGTTCTGCCTATGGGGCCGTTCGACTCAAACAACATCACATCAATGAGTCATGTGGATGTTGAGCGACATGCTGAGCATCTGCTCAAGTGTCCGAGCGTTCGACAAGTAACTAACGTTTAAGTTTCAACAACTCACTGTAGAGGATGACGGAGCAGGAAGTGTGTTAACATTTACAAAACATCCACAACACCAAAGATGAAGTTTTGAAAAAGGACATATTATTAACATACAACCTCATTTTCTGTAACTATAACATTAAGCCACAAACAGTCAATGGTGTCATGTTGTCTGCATAGAGTGGAAAATCTGGTTTCTGTTCTCTAACACTCACCTTCATTTTGTCAGCCTGAGACATTTTGTTTGCCTTGGTTGTACCTGAATGAAAAACACACTTATCACATGCTCAGAAACATAAAATCAATCATTTACAATGAAACTTAACTTGGCTACAATTCAACCCTTTTCTGAAAAGCAGATAATTGTAGCAGTCACATACTAAGAGGCCTGGCAGTGTGAGAGACAGGAAGTCTGCTCTGAGTGCTGGGTCTCACCACAAAAAAAAACTGACAAACTCCTTTTCCTGCTCGCTGCAGTGCAGCTGCCTCCTACTACATCACTGAGTAAATAAATTATCCTTCAGCTATTAATCCCAACGTGTCTGCAGCTGGCGTCGTATATTTACTGCTTTATTGTTGTTATTTAGTTTCAACTCAATATGTTCCATATAAAACCCTAAAGAGCTGAACCTGTGAGTAACACACCCACATCGCTCGGACTGATGGGATGAAAACTACTGTCTCACTGAATCAGACAAAAAAAAAAAATCTGTCATTTCTCTGCTTGATTTGATAAATGTGTGTTCAATAAAATATAAGTCAGCCACAGTCAGTTTGTGAGACGTTGTCAGACTATGTCGGTCGCAGACGTTAGTAAAGCTAACACAGCTAGCATCGCTAATTTTCGTACGCACTGAAATTGAAATAGAAATTAGCCGGTTAATTGGCAAAGGCTATTTTCGCAACGTTAGCAGCTCAGTGGGCGTATAACGGGATTGATGCTAGCATCCGACGGGAAAACGCCCCGATTTGTTGGTGGTGTTGGTCTTGAAAAAATTATAAAACGAGGCTCCAGCTAACAACCATCGCTAGCGACCCAGAAACTTGGTTTAAGCTTCTCTTAGCATCAAGCTCTGAATTAGCAGGATGTTCACTTCAACCGCTAATGTTAGCTATTGTTGCTTTTTAACGGCGAAGCCGCGACCTAACGCGGCACCGAGACGATTTAATAATGAATAAGAAATGAGATAAGAGAAATCGGCAGCGTTTACCTTACAGTCCTCACAGTGTGGAGAGCTACAGACAAACTAAAGTTGACGATGAACAGCGGACTTGGCGGACACCTCAAATTCTTCAGATTCCGCTGCAGCAGCTTCCTTTAGCTCACAGACCACAATGCACCGGGACAGAGAGCAGAGAGCTGCAGACAAGAGGGGCTCAGACCTGACACCACTGACACAAAATATGATATATAATAACATAATGAAATACGCTAAATGTATTTCGCAACTTACAAAATATATACAAAAGTTTAAAATGTAAAATATGGGGCACAAGTTTAGATTCCGTGTCTTATCTAGGAGGAGAAAGGGAGAGCCAAGTGTATATATATATATATATATATGTGTGTGTGTGTGTGTGTGTGTGTGTGTGTGTGTGTACAGTCAAGCCTGGGAATTATTCATACCCCTGGCAAATTTTGGCTTAATGTTACTTTTATTCAACCCGCAAGTTTCTTTTTGATTGGAAATGATATAGATGTCTCCCAGAAGATAATAAGACAATGTATAAGAGGCATCATTGTGGAAAAACATATTTATCAGCTTTTATTTACATTTAAACAAAAAGTGGCATGTCCAAAATTTCAAACTTGGTATAGAACAAAAGTTCTATACCAGTCTAAATAGTCCAAGTTGTTCAAAGCATCCTAATTACCCTGATTCATTGGGAATGGCTGTTTTAATCAACTCAACAGGTGGAAAAAAAATAGCAGCTCTCCACAGTTGGTTTGTGGACAGTCATGGCTAAGACAAAGGATCTCCCTGAAGACCCACAGCTGCGCATTGTGGCTGCTCACAAGTCAGGAAAGGGCTATAAGGCCACATCTAAATGTTTTCAAGTTCCGGTGGGTAGAGTGCAAAGTATTATAAAAAAAAAAAAAAAATAGAAGATGTTCCACACTGTGGAAAATCTCAGAGGATGTGGTCGGAAGCCAAAAGTGACACCTGTGCTGCCCAGGAGGATAGTGAGAGGTGAAAAAGAATCCAAGGGTCACCACCAAGGCCATCCTGGTGAATCTGGCCTCTGCTGGTGGTGGCAACATCTCAAGGCAGACAGGCCAACGTACACTGCACACTGCTGGTCCATGGACGCAGACCAAGGAGGACACCACTCCTCCAGATAAGACACACAAAAGTCCGCTTGGCCTTTTCAAATGCACATCTAGACAATGAAGAAGACTCCTGGTCTTCTGTATTATGGTCAGATAAAACAAAATTTGAACTGTTTGGCCACAATGATGTATCCTTCATTTGACATAAAAAAGGAGAAGCCTTCAACCCTAAGAACACCATCACACTGTTAAACATGGTGGTGGACACCAGTGGACATTTCAGCACGACAATGACCCTAAAACATTAACATTTTACAGTGACTCAGCCAGAGTCCGGACTTGAATCTAATTGAGAATCTGTGGAGGGAGCTAAAGATCAGGGTGATGGCAGGGAGACCCTCCACCCTGAAAGAGTTGGAACACATTGCTAAAGATGAACAGGCAAAAATACCAGTTGTGACATGCTGTAATGGCCAATAAAGGCTTTTCAATTGATTATTGAGTGCCACTTTTTTTTTTTAAATGTAAATAAAAGCTGAGAAATATTTTTTTCCATGATGATGCCTCTTGTACATCATCTTATTATCTTCCGGGAGACACCTGTAACATTTCCAATCAAGAAGAAATTTGCTGGTTGAATAAAAGTAACTTTAAGCCGAACTTTGCCAGGTGTATGAATAATTCCAGGCTTGAGTATATGTATATATAATATGTTGTAAACTAAAGAAGTCACGTTCTGTTGACAAATGGAGGTCTTTTGAGTAGGAAATCATGTGGATTTCACAGATTATCCAGCGGCCAATTTGTTGTGGATGTGTAAACTCACTAGGCCAGCTCCACTAAGTTGTCCTCTGAGGTCAGTGACTCTCCTTGTTTCCCCCTAACTCAAGTCCTTGCCTGAACAAGTGTGTAGGTATGAGAGCGATGCAGCCACCCTCAGACACACCCTCACATGTTTATCACTTGATCATCCCTCAGATGCCCAAACACTTCCTGCAGAAATCTCTCTCTGCCAGCACAAACACAGCTGACATCTCCAATTACTCATGCCAAAAAGGAAATAAAAACAAATCAGACATCATTATAATGGCTTTATCTTCTGACAAAATTCGTGTTACTGTGTTGAAAAGGTGAAAGCTGCTATTTCTTTTGTTAAATAAAACAATTTTGCGCAAGCAGCTTATGGTCTAAATCAATGTAACCCTGATCATAGCAGAGCCTCCAATCACCAACATCAGTCAGTTTAATGCATAAAACCTAGATCACATGAAGCCACTTGAGGCATCAGAGGCATCATTACTTTTAACATGAAATGCATGACAGCACAGAGACCATTACTTTGACTGCAGCTGTTATCGTCAGGGCTCATTGGTTACGAGCTAAGCGAGAACTGTTAACCAGCGTCATCTCATTAATTCTGACTGATGTTCTGAAAGTCATTTCACATGAAAAAAATTCATCACTTTTATACATTTATATAGTTTCACTTTTATATGAAAGAGATATAAAGACTACTTCAGATTCTACAGGGAAGCGGCTCGTTGGTCTAGGGGTATGATTCTCGCTTTGGGTGCGAGAGGTCCCGGGTTCAAATCCCGGACGAGCCCAGTTTTTGCCGGTGACAATGCTTAGTCTTTTGTTTTCGTGGTCAATGATTTCTCACCATTATGATCTATTTCGTGTTATATCGTGACTTCATTTACAGGCGTGACCACCCGATTGGGCCTGTCTATGGTATGTGAAGCATTATTATACTGATCTCTTGTGGACTTTGGTAGTACTACAATTAGGGTTTTCTATTACACATAGAATTTAGTCTCATAAATTTAAATTCATGTTGTAGTTTGCTGACCCACTTTTTCTTACGGTAGAGATAACGAGCAAGGAAAGCATAATAATAATAATAATAATAATAATAATAATGATAAAACAAAATGTATTTGCATATCACAGTATTATATTTTTACAAGGTTACAAATAGGTGTTTTATATAAGGATAAAGGATAAAGAACAACAATAAAACCCCAAAGCAGTGAAATTAAAATGAAATAAATTACTATTCACATGGAGACCACATGAGTCCCATCAGATGATTTGAATCTGAGATGGTACCTAGGTTATACAGAGTTAGTAAACCTTACATATACACAGGGGGATGATTGTGTAAAACATATATCAGTGATAACATGAAATCAGTGACTACATTTTGAAATATAGGAACAATTAAGAGACCACTGCAGGAGGGACAAAACTGGTGTTATGTGTGTGTTACGACCTTGTTTTCCTGAACCAGTGACAATCTTGGCATCAGCATTTTAGAACAACAGAAAGGGTTCAGTCTGACCGACAGACACTTGACAAGTTTTAAGACTAGGTAGCAGGATGTGTCTGTGACGTACTATTTACCCAAGTTCACCCAAAATACATGTTACCAGTTTCGACGGATGAGGAAAAGTTCATGCAAAGCAGTTCTGTGGTTTTGAGGCATCTTTCATTTCCTGTCTCTCTGTGCTACATAACACCTGTGCATTTTATGTCTATATCACATATCTGTACCCATTCTGTACACAATCTCAGTCTATGATCTATGGGCACTGAAGGAGCATTAGACGACTTAAAATATGCTCTCTCAATGCCTCTCTGTCTTCACCCAGTAGGGGTTTATCTGAGCTTGCTGTCGTGACAGCATCTCTGCCTCCTTCCCTCCAGTCCAGCTCATAATAGCCACTGCTCTGCTCTGCTTAACACACATCTAGGAGACATCTTGGTAAATACCAGCCACTTTCTCTGTCTGTTACAGTGAACATATCATCGCCACAGGAGCAACACTACCTCAATTATTTCCATAAGCCTCTTAGCAGCCCCATGTTCTGTCAATTGTAGTGTGGCCTCATACTAAGAAGTATGAATTTCTATATATTTTTAGTTCCTCTTTTCTGGTACTCTCCCTCTTAATGTGGTAAAAGGTTTCATGTTTTGCCATGAATAAGAGCGGTAGATGTGACAGTTCTCAGTTTTCTGAATTGATGCTGTAAATCTCATTCCTCAAAGAAGCGAGTGGGACAGATAAAGCTAAAGGACCATACCAGTGTTTTTTTATGCCTTGCCTTATTTGTACTTTCTAGGAAGACACATTTCCATACATTTCATACACTCCATTATAAAAATCACACAGAAGCAGAAAGTGGTAAATGTGAATCAGAATGTGAATGTGAACATGGGTGGAAAGCTCTCACACATTTCTATGTGTAGAGGACTGCTGCTAAAGCTTTAATTTGTTTGTGCTCCTGACTCACACCAGTGTAAAGGACTATGTTTTAATGGCTCCATGCCAGTGACAGCTGTGGCCTGAAGTGACATGCATTCAGGTTGTCACATTCTGGTGATCATGGTATCTTAACTAAATCCTTCAAACTTGCCAAAGACATTTACTTGGACGATAGGATAGTAAATAGACTTCTAAAGGTAATTGTGACCTCACAAAACATACTTTATTTCCTTTTGAATGTGATATATCAAGACCCACCTGAGCAAATTTTGCAAATATAATCTGGTTAGATTATGAGGCCAAGGTCACAGTGACTTCACATTCTTGTAAACACGTTAAACCAGAAATCCCCCGAATGAATGCCATGACATTTGACACACACAGTCACTTGGATTCAAACATGAACAATCAGAATTTGGTAGCTAAAGGTCAAAGGTCACTGTGACATCATAGAACATGTTTTGGGCTCTTGAAAGTGATATCTCAAGACCGTCTTGAAGGAATCACTGCAAAGTTGTCAAAGTTGTGCAAAATATAATATCAAAGATGATAAAATGTACAATCCAGGAAGAAAACCAAGAGGAAAAAGAATTTGACACTAGGTCAGAGTGGCCTTGACTGGAAGTTTCGTGTTGTCACAAAAAAAAAAAAAAAAAAAAAAAAAATTCACAGTCTGATTAAAGATCTGGGTTGTCACTCATTATTCATCTTATGGTTAACAGGTGTTTTGTTTTGTAGAGCAGCAATTAACTTTTATAAAAAATTTTATAATGAGCTTCTAAATGTTGAGGAACATTGTTTTAAAATTCTCTATCGTCTTAAATATCTGTGACTAAACAAGTTTTATTGAAGAGAGAACTGAAATCCTTATATCATCTACAAATACCATTACAAATACAAGTACAAATTCTATAAAAATATATAATAAACCTAGAGTGCTAAACCTATAATAATGTTTGTTTTTTTTACTGGCTATTGCTACAAGACCCATTTGTTACCTCTTAAATGCTCCATAACCTGATTTCAGATCACATCACTGAGTTATCAGCAACTTATTGACAATTTCCATGTTACGGTGACAATGTGACAATTATACATCATGTCTGGAATGACATCTCTTAAATTATTATTATTATTATTATTATTTTATTATTATTATTATTATTATTATTATCCTCCTTCAAGAACCTTTACACAACTATTCTATAAATGTATAAAATGCTTTTGGAGCCAGAATCAGAGAAAAAAAAAAAAAAACCTCTAGCTACTGGTTCAGTTTCCTCCTCCCTCCATCACCATCATAACCCCCTTAACCAGTCTGTCATTTAAAGTAAGCAGCCACCTGCTTAGCCGGCACCTTTCACTTTTCAAGCGGCACTTAATTTACTGCAGGACATTTTAAATCTCCTGCCTGAGTCGCTGACAAATGCCTGGTTGCAAATGTATCTCATTGACTGCTGACTCGGTTGTATTACAAGCTGACTGATAATGTGGCCTTCAGGTTTTATCCTCAGATGTTGGAGGAAGTGTATGAATTTAACTTGGATGGGGCCTTATAAAAGTGTAGAGGCAGGCAGAGGCGAGCAGACCCCCACCCTCTCCATACTCTCACCCGCGCAGGATTGAAGCTATCTGCCACACAGCTAAAGCATATTCCATCGTCAATGTGTCAAGGGGAAAGCTATTAAAACTGCTTTACTTTTCCTAAGTATCATGAGAATAAGCGCGAGATTTAGTGAAATCCCCCCAAGAGCAATGAAAATCTTGGGGATTTTCCCCTTAAAATGTTTCCTAATGGACTGCTCAGAAGTGTCAGAAACTCTTGTTGGACTTGAATGTAGTTTCTGGATTTCAGTGAATTTACTTGGAGCTGAAATGACAAAATTTGAAGTACGAGTGCATCAGAACTTTCCACATAATCAGATAGAAAACCATTCATCGGTTCGTCGGCGTACAATGTTACATTTCCCAACTTGGCATAGAATATTTCAGTCGTCAAATGAACACGAATGATTTTTAATGAAATAAAAGTGTATTTGTACATTTGAAAGTTCTCAGTGCATGTGTGAATACAGGTTTAGCTTTACCATGATGTGCAGAAAAGTACAACATAACGATGTGACGAATCACCTGATCAAGAGGCCACTTCTCTATGTGAGGACCTCGGCCTTCATCTCATCAAGTCTGAAGTCTGTCTCTTCAGAGCAGCTCTCTGTCAGTCAGGAGACAGTGAAAACATGAATTTACAGGATGTGCCACTCATTTCTCTAACCATTGAGTAAACAGTTTTAACCAGAAGGTGGATATTTATCTCAACATGTGGGAAACTGGTCTTCATCTTAATCTAATCGAACATTTTAAAACCTGGTTGATATAATTTAGCTTTTCAGATTTCACAGTGTCAATGATATTTCCAGAGAGTGTATATTAAAAAGTAATTCAAACTAGTAAATATTAGTCAATCTGATTGAATGTAAATTAGTTTATTCTAACTGAATAGGATGTGCATAAATAAGACCATGTTTGCAGTGACAGGGCCTCAAAAAAAACATTCTGTGTTGATTAAACAGCTAAATGTTTTTTTTTTTTTTAAATAAATTACATAGATGTTTGGTCTGTGAAAGAGTTTTTAAAAATGAAGAAAATGCCCAAGCTGACGCTGTCATATTTGTTTTTTTGTATTTTAGCTCAACCAACAGTTTGAATCGTAGACATATACACTTTGAATGTTATGATCAAAAGATGATTAGAATCTACTTATCTTTTCAATGGATAAGTCAATGTAAAGTAGAGGCTTTTGATTATATTATATGCATATATGTTCTGTCTAGAGTGTAATTTACTCCAAGTGAGTATTAATAATGGAGGCCTCAGTTGAGCTGCCATTATACCAGATTTACAGTAGGGTCGGGGAACAATTCAGTCAGGATCAAGAGATATGTAACCAGTAATTATATTTGCCAATAGTTATTCAGTTAATCAATGCAGTAAATTAGCAGAGGCCATCAGTGTTTTGTTCGCCAGCGTTCCGCAGACTTGATAGATTCTTTTCTTGTCAAACATTGGCACGCTCCCGCGGTCCGGGGGCATGGTCTGCCTCTCTGTGTCATCTTTCATTTCCTTTTCACCCCCAGGTCTTTCTGTACCTGTCAATTTCTTTCTACTGTGTGACTCCTTAATCCACCTGAGTGCATGGAGGACAGTTTTGACATAAGAAGAAAAGATAGACTCCTAAGGAGAGAACCAGTATCTTTAGAGCCTGGAGGATAACCGGATTACCACAGCCATTTTGTGCTGCTGGCAGTTTTTCTTATTACCCATTTTCCACCCCCCCTACCTCATCTCTCCACAGTTGAAATGCTGCCCTTTCTTAGAAGTCGAAGCAAACACTGACTAGTACACAAAAAACATACTTTCTGTGTTTCTCTTCAACTAAAACAGCAGAAAGTTTTGCACACAATAACAATGTCGCAAATAGAACAAAGACACAGATAACAGATTTCTCCAAACCACCCATCATGTCTTCCACCTCTCGCTCTGTTGTTCTCACAGTTTTTATGTTTTCACTGTTAAAACATCGTCCCTTTGTGGATGTAATCAGCGTCTCTGTGTGGTGGTGGGACCCTCCTGTGAGCGAGGCCTGAACCTACAGCACAGTAGATAACAACACAGCTATGAGGAGGCAGATCAGCTGTCTGACCCCTGCTGCCAATCACTTTATCCCTCCGGTCCGTCTGCTCCGAGGAAAACCCACAGAAAAAAAAACCTCCCTGGAAACATCTTATCATCGCCGGCACCACTGGATCTTCTGTGTCCATTTATTTCTCCTTTGAAGAAGCCCACAGTGTCTTTGACCGTGGGAGGTAAATGAAATAAAGGCCTCCTCCTTGCCTGATATCTGAGTTTATCGCTGCCACCAAAACCTAAACCAACCACCAGGTCTGTCTACGGACAAGCGTGTCATGCTTCTGTCATGGTAATAATCCCTTTTTCTGCAAAAGCCATTTCGGGCCCCTTTGAAGCAGCCTGGAAGCTCCCACTTAGACCCCCACAAAGCTGGTATTAAAAACCTTGTAAAATGAGCTTCCTGGTTATATTCATACAGTAATCTCCTACATTTTCTACACATCGAGGTAGCTATATACCTTGTAAAGTATAAGTTAAGTTATTCTCAGGAATTTCTCCATCAATGTCATTTCAATAACAGACAAGATGGCTAAAACATATATTTGATCAGATAAGGTAACAGTTATTATAAAAACTGTAACAATCAATGGAGTCACCCAGGGACAGTGAATTATGGCTGTGATTAATATTGATTTTGTAGAAAATGGGGGAGGGAGAGGGTGAGTCACATATTAATATGATAAGACACTCACATTGCATGATGGGAAAAAGTTCAAGATTTTCACATAAGTTGATTTTTAGGGCAAAGTCTTGCACATATGCAGCATCATGTCATCTGTGGTTTCATTCTGAAGTTAAAAAGTCTGCTACTTTTCAACCAGGATTCAGTATCATCCACCAATGTTTGATTCCTTGTAGCCTGGAGAAGATTTCAAAACAATGTTTAGACTTTCATATTGGTGAAAAAAACAGCTCTAAACCATTTCCTTGAAAGTTTCCTGGAAATAAATGTGTATTCCAGCGCCACGTGAGGCTAAAATATATCAGTTTGATGCCGTTCTGAAGAGGAATGATTGTATTTCAATAAAGTGACAAAATCCAGATGAGAACATTATTTCTTTCTTTTTTGGATGAGGCTACAAAATGTGTAGTTCGGCAGCCGCTGGTTTAATGGCATGGTTTCAAATGATTAAAACATAAAGTGCAGCAACTTCTGAGTGGACTTCATCATTGAACAAATGAGCCATGTGGGTCATGATATTGTCATTTAAATATATGCGTAGCTGCAATTGGAAATAAATTCCATGTAGCTCTTAAAAAACCTTTATATTTGTAGTTTTCTGCTTATGTAGCGCAGCAGATTAACTTTCCCCCCCTGTGCTCTGGAGAGGAGGGAGTCCCTCACAAGTGTTGTAGTCACTTTTTTTAAAAAGGATTAGAGTGCTCTCTCTCTCTCTCTCTCTCTCTCTCTCTCTCTCTCTCTCTCTCTCTCTCTCGTTCCCATTGGCCGTGACAGTGATGTGGTGATGAGTGGTCGACATGCTCAGCTTCATCCATAACAAGCTTCCAACTTGGTCCCATTTATGCGCCAGAGCTTTGCGCCTTCTGTAGTTCTTCAGTTCAACTTGGTGTAAATGTTTCAGTCAAAACGGAAAATACAGTTTTTAGTGTTTTATTGACAAAAATATATAGAAAATATATTTTAACTCAATCCATGTTTGGTACTTCTTTGTCATTTTTCCTTTTACGCGCAAGAGGAGCATGCGTTTTTTGGAGAGGTGACTTACTTTAGTAGTCGGATCTGAGAGTGTGTCAGAGAGTTTTAATTAATGTGTCCGCTTCTGAGATGGCGAAACCTTTAGATCACATTAAAAGACCGATGAACGCCTTCATGGTGTGGTCCAGAGGCCAGAGGAGAAAGATGGCCCAGGAGAACCCGAAGATGCACAACTCTGAAATCAGCAAGAGACTCGGCGCAGAGTGGAAGCTACTCTCCGACTCTGAGAAACGTCCGTTCATCGATGAGGCCAAGAGGCTTCGGGCTCAACACATGAAGGAACATCCAGACTATAAGTACAGACCCCGGCGCAAACCCAAGAGCCTCCTGAAGAGAGAACGGTTCGTTTTCCCGCTGCCGTCTTTGCTCGGGGAGGCAGCGGAGCACTTCAAGGGATTTTCCATGGACTCCTTTCTCGTCCCTGGGGATAAAGCCAGGACTCTCCTCGCCCCCACATCCTCCTCTTCCTCCTCGTCTTCGTCCTTCTCTCTCCTGGAGCCTGTGGCGCAGTTCAGCACCGGAGCTGTCCACAGGATGGCGGAGATACCACACACTCTGGCCGCAGGCGTTCTGCCCTACAGCGCGCACACCTTTGGGTACCAGAGTGGAGGGATTGGGGCTCCGGTTTGTCCCGGACCCCACACCCACACCCACCCGTCACCCTCTGGCCCTGGGTACGTACTGCCATGTAACTGTAGCGCCTGGTCTGCGGCAGGTTTACAGCCTCAGGTTGCGTATATTCTCTTCCCTGGAGCGATGAGTAAGAGCAGCTTGGACTCATACACTTCATCCAGCCCCAGCGTGTGACAGCGCATCAGGACGCGCGGGCGTGGAAAGTTTGCGCACAGGATACATATAACATGACTGAATATAACTACAAATATCACAGCAAAATGTTCACTCGAATACAGCGTTTAAGTGCTTTTCAATGAGTCCAGTGCCAGCACACAGTCCACCACATCTTACTCCTTATCCCACAGTGACTCAGAGTATTGTCTGAAGATGCCATTTTGTGTAAAACAAATTACAAAAGCTTACTTTTCCACTCATAACTTTTCTAAATAACTACTCAGAACAGATGACTGCTGTCACTCAGATGGACATAAAGCTGTTTTTTTTTTTTTCTTGGCATGTTTATTTATCCAGGCTTAAAATAAGACATCGAGTCTAATTTTGCATTTTTTAATTTTCAAAGGTTGGACATTGTATTTGTCTCAGTATGTCAGCCTGTCTACATACTGTAATTTTGTTTTTGGAAATTGTAAATGTTTCAATAAAGATCTGCCTTATTATGGTTAGTATCTTTTTTTAACCTTTGGAACATGTTATTTATCATAAACAATGTTAATGCGATGGTGGCGCAGCTTGTTTTTCAGATGATCCAGGTAACTGTCACATGTCATTTTACATTAGACTGAGGAGGTAGCAATCGGTTCATTTTGATGAAGTTGTCATATCAGTATGTTTTCATGTTTCTGTTCTTCTGTTTGGTCGGGCAAACTGACCTTTAGCCACTTTGATAAGGTTCATAAACACTCAGACAAAAGAGAAATAGATTTTCAAATTGCAGGCTTCAAAAAGAAAAAGTCCACACGAACTGAACGAATATTGTATTTTCCTGTTCAACAGTGTTTGGTGACTGTACTGTGTGAGCGTTTCTGTGTGTTTGTGAGTGAGGCAGAGTAAGCCAGGACGATGATAAGAGAAGAATAGAAACTTCTCTCGCACCAGTTGTTGACAAAGTGATAAGGTGAAAAGTTGAATCATAGAAATCGTATGAGGCACGGTTTGTTTCGGTTAGTAAGAGTGAACAAAACGTCTCACTGAAACCACTCCGATTGAGTCTCAGTGTCCAACAGACGATATCCTGGTTCAAATGCCAATGATCTGAATGCTGATTGGTATATTTTAGTCAAAGCACAGAGGTTTTTTAACAGCATCCTTAGCTGGACATCGGTTGGTGAAGTTCATTTGTCCTGAGAAGCTCAGGAAGAGAGAATGAAGGATGCTGTGTCTGGTTTAAAGTCCTCACACTGATTAGACTTCATCTTATTGAAATATAAAAGAGTTGAATATATCAATTAGTGTTTTATCAAAAAGGACAGAGATGCAGATCTATAGCTGGGCTTGAAAAAGTGAAAAAATGTTTTACGTTACTGCTTTGACTTGTACTGTATTTTTAAGTAACACGTTCAGGCCTGATATCAGCTTTTCTATTTGTCATGTGAAAGTTTTCCGTATGTTTTTAGTCCATTAGTTTGTTTGCAGACATGTGTTGTCACTGTGAATTACAGCATGTTACTCACTGACCAACAGGCTGGCAGTTTACTGAACACCCCAAGGAGTCAGTGATTCAGTTTCCAGTATTTACATTGAAACAGTTAGTTCTCATTTAGGTGCCAGGTGTGCCTATCACCACTGTGTCCACACCTCTCAGCTCAAGGCCCAACCCATATCTCTCTATCACCCACTGGGTGAAACCCAGTCACCTCCGCCCAACACCACCATCACTACAAAACGCCACTGAGCCCAGTTTCATTCTGCACCTGTTCACATCTGACACCTTCACTCCGACAGTCATACATTCAACTTTGCTTTAACTATTAGGATTTGTGTTTATTTGCTAAACGCACACACTTTGTGGTCCCCAGTGTATTTTCTAATTTGTGAAAGAGAAAACAACGATGGCTCCATCAGTGCTGCAGAACGGTGGATTTGTTTTGGGTTTGATCGGAGCAGCGGCTCTCATCGCAGCCACCGTCATGAACAAGTGGAGTGTGAAGGACAGGCAGGGGGACGTGGTGACATCGGTTTACACCTACAAAGGTCTGTGGCAGGACTGTGAGACAGCATCCTCTGGATTCACTGAGTGTCGCCCGCTCTACGGTCTTTTGGGCTTCTCAGGTAGGACACAACTATTTCCTCCTCATGTCGACAATGAAACATGTTTAAACTGTGTCCAGACTTCAAGCTCCTTTACTCTGAAGGTTCCCCGAGAAATCTTTAGAGCATTAAACTGTGCACAACTGTTTTAAAACTTGCCTTTTCCAAAAGCAAGGTGAGGAGGACGTTCTCTCACTACCTGTTGAGATCCCAGAGGCCTCAATTAGTTCCTCTCAGCAGACAAGACAGGAGGTTTTTAATCTGTAGAGATCAGTCTCTTTCGCTTTCATGGAGATTATAGGGACATCACAAGTACTGGAGCAAACAAATATTATTATAATGTAATCTTTATGAAATACTGAGGTCATTAAGGAAGATTTCTGAAGATAAAATTAGGTAAAGGAGATAAAACCTCTTAGAAAACTCAAATAGGCAGAAAGGAAACAGAGCTTCTCAGCAATAAAATGATTTCAATTAATATTGTTTTAAAATGATTTTACTCTCGACCTGCTTCTCTAAGTTGTCCTCTTGCGAGCTCATTTCCTCAAGTCAAGCCTACTCCTATCAGTGTTTGCAGTACTTTGCAGTGCATTGTGGCCTGTAATGGACAGACAGGCTGCAAGTCAGTCAACAGCGTTATCAGAAACAGAACAAACAACAAGCAAAGGTTCCTTTAACACACCCAGTGTAACTGCAGGACAATACTCACCACATTAGTTAATGTGGTGATGAAAAAAAAAACACAGATGATGACATTATTCTCAGATTAATTTTAAAAAAAAAACAAACAAAAAAAAAAACAATCAGCTTTTTACATTAACAGTTTTGTAAAATAGTTTTGTAAAAGTTGGATATTAATTGTTTTGTACTGATAGAAATTAAAACTAGAAATCTGAAACGTTTTAGCCGCTGTGGGAGATTAAATTGATTAAATTTAAGGCAGATTATGAACCTTTAAGATAAAATGTATTTTAATTTGATGACTTTTAGGACACCAGAAACTAAGTGATTCAGTTTTTTCCATCAGAACTTCATTGTTGACAATGTGTGGAATAAAACCTCTGAACATATCAACAATTAGCGTGGGTGAATTTGGACCAGTGACCTCAGTGTTTCTAACATTTTCACTGATGTAATATTTTGTGACGATGCGTTTCCTGTCCACCAGGTGCCTTCCAGGCGGTGCGAGCGCTGATGATAGTGGGTGTGGTGCTGAGTGTACTCGGAGCTGTGACCTCTGTCTTCTCCCTGACCTGCCTCACTATGACCAACATGGAGGACGCCACCAAGGCCAAGATGAGCCTCACAGCTGGAATCATGTTCATTGTTGCTGGTATGTGTAGAAATCTTTAGAAATCTTAGAAGCATCAGTAAAGATACATGACGTTATATGTGACTCATATGTTAGGTTTCTGTGTGTAAATCGCTGACCTCATGTTTACGCGTGTGTGTTTGTGTGTGTGCTCCTCGATTAGGTGTGTGTGGCATCGCAGGAGCCTCAATCTATGCCAATCAGATTGTGGCCAGTTTCAGGATGTCCACTTACCCCAACTACGGAGGAGGAATGATGGGAGGAGGCATGGGGATGGGTGGAGGAATGGGAGGAATGGGGGGAATGGGAGGAATACCCACGTAGGATATTTGACTTATCTGTTTGTTTTTAAATATTCTTTCCATACTGGACATGCTCTTATCTTGCTTTACTAAGTTGTGTTTTCTGTCTTTGTCAGATACACATTTGGCCCTGCGCTGTTTGTAGCCTGGATAGGAAGCGGCGTCCTGATCATTGGTGGCGTCCTGAAGTCACTGGCTTTCAGGGAAATAGTGAAAGATGAAAAACCACGGTGAGTCCAGCACAGATTGGTGATATTAAACGATAAGAGCGTAACCAGGCTTGATAAAGATATAATATGCATCCTTAGAATACATTTACCCTCATGACATGTGCTCCCTCTTGCCTCTCAGGTACCCTGGGGTTGCTTACAAACCTCAGTCTCGCACCAACGCCGACCTGGGCGACCAACACTCAGAGGGAAAGAAAAGCCAGCATTATGTGTAACTTTAACAGCCTCAGCACTCACTGTTTGTTTTTGCTAAGGTGTATTTAGCTTTTCATGAGCAGCATGCTTTGTGGGATGTTTATTTTTCCAGTTGTCTCATATACGCATTCAATACAGCATCTTTACTCTCTGATAATGGTAATAATAATAATTACAATGGTAGTTACGACATCTCACATCCTCACATAATACAAAACCAAGATGTGATAAAATATTTAGTTTTCACATACACGTCTTAGTGGTTACTAGATATTTATAAATGTGTGTAATTGAAGCTTTTTTTTTTTACTTCAGTTTTGTTGAATCATTTATTTCTATATTTGACAATAAAACACTGATTTCTGACGTGTGTGTGAGCGTTAACTGTACTGTCGCTTTGTGCAGCCGACTAGGATTGTGATGTTTTGCTTGAAGCATTGGAGGTAAAATCTAAAAAAGTCTGGCTGTTTTTCTTGTATGTGCCTGTGTAATAATGTTATATATCTGCACCACAGCTTCACCTCACTCTAAAAGAAGAGAGATAATAAATAAAATCTAACATGATCTAAGAAAAGGACAGAAAGCTTAAATGATCTTTAGTTGTTTTATCATTTTAAAGAGAATGTAGAAAAAGCTACAGATGGATTTATGTTTGACCTCATTTTAGAACTTTGTCTTTACAGTTTAAAGTCTCCTCCATCCTGAAACCTTATTGCTTGTTGTTACTTCACCTGGATGTTTGATTTTCTTGATCTGAGGTGCAATTATTCCTTTTTTCATTAGGAGAGAAAAGTAGACATAATGTAAGATATTACAACATTGTATTTTAACTTTGTTTGTGAAAAAACTTACATCCAAAGTCATTTCTTGGCTTATTAATCATACCACCACTGTTGTAGAACCAGGCCGTTTCAAACCACTAGATGTCAGCAGATTCACATCTGTGGTTTTAACTCAGTTTGAGCTCAGACGCTTGAAAAATTACCTGGTTTACAAACGTGATCCTGTGTGATCACTGTGTGTGTGTGTATTTAAATGAAACACTATAGACAGAAACATCTTCAGAGGCTTTGTTTATTGTTTCATATTTAAACCTCCACCTCAAAAAAATAAAGATCCAAAATGACTCCAGTTTCTCTTGAAAACAGAGGATGAAGAAAAGCACAATAAAACATCAGACCTCACATCCCAGCATTGGTTTACTGTGACGTCTTCACTAAAATGTGCTTCTGCAAAAACATCTGAATTTGAAGAGCAACGAGGATCCATCCAGTCTCACTACATATGCCATCAATCACAATGCTGAGCGTTATAAAAAATAATTATACAAGAATATCAGACAGAGGCAGAACAGTAACTCCCACAGACAAACAACTGAATTGGTTGTAATGTGGCATTAATAAATCTTCTCATACCTGACGGAGCAGATTTTATCTGGGATTCATCTATGATGTTGATCATTATTTTGGGTGTGCTGCCCCTCGAGTTATTTATGATGAGTTATTTGGTCAAATTCAGACAACGTGTGATTTTTCAAATACAAAAACAGTCAGAGAGAGCAGTCATTTAACAACCACCTATCTATCAAGGCCGAGTCGTGTACAAATAGGTAAATAACTGATTGGTCAGTTCATCAAAACTACATATATATATAAAAAAAAAAAAAAACAACGTTTCTCTAACCATGCAGATATGTTGTTTCATTTGCTGAAGTTTTGAGATTCCTGCTGCAACATAAATACAACAGAGGCGAATGGACTTTTATTTCCAATCGGACCATTTTTACAGTCAAGTTTGATCTGACAGTTTGTTCTGCAGTAATCAGGATGCTGTTTTGGGACAGATGAGTTTCCACAGCCTCAGCACATAAAACACAAAATATCTGCACAGTGATATAAAACTGGTCTAATGTTTTTCTTTGTAATTTTAAGGAGCTGACCCTTTCACTAAAGACTTAAAAAAAAAAAAAAAAAGTTGGATTTGTGTCTATATCCGGTCTAATTTCTCACTTAGGAACTCCTCCACACTGTCTGTGTTCCACTTGAGGATGCTGAGTTCTTCAGCGATGTTCCCGTTATCGTCCAAAAGCTTTAGCACAGGATCTGAGCCTCTGACGTACTGTGGTGTGACCGGGGATGAGTGACGAACAGAGGGGGAAAAAAGAAGGGGTATTAAAAAAAAGCCGATGTAACATCAAGACAAATTAAAGTTCAGAGAAACGTGCGTGTGTCATCTGATCTTGGACGTCACAATGGATTGATCGTCCCTACCTTGATCTGAAGACCCTTGAACATCTTCGGCTTGTCACTCCTGACAAAAGCTGAGGAGATAAAACACTGGTGAGACAACTGTTGTGCAATGCATCAGTCAATTAGCCTTTCTATTTTAGTACTAAACTCTGTAATTAGTGACAACTGCAAACCCTCCTGAGAGTTTCGTGTTAACAGTAAAGGAAGACAGTTGAGAACACACAACGGCTACGGCCGAAGTAAACAAACCACAGCCATATGGCACAGGCTGGAGTCCAGACGTCTGCTCCTGTACTGAAGCGAGCTGCGGTTTAGTCCATCAGTGTAACCTGACGCTGAATTAACCAAATGTTACGCTGAGCAGAGAGAGGGGGGGGTGGGTGTTTTCTCTCAAGACAAAGGATATAAAAAAAAAAAAAAAAAAACTTCAAAAGCTTTTTTGAAAAGCAGCCCGCAGGCATTTTAGACCACCTACTGCAAAAAAAAAAAGACTTCAACAGGATATATTTTTACACTCAGGAGGACACGAGCCAGGACACAAGCTCATTTTCAGTAAAGAGCCGATATTTCACATTAAGATAAGTATCAGAGCATAATCTTGTCCCAGTAGAAAACTCACCTTGGACTTGGGGGAACCTCCCCAATTTTCATCCACACACCTCAAGGATGGCTCCAGGATAAAGCTGTGTACAAAGAAACACAGTGTAAAATAATCCACAGGGAGGTTGTTTTTTTTGTTTTTTTTTTCCTGCACACACACACACACACACACACACACACAGACAGAATAGACGGCGGCCCTGCTGGTGGCAGGACGCCTGGCCTGGAGGAGTAATTTGATTCAGCCAGACTGATTCATAAACGTGTCTGGGCGACTCCTTGGGGGTCATTAAACTGTGAGCCTGTGCATATGGAGCAGGGCTGATGGATGGCGGTTTGTGCAGGGCTCACTTGTAATCAAACCTCCAGCACCAATTTACAATAAGTTAGAGGAAATTGGAGTGTCACAGCAGTATTTCAAGACCGCGCTCTGCTTTCCGTTTGTGAGGAGGACAGTGGTAAATGGCCTGCTCGGCCGCTTCACACAAGCAAATTAAATTAAGCATGCAAAGCCGAGATCCTCTCCTCTTCCTCTCGTCCCCTGTGTTTCTGTAAATAATCCGCCACTGCTGAAATTCAATTTTTGTGCTTTTCATTTCACCGCACATGGCAGATCTGAGACCAGTGACGACTGCTGAGAGCTGGAAACTGGGAAAGAAATGACAGACGTCTCTACATGGACTCGATAGAGCGCGTCAACATTGTTAAAGGCCTTTAACTAACCGGTCACCACTTCTACCAGACATTTCTGTTGGGAAGTTAATGAAAATTAAACTTCAGTTCCTAATTCAAAGACAACAGAATTACTTCACTACTTACTGCATAAAAAAGTAATTAGCTGCTGAATTAAGTACCTTGAGTTGCTTTTAAACGTCTGCTTCTTGAGAATGATAACTGTCTCTTTTCTACAATGGAACAATGGACTGAATCAAGTTTATATGATGGAATAGATGACTGCACAACTGCGGATGAAAAAAGATATCTTTATGCAGAGATGAAGCCTGTGACAGTGTGGGACCAGATAACTGTCAAACTGTATCCATCACTGTCCCTGTACTCACGCAGCATCTCCAACAATCAGTCTGTGCCTCTCAGATTGTTCAAACAAATTCTTAGGTTGAAATCCAACCTTGGCTGTTTGGGTGGAGCTGGTTAGTGTTGTTTTGCTACGTGCTTTAGAGGATTTGACCCCGGGCAGAGAAAAATATTGTGCTTATATAATGGAGCAGCAGCATGTATTACTGTCTGGACTAAGTGCAGAGTGACTGATTCGCTTATTTGCAAGACGATGTCAGGCTACATTTGTCTGCAACTGCCCATTTCACAGAAACCAGAAGTAATGGGTCAATTCTGATTTTAATAACTGTAATTGTGTTACTTATTTTAAAAACTAATTGGTTATGATACTGCAGAAAAACAGTGGCATTACAGTGCTAACATTAAAAAGGTATCACTTATTGTAACACTCCATCCCTGTGTTTACAGAATCTGTTTTATTCTCTTATCAACAGAGACAGAGATCCGCCATGTTCACCTCAGCGTTAAACGTTCAACCATCAACCACACATGATGCAGTTCGCTCAATAAAACAATTAGCCAAACAGATGAGACTAAAGGTTAACGACAAACTAAAGGTCCTGATGAAATATGATCAGCAGCTTTTGCCCTTTTAAGATATCTGAAATCACATTAAGATTTGAAATGCCAAAAGATGTTGGTTTAAAGAGATTTTCTTCAACTTCATCTCCCAATAAATTCAGGCTTTCTGCCAGGTTCATCACATTGACTTCAAGACTTTTAAGACCTTTATAATATGATACAGAATGACGGGAAATCTGTAGGGGCAGAATAAGGCCATCATTTATCAAGTACCTATGTTTATTGACATTTATGCCACATTACTGTCAGCGCTTCTCAGCTGTATATAATTCTAATGATATTTGACCTGGATCTAGATAGGTAGATTAATCAAATACTCACTAATTTAATTTCAGTCAAACAGCCTCCTGTGTGTAAAACCAGGCCTATTGTTTAATCCTTAAAATCTCTGAAATGAAGACTTCTCATGTTATTGTCATCGGCTGCATTTCAAAGAGTCCTGAGAGGTTTTCCTGCTCCACAGAGACATATACGGTATAGTGGCACCCAGGGGACTTAGGGTGCTGCCATGCACATTTGAAAATGAGTAACCGAAATGCCCCCCATGTTCACTGACTCTTACTAATCGACTAGGCAGTCTCAGAGGATTTAATGACACGGCACTGATGTCAATTGCGAGACTCAGAGAATTCTTAAGGCAGATAATTGTTGATGTCTGTGAAGAAAATGTGCTTAGTGACACTTTTTTCCTACTGGTAGCCTCACCGTGCAGCTGGAGACAGACTATTGCTCTTACAAGTGACATTTTCACTCAAACCGTGAGGAGCGAGGACTAATCTTTCCTTTAATGGTCTGTCTGAAGCCGTGTTATCATCAAGAGGTGTAATGAGGTGTGCGCTACTCTTTTCCAAGGTACTGTTGCTAAGATACCACACATGCTCTGGGGGTTTTGCTTAATCAAAGAGAAATTACATTGTTTTTCTCAGTGTTTATCCATCAGAGCGCAGCAGGGACTCTCTTGAATTTTCAGTAATTGCTGAAACCATGAGTGGCCTCTAACAGCTCCTCACTGGTTGCAGAGAGGATGTTAATGCAAAACTTGACACTTTAACCCCCCGGGGAGTGATGAGCTCAGGTTAAAGAGCCTCCACTCTGAACATCAGAGAGAAGGAGTGACACAGACAACTCGTGACAGAGTTAGTGTGTGGCAGCTCAGCTCTGATGCACAGCTGCAAACAGCGTCGACACACACGTCGACACACAGACTGAAGCCAGGTTGTTTTGAGTAGCGTGTGGGGGAGGGTGTGGTCCTGTCAATAAATGTGACACATTCTGACACACACAGGTCCTCTGAGTGCTGCTACTACCCACTCAGGAGCCTGTCGTCTCTAAAAGCTACAATAAATGCCCGGAGACAGCAGATGGATCAGCTCAAGACCTACAACTAATCAAATGTCTCATCAGTTGTGCATCATCAGTTTTATGAAGTAACAGTCCTCCAGCACAAACACTAAGTTTCCTCCATTTTATCATTTTACTGGAGGCACTTTTGTTGACCTTATTTCAGGATATGTTTCTTTTCTTCACAGTTTATTTTCTTTTAAGGTCTGCAACATGTTGCATGCTGTGACATAATCTAAACCGGCAATTACTTTCTGTTCATCTGTATCATCTCCTCTGTTGTTCCATTTACCTTGCGTGCTTCCAACTGGGCCTCCTGCTGGCAGCACTGCCGGCAGGCGGGCTGCAGCTTGGTGAGGCTGAACTCCCCGAGCAGGTCACAGGAGCTGCACAGCAGGTTGCTAGAGAAGCCCAGCTCCCTGCATGCCTCTGACGACAGATCGGCACCGTATGCCGACAGCTGCAGACAGGAGGGAGGACATAAAGGGAATACAGAGTGAGGAAAACACAAAGTTTTTACAAAGTCCTTGCTGTTTGCTCCTTCTGTTATGCGGAGGTAAAATGTCTGTTTTAAAAGCCTGACACAGCGACTGACATGATGGATACGTCAACATTTAAAAAAGGAATGAAATTCTGAGATGGAAACCAAAATACATTGTGAGTATTCCTACAAGACATTTTACCAAACAATTATGTCCTCTATTCAGCTAATGTGTGGTTTACTTTATCCTGCTCCACTGGGCAATAGTGCTGCAACTACAATGTTACTTATTTTATCGATTAATCTACTAAGTTTTGTGATCATTTAATAAAAAGGTCATTTATAAGCGACTCTGGAGTCGATCAGATCTGAAAATACTCAGTGTAATGCAAACAATATACATGCTCACTTTCACACACATGGACAATTTAGAGTTATCGATTAAGCAGTCATTGATCAACTGATTTGACAGTAATTGATAAATGCCAGTCACGTGATAAACAGCCATATCTCACTAATATCTCCTAAATTGGTCGTTTGATTTACAAGAGCATAGAGAAATATGCAATACTTTGTACACGTAAAAGTCATGGTAGTATTTTAGTTTAAAGGCGACAATATCTTTCAAAAGTCACTTTGTAACTTTTGATGCTCGTTTATCAGTCAATCATTTAAGGACAACTCTTTGGTACAAGAAGCTGTGCTGCGGCAGGTCCGTTACAGGATATTCAGTCTGAGCTGCGTTCTTCCGCTTCTCTGTAACAACAAGGTGTTGCTGGTTTTGTTAGCTTTTCCTTGACATGTCATTTAATAAGGGCGCTGTCATGATATGATCACGACCTGTTTCACTCTCATATCCCAGTGAAAAGATATCCTATGTCTCATATTTGATACGATGTATTACACGGCCCAACCTCCTCCATTCTCCAAACTCCACATTCTGACTCCAGGCGTTTAGGTTTCACATTACAGAACCTTTCTTAGATTTAGATTGGGATGAGTAAAGTGTGTTTTCTGAGACATAAACACCGAGGAGCTTCACCGCCGCTGCTCACAGCGGTTTCCACTTTAGCCACGTCATTTTGAACCTGTGGGTTCAGGGAGATGTAGCTTCATAAAACTACACGTCAGCGTCAGACGGCTGACAGCTTCGCTGCCGTTTGACATTACTTATAAACAACAAATATCGTGTATTTTCAGTGTTAATAAACTCACCGTTTGAATAAGCGAGAGGAGCCACAGGAGATACACCTCTCCCGACATTTTGGATCCTGCTTTGTAAGCGATACCCGCTGCGAGGACCCCGGTATTTCAGGAAAGGAAGGCCCCGTTGCGCCTGACGTTAAATTTCATAAACGGACATATTCTTTTTTTTAAAGACGTCGACGCCTGCTGGGATAAAATCACACGTATTTGCCATAAATGTATCTTTGCCTATGCGTGAAAGATTAATACGCGTTTATTTCAAATTTCAAGTTTCGTCAGTTTAGGCACACATTAAGGGCGACTTGGAATTTCTTCCTCGCGCCAACCGTTATTTGTGTTAGAGAAAGAAGTGTGACACCTGCTGGCGAACTTCAACCTGGTTTGTTAATCTGGTCCAATCCGGGTTGAACAGACACGGGTTGTCGGCGAATAGAAAGCCTGAGCTGCGTGGTGGACTGCTCATACACCCAATGGCCTGACTGGTAGTAACAGTCTGTCCGCGGTGCGGTGGTGAACACACTGTATGGGACAGGACAGCGCTACATGGGGGACGCAGGCGACAACGGCAGGTACCACCACTTCTACACCCCCGGGGGGACAGATCCGCTCTCTGGAGAAATTTCGAGGGTTTTACGACGATCCGTTACTGTGGATTGACTTGATGAAATAATCCAACCGAGTATGAACAGTTCGCATTTGAGGTAACCAGAGGACTTGATTTTGAACACTGGAAGATATCACACACACACACACACACACATACACACACACATACACACAGAGGGAGAGAGGGCCATGCACAGACACTCAGCCGCTTTGTAATCACCGCCGTCCCTGTGTGCGTGTATGTGTGTGTGTGTGTTTTCAGTGTCTCCTCTGAGCATGGACTGACCAAAACCCTCTCTGGATGATTTCATGGGGCTGCTTAGAGTCATGATGCCGCCTAAGTTGCAGCTTCTGGCGCTGCTGGCTTTCGCAGTGGCCATGTTCTTCCTGGAGAACCAGATCCAGAAGCTGGAGGAGTCCCGGGGAAAGCTCGGTAAGTTTAAACATCCCCATCCCGTCTGAGCTCTCTCTCTCTCTCTCTCCTCTCTCCCTCTCTCCATAAACACTGCAGGTTGTGTTGTCTTTCGGTCAGGTCGGTACATCTGTGCATCCTCATTGTTGTGCATTTGGGTCAATAAGAGGCAGTGTGCTGAGAGAGCACCGCACATGCATCATCTTATGGTTCAGACAATGGGTCGCAGTTAAGAGATTTTGGATGTTGAGCTGCCCTGCTGAAGTTTGCAGGACTGAGAGACTAAAATGTTGAACTAGTCGTTGTATTTGTAGCAATTTAACGCCAATGCAAACACGCACATAGAGCGTCTATCTGATTTGAATCTGTGCAATGCAGTGTAAGGATTGAGAAGATGCTGCTCTTCTCCATCCTGTTAACCTGTCTGACTGGTACTTTAGTATATGTGCCTGAAGCGACAGTTATGTTTTGGATTAAGTGCTTATTTGTTTGGTCTTTAACAATGGCAGACAATACTGGAAAATGCCCATGAGAGTTTCCTTAAGAACAAAAGATGGTGTCCAGATGTTTTGTTTAGTAAAAATAAATATGACTTTCTCTGTGAAATTGTAAGCAGCGGATTTGCACATTTTTAAACCTTGGAAGAAGATAGAAAAAAATACTTGGATTTATTTGTGCCTAATTGTTTCAGCACAAATACACTTGGCTGATGAGGAATCCACAGATAATGTTCATTCTGAGCTGGGTCTGATTGTAAGGTGTGACGATTGTGTTGCAGCGCTCATGCACATTCAGAAAACATCTTTTAAGTCATATTGTGTATGCATGGGGACACCACCCCGATGCAAATCCTCCAAACTCTTCCTTCTGATGGAAACGTGGCTGAGGCTCTGTTCAGATCTCACTGCTAGCTCCCATCAGGGGCTCAGTCCCAATAAAGATCTGGGACATTGCAGGATTATCTCTCCGGTGCCTCCACTGTGGGGATTTTTCTTTCTTTCTTCTTCTTCTTTTTTTTTTTTTTTTTAAAGAATAGAATAGCAGAGCGACGCAGCCAGCCCACTTCAGGGGTTCACTCACCACCTCCTGTACCATTTTATGAGAGTGGGAACCTGGCATTGAAGAGTGGGCAGCCGACAGACTGTTTTCACAGCAGACATTTTGATGTTATTGCAAGAAAAGCGCGGGTGTAATTAATAACATTAACGCAGGCTGCAGTGGATTCCATTTAGGTGAAGCAGCTCCAGGTCCTTGATGTTGTGCACACCGGCTCAGTGGTATGGCTCGCAGCGACACTTAATGGAACAGAGAAATCATCGGTGTTATTAGTAACACCTGTGCTTCCTCTGCTCTGACAACTTAAAATGTCTGCGCCAAAGAAGATCTCCAACATTTGAACTGTTGTGTACTTTAAAGAGCCTGCGCTACTTCAGTCTGACAGATATGGGTGAAGATGGGTGGAGGATATGAGGTCACGAAAGGTAAATTTAAGTATGATGAGGTGAATTGCTCCTAGAGGTGCTATAGTTAGGGAGTTATTAATCAAACACTGTACAGACCCACATAGACATTGTGAATGACATTAGTAGAAAAATGAAGTGGGGAAAAAAAACTTTATGACTGTGTAAGGGCTTGAAGCTAATCTTCCATTTCAATACCAATTTTTAAAATTGGATTTTGGACGATTACAAATATATACCAATAGATTTTTGTTTTGCTATTACGTTTTTTCCTATTTATTCAACAGAAAAACAAAGAAATCATTCCAAAAACTAACCAAGTTAATTAAAAGAAAGTCAGCCCATTACACTACATTAGAGTCATTACACTTGGTATTCTGCTGTGTAAATTAATGAAAAACAATCTTACTTTATTTGTCTCTCGGTTAGAAAACGAGCCAAACATGCACACGTCACCGTTCACCTTCCTACGTCATTCTACAGCCGTGTGCAGCCACTTCTGTCTGTGTCTGTTGCTAATGTTGCTGCTGCTGGAAAAACAGAACATTGGCTACTGCATTCAGTCTCATTCACCAATTGGTCGATTGTAGTCAAAAAAGGAGAATATCAACCAATAGCGATACGTGACCGATGTATCCCTACATAGGTCAGTAGGTGACGTCTTATTTTTACTGGCCAACAATCAGGTTAAATAAATCTGGTTAAACGAAACTGATTCTATAAAATTGAATATTTATCACTGCTACTACCAATGAAAGAAAACCAGGTATTATGTGCATTAAATACCAAACCATCAAATGAAAAAATAATCAAAAAAGCATGAATGCAGATTAATTGTCAATCAATTACTCAATGACCAGTTGAGCTTTGGATCCCATTTTTTATCGATGAATTATTTAATTCTCTGTCTCAGTGTTGATTAATCAGTTTTAACAGTTGATGTCTTTCACTGGTTCTTTTGGAATGAATTGGTTGATTAATTTATTTGTCAATTGACTGAAAAATGAATCTTGAGACTTTGAGAGACTTTGTCAGATGAAGCCGAGAAGAGACAGAGCTAAATAAAGTGAATAAAGTGTTTCACAGTCATTTTAATTGAACAATGTGTCCCCGCTGAGTTTTCATATGTTGGAACAATCAGGAGTCCTGCAAGTATAAATGGATATATTGGCCTGTGGCATGGTTTACTGCTGCTGTAAAGAGCTATACTTTACCCCCAGTCCAAATCCAAAGAACTCTGAACACACACACACACACACACACACACACACACACACACACAGTGCTGAAACAGAACCTGAGAGGCCTCTCCCCTGACTGCCCACTACCACGAGAATCTGTTGACTTGGCAAAAAATGCTCTGATGGATGACTGGACTGAGCAGACGTCTGTATACTGGAGCTCTGAATGATGTGCTGCATAGCCAAATAGTTGTGACTGACGCTTTCACGGGTCCGCTGCTGACAGACCAGTACCAGGTAAAAACCGCTGCAGGTCCATTTGTGCAACAATTTAAAAACAACAGTGTGAACCCCACTCCCCAAACTCCAGACACCAAGAATAACTCGGAGGTAATAATTGAAGAGAACTGCTTCTCTATACATCACCGCTCCCCGTCATGTTCTCACATGTTCACAATTAACTTCACGTGAGTCGTAGTGACCGGCACCCTCTCGTCACCGCATGGGGTCCTTCTGCTCGACATGCAGGTTGAATCATTTCCCCCATTAGGCACCTCCCACTGAGCAGCCAAGCTGAGAGTTGCTTCCAAGCTAATCGTAGTCCCAAGGTTTTTACCGAGGAGTCTCCTGCATTACAATGGCGCTGCGTTGCAGCTGTGTGTCCTGCTGTGGACCTAATCCATTATTCCAACAGTATTTCTCTCTGGCTGCTGCCAGCTGGGTCAACAGTTATGCAGACTGACTGTGGAGGGAAAAATGGATGGATGGATTGATGGATGGATGGATTGATGAAAATAAAGTTCTTTTTAATAAAGAGCCATGAAAGGGAGATTCAAGGCCACTTTCTCTGTCAGGGTTGATATTAACTCTCCCTCACTTCTGGTCATCTCAGGCACTCACCTTGAAAAGTTTCACGCTGCCTCATTGTGAATTCTGAGGCTGGTGTTTCAGCGTAATGTTTCACTGACATCGGACGTGAGACGAATGCCTGAATTTGATTCAGTGGTGATTAAATCTTGTCAAATGGTCAAGAAATTTTGATCCAATCCAAATTGGACAGATGAGAAGAATCATCATGTCAAAATGAAGAAAAAAAAAAACGTCTTTATTCTTTAAGACTCTTCATTCTTTCTTCATTATTAATTTGGTAGTGATTGTTTTTTGATGTGTAGACTGACATGTATGTCTTCAGACTGAGGAATGAGCTCAGTAAACATGTTAATGCCTCAGTGTAGAGAAGTGTAGAGATACCAGCAGCATGTCTTTCAGCAGCTACTCTGAAAATATCCTTTTTTTTTTGGCTGAAGTCATGTTCATTACACAGTTCAGTGCCTCATTATTTGTGTACCACCTGCCCTCGCTACCTGCTTTTATAGATTCAAGCCATGCTGAACTTATTTCCTCAGGGAGAATATTCATAAACACAAAGAAAAATCCTTTCGTTTTCACTGCTTCCAAGCAGCTTTTCAGACCTTTTGACGCTTTAAAAATGAGACAAAATTTAGGTCGTGCAGGTTAATTCTAGATGTGGAGTCTTGGCATATTTAAGGCTGCGTAAATAGAAACGTAGCTTATAAAACTGTCACCTTGTTACGGGAGCAACTGACCTCTTCACCTCTCAAGCCACTTGAGGGCTGAGAGGTGAACCCAGCACTTCAGATATTCACAGACAGATTTTTTTCCATCCACTCAGCATCATTGCTTTTTATCTGCTGGTTATTATTCAGACTGATTAAAGGAATTCAATTTCTATCTGTTGCTTGGCGATATTAAGACACAAGTGTCTCTGTATTGAGCTCTGAAAAGATGAGAGATGCCGTTGAATGCAGAAGAAGGAAGAGATTCATTCGCTTATTGTCAAAGTGTTTGCAGAGCTGACGCAAGACTTTTAAGCATTCATCCGTCGCCACTGGGCCCGCGTTTGAATTTGGTTTTTGATTGTCATGCCAGGCACTTGCGGCCCGGAGCCCACCCTCACACTGCTGCTGAGGGACCTGGGGGTCTGCTGAGGAATTTGCTCTTTAAAGGATATCAGATGCACGCACTCTGATGGACTTTTGGGCTGGTTTTATACTTCGGAGCTCCAGCTCTGACCCTATCTGTACATCAATCATCCAGTCGGAAATAAGACCTGTTTTTAATTTTTATTTTATTGATGATCCAGGAGTCTACCCGATTGCCTTTTACTCCTACACATTTGTCAAGCGTGTGTCAACCGGTGTCTGACACGTTTAGAGGCTGCAGCGCCAAAAGGTGGCTCCCCTTTATGAAGGTAATTGGTGACACATCAGAAGCACTTGATTTTTACTAAGCCCTACTTCTTTCCACAACTCTAGCTGTAAACCTCAGCCTGTAATGTGTGTCATCTCCAGCATTTCCTCTCCCCGTTGTTGTTTTCATATCCGCTGCACTCAGATTCCCTCTGAACTCTTCCTGACACCCCTCACCTCTGTTTTTAGCTTCCCCTGCGGCTTATAAAGGCTGCGTGAGTCATTTGCTTTCACTTTGCATGCTGGCATCTGCTACTGTAGCATCTTCTGCCTGGACTGGCCGTCTCAGTCACACTCTGTAACATGCCATTTGAGCGGATAATGGAGGGGGAGTCCACAGTTGGCGTAGGTGTCAGGGATGGATTTGTTGTGGGAGGTGGGGACGCAGAGTGCTAATAGTCACACTGGGCTATCGGTGTATTGTTAGAGGCGAGCTCTGATTGGAGACGAGGATTTATGGCCCCTGGCGCACACTTTGTCCGACAGGGAATGTTTGTTCCCGCAAAGCATCGTGCACGGCAGCAACCGGAGCCGGCTTTGCTTCTGCTGCGTAGCAGCATGACAGACAGGCTAATCAGGCTGTTATGGACGGTTTCGCACCCTGGATGTAATTGGAGGCTGTTCCAGAAGAACACTCTGCTCCGAAACCACCCATAACTCCCCCCAGTTTAACCCCCACCCCCCACACCTCCTGACACAGACACACTTACTTCTCTCTTGCTCTCCTCTGCTGTTGGTAAGAGGTGTCAGCTCTAAGAAATAGGCTTCAAATATCATGAGGCACCACAACCCTGCTGTTGAGGTTATACTGACTGAACTGACAGGGACAAGTGGAGCTCTGAGTGATGGCTGCTGAGATATTGTGCTGTTGACATAATAAATCAGATGTAGACCAGCAGAGTTCCAGCAGATCCTGGACTTTTCATACATAAAGTCTCAGAAAAAAAGCCTTTTTTTTTTTTTATTCTCTTTGCTTCATTTTAATGATCAAGGAGGCTACAAGATCAGATTTAGACTCTCACTCTCACACCTTACCCTTTTCAGCAAAAAGCTGTGGGTTCTTGACACATGCTGGAGTGTGTGGTTGTAAACACGTGACAGCAGGTGTCTCCCCGTAGCGCTGCTAACTCTGCTCAGCAGAATTTAAATTAGCATGGTTTCTTTTTCTCCTCTGAGCGGCTGATAAAGTTCTGTCGTGATCCTCCAGCTCCTCCCAGATCAATAGTTGTAAACAACTTCTTTATTTGTGTGCAGAGTCGCCTTTTGTGATATTCAAATCCCTCTTGTATTTCAACTAACCCCACTGGATCAGCGCCTGAAAGGAGAATATCCGCTACTGGCTTTGGAAATAAGGTGCTGACAAAAGAAGAGGAAATGTGGAGGGGGGGGGGGAGAGGGGAAGGGGGTGTTAGAGAGAAAAGAGAAGAAATGAAAGAGATGATTTAATTTTCATTGCGACACAGAAATATTTAAAGCCCTGGCTGGTGAGATCATAAGCCCTTACAAAAAAGAAAGCACGCCTGCAGCAATTTAACAGCCAATTTCATCAGAGGAGGAATATGGTGGAGCAGCGCTGCCCTTCGTCTTCCTCAGCCACAGGTTGAACTTCGCTCCTGTTGGTTGTTAGAGTTGGCTTAAAGCTGCTTTTGTCTCGTTTTTCTCTAACTCATCTAACACCAGCTGCCCTGAGGGGATGCACGGTTAATATGTGGTTAGAGACTCTTTCCACTCGTCTTCCAGTCAGAATCAGACCTCTCCACCTCTTTTTATCCCCGGTCTGTGTTTTCTTTTCTTTTCTTTCTGTTTTTCTTTTGTCTCTGTCGCTCCCCCTCCTCCGTGAAGTCAGTTGCAAAAGCAGCTTTGCAGAAATTGCCTGAAATTCAACTTGCAGTTCATTAGACGGTATACAACTAAGTGCATGGTAAACAACTGTCTTTGTGCGTGTTTGTGTGTGCGTGCGTGCCTCATTAATGAGATATCTGGGCTGCTGAATATTCAAGCTCCCACACTCACCGTCCCCCTGCTGAGGGTAGATCAGTAGATTTATGTGTCTGCTTCTCTTCCTCGTGTTTTCTCCATCGACCACTGCACGGTAAATGCTACGCACACCAGATTGATTGATCGAGCTGCTTTTTATTAGATTTGGCGAGTGCATCTTTCACAGTTTTTTCCCTCTGGCTGATATTAACGCAGCGGCCCGGTCGTCCAGCTGTGACGGACGGTGTCGCCACTGATCCTGACCTTATTAAAAGGCAGCTTCGATCGATCCACAGTAAATACATCCCATCCTCTCTGTCGCTGTTGTTATAACTTTGTAAACAGTATTATAAACTCTTCAGATAAAATAAGTCAGAGCATCAAAGGGACACTGATGTATTGATGTCTCCACTGATTAGAGTTGTTAATTATTCATTTCATCACTGATTAACCTGTCACTTACTTTTCAGATGAATCCATCAAACTTCTAGCCCATTAAATGTCAGAAAGTAGTGAAAACTGTAACATTTATCACTTGTTTCATCTTATCCAAAATATATTTTCACCTACAAATATAGATATATACATCTACAACTATAGAAAGCAGTTTAACCACAGATGTTTCTTTTTACCTAATTCTGGCATTTTACACTTTTAGAGGGAGACATTTTTGTAACTCCTCAGTTAAATCTCCATCTCCAATCCTACCATCAATGCACCAGCTTTGGGTATTTTATCTAGACTTACTGATGGAGGCGTGAAACTCAAACATGTTATTCTGACCGCAAAGAAATGGATGCACAACCAAAAGAGATATTAAAACTTGTAGTCTGTATCACTTGAAGACTTATCAAGTTTCACACAGGCACAAAAGGCTGTTTTCGACATGTATTCATACTCACCCAGACATGTAAACACACCCTGATGTTTTCCTTTAATAAATGTAAATGTGGTGTTATCTTTATGAACACACGCACAGTTGGAGAGAAGAAAACTGAATCTGATGCTTTTACAGCCTCATGTAACTCTACACATGAGCTGTAACACCCCCACAGCCTCACCCCACCAGCAGCACCTCATATCCTCATATCAACCGAAAGCTTCAGCGATCTGGAGAGTAAAAGTGAGGCCTGTTAATCCCAACGCACTGATCCTCTGATGGTGAACACAGAACAACATGCTCGGTGGATAGATGGCCTACAGATGATAAACACTGTATAATGAGATGAAAGAGGAGAAGCAGGAGATGAAAGAGACATAGATAAGCCCGTGGAGATGGTAGGAAGTGATAATAGTGCAGAGATGATGTGTATGTAGCCTGTTTCTGTGTGGGACAGATTCTCGGCGGTGTTCACCTGTCCCTCCCACTCATCATTAAACCTATGAATAGCTGTTGTCTGCTCCGTCTGATAGAGTGAAGAGTTTTCCCCGGATTCTTATATATGCATTATTAATTATCTGTTACAGGGCAGGAGACGGAGACAGGGAAGGGAACATCAGATATCTGGATTGTAGCTTGCAACTGGATCTTAAAATGTTACACAAACATCGTTTGTTGTTATACGAGGAACTCTGAGCAACACTGAGTTGTATTTCAGTGTGAATCAATATGCATCCAGCTACAGTTTAATTTGCGTGTTTCGACTTCTTCCCACTTCATGCTCGCAGACTTGGCCGCCGTGTTTGTGTGGCTGTGGCAGAAACATTTAACGTTGACGGGAGAGTTTCCCGTCGCAGTTTCTTTTCCTCTCAAATGCATCTAATAGCTTTTCTCCTGACGAAAGTTACTCAGATATTTTTCTCCTTCCTTTTGAAGCACAAATGCCTCTGAAAATGTTGGCTAATTCCCACTGCTTAGTCATTGACAGTCTGTGCCAAGATGAGATCTGTTCCAATCAATCGCCTCCCCTCCTCCTCCCCTCCACAACCTGTCAGACCCGCCTTTACTTAACAAGGCAGGGGAATGATGCGATCTGCCATCTGTGTAAATTGGTCCATAATCTCATCTGACTGGCTGTTTCTGATGAGGCAGACAGAACGTGGTCCTCCTTTTACTCTTTCTGTTTTCCCAGACATTATTGGCTAACCTGTCAGACGCAAAACCAGCTTCGATTGCACAAAAGACATATTAGAGGAGAAAGTGGCAGGTTGAACCAAGACGATAATCATCTCCATCTATCCCGGATTGTTATCATTAGAGTAGAGACATGGCTTGAATTTAGACAGGGAATTATAAATTGGCCACATGTGGCTCGAGCTTATTTAGTGTACCCTCGAGTTTAGAAGAACAGCTTGTTTTTTATTGATAGTTCATGAACTCCAAAATGCTCTCAGCTAAATCCTGCACTGTTTGAGTCTCATCTGGAGTTTCTAGCGTCAACATCTTCCTGCTCAATGACACTCAATGGAGTTATTATGGTCTCAAGACCCACACCCCAAACCACTTAACCACTTTAAACTGTCTGCACTGGGTTGTCCTTGTCAGCGCTGACAGACAACTTTTGTCTCTTCTCCATATCTGAGGAATGCTTTGTCGGCACTCGCTGACAAAAACGTGCTTGTTTTCAACATGTAACTGTGTCACGAAGAGGGAAAGAAGTAATTTCCTGGTTTTTCAGGATACATGACCTTTACAAGAATCGTTTTGCAGGCGGTGTGGCGGTGGTGTCTCTGGGGAGCTCCCGGCGTTACAGGTGGAAATCCGGCTCACGACCTTAACTAAAAACTACCTGTACCCCCACCTCTTTCTGTATTTTCCTCACCTCGCGTCCTCCACTCTGCGCCTTACAGTAAAGCAGAGCTGCCGTGAAAGTCATAACAATGAAAAACTGTACAGCCTGTATTTATAGAGCCTCACAAAGCTGCAGCACAGAGTCCAGGAAAGGAAACATCACATCATTGTGTGACATGTCTTCTTTATTAGGATCTGCGATGTAACCACACATTTTATTTTCTCTGTTTCACCCTCACTGGCTGCATCTGTTGATTTGAATTTTAATAGTGAAGCCTTTCTGTCTCTCGTGTTGCAATTTGACTTTGATACATTGTTCGGCTCCTTTTCCAGCATTTTCAATCAGACTGAGCTGTTTTTACAATAAATTTAGAGGATGAAACATTGTCTTCCTGTGCACAAGATATTTATCTCACAGGATCTCTCACCGTTTCATTTTATTTATGTAACAATAATTTTCTCCATACAGTCATTTATTAAGCTGTTTTCAATATTTTCAATATTTGAATATGTTTGTACATGGTGAGATCCAAGATGATGTTGTAAAACGTCTAAAAATATTTCAGTTTAAAATAATAGAAAACAGAGAAAATTAACAATTTCTTGAGCAACAACTCAAACTTATTCAATTATTCATATTTAAACATTACTGTTCAGTCTGCTGCATTATCTACAAATCTTTCCCTCCAGTCTTGTTAGGAGCCTGTGCCAAAACTAGATTTAAGATATTATTTTAGCTTTTATTGAGGAAATTTTAGGGATTTGTTCCACCAGATCAGTGTTGGCACCAACACCAGTCGTTATTAAGTGGATCAGGTATCGGCCATAATGTAATAAATCTACATTAAATACAGTTTCTTTGACAGCGTGTCGGTGTCAGTGTTTCCACCACCACTTACACTTTCCCTTCTCTCACGACCTGACAGGCCAACGATATGGGTTTTTATTGCCACGGTAACCAAGGCCTCGCATCAGAACGCTACCAGTCCTTTTTGCACATTGTGGTTCACCGTCTTTAAATGTGTGTGGGAAGAACGGAGACTGACTAGGAATCGGCAGATACCATGAGAAAGAATGGGAGTCAGGAGTTGGATTAAAAAGTTGGATTAGTGCACAATTATAAATACGATTCAATAGTTCGGATATGTGTGTTAGGACAGTTAGGATACGTAACGTTGTTCTGGCCATGGTTAAAGAATGATGATATGCAATTTATCGTTGCCTGTTTTTAAGAATATTTGAGGATTTATTTATTTGTCCAACCAAGGGGAAATGATCACTTTGACAGCATTCAGAAAGCATGAAAAATACATTAACAGAACATAAAAAAGTTAAGAGAAAATAAATAAATATTTCATTTTAAAAAAACTTCCTCCTCGTCTCCAGAGATGAGGAGGAAGGTTTGGGGGTGCGATGTTTTCTGCTGGGACATGACAGAGTTCACAAGTAGCTGTAGCGTTGGCCGATATCGAGTTGACAATCATGGGAGTTCCCGCAAGTCATCACAGTGACTTGCAGGAACTCCCATGAGATGTCGATACGACATCTCATGCGACAGCTCAATGTCCTGTGAGCTGCGCTGCTCAGTGATGTGCTCCGGGTTACTCCATCTCTCCTTAACAAACATCGGGATCTCCACGTCCTTCCTCTTGCCGGTCTTGCTGCTCTGTAGGCTGATCAGCGCCGTGAGTTCTTGATCTTAGGGAGAGATCATACAGTCCCCATAGTTAGAGACAGTGTTGATGATTTGTACTGTCTTTTCTTCTCAGGGCGCTTAACTCCTACTCTGCATCTCCTTCTCCTCCACCTCGTTACTACTGTTCTGGCAGTGAATTGCTTTACCACATCCGCCAGCCAACGGAGAACTCTGACAGACTTCATGACTGCGTCGATCCGACTGTGTGGCCGCGCAGTACACAACTTTTACATAAAGCCCTCTCAGACAGGTTAATCCAGCATCGCCGCAGCTCTTCCAAATTGTAATCTGATCATGTCGTCATATTTTGGCCACCCTCCATCTTCCTCAGACCTGACTTGTCCTTGTCTCCCCTCTCTTCTTCACTCCCCCCCGTCTCTCTTCTCTCTACCAGCTGTACTGTGGAGTACAGACCAGTGAATGAGACCTTTCATCGAGTGTCAATGTCGCACTTGTGTGTCAAAGCCAGTAGAGGAAAAAATGCCTCGGCTTTGGCAATTACTCCCCTCTCAAAAAGCCCACCTAGACAATCGCACTTTGGATCAAATGCGTTTCCATCCTTCCTCTGAAACAAGTGTACATTTGAAATGTGTGAAATACTGCATATTGCATTAAAGTATAAGTGTTTGGTGAAAAGTTTATGTGTCGCATTGTGCGTGGAGCCGTTCCCTCTGTGGTACTGAGCTGGTTGAAAGCTCTGAAGACGTTTTAAATGCTCTGAACACCTTCACAATCACCCAGTGAAAGCATTTGCATTTATCTGTCTCCTTTTTCAGCTTTCTGTGGCTACCAGCAGCGCCAAAAAGCAGCACAACAGACTCCTCTCACAGCATGTTTCATATTTCTTGTCATCACATAAATAACAATAGTAATGCAGGTTCTGCTGTGTGTAGTCAGGGCCTGAATCGTCCTGTCAACCTTCAGACTGCATAATCCACTCTCTCCTAAATGCATCCAAGAGCTGAGTTGGAATAATTAGAAATTCGGTAGTGTATAGTTTTATCCAAATGTTGTTGAGTGCTGCGGTGGTGACATAACTGTCCCCCTGGAAACCTGGCACTGCAAAACAGTAGCGTGCGTCCAAGTCTATAGAGAAAGATGAGGGAGAGACAGCAACACCAGCAGCACCAGCAGCAGCAGACTAACTCGATTTTTATACAGCACCAACCTAGATCTCCTCCCTGTCATCCTTCATTGATTTTGCAATCCAGCAGCATCCAAGCAGAACCATACAAGCCGTACACCTCAGTCTGCTGCTGATAGCCAATCTCTATTACCCACCTAGCCCAAGGCTTTGGTTCGAGGGGCTAACTCTCTCAGGGGGAAGCAGAGTGAGAGGGAAAGAGCTCCAACTGGAGGATCGCAGCGATGATGGATTTATGAGCTGCTTGGAGAAAGGATCATCTTCTCTCCTCCACTTTTATTATCCTATCAGATCTGCCGTGATGGCAATAATACATGACGGCCTGTCACATTTTGCAGATCCGGCAGCGAATATGAATGATGATTTCAAATGCTTGCGTCTAATCAGCCGCGAAATTGCTTCAGTAAATATGTACAGCTACCAGCGCTCCGTCTTCCTCCTGTCTCTCACTTTGAATGAAACTCAGAGTAATAGGCTTGTAGTTGTCACAATGTTTAAGACCCGTGTTGGCTTCACGGTTCATAATTAGCTTTTAATGCACAGAGACTGCTCGAGGGGAGGAAACTGATGGAAATGTGGAATGAAAAGAGGCCTGCTGTGTGGCCATAGTAATCCAGCCTTTTGTTCTCTAATTAAATGACCTCATAAGGGAGCGCTAAGCTTAAGTTTGTATGTGTGTGTGGCGCCCTCTGATATAGCCGTTTGTGCCAAGTGTGTTCAGTCTCCCAATGAATAGGGCGTCTCCTACAAAGCCTAAGAAGCCCTCTCGGTGCCCGATTTGCCTCCTTGTTGCTTGTTGGAAATTTGGCACAAAACACCATGTCTTGAACAAGTGGTTTCTGGGCCCCTTCACATAGTTCAGGACATTGTCGTTGGGGACACGGTAGCTCCCGGTCTTTTCTCACTCTCCCCTTCTTCTTTGAAGAAATGTGAAAGACTGGCAGCCCTCCTCTCAAACTGGTCAACACAAAAGATTACATTATTGTATTCATGCCATAGCAAAGTTTAAAGAAGCTTAAACAATGAATTATGTTCCTCTGTTTGGAAGAACTATGTAGCCAACCTAAAAGTTTTATTTGTGAGGTTTGTTAATGAGATGGAGATAAAATTGGATTTGTTTTTTTATCTGTGGTAATTCTTTCCAGAAACTTGCTATCCTTACTGTGTGTAATCCACAAACCTCAGTCAACAGATTTCTATTTTTTTTTTTTTTTTTTTTTACTGGCGCTGCTGGATTTCTGGATTTCCTCAGTAAAAATTAGTTCCAGTGAAAACTGTCGACAGTAAAGTTTGTGGATCATCCAGAGCAGCGGCAGCAACACTGGAAGAGCTACTACTGAATATTTTACATGTTATTCTCTGGCAGTGAGCACTGAAAGCAAAATTCATTCACCTTTGTGTTGATGCAGTGACAGGAATCTCAAAGATGGATGATATCACAGGATCCGACCAAACCACCAGAGAAAATGCAAAAAGCTGTTGTTTTGTTTGTTTGTTCATTAGTATTATATGAAACATTAAATATTAATGATTCAAAAAGACAGCACTAAAAGTTTAATTTGCCTTAATGGAGGTTTAATGGAGAATTTGAGTTTCTGTTGGTTTCTCCTCTTTTTGTTTGAGCCACTTAGTATTGCAACAAACTGTGGACATTGTTCTTCTTGATAAAGCAACTTGTTGGCAAACAGCCGCCTGTTTCCACAATCAATTTAAACCAAGTATTTACTCTTTTATGGTGTTGTTAGTCTCCATCATATTTTGAAGGTTTTGATTCTGATGAGAGAGTGAACCAAATAAATAGATAAATAAATAAAATGAAACAATGCTGTGCAGGGACGTCACTAGGATTGGGAGATGGGAAGGGTGGTAGATTGGGTGGGGGCTTAGCCCCAGGAGTGTGTTTAGGAATAATGAAAAATGTGCATAATAGTACAATCACCCATAATTATAGGGGGTCTTAGGGACATTTTAGGGGAGGCTGAAGGGGGCGGGGCCTTAGAACAGACCTAACAATGTTCATGATGTGGTGGCTCATAAAATCCAAACAAAACAGCTAAAAGCTCCTAAAATCCCTGCAGTTGAAAGGAATTTGTTCTGTTATTTAAAAATATTGGTTATAGAAGCTTAGAAGTTCTGAAGAAAACACCTTAGAGTTTCCTGCATGTGGGAGTAGCTTCATCAGATTTGATTGACAGCCCGTCTGCCAACTCCACAGCTGTCATCAGATTCAGATTGAAATATCACTCAGTCCTAAAGGGATCAGAGATGTGGGTGAAATCACCAGCTGAAATTCGGGGAACAGCACAGATATAAACACAAACACAGCAAGAACCTCCTCAGACACCTGGTAATACATCATTATCATTAAATGCACCTCACATTGTGACTTTGTATTGTCACGTGTTGGACTCCGGCTTTTTTTTTTTTTTTTAATGTCACTGCCTTTTTCAGTCTGCCCTCACTGTACGCTCCATCATAAAAATAATCCTAAAAGGACATCTGAGCCCCGGCGATAAAGTTCCAACATAGCAACTGTTATTGCTGTTGTTGTTGGCCGATTCGTGCTTTGGAGGGACGCGTGAACGAATGTCTCCATCGCAGTTGTTGTTGCACGCTGACAACCCTCGTTCATTACAACCACCTGGCACGTCTCCACCCCATCGGCCCCCGAGCATGCGGAAGTGGTGAGGCTCCGTCTGTAACCGGATCTAGCTTTGATGAGCGGGACATTAACAGCTGCTCGGGAGGGTGTAAGTGTAAGAGATGGGGCAGTGAGAGCATTTCTGTGTGTGTGTTTGTGCGTATTGTCGTTTTGTGTATGCCCACGTGTGTCTGCAGTCATGAAAGAGAGGGCGGCAGGATCACATATGACATCCTAATTGGTCTTTGGTGCCAGATGCCTCTGAAGCTGACCAGGCTGTAACAGTGTCTCAGTAGCCAGGCAGGGCTTTCTGCAGGGGGTGCAGGAGCCTGCTGGCTCCGCTGAGAGCTCCCACGGGTATTAGGTGCTCCAGTATTGTGCTGCCACCTCCTCCTCTCTCCCTCTCTCCCTCTCTCTCTCTCTCTCTCTCTCTCCCTCCATCCTTCCTGTGGAGCGCTCTAAGCCATTGTCAACACCAGTCAATCTGATGCGAATTCAGATGAAAAAAAGCCAGAGGGCGACAAAGGCCGGGACGTCTTTGTGTTGCATTCGTTCACACTGAGGCACTGAAGTCTGGCTTTCCTGCAGCTTTTCCGTGCAGTGTTTGGATTGAGACCCCCACCACCACCAACCTCTGCTCTGCTCATTTATAGAGTATTGATGTCCCCTAAACAGCCACTGAGCTATCAAATAACCGCTGCCTTACTGTCTAACTACCAACCTCTAACCTTTATCCTGTCGCCTCACGATCTTCACCCTCTTCACCCTCAGGATGTGGTTTGTTTCCCAGAAGAACAGGAAACCAGGTCAGATTATAAATCATTTCAGACTATCTCAAGACTCGAGGTTGTCTGAAGCACAAAAGGCATAGCTGGCCATATGACAGTGAAACAGGAGCACACACTTCACTCTGCAGCTATATAAGGAGAGAGAAAGTAAAGGTTGGGGACTGATATTAAAGTTGAATCTGATTAGCGAACAAGAGACATGGCACCGCAGCGTGAAATAGGCTGCTCACAAAATGATTAACTAATATTCCTGTTTGACATTATTCTTGATCCTTGGTGTGGAGCCGGATCAGAGTTTTAGCTTCCTGCCCTCCAAAAGAGATGAAATGGAAATCCATTTTTAATGAAGTTACAGTTGAGTCCCTCGCAGAGCAGCGTCGCCTCCGACAAGAACAGGATGGCAAAGGCGGCGGTGGATCAGGTTTGAGTTTAAGGCTTTAATTTGTAGCAGGGATTTAAAACATGCATGAGCAGAGTTTCTGTGCGACTGTAGTTATTAGATATGTTAAACACTGACCGCTGTATGTAAACAAAGGTCTAGAGATGTGAAGATTCCTGGTCACAGGTCAGGTTCAGCTTCAAAGTAGCTGGGTGAAACTTGTATAATCAGTAACTCACTGAAGGACATTTCACGTGTTCACTGTTCTGGTCAGCAGCTCGCTCTTTGTTTAAAAATAACCAACTCTCCTGTATCTACTTTCTCATTGTCGTCTCCAGAACGAGCCATCGCCAGACACGAGGTACGAGAGATCGAGCAGCGGCACACGCAGGACGGCCTGCGGGAACGGGACTCGTCGGCCTCGCTGCTGTCTGACAGCGAAGATGACGTGGTCATCATCTACAACCGCGTGCCAAAAACGGCCAGCACCTCCTTCACCAACATTGCCTACGACCTGTGTGGGAAGAACCACTACCACGTCCTGCACATCAACACCACCAAGAACAACCCAGTCATGTCCATACAGGACCAGGTCAGAGTCGCCTCTAACGCCACCAACATGAACTGAGAGCATGTCATCCACTGTATTCATTATGATTATCAACATTAAAATGATTAGGTGCGGTTTGTGAAGAACGTGACTGAATGGAGGGAAATGAAACCAGCTTTCTACCATGGACACGTCTCCTTCCTGGACTTCACCAAGTAATAAATACTTAATAAATATGTTTATGATAGTAGCTTTATTCAGCTGATGTGGCTTTGTGCAGTTGACTCCACCTTGTGGTCAGTTAATTCACAATATCACATACCTAGCAGATTATAGCACCATGTAACAATGTTTTCATGTAAATTATTATTACAGTTAAATCTATTCTATTAAATGAATCTAATTAGTCAGATTAAAAACCTTTTAAGTTTATTTTTCTAACCACATCACTGCCGTTTGTCAGGTTTGGGGTGAAGAGGAAACCCATCTACATAAATGTGATCCGAGACCCCATAGAACGCCTGGTGTCCTATTATTACTTTCTGCGTTTTGGGGACGACTACAGACCCGGGCTGAGACGCAGGAAACAAGGAGACAAAAAGGTTACAATGCACAAATAATCTCATCCCTTTGAATAAAATGTTTATTTCTGTCTGATTTGTCTTAAAGAAACAGTGTTTTTGCAGTAGTGTTTTCTGCGAATGCTCAAGCTGTGTGTTTGTGTTTCAGACGTTTGATGAATGTGTATCAGCCGGCGGCTCAGACTGTGCCCCTGAGAAGCTCTGGCTCCAGATTCCCTTTTTCTGTGGGCACTACTCTGAATGCTGGTATGCAACTAAAACACCTGACACCATCTCACATTCAGACAAAGGGAATTAACAACCATGTCTATTCAATTATTAACTTTTAATCTTAAAATTGAATTATTGATATTTGAATAAAATGAGGAAAGCTTGATTTAGCTCATGTTCACATTTACATGTTTGAAGGATGAATCTGATCCCAGTTATTAGTGATGTCTCTGTAATCAAAGACTTATACAGCTTAGTTCTGTGTGTGTTTCCATCCACCGCTGAAAATAGTCCCTTGCAAATGTGCCATTTAACTCGGTTTCAGTTTTTTAACGATTTTCAAAATTAGAATTAGGAATTAAATTTCCATGACATTATAACGTTAATGTCTTCAGTATACAGGATTGGGCTCAGGGTTTAGTACCACAGACAGGGTGGGAAAGTTGGGAAAGTATCGAGAGCGAGGCGAACACATTAGTTGTGGTCTTTTAATGACATTTGTTGACAGTAACGTTATAGATCACATGCAGCATTATCCTCACCTCAGGCAGTTCACACAGTTCAGCAGAAATGCTGTATCTGTTTTGTGCGCCACATTAAGCCTCATAGTCCTTTTCTGTCACTTCTGCTATACTCATCTTCTCAAGGTCTGTGACGACTCTTTCAGCCTTGATCTGTTCTCTCTACACGATGATTAGCATCAATCTCTCACTCTCTCTGCTTTCACTCATTGCTCCTTAATCTCTCCTTGACTCTGCCCTCTATCTTTTAACCATCTGTCCACCTGAATCTGAATCCTGAGTAGGACTGACTTCACCATGGTGCATCAGCTCTGCATTAACATAGAGGAAACATTAAATAAATACTGAAGACAGGAGGTGAAGTTGCTGTCGGTTCTCTATTACTTTGCCAGAAAGCTACTTTATGGATTTAAACAATCTTCCTTCCTTCCTCCTTTTATTATTTAATTTCCTGATCCTGACAACACCTGCCAACACCTTTAATATGTTTTCATACCTTCCTGCCACTTTGTCCTCAGCTCTGCTCCTCCTGTCATCTAAACTCTCTTTGGATTCAGTTCACAACTCACATCTGCCCTAATCATTCTTCTTGTCTGTGTTTTTGCACCTTTCAGCTCTCCTTTGCTGTTCTTCCGTCTCTCTGTTCTTCTCTGTCATGTCTAACACCGTTCCTTTCCTCCGTTTTGGCTCTTTCCAAGTGTTGTAAGCATTAAACATTCAGCAGAACAGCGACACTCTAAGCAGAATAATAGATAACGGCTGGAAAAATGAACTTGTTTTTTTTTTTTGTGCAGGAACGTGGGCAGCCAGTGGGCTCTGGAGCAGGCCAAGTACAACCTGGTGAACGAGTACATGTTGGTCGGAGTAACAGAAGAGCTGGAGGACTTTGTGATGATGCTGGAAGCTGCACTGCCACGCTTCTTCAGAGGAGCCACTGATCTGTACAAAACAGGTGCTGTAAACACTAATGGCTCGCTCACAATGCAGAGCTGAAGTGTGTTGTGTCTGTGCGGTTGCATATATAAGCCATTTGAATTGGTCCACTGAGAACTGAACTGCGATCAATATGCACTTGTGCCTCTCCCCGATGTAGACCCAGATTAGTTACAATGACGGAATAAATAATGGATAGAAAACAAGAATTAAATCTGACAGCAATGTACTTAGATGTACTACAACTCAAGTGTGACGTTTATACGTTTTAGCAGCAAATAAGCTAAGTGCTCAAGATAACCAGGTAATTGAATTTAAAGATAATTTCTGTTTCAGGAGCCGGGTCGTCTCTTACCTAACCCCAAACAAAAAATCAAAATCGTATCTTTGTATTATGACTCATCTCGCAATATTTACTTTACTTAGTACATTGCTTAGTTACACCCGAGGGTTACCCAGTTTCTGGCATTAGTTTTTGCTTACTGGCAATCTCATTATGAGCTTTTAGTTTTAAAGTAAAGTGAATTTGTAAAGTAATGAGAATTTGATGGAAAGCTGTGCCACGACAGCTTTTCAGCCATCGTGTTGACTTAAAGCTTTGATTTGACATGCTAGAAATCCAGTGACTTGCAGAAAACTAGAAGAGATTGACACCAGATTGATACATCTAGTTGGCATGTAGTATCAGGTTAGCTTAGCTCAGCATAAAGGTGGGAAGCTAGCCTGTCTTTATGCTAAGCTAACAAAATCCACCTACCAGTGTGTCCGCAGAGCCATAATTTCATGTTTTTACCATTTAGTTTTTACACAGATTAAAGTAGAAACACATGACATGTTGAATAATTAGAGCTTTAAAGATGTTGTGTGGATTTTCTTGCTTTGGACAGAAACAGACAAGCAGTTCATTTTTTTTTTTTTTATGCTAAGTGTACTAAACTAATTAACTCCTGGCTGTAGCGTCATACTATATATATACACTACTACTTTACTAATGATGCTGAACTCTTGCAGTAGGGATGTTACATTTACATCAGCATGTGAACTAATTCACTTACTTGGTGTTTAAGGCTCTTATTGTGAAAAGTCACCCCATTTCAATGTTTGTTTGACATGTGGAGTCTATAAAAAGTTGTTTGATCATGAATGAATACAAATGAATGAATACCTAATAAGTGTTCCTGGGCTCCTTTACTCCCCGTCTCTCCTCATCACAGGGAAGAAATCCCACCTGAGGAAGACCAGTGAGAAGAAGCCACCCACGAAGGAGTCGATTGCCAAGCTGCAGCAGTCGGCCATCTGGAAGATGGAGAACGAGTTCTATGAGTTTGCACTGGAGCAGTTCCAGTTCGTCAGGGCACATGCTGTCAGAGAAAAGGACGGGGAGCTCTACCTGCTGGCACAGAACTTCTTCTACGAGAAAATCTACCCCAAAAACTAAAGAGACACGTCATTAGAGGAGTGTGGAGTGTCACGGGGAGCGATGGACATTTTGTACAGGCTCAGATGTGCAGTCTGAGATGAACGAAAGAAAGAGTGAGTGTTATAGACTGCTGCTGACTGCGTGGCTGGTTTGTACGTGTGATTGACGACATAATGCGGAGCTGCAGACCAGCCTGCCTCTGACGCAGCGATCAGAATGGCGACGGGTCTGTGATTCACATCTGTGCCAGGCCGGCCGGACGAAGAGCTCGTGTTTTTCGTCAGCAGGTTGTGATCCCAGCAGCTCTGGGGGCCTCCTCCCTCCTCTCGTCTAACGTCGTCTGGTCAGACGCTGGCGGCTGATGGTCGGAGACATCGTGTCCAACAGCTGATCAGACCTCCACTGCTGATCGGCTTCACTACTCTCTGATTTGGACAAAACATTTTCATTGGCTCTGTACTGTTTAGTTGTGTTTCGTTGTATTTTAACTCTTTACTATGGTTGTCTTTTGTATGTAAAGACGGTGACATTTTTCATGGTGAAACTACATCCCCATGCCTCACCACCACTACTAACATTAACAAATTTTAAGTGTAAGAACTGACTACTGTGCTGTATTATTGGACTTGAAAGAAAACTTTTGAGGTTTTTATGAAATAAAAATCCTGTGACTATGGACTACTTACCGGGGCAAGTGTGTATGTTTTATACAGTACTTGATGTGTTTTGTTGGATGACTGACAGTTCAATGTGCAGCTTTTCCCCAGAGTCTTTTTCCTGGGTCATGTTGGAAGCTTTTACACGCGATATTATTGAAGTGTATGAGGTCATTGAGGTTCAAGATGCTGCTGCTGTAAATATTTACCACCTTTTCGGTCTATTTCAGTTCCAGATTGGTTACGGTACAATATTAACCTTTTTTTTTTTTTTTTCTCCTGTTTACACCTTTTTGAAATAGCATTGGGCATTTTATCAGTTGTAAATGTATTTCAACACCTTTATTTCACTGATTTTGCCTGCATTTTGTTTGGTTTTATTTTTCTTGTAGAACCGGAGTTAAATGAGGAGATGGAAATATAAAGTTAAAGTCATATGGCAGAGCTGTATTTAACAGACTGATACTGTCCTCTCATCTAACTCTCAGCTACAACACAGAGTTCATTATTACCAAAATGTCAAACTATTCCTTTAAGCCTTTGCTGTTTTTTTTTTTTTTTGGGATGTTGGTAATAACTTTGCTAATTTGCTTGTGAAGTTTTTTTTAAATCACTGGTCTAGTTGAAGGTTGGGTTTGTTTGTTTTTTATGGCCTATTGAAGGTCTCTCCACTTGATAATGGCATTTGGGAAAAGTCACCTCTGTCTTATCAAGACAACACATCACACCCACAGTGTCTGAGGGATTTACATACACACGTCAATTAGTGCTAATGTTCATCTGAGGACATGCTGTAATTTACCGCCCAGTTGTTGTGTGCCTTTCTAAACATCCAGTTCTTGTGTTGGTGCAGCTTTTTTTTTTTTTTTCCCAGACTGAACATAAAAACAACATGGCTGTTTTCATCTTTTGATTGCCAAACAAATATACAGAACATTTAAAAAAAAAAAAAAAGATAAAACTACCAGCGTGCATGTTTGTGTGTGTTTCTTAATTCAGTGTAAATTTTGCACGTCATCGTGAGCAGGTACAATGTAGCAGCGAGTGGTGAAGGGAGATAAAGCTGCTGCTATGAAAGATTAAAGCTGGATTATTTCAGGACTGGCATCCTGCAGAGGGAGATAAAGAGCTGCCAGGTCTGCTCCTGCCTCTCACTGTGTTTATACATTTTCACATCCACCTACCGGCTCTTCTCAACATTTCATACGACGATTGCAGTGAGATAAATTTGTTAGTCCCATACATCTTGTTTCTATTTTTACAACTTTTTTTTTTTTAGAAAAGCACATAAGATTGTCTCTTGTTGTGGCTGAGAGCTTTTTAATAGGTCATCATTTTGTGAAGTGAGAGGAGTCACCAAAGAACAGAGAAAGTTTAATATGAGCCACCGCTGCCAGTCGGTGTTACTCATCCCTGCTCTCAGATAATCCCCAGACAGTCATCACCCACTGGTCTCATCCCCCTTTAATCTCAAACTGCTCTTCACTTATAGCTTCCTGGTTTTGGCGTCTATGGATAAATGTGGAGGGTTTCCCCCTCTCCTCTGGATCCTCAGCTGCAGACTCTTTAAATGTGACACTAGGACTGAGAACCCCTCTGAGTCCTTTTATGAGGAACTAACAGGAAATATCCTGCTGTAGAAAACTAAACATCTCAAACTTCACAGCTAAAAACATCTATTTTAATATTAAATTAAACAGTAAAAGTAAAAATATAAATAGGTGCAAAAAAGTAAGACCAAAAAAATTAGAGTAGAATGAAACTAATACTAGTACTGATGCTCAATGAACAATTTGAAGAACCACATCAAGTGAGGTAGCAGCAGTAATACTGAGGTAAACAGAGTAACTGTACAATAGAGCAACAAACTCGACTAGTACAAGATGTAACAAAATTTACAGACTATTTATCATGTGCTTAATTTGAGTGTTTTACTAATGACAATATGCACAAAATTATTTGTCCAACATGTGGCTACAATTTATGATCAGTTATCAATGTACCTCTGATTATTTAAAGTTGGGAAATATTACTTATTTCCCCACACAACAGACATCCATCTTTACAATGAGTGAAAAAAGGTAAAAAACTGTTTGTGTCACTGCCACAACTCAGACGTTGATAAAGTCAATCAAGTCCTTTATTTCTGTAGTTGTCCAGCACTCAGAAAGGTGTTTTGCGACTTGTTTTTTCACTTGGATGTTTGACCTTGAATGTGCAGAGTAGTGTGTGAGAGAAAGTTTGACTTTAACATCGGTCTGCTGAAAGAGGAGCTGTGTACGCGTTAATTATGATTTTAATATCTGGATGTGTGAGTACAATGTGATGTCACAGATCACCTTTTTTTAAATAAATTTTATTTATTTACGTATTTTGTTATTAGATAGTAAAGCACAGTGGGAAGATAACAAGAGATGAGGGAGGTTTTACCTACACTGTCAGCTATACAGACATAAATACACACACACACACACACATATATATATATATATATATATATATATATATATATATATATATATATGTTTACCACACTTTATATAAACCTTTAATACAATAATGTTGTGCAGGGGTCCTGTCTGTGACCAATATTGGGTCTAAGCATCTGCTGAATTTCAGTATGTGAAGTATGAGAAACCATTTGCAGTGGCAACATATGGTTGAAATTCCTAATGAGGTCACAGAATTAGAGCACCAGGACATCCCTAAATCACATACTTCTACCTAAACATAATTAAGCCTTTTACTACACTTATTATTCATGTTTACTGTGAGTAATGACATAGCCACAGATAAGTAAAGTCATTATTCAACCAGGACAATGAGGTACATACTAATATCATTAATAAATATTAATTGATCTCATAGTGTAGGCATAATATCACACTGTTATCTCAGTTATAGCGTCTTTAGATTGTAGATATTGCTGACAAACCATACTGTACGACATGAAACTCAACACCGTAGCGTCCTGTCCGGTGCACCTGTCCTCAGTCAGCCTGTGGAGACAGAAAGACAGAAAGAAAGTAAACCTCTTCATGGATTTTAACAGGAACACATAGTTCATAAGTCTGACCGTCAAGGCCTCTGCCACTTTTATGTGGACAACGCTTGGTTTAGGAACTCGGAGCCAGTGTTGTTGTCTGCACCGATAAATATTTGAGACATTGCACCATAAGCACAAAGAGGACCCAGTGTGTGAGACATATGGCCTGTGATGACTGTGTCCCTGTGGGTTATGTAATGCAGCAGTAAGTCTTCTCACTGAGGTGTGACATGTCATGCACTGGCCCCATTGGACAAGACTTAAGTGTCCGCTCTGTGGTTTCTTCAAAACAGCTCCTCCTGAACTGTCTGGCAACAAAAGTAAACTGTGATCCTGTTCAGTGCAGCAGTTTATGTTTGTACAATATCTGCATAATCCTTTGAATCTAAATTAAACTACTTGGTCAGTCCGAGGTACTTTGTACAACGTTATACATTTCAGAAGGAAATATTGTACAGAATTGAAGTGGATATTTACTGATTTGGCACATCAAGGTCAATTAAATGTCTTCTGTGGGTCATCAGATCTGATATTGCAGTTGCAGCCTAAAATGTATAATACAAATTCTGGAGGTCACGGAGTCAGTATGATTTGGTATAATAAACCAGACTGAAAAAAAGAGAATTGTATTGGATTATGGGAAATGAAGTCTCTAACATGAGTCACACTAGGGACTTTCTAATCTCCTTATGGAGGTGCAACACTACACCACTTAGAGTTGTTCACGTAATGTATTTAATAAATACATTATGTATTTACAGATGCATAAATACTATTTATGTATCTGTAATAATAATAATAATAATAATAATATTAATAACAGTATTAGTAGTGTACTTTTGCACTGCACTGTTTTGATTTAGTCACACTTTGTATCACACTTTTCTGAATAATATATGCAAAATCATGTCAATGCATAAAAATACTAGTTAAATAATAAATGTGTAATTCATTCATTTAACAATATCATAGAGTACTGAATGCAAATTGAAGGTACTTGCACTGCAGTACTTTGAGTTTTGTGATACTTTGCACTGTATTTATCTGAAAACAACAGTGTCTTGATACTACATAAAATATCATGAATTCATGAAATATGACACATGGGTATAATTTAAACAACCCAACACGATCTCGTTAAATAAGATAACAATATGTAAATATAGAAGGTTTTAGTAATGGCCACTGTACAATTTTGACTTAAACATGTAAATAATTATTTTCACAATGTAGTGTAGTTACTTCGACTGAAATAATAGAGTGAAGTTATGTTGGATTTCTGATGTTTTGTTGGATGAATGCAGTTTTTTGTAATAAAGATAAATAAATCTAATACTAGTACTGCTGATCACATGAACATGAAGAGCCAAATGAAGTGAGGTAGCAGCATAATACGGTGCATAATTATAAATAATTTTGACTTAACCTGTAATTAATCAAACTTACAGCGTGGTATTGTTACTTTCACTGAAATAAAAGTATTGAAGTGGGGTTTTGCTGGACTACTTGTGTTGTACAGGACACTTGGACTTATTTTGTCGTCAGTGTGCAGCAGCTCTGACCTCTAGTGACCACGTCTTCCATGTTTCCAGGTGTTTACCTCAGGACGGTTTCAGGTGGTTACCGCGAAGAGAAGGTGAGGTTCTGGTCACATGTGAGCAGACCGTCCGGGCTGAGAGCAGCGGCGGCAGCGGCAGCAGCAGCAGCGGGGGCAGTGCAGCTCCTCTGGGCGGACTCTTCCACTGTAACCACCGCCTCTTTCTCCAACTGCACTGGGACAGATTTATGCTTCAGCTCTTTTTTTTTATATATTTACGAGCACCCAGTCCTCCCTCCGGGACCCTCTCTGCTCTCAGGACGGTGTGGCCGTGTAAAAGAAGTGTGAAGACGACATGGGGAGCTCCGTTTACCCGAGATGACCGACGGTTTGGGTGAAATAATCACGTCTTTTGTCGCCAGAGAGGGAAACTTAAAACAAGGCTTGTTTTTGGAGTTCCACCTCCCCTCCTCTCTCCCCGTAGGATTTGATTCAAAGGCGAAAACCAAGATGGCCGCCGACTCCGTGCAGGTAGGAAAAGTTGACAACTGTTGCGAAAAGTGCGCAAACTTACTCCAGAGCTTCAATTATAAGTTAGCAAACTATTTTATTTAATTAAAGTCGAGTCGCTGCGGGTTTGTAGTGTTGTGTTTAAGTGAAGGGCCTGTGTTAGATCCCAAAGGTCTGTCTGGGAATTATCCATGGATTGAGGCCTGGGAAACAATTATCCAAACTAACTTATCCTGAAATATCCAAAGTTTTTAAACCGGTAGTTTCGTGCGGAAGCCGCAGTATTGTTTACTCTCACGGCTGTTGTTGTAAACATTCTAAACGTTAACGTTGCTTCAGTTTAAATGAAATAACCGTTGATGAACGTTGGACGTTCCAGGTCTGTAGCCTAACGTTGAGTCAACCTGCGGTACTGCTGGAAAATAAACACTGTCTTCCGTGTGTTCAAACACCGCTTGATGTTTTACTTTTACCGTGAGAGGGAAAATAAAGTGAAACATATCTTTATGTTAATGCTAATTTTACTGAGCGAAAAGTTTTTCCAAACACGTTACAGACAGGATGAACATGAAAACATGTCAGTAGCATTGCAACACAAGTCTATGAAACGTCTGTTTTAATATATAAATGCACCTTTATACCATTTAAGAAAAGGGAGTGAATGAAAGTCAGTGTTGCAGTCTTGTTTCATTATTGTCTATGGACAGTCATGACTCATTGATAAATGTGGTTTCACTCGAGTGACGTCACGCCCAGAAATCCCTCTGAGTAAAAATATTAGTTTCATCTCATCTACAACTTTATGTAATCAGTTAAAAAATCAGGCTCAAACCAAGGTCAGGCTAATTACATTCATCAGTCCAGGGAAGACTAGGGGCTACAGCAGAAAACAAAAGCTGATATCTCATGAAAATGAAATGTTTTATCAACATTACAGATATGATCACTGAGGCAACAGCTGGTGTTAACCAGTGTTAATGTCAGACATGCTGTAGCTGAGCCAGATTCATCAATAAAATGGCTTATTACATTTAAAGTTAACATTTATTTCATTTATTCACCACAGGTGTTTGCTCTATTGCTTTATCTGTGACATGTATAGATGATCCAGCCTTATGAATAATGCTCTTTTCCTTTGATTTGTAAAATGAAATTGTCGCAGCTATATTAAACTGAGTCTGAAAACAGTAGTGGCAGTGTAGGTGTAGATAGGCCACCTGTTTCCTCTTGAGTGTGAGAACATCAACGATAAGGACAAAAGTAGTAAAGTTAACAATTAAGCTGATCATTAAACAGTAGTGGGAATGTAAAGTTAAAGTGTTTTGTGGTGTAAATTAGATTAAACAGATAAACATTGTGACAAATACAAAAATACACTAGCGACATGTATTATATGTAGTGTTTATGACTTTTTGCATCAAAAAAAAAGTATAGTTAACATCCATCCATTTGTTTGAGCTCACTATTTCTGAAATAATATGTCGAAAAATTTGACAGTCAGTAGTAGAAGTTACATAACAATAAAGCTGTAGTGCAATTTGCATATTTTTACCAGGCGTCTAAAAGTAAGTGGAAACATGTTGGTGGTAAACGGAGCCAGCTACACTTTAACATATATCACAGTGCTAGTTTATATGGACTGCAGCCAAATCCAGTCAACAGAGCAGCAGGTGCCTCCACGCTGTCTATCAGTTGCTCTCCTGTGTGACATTGCAGTGTCACATAATAAATCTATTATCCGACCAGGTTAGAAATGGCCATTAACATTGACCTGAGGTGTGAGATATTCCATAGTTTGACTCATGCTGGTGGTGTATGTATGTAAGGCTCCCACGAAGACTGCATTTGTAGGACCTATGTTTATTAGCCTGTGTTTCTATTTCTGGTTGCAACAGAGCACCAGTACTCTGCAGCCAGCTGTGGGGGTAAACGACTGGGTGTCAGGTTGTAGGCTGAGATAGGCCTCGTGCAGAAATGGCCAGGGCTTGGCTTTTTTAAGCGTGAGCCTGGATAGTGGCCTCAACTTTTCCATTGTCCTATTGTCTGAATGGAGCTCCTGTTGTTGGACTTGGAGCTTTGGAGATTAAAGAGTAAGTTAACCTGCTTACACGTGAGGTCCAGACCTAATGTTTGCTTTTACCTCACAGTTTCCTTTCATCTCTTAAGCACTAAAAGAGCTCTTTAACTCTGGTAACTGGTGTCATACCTCAGTAAGAATATTATTAATGGACTTGTCAAATTCAAGTCCTTGAAGAAAAGGTTTCCTCCCTTGTGTTTTTGTAGTACTGAACAAAATAAGTTGCTGAAATGTTTTAGATGGAGTCTCTCCATATGTTGTGAGCTTTGAACATTACACAGAGTGACTAGCAAAGTCTCACTGACAAGAACAAGTTCCCTCCATCCATCATAAACTGTGTGCATTGTGCTGTGGGTGGAAACATTTGCTTACAATTCCTGCTTCACTTGTGTTTGAACCTAATAAGTCTTGAGTCCCTAGTGTGGCGTCATTCCCCTGACTAGGCAATAGATTCAAGCAGCCAGAAGTGATAAGGCTGTACAGGTAAAAGAGCAACTCCAGGAAGTATTACAGTTTGAGTGAAACCAGAGGTGAAGTCAGCTCTGAAAATGAGCGCTCGCCCTCTTTCCTTGAATATAGTTTTATTTGTTTGATCTCAAACTCAAGCCCAAGCAATGTTGGTCCACTAGCTGATTTATTTCCACCTTATCTGATTGGCCTTTCATGGATTTCCTTGCATTGTTGCACAGTGAATTAGGCCCTTTTGGGTGTCCTCACGCTGTCCTCATACCACATTGGGCAAACATAGCTACAGTGCAAACAACGTTTGGAGGGCAGTGAGCTGAAGAAGAGAGCTGCTTTTCCCCCTCCACACACACCATTCTTCCACTTCCAGGAGCTGTGACCTCCATTTTACCTATGAGTCATCAAGGAGCCTCCAGACCAGGATACGTGCAAACTATAGCTTCCTCTGAAGTGAGCACCTACAGATATATAATAAAACCTAATGTATAATTTGTCTATAAACAAATCTTTCTTCATAAGGATGCAAATATTAGTATCAGCCTGTGTTTCTCTTTGTTGACTTCCATCAGTATATCGTATACGAGACTGAATTCGCCGTTGTCCTGGTTATATGCGGTCAGATAGTCAGACTCAGACAGTAGTTGTAACAAACACGGATAGAGCTGACCCCTACAGAAACAACAAATAAATGCCCCAGTGTGCAATTATAGAAACCATGTTTACGAACAGGAATCAGTTGTGTGATATGTGACATGGTGTCTGTCCCACACAGTCCGATTGTGTAACAATGAGAGCTACCTTCGCAGCCGGCTTATTGCTGGAACAGCAACAACAATGACCCTCTTTCCATCCAGTGCTCTCAAGTTCAAGACTTGAACTCTGTTCTGTACTGTACTTCAGAGTCGGGGTGTCGTTGCAGAAATTATCCTCCTCTTTTCCGCCACACACGTTGCTGTCCAAAGGGGGGAGACACAATAGATAGCCAGTGTTATTTTTTGAACTCGAGTTAATTTTAGACTGAGTCCTCTCCCCAGAGTCAGATTAGGTCTCATTCTGGGCTGCTCTGACCTCACAGGGTGAGAAGCTAAGAGGGATTTGGCCGTCACTGCTCAGACGGTTTATCTTCCCCCGTTGATGTCAGTAGTCTGTGCGGGAGAGAAAGCACACAACGAGAGAGCTGGTTAAAAGTCAGATCGTAGGGGAGTGAATGAGCGTGGCTCCTGACAGAGCAATGGTGTAGCTTCACCTCTGTGACGGAGGATCTCATCGCTCTTTCTGGATGTGAGAGCTTCAGCCGAGTGCGTGTGCTGATGCTGTAGCTGATCGGTAGAACATGCGCGGGCTGGTTTGTTCAACTGATCTAGAGATGGAGTTAGCTGAAACCGATGAAGTTATGGTAAGACAGATGGATTAGTAATATCTAGAGCCTTTTTTCCTTGTTGACTCATTCTGTCTTTTTTCCCATTAGGCAACTTGTGGATTTAACACTAAACGGAAGCAAATAACATTTCATTTTACACTGATTGTTTCTAAATATCAAAAGTCCCAGACGCGTCACAACGTTGTGTATTATATTGTTTGTAATTTGGTTTGTGTAAACTGTGATAGATTATAGTTTAGGGTGAAATGTTGGCATTTCACAGATGTAAGCACTAAACGAAAGTAAAATGTCACTTCAAAATCAAAATTAGATGATATTTTCAAACCAAACGGGTTAGATTGATGATTTATTCACAGTCCTCAGGTAGTCTCAGATGAACTTGACGAATCATCAGATAGTGGAGCGTCACTGCCGGGACACCACTGTATTTATTATGACCTTTGAAGCTGAAGCCATTCAGGAAGTGACTTCTAATCCCTCTTTAGTTAAGGTGACGGCTTTAAGGATGCAGGTCAATGGTGACTGACAGCAGCAGTGAAAACACCACACACAGAGACGAGCTCAAGTTCAAAACACACAAGTTACACTGGATTGACCTCAGAGTTGTCCGGCCGAGCAGCCGCTCTATCTCTGAGCCTTGTGAGTTAGTTTCATTTGAAATTTGATCATTGAAACAAGTAGAAAAATGTTGTTGGTCAGGATCAGTTTTTATGAAAAAATTCACCTGTTATCTTGAAAAACTTAGTTGGAGCTGAGATGTAACAACGTCTGTGACTCCGCCTCCGTTTACTGCTGTCATGAGCCACCACTCCTGACTCAGTGGAAATACATGCAGTTTATGAAGCAGCTGTTTTTCAGTGTTGCAGGTTGAAATTTATTGGTCAAATTGCCAGCGTTGCCAGTTGTTGACATACTCACTGACCCCTGTATGTCCTCTCTTCCTCTTTCTCTCTCTGGCATCTCATTTTCCTCCTTCTCCCTCTCTGACCTCTGAATTGCATTCCTCATCTTCCTCTTATCTCCTCCTCTTCCTCCTCATCCAGGGGGATGCCAGGGGCCAGCTGGTGGCAGAGCGACTGGGTCTGGGACAGAACCTGGACCTGTCCGACACCATGGTCCAACAGAAGCTGGACGAGATTAAGGAGCAGATCCGCCGCGAGATCCGCAAAGAGCTGAAGATCAAAGAAGGTGCAGAGAACTTGCGCAAGGTAATCGCACAGATTTTGTTTTGTTCTCAAAGGGGTACTTCAGGAATTTGACGTTGTTCTTGAGTAAAATTCACGAATGATTAAAACAGCCGATGTCACGTCGGCTGAGTTTTAGATCTAGTACTTAGTACGACAGGTCAAAACTGTTCTCATTAAGCTACACAGCAGCTAAATATTTTCATTGTCTGGTAAATGCCCCTGTCTTTCAAACTCTGTGCTGCCAGCATTTAGTCTTCAAGGCCACACTGACAAAGACATGACAAAACTCCTTCAGAATCTCAGATAACATTATACATGTGCTCTTCCTGGTTCAGCCATGCTCCACAGAACTAGTAAACCAACAGTTACGATTAAAGTTGAAGAGGAAAATTTGTCAAATTTTCTCAAGTCTCCTCCACTTTTCTCTCCTCAGGTCACCACAGACAAGAAGAGCCTTGCTTATGTTGACAACATGCTGAAAAAATCTAATAAAAAGGTTGAAGAGCTTCATCAGGAGCTACAAGAGCTCAACGCCCACATCGTGGTCAAAGACCCTGAAGAACTGCTAGGTAACAACAGCAGCCCCAGAGGGATTCACTAAACATTAACTAAAATATTGGAAATACTGTTTACATACATTAATGCAAATTACAAACTATAAATGTGACATTGTTGTAAAGCATGTGTTGTTACATCATTCATATTAGTCTCTTTATTAGGATGTGGAGTTATAACACTGCTAATAGTTTAATCTAATTAAGAAAATAATCAGCTGGTTAATAAATTATGGAAAGTCAGTCTTTAGATAATAATCTAAATAACCTTTTTCCCCCCAACTTTTTTTAAGCAAACTGAATGAGCTGACACAGGCAGCACAGTAACATGGTCTTTAGTGACATGTAATGGGTTACATATGTCAGATACATAATAAATGTAGAGCCAGTTTTCCAGATATTGTTCACATTGTAATCTTTTCCATGTGATGATTGTGTTCCCAGCAGCCAGATGTACTTAAATTTTCAGTCACTTAAATATTCATCATGAGCCTCAGTGATCAGCGATTTCTCTCCGGTGCAGTTATAAAACAGCAAATATTTCCTTATCTGTGTAAAGCTCTGGAGTAGATGGTGACTAAGTGTAGCTGCAGAGTGTCACCAGGTAAATAATTTTGACATTTTGTGTTTTGTCAGAAAAACGCCTATATGAGCACACTTACACAAACACACAGAGCACATTGAGGGTTTGGAGGTGACTCACTCTCCAGAGGCTGACATTGTTGCATTCCACATTCCACCGACATTTACAATGAGCTGCCGATTGTTCCCCTCCGAGGCTGTTGAAAGCCCGCTCCTGTGTGTTTGTCGACAACAATGGAATTTTGGGGAGAGTTAACCACAACAGTGATGTGCGTTCAGCATGGTTTTGTTACAGTAGTTGCCTTATGGAGTCTTTGTTGGTGGTCAGTGTCCGGGTGAATTCAGGAAGAGAAGGAATTGTATTTGTCTGTTACCATCACATCCCCCAGTGCAGTTGACTTTAGGAAGTAGGTGTGTGTGTGCGCGTGCATGCGTGTGTATGTGTGTGCGCGTGCTGGGGGAGGGAAGGGAGGTTGTCTTGGTAAATGGTTATCTTAAGTGGGAACAAATTTAGCCTGACTCGTCGACCCTGTATCTGATGAACGAGGGCTTTCTTGTTAAGTGACGCGACGCCAGCGGAATGTCGCTGGGCATCGCAAAAATGATGGAGGGAGACTGAGGACTGAGAGCAGCACTGCTCCACAGTCATGAGACAACTTATTGAAATACATTCAGCTCTCCAATCCGCAAGAGACGGCACTTGTTTCCTGAATTAGTAGGAAGGACTTAGCTCTGCCTCTGTGAGCAGCCCAGAATGTGTTTTTGTTCCAGGAGAAAGTTGAGGGGGGGCTCTGGTTTTTCTCCACCGCCTCAGCTTAGGCTAGAAATGGAAGACACTGTCAGGGAGCGGCGGCAGGGTCGCCTCTGAGGTCCCGCTGTCACATATGATGTCATTCATAAAGCGACCTTCCCCCAAGTTCACTTCCTGAATACATCTTCAGTCACTTTTCCTCCCAGTCATCATATCATGTCTCAAGTAAGCAACCACCCAGGTCAATTTTAGGTCCAGTTGTTCTCCAAGTCATGATGTAATTGTTTAGAGAGGACTGTTAGCGTGCTTCTCATCAGATACAGATGGGGTTAATCTGAGGGAGGGTTCCCCTTGTCAACTGTCCAGCAGTGACATCAGCCCCGCAGCTATTCAGTAGCTCGCTGTCTTGTCCTCTGGCCCAGCGTGGGCTGAACCGCGCTCAGGAGGAGGGGGGTGGGGGTCCTTAAATTCTTGGCTCGATGTGACCTTGATCAGACCACACCCCCCACGCAGAGAGGAAAGCCCCGAACGTAGACTGGATGACATAGGCAGCACTTTTGCATGTGTGTTTCCAAGCGTGTGCATTTGTCATCTTCACTAACAACTTTCACACGAAGCCGCAGACCCTTCTTATGCAACGTGAAGTTTCAGTTTTGCCCCGAGCCCCTGTTAAATTCTCACCTTGCTCCACAGGCTTTTCTGCCGATATGTGGTTTGGATGAGAAACTATAAGTGCCCACTCTGTTTTTCTTGTAACGCCCTGCCTCTGTCTATGTTTGTGTTGCTGTGGAAAGGCTAACATCCCCCCCTCCTGCCTGCTAACAGAAACCTTTGCAGTGATGCTCTCACAGCTTATTAAGGGTCATTAGATGATTCATTTAGACTTTCAGTTCAAAGAATCACATGCTTCCCTTTTGCCCATCTCCCGCAGGTGTTCAAAGGAGTCATTAGTCAGTGTTTTGATGAAACATTCAGAGTGAATGAATCACAGGCCTGCTTGCTGGTTAATACCTTCACTAAGGAGGTTATGTCTTCACCCGTGTCTGTTTGTTTATTTGTCAGCAGGATTACGCAAAAAGGCACTGAACTGATTTGCACCAAATTTGGTGTAGGGACAGGGTGTGGGCTGAGGAACAACACAGTACATGTTCAAATGTTTATCACTTTCCCTAACAATGTTAGCCAGGACATTGCTCAGAAATAATGCTGAGATCCTGATGTTAAACAAAGAAGACATTTATGACGTGATCAATGATCAGTGAGTTTGAGTCAAATGATAATCAATGTCTGACAGTTGTTAGTTATGTCATAAGACCTGTTTTCTTTTTGTCACAGGATTTCAAAAATGTAAAAAAAAAAAAAAAAGCCAAACAAAATGAGCAGATATTTCATAGGCCTTATTGAGAAATTAGCACCTCCTTTGTGACGCCACAGACTTTAAAACTGAACTTGCAAGTCAAGTCAGGAGAAGTCAGGCAGGTTTTTTGCCCACCTCACCTGTGTGTGAGAATGTTTTGCTTTGTGCTGCAGTGATCGGTGTGGGGAGGGGTTTTTCTCTGCACTTTTCAAGCCTGGACATGAAAAAAATAATACACAACAAAGCAGTGAGCTCATCCCCAAAAACCGTGGGTTAGAAGACACTTGTGTTCATTTTGAATTTGTGTCTCTCCCTGTGCATATATTATGTATGTATATATTTGTAATCTAGTTCCTAATTCGTTTACAGTGATAAGGTCAAATACGGCGCACACAAATGTCATCAAATTATAAACAACAGCGCTCTCTGGATACATTATGTAACAACTGAAGTTGCTACCTGATGTGTTTTCAGTAAGCAGAGTTATGGTCATTTTGCAGCGCTGCAGGGTTGTTTATCTAACTTCAAAATGGCGGGCTGCCAAAAATGGCACTTGCATGTCAGTTACTATTTACAGTCGGTGTATATTTGTGAAACGCTCAAGCGGGATATACAGAGTTATATATCTGTAATTGTTTCCAGAGTCTTCAGGTGCCAACTTCTTCTATCTATCTTTTTTTTTTCCCATCTCTTCCCAGAATGCCCTCTGACCCCAGATACCCCGAACAGCGAGGCGAGGATGTGCACGAGCAGCAGCCGCCTCGCCGCCCTGAAAAGACAGAACGACATCGAGCTCAAGGTCAAACAGGGCGCTGAGAACATGATTCAGATGTACTCCAACGGGTCCTCCAAGGTAGGATTTAACAGGAGGGTTCACCTGACATTCAGGTTTTAGCTGGTTCAGGCTGCCAAGTGTATAAAATCAGTCGCATCAGTTATACTGAATTTAACTGATAGTACCTGTTTCATACAAGTTGAGTCTTGCTTCTGTTGTTTTTGATTTATTTATAACAACATTGTGTTCAACTGATGAATGTGGAAAAATTGGGACTTCATCAGGAAATGAAATAGTCAATTGATTGTAACATGAACAGTAAATATATTAAATGTGCATCAGTCACAGTTTTATTCAAACCAACTTCCCGCTCAAATTTGTGGCATAGATTCCATGTAGAGTAAAGGATAATGTTGACTTTCTGTTAGAAATCAAACATCAGTTTAAGTCAGCGGCTGCACCTGTTTAGGCTGAGCACTTAAAACAAAGCTGTGTCTAGATGTGACCAGTTTCATTCACATAACTTTTACTGTTTTATTGACCACTGACATTCTGACCGTGTTAATGTGGAACCTGATGATCCAGATGTTGTTTATCAGCTCAAATGTCACCTCGACCTGCACATCCTTCCACACAGAACTCCCGTGGATTGAATTTGCACTATTGGAAACTGCTGTTGGAAATCTCCGTTTCTTTGTTTACACCTCTCTTCTTGCTTTCTCCTAAGCTCGCTAGTGAAACTTGTTACATGTCTTGTCCTTTTTGCAGAGACAACAAATCTGCAGGTTGCAGGACACAGTTGTATCACGTCACAGAATGTGAACTATTTCCAGACTCATAAGCGACACAAGTGTTTATTTATTTATTTTATTTTTTAAAAAAAGGTACCACGGTCGTAATCACCCCTGGTTTGAGAACCAGCCTCCACTGTAGATGGCTGACAGATACATGGCAGCTTAGCTTTCACAGCTTCACTGTAGGGGAGGAGGTAACATGAGAAGGTGATGACACATACGTGTGTCATACGTGCTGCTGTTTGTTCGCAAAGCTCATACACGCAAAGGCTCATAGTGAGAAAAACTATCATTTAGTTGGCGTGCGTGTGTGCATGTGTGTGTTAATGTACATGTTTGTGTAAGTCAGCAGGACTGATAATAGCGGCCGGAGCACTGAGAGCCTCACGCTCATCCTGGCTCTTGTGTCCATCGGTAGTAATTGAAACCACTTTGTAGTCGACACTTCAGAGTAGTGTTGGGTTTCAGTGGCGTCATCTCTGCTCGGCCAGTGATGAAATTCTGTGATTTATGATGTGACACCTGGAAAATCCTTTTTGAAGGAACATTTTGGAAAATGTGCTTATTTGAATTCTGTCAGAAAGAGTAAAGGTTATGATTAGGTGTCAGAAGATTTTATTACCCTCATGTATGTGTAAGATAAATATGAGGCTTTACCCAACTGATGATTATCTTTAGATTTGCTTAAACCGTTAGCTTAGCTCTGTCCTCGTGAAAACCTGTAGCAGCACATGTAAAGCTCACTCATTAACACGTCAGTCGGATTTTAAAATTTGTGCTGATTTGTGACCAGTTTTAAAAAAGCAAACAGACATGTGCCGGTGAAATTGACCCGACCACAAAGTGCAGCTCTTTGTGTTTTGTGTAAGAGTGAGTGAGGTGTTCAAACAATTGCTACTTGGCTCTGTAACTGTAGTACAGTAGAAGGAACTGAGAATAGTCACATGGCCCCCCCTCGCTGTGTGTCTGTCTGACTGGGGGGAGGTCAGTGTTTTGTAAGTGACCTCCCCCGGTCAGACAGACGGTACAGAGGCACCTTCCAGTTGGAAATAGTCCCGTCCTGATGTCACAGAGGAAATGCCTGCTGGACAGAGGTCTTTCCTGCGCGCGCCGCCATCAACGACCAGGATTCAAACTTCAGAGGAATTCTGGGTGGAGTTTGCTTACTCAACTCAGTGTGTGTCTGTGTTTGCATGTATAACAGGGTCAGCAATTACAACACAATGAGATTCCACTTTCTGTTTTGTGAATAAGATTTTCCATGTGGTCACTAGTGCTTTGGCTCCAATTATGGGCATGAACAGACCCTTTTGCTGTTTGCGTTACGTGCTCACAACAACAAAACACAATGAGTGACGTCAGACAGCATGCATTCAGGGTCATTTGTTCTGATGCTGAAAGTTATTTGACTCAGGAAGACGAAACATTATTGAAGCATTTGATTCGGTCATTAATGTTTGTTGCTGAAGTGATATTTCTCCGCCAACGGACACTAATTATTTCTTAACTCTTATAGGATCGTAAGTTGCTAGCGACGGCCCAACAGATGCTTCAGGACAGCAAGACCAAGATCGAGTTCATCAGGATGCAGATCCTCAAAGCCAGCCAAACAAGCGAGCTGAGTTTTGAGAGCAACGATGTGATGGGTGAGCTTGCGCTTGCATTCAGTGATCAATTAGTATCAGTCAGCAGGATGAGAAAAGGCTTAAAATGGCTCAAAGTGAAACGGAAGCGAAATGGATCTCACAGATTCAAACAGAAAGACTCAAACCCCCACAAAGATGCATCAAAGTTGAAACTAACTTATGTTCTTGTCCCGCAGAAAAACCCATCATCAGCCCTTTAGACCTGCGGGTGGAGGAGCTGTGTCACCACGCCAGGATAGAGTCGGCTGTGGCCGAGGGAGCCAAGAATGTCATGAAACTGTTGGGCTCGGGAAAAGTCACAGAAAAAAGGGCACATTCAGAGGTAGATGTTTGTCTTGTGTGTGAGAGAGTTTCCAAGTAAAATCACATCCTTTATCCACTTTATATATGATATTCTTGAAAACAACCAAGAAAAATATTCTCTTGAATTTAGACCCGATACAGTTTCATGGACTTCAAATGAAACCGATCCCTGTGCTGCTGCTGTGCCCTAATAAAGTAAAATGGACCATGTAATTGATGTTTCCCTCTCTCTCTCTCTTTTAGGCCCAGGCCCGTTTTAACGAGTCCAGTCAAAAACTCGACCTCCTGCGATATTCTTTGGAGCAGCGTCTCAACGAGTTGCCTAAAAACCACCCGCGCAGCAGCAGCATCATCGAAGAGCTGTCGCTGCTGTCATCACCGGTCCTCAGCCCCAGGTCCAGCATCATCTCCACACAGAACCAGTACAGCACAGTCACCAAGCCGGCTGCACTCACAGGTAACTGGACCAAGAACATAACGACGGTTGTTAAAGTGTTGTACATAATTGATGTTGTGTTAATTGTGGTTTAATTGTTCCCTTGCAAAGTCAGTCAGACAATTAAGTAAAAGTAAGATAGAAGTAAACAGACAAGCAGCTTGATGGATCTGTACCGCTTGTTAGAAGAAGATGAATATTTACTCAGTGTCACATTGGACATTCAATATCTTAAACAGAAGTGCATTTGAAATGAATTTAAATCAGTTCAGTTTCTTTTCTTTTCCATCTTTTTGTAAAGTAAAATCGGATATTTTCAGTTTTTGAAAACCGTTTCTGTCTCACAGCTTTTCAAACAACATTGTTGGCAGATGAAAGATGGATGACATTGATTCAGTTTGTGAGCTGAAGTTATTCATTGTTACCATGGAAACGCAGCCTTTGGTTGATCTTTATATTGTGCTGTCAATCCTGTGTCAGACAGAAAAACCAACAGTGGCCTCACTAAGTAAAACATCTTGTTATCATAAATTATTAAAGTATATTTAAATACATGGATTATTTGTGATGTTCATAACGGGAAAACTGAACCAGCCGCACCTCTGTTTGTGTGATTATACAAATGTATATACTTCTATTTACTTCCAGGCACGTTAGACGTCAGGCTCATGGGCTGTCAGGACCTTCTGGAAAATGTCCCGGGTCGTTCCAAAGCTGCCTCTGCCCCGCTGCCCGGCTGGAGCCCCAGTGAGACGCGCTCATCCTTCATCAGCCGAGCAAACCGAAACCGCGGCGTGAGCTCCAGGAACCTCACGAAGAGTGAGGAGCTGTCCAGTAAGTATCCCTGACCTCATGCTCCGTCTGAAAACAGTAAATTTTGATGAAAGCTACTTATGTGATTAGATTATGCTTCACATAATTAACCGGCTGACATTATGATTACTCAATGAAATGACCTTACGTGTATTACCAACCAAGTTACAGTCATAGTTAGGACTTTGAATATATTAGTACCTAAAAAGTGACGTGTGTGTATGTTTTCTCAGATGAGATCAGTGCAGTGTTGAAGCTGGACAACACGGTAGTTGGTCAGACAAGCTGGAAGCCGGTCAGCAACCAGGCCTGGGACCAGAAGTTTACATTGGAGCTGGACCGGGTAACAGACACATCTCTGCCTCTGACCCACATCTGTGCTGTTTACACAGTGTTGTGTTTGTGCAACACACAACACGGTGTTTTTCATGTGTTTGGTGTGTGTGTGTGTCTGACCTGCAGTCACGTGAGCTGGAGATCTCGGTGTACTGGCGCGACTGGCGCTCGCTCTGTGCTGTCAAGTTCCTGCGGCTGGAGGACTTCCTGGACAACCAGCGTCATGGGATGTGTCTGTACTTGGAGCCACAGGGGATGTTGTTTGCTGAGGTACACACACACATACACACGTACACAGGCACGCACAAGTAATACAGGGTATTGAGTAATTGAAAAAAAATAAACAGTGACACTGAAACAACACACGGCTTAATAGATTTAAAACCATTGAACCAAAGTGAAAACAAACATGATAAAGATCATGACTGATTATATCTTTGTCAGTTTGTGTTTTGAGACGTCCTCATGCATTTCCGTGTCTTCCTTACCTGTAATATATTAAGTTGCAGTCTCTTGACATCCTATAATATCTTAACATACACAGGCACAGAGTTTTCACTGTGCTCTTGGTTTCCTGTCTTGATTCGTGTTGGTTTAGGTTACATTTTTCAACCCCGTCATCGAGAGACGACCAAAGTTGCAAAGACAAAAGAAGATTTTCTCAAAGCAGCAAGGTGAGTCACTGCTGACAGCACAAACAACTATGCACTTTTTCAAGACACAATGATGAAATTCTCAGGCGCTCATGATTGCAACACGTGTTTAAAGTTGTGTGGTGTGTGTATGAATACTCTGTTCTTGAATTTATTCCTTTATTTTACAGTTATTTTTGCTGACTTACCTCCAAATCAAAATTTTATTGTTTGTTATTTACAGATATTTTTGTTTTTTCTTCCTCCTACTCTTCCTCACTGCCTCTGACATGTCATCACCTTTATGCTTTTTTTTTTTCATCGGTTCCTTTCTGTGTCTCTTTCAGGTAAAACCTTCCTGCGAGCCCCTCAGATGAACATCAACATCGCCACCTGGGGTCGCCTGGTCAGAAGAGCCATACCAACTGTCAGCAGCAACTCCTTCAGCCCTCAGGCTGCTGAGACTGGACCCAGCAGTCTGCCTGGTTCACCCACACCGAGCAGGTACTCACACCTACACACAACCTAATCCAATTTAGTTTGATCGACCCTCTTGAGTAGAAATGTTCAAAAAAGACAGAAAAAGTTTCTTACGTGTCTCAGTCTCAGTGCCTGGAGCATTGATATCGCCAGTAAGTTGCATCTCTGTTCGTGCGCAGTGACCCACTGGTGACCAAATTGGACTTTGACAAAGAGCCCACCCCAGGACCCAAACACTACCCAGCTCCTGATGACATCAGAGAACCCAGGGTGCAGGATAAGATGCCCGACAAGCAGGAAGTACAGGTAGGTACCACTGTCACAAGTGTCTTTGACAACTTTGTGGGACTTGTTTATGAAAAGATAGATGAATAGATAGACTTATTTAATGATACAGGTGAGTGTCCTCATTTGTCAGACAGCACTGATTCAAGACTGTAGCATTAGTGCTCAGATCCTTCACACATGATCACTTATATTCACTTTATCATCTGTGCTACCTGTTGTCATTTGTAAGACTGTTTCTTACTAAAATACTCCTGGTCAAGTGATTTCCTTAGATGAGCTGTATCATTTAATTGATTAGATATAAAAATGATCACATTGTTTCTCCGGTTTAACTGCTTCCCCAAAGATGAACACAACAGACATGACTATAACTAAAAGCTTATTCATCCTAATTTTCATCGACTTGACTCTAAAACCACGTCTCTCTGCAGGACGCTCTCGCCTCATTCGACTTCTTGAACAAGAGGAACAGCATGGCCCTGAAGCCAGATCTGGACGGAGTGGTGGAGCAGGAGATCCAGCATCCAGACCTGGAGCTCACCGCCATCCAGAAAGACACAGAGATAAGGTAGAAGAGCCTCATGTTTGTTAACTTAGTGTTTCTCTTAACCCTTAGATTTTAAATTATAGTTTAAAGTAGAGAGGAAAGATCAGGTTGCTGCTCTAACAGGAAAGAAAAACTTTGTATGTCATCGCTGGACAGTGTTTTTTTTTTTTTTTGTAATGATTTCCTAATTGTGTTAAGGAAGAAGAAGTAACATGGCACAGATTGATTGTAAATACTTAAACTTCACTGGATATTGGAGTTTGAAAAGTAACCAGTGAAATAGTTCTAGTAACTCCAACTCTACTGAATTAAACAGATTATATTGTCATTTCTTTCTGTTCTTCAAATCTTCAGTTTCACACAGGTTTCTCTACTCATCATCATAAGATCACTGATGTAAACACTGATCTCTTTACAGGGAAGAAGAACAGTTTCACTTCAGTCTCCAAGACTTTAAATGCGTGGCAGTCCTCGGACGTGGTCACTTTGGAAAGGTACATTTTATCTGATCATTCAACACGGCTGCAATTTAGATTTCAAAATCAGTTTCTCTTCCCGAAAGCTGGAATGTAAAACCCCTCTCCTGCTCTTTCCCTCTGCAGGTGTTGTTAGCAGAATATAAAAGCACGGGTGAGATGTTCGCCATCAAAGCTCTAAAGAAAGGAGACATTGTGGCTCGTGACGAGGTGGACAGGTAAACCAGCGCGTCAGTGAGGAGAAGAGAGATGCGTCGTCCACCTGTGCTGCTCTGACTCACTGATCTTTTCTTCTTTTCAAAGTCTGATGTGTGAGAAGAGGATTTTTGAAACGGTCAACAGCGTCCGCCACCCGTTCCTGGTCAACCTGTTTGCATGTTTCCAGACGCAGGAGCATGTTTGTTTTGTCATGGAGTACGCAGCAGGAGGAGACCTGATGATGCACATCCACGCTGATGTTTTCTCTGAGCCCAGGGCCGTGTGAGTGACCACGGCTTTGATATATATACGCGTCTGAACATGACGACAAACCGACTGTAAATCACCTCATTCAGATCATGTATCCTGACAGTGATGTCATTTTCACATTGTTATGTAAATCGAATCAAAGTATGTTTAAATACTGATGATACCGACTCGTGTGTCCTTTAAAAACGTCTCCTCGGTGTGTAAACCCTGTTTCACCACGTGGGGAAAAAAAGCTCACGTCGTCTTATTTACTGGCTGTTTTGTGTCTTGGCAGATTCTATGCAGCCTGTGTTGTGCTGGGTTTACAGTTCTTACATGACCATAAGATTGTGTACAGGTAAACACTTTGCATCATCATAAATGTGTCATTCTCTAACATGATTGAATTTCAGAGGGAACTTTAATTCTCTTGTTTGTTTTTTTTTTCATTTTCAGAGACTTGAAGCTGGATAACCTGCTCCTGGATACAGAGGGCTACGTAAAGATCGCTGACTTTGGACTTTGTAAAGAAGGTAAATTAACAGACGATGTCAATCTTAGTGATTTGTTGTGGAGGAGGTCGTTTTTATGTTGGAACCTGCCTCTGTGTTGTTCTCAGGGATGGGTTTCAGGGACCGCACCAGCACGTTTTGCGGCACGCCGGAGTTTTTAGCTCCTGAGGTTTTGACTGAGACGTCGTACACGCGCGCTGTGGACTGGTGGGGACTGGGCGTCCTCATCTTTGAGATGCTGGTTGGAGAGGTGAGTGTCGCTTCTCATTTGAATCAACGTCTTCACAAAGCTGCTGTGGCTTTATATCCGTGGCTCGTCTTTTTCAGTCGCCCTTCCCCGGTGACGATGAGGAGGAGGTGTTTGACAGCATCGTCAACGACGAGGTCCGCTACCCAAGATTCCTCTCGACCGAGGCCATCTCTATCATGAGGAGGGTGTGTACATGGACTAAGATTTAATTCAATATTCATTAAAGTACATATAAACCTGATATGAATTGAAGGCTTTATTCTTCGCGTGTTGCTCAGCTCTTGAGGAGGAGTCCAGAGCGACGTCTGGGAGCAGGAGAAAGGGACGCAGAGGAAGTTAAGAAACATCTATTCTTCAGGGTAAGAAACAAAAAGACCATATGCACTTATGGTTTTATATTTAAAGAGATAGTTTGACATTTAAATTTAGGTTCTTGCAGGAAAGCAAAAGTCTCCCAAACTACTCTCATTATTCTCCAATGTGATGTGACCCCCTCTCTCTGTGTCCCGGCAGCACATGGATTGGAACGGACTTTTGGCCAAGAAGGTGAAGCCGCCGTTCGTGCCGACCATCCAGGGCGCTAATGACGTTAGCAACTTTGACGATGAATTTACCTCAGAGGCTCCGATCTTAACCCCACCCAGAGAACCACGAGTGCTGAGCTCTGAGGAGCAGAACACGTTCTCTGACTTTGATTACATTGCTGACTGGTGTTAGCTTTACACACACATACATACACATACACACACACACACACACTGTGAACCAACCAACACAGCAGTGACTGTAGCTCACAGCTTTTTAAAACTCTTCCCTGCCCAAAATGTCGAGAAGGAGCAAAGACACGGCTCCTCGAGCCTTCGGGCAAAACTCTGTGCCATTGAGAAGAAAGTTCACACACCTCCTGAGGACCCCCACTTACTTTTTAATCCACATGAAGAACTTGTTTTGTTTTTGTTTTTTGTTTTTTGTTTTTTTTAAGAAAAAGAGAACAAAAGAAACTGTTGTTGGTGAGTGAAGGAGGAGGGATGCTTTGTCCTCCTGCATTCGTTGTCGCCGTGTCCGTTGTCTGACCACTGAGAATGTTTTTTCATATGAACTCTGGGAAGACGGCAACAGATCACAATCATGTTATTCAGTGTCACTGTCTTCTTCTATTTTTTTGATATGTACAGATTATATTCAGTCGTATATTTTATTGTCATGTTTTGTTTTTTTTGTGTCTTTATTTGCGAAGCCCTCTCCATAGCTTAAGGACATTTCTCTCACTGTAAAGTTCGACATTTCTCCCACGATCATGTCTGAGACCCTTGTTCGCTTCTAAAGTGCTCAAAGCATTTTTATGGCCTAATGGTCAACAGTGCAACAAACATCTTGACTACTACTGCTGCTTCTTGACTTGAAAACCAAGTGAGAGTCTTCACACTACATTTCCCCGTGTCGGAGCTCAGCCCTCGTCCACGCCCCAGTTTAACACTATTTCACTCACTTGAAGTCTGCTTTAAAAGAGGCCACATGATAACAGTGTAAAACAACAGTCCATCCAATGAATTACCATCATTTTGTTTCATTTGGAAGCTGTGTATTGGAAATCGTAATTATAAAGGAGAACCAATGATGTTAAATCTATAATGTTGTTTTCTGACGCCCTCTGGTGGCTGTGCAGGTCGATATTCAGCTTATCTCCGCTCTGAAGATCATCAGTGCCTCTTGGTATTACACAATCTTTTTGAGCAATAAAATGAAACAACTTGAGATGAAATTAATTCATTTTTGTCAGAGCTGACATCAGTGGGGTTTCACTTCCAGTTCTGGTTTCTCATTTGTCAACGAAACGGCCAGTTGTAGTGAATCTTGACATTTTTCTCGTTACTTCAGTGAAAAGTGATGAAACGCTAAAGTGAGTCACGTCGTTACGGCTTCGCTAAACTCATCCTGCTCCTCTGGAGGCAGTGAACACAAACACACAAACTCCCATCAGACAAGTCCTGAGTTTATTTTCACAGGAGGGAGGCGGTCGATCTAAACTCAAAATATTTTAGGTTTCTGTCAAAATGCCATTAAAACTCCCCCTCGCTGTTCTGACATTTCTCAAGCTGGATCAGTGGAGTCAGACGACTTCCTGTCCGTTTGCATGTTAAATATGAATCGACTCAAATGTTGCAGACCTGTTGATATGAATCACTACAGGGGAGGGCAGGGTATATTATATATACATACTGTATGTACACAATTAAACTGAAAGCACTAATTTTATCAATAGTTTTAATTATCTACGTTTCTTAATGATGAAAATAGATTGTAAAAAGTTGTTTTTGTTTGTTTTTGTTTTGTTTTTTTTATTCTTTGCTTGTGCATGTTGTCGCCTGAACAGATGAAAACTTTATGGATGGTACACCAACACCCAACTCTCACAACTGTTGCTGTTCACTCCGGTGTAAAAAAAAAAAAAAAAACAAATAAGAAAAGGCATTTTTGCAGTCGTTTGTTTCCTATCATGAATGCACAAATTAAACATTTGTAATAGTGAGTTTGCTTTTATTTATTTTTATTTTTTTTAAAACACGTCCTGGATTTTTCACTTTTCCACCGGGAACATTTATTGAAAAACATTTATTTCCTTTTAAAACGCGTATCAAAGTGTGAAAGTGAAGCCATGAGCAGATTTCCATGCTTTAATGAAAATCTTTTATTTATTTTATTTTATTTTTTTTTTTAAATTACTTTGAACAATTCAAACAAACTAACAAAATAGAACCTGGTCATTTTCTACAAAAACAAAGTTTTATGTATACAGTATGAAACCAGCCTAAAATTTGCAAGCATCAATTACACTTTCCCACTTGGACATATATACATGGGACAGTATATACACTTAAATGAAATACTGTAAATACAGTCTGCAAGCTGTTTCTGAAAGCACTGGAATGTGTGTCCATTTTATTCCTGTGAGAGCACCTTGATAAAGGCTTGATGTCTTAGGAGAGACAAGATAATTCTTCCATATTCAACACAAATAGGATAAAAAAAAAAGAGCACAATCCTGTTAAGTACAGCAGAAAAAATACGACTGTATGGGTAGCGTCTTCTTCACAGCTGGGGCAGTTTGTCGACGGGAGTGTCGAACTTGAAGTCTGGAGGGAAAAGTTCTGCGGCGCGCGGGTAGATGAGTCTGTACGACTGTCTGATCGTCACGTCTGCGACGCCGGCGATGTCTCCGATTTCTGAGGAGGAATCGGAGACGAAGATGAAACGACTGACCTGATGTGTAAAATCAACCAGGAAACTTGACAACTAACCAGCGTCACAGCTCCACTAGACGACACTTCAACGGGATGGATCGTTTATTCAACTGTTGCGGTTATTTCAACGCATTAAGGAGATAATCGACACTAATATTCAGTAAGCAGTGTTGTTCTGTGTACTCCACATTTACCTGAGGGTTTTTGTTACTTGTTCTGCTTCAATGAGAATATAATACATTGGAAACAGGAATCTATGGGTATTAAAACAGACTAATTGGGTGTTCAATGACCAAGCGTACCTTGTTAAGCCACGTGCTACCAATTAAAAGACAGTGTTTAGTCAACAACTACTTATATGGGAACTGTTACTACATTGATGTAATTATCTGTCTTTCATAAAACTTTTCATTAACAACTAAACATACAGTAACTACCACATATACTAAGTATAGCTTTATATAGCATCAGTACCACTGCAGTATTACCACTCACCCTTCTGGGTCTTCTTCTCTGCAGAGGCTTGTGAAGCCATATAAATGGCGGCTGCAGCCACAGAGATGGGGCTCCTGCCCGGCACTAGATCGAGCTCCACAGCCTTCCTGGCGATGAATGTGGCCGCCATCTGCACCTGCTTGGGCAGGCCGAGGTTGGAGCAGAAGCGGGACATGAAGTCTCCGGTGGTGATGAGGTCCACGCTCGTCTCCAGCGCCTTCAGGATCAGTTTGAAACATCTGCCGATCTCCTTCTTGGAGATCCGGGAGACGGCGCAGATCTCTGTGCAAGGAAATGAGGAGATTCATTTATATCGGTGATCATCGGCCGGTCCAGCTCACCGAACCATCCAATCCGGCCCACGACTGGATTCCGAAATTGTGAAGATCACTATTAAATAGTTAAAGCAACTAATAATTCAGAACTAATTTTCATATTAAAGCAACTAATAAAAAAACTGAGACTTAAGTAACTGGGCTAAAAATGCCTTCAGTTTTGTAATAAAATAAAAAAATAAACATCAAATAATAATGTTAGACAAAAATATGATTTTTATTCCATTTTGTTTGAGTCCAGACCTGAGGTGGCCCTGCGACAGATACAGTCTGTGACCCTTGATTTAGATTCATTAAACCATTGACAAACAATGCAGGGACTGTGTGTGTGTATGTGTTTTTTAATACATTGTGAGGACTTAAAAACCCTCCCTTATGGGGACAAAAAGCAGGTCCCCATAATGTAAAATAAATATAATGAAGGTGAAGACATGACTTCAGGTTTGGTTAAGGTTACCGTCTGGTTTAGATTAAGGTTAAATTAGTGGTAGCAACAATTGAGTCAAAAAGTCAATTGTTGAAGTCAAAAAAATGTTCCCTGAAGGCATGAAAACAAGACTCTGTGTGTGTGTGTGTGTGTGTCTCTTCTAAGGAAAGAACATACATCAACAGATGATCATTTGTTTCTATATTGTCTGATAACAAATCAAGTCAAATGAAAGACTTTTGTTGTTAAAGTGAAGAATAAAAAAACAAAAAGTGAACTGACGGGATAAAAAAAAAAAATCCAGCTTCATTATGATTCTAGTCAAAACAAGATCTGAAATGTCATTTCAACTGAAGGGAACCAAGTGTTTCTAAATCTCATCATTAAACAGAAAAAGATTAAAAGGATAGTGATTCATTCATGACTTTGAAGATGGATCGTTCTTTCATGCTTCTCTCAGAAATATAGATCTTTAGTGTGAAAATATTGTCGTATTTATTTAGAAGTTTAGAAGAGTTTCTTCGCAAAAGCTGTTGCGATTTGTTTGTGATACTACTGCAGGTGGCTAAAACTATCAGGAAATAAAACGAGTGTTAACTCTGACCTTTAAATGTTCTCGGTACACCTTCTTGTCTGCAGGCGATGTAGAGGCAGGCTGAGGCGATGGCGTCATTGGCTCGTCCCTTCAGACTCTTCTGTTCGTAAACTTGTTTGAATAAGTTGTTTGTTCTGTCCTGCAGAGCAAGAACATTGTTTACAGGAAACACATTATAAGCACATTTTCACTAAAGGTTAATGATGATTGAAAAAAAAAAAATAAATAAAAACCTTAAGTGTTTTTACAGTTTCTGCAATTTGTCTGTTTCATTAAATCACATTACAGTGGTCCCTCACCACGTCGCGCTTCACCGCAGTGGCGGTTTTTGTGGCTAGAATATGAACATTTATATCACGGGATTCTGCGGCCGACGTGTAGTGTTATTTTATTTAGATTTTGATTATCTTTGTGTAAAAAAAAAAAAAGTCATTTTTAGGCTAAAAAAAATAACAACAAACATGGGAAAGGTTTATAAGAATGTGGCTTAAAAAATAAAATACATATATTGTTACTACTTTGTGGTTTTTCACCTCTGGCGGGGGCTCTGGAACCTGACCCCCACAACAGACGAGGGACCACTGAATTACACATTGTTAATAGAGAACAGAGGTTTCCAGCTGATTGAACTGAACATAAATAAAAATCCCTAGAGACATGAGCCATATGTCAGACTGTGGTTGTCACCTTCAGTCTGCTGTGTGTCCACATCCACCAAAGAGTCACACAAAATTACAAAACTTTCACAGTCTGGCTTTCACTTTTGTTTCTTTTGTTCTCTTGTCTTCTTCCAGCATGTGCAGGGTTTTCACTTCTGTCTGCAGTTACTCCGTGAGTCAGCCGACCTTTAACACCTCAGAAGCGGCGAAGCTTTCAACGCCGTTAACTTACTACGATGTTCCTCGGCAGGTTGATGCGATCGGCCATGGTGCTGATCTCTTTGAAGGCGTTGAGCATGGCGCGGTCAGAACTGCTCATGGTCCGCCGGTTCTGATACTTGGAGTTTCCGAACTCATCAAAACTAGCTGCACCTGTTCCCTGTGGTGGAAATAGGAAGTAAAAAAAAAAAATTACTGCAACTCTGTGTCAAAAGAAGTTAGAAAACCCCGAGCATGCGTCTGATCGTGACTGTGATGCTCAGGTACTGCCGACAGTGACCCAAATAACTGGTGTTTCTGCATCACTGTGGAGACAAAATTCATAGCACAGAAATGTGTAGTTTAAAAACGTATTATTATTGTTGTTAATAAGTTGTTATTGCTATTATCTAACCTCCAGACACTGGAGTGTTGTAATTAACACATCATTAAACACATTAGACAACATGTGATTCTCACCTTGCTGATCATGGTGGTCAGGTCGCCTCCGTTGAGCAGCGGGTTCTGAGCGTCTCCCACTCTGGACGGATCTTTAAGGGCTTTTTCATTAGAGAACGTCCGCCACTCGGAGCCCACATCAATGACACGGTCACCTGAGAAAATAAACACTTCATAAACTCACGGTGACAAACTTTAATTGTCTAATTTGATGGATATATAGACATATTGTCTATGTTTATCTGAAAGTGCTGCTCAGTGAGCAACACAAAGCCGGTCTTGATTCTTTGTGTGCTTTCAGCCTTTTGTGTTGATGGCTGCTGCGCTGAAACTGTTTTTTTTTTTTTCTCTGGATTGACAGAAACATGAGCGGTGGAGGAACAACAAAGACTGAAATATCGATTTCACGAAAGGAACGAGGTCGCTGATGAACGAAACAGATTTTGCTAAAAGTTCAGTGAATCTCCTGCACACAAAAAACAATCTCTGCTCATCGGCGGCGTTCGCTCTCTTCCTCCCTTTGGCTGCGTTTACATCCCTCTGGAATAATTAGGCATATGATGGTGCAATAATCAGCACAATTCCCATCTGCAAACACATTTGCAGTTTTCCATGTCTCAAGTACTGTAAGTACAGAGTCAGTCCTCCAGTTCTCACTCTTTTGGCTCATGTGTTGCATTCTTTAAGTTTTACTACTGTTGCAGTTTTCTCACATGTGTAGCTCTAAATCTGACTCATCATCACCTTCCCTCTCTTCTTTCTCATCTTCTTATCACGGTCTGTGTGTAGCGAGGCAGGGGTACATGAGAAAATATGATCTAAACAAACGTTCTGTCATTCATTTAAGGGTGACAAAGGCAGGACACACATCTCTTCCACTTATCAAGACCGTCCATTCTTGGAACCGTGAAGCAGGTTGGGGATTAGATTTCTGATAATGTAATCCCGTTAGGCCTTTTTACCATCCACCAGTCTTTCTAATATCTAGAGGTAAAGTGACATTCATCTCCTCGGGGACTGGTCGTAGCTATGGGAGTAGGAACACAGGACCTGTCGTCTTGCATCAGAGAGTGTCTGGCGTCTGCTGTCTGACCGGGTCTGTGCTCAGGGGGCTCGTTAGAGAGGAACTATGTTCCCTACAGCTTTGTCTAAGTTTGCATCACGTTAACATATTTTTTAAATTTGTGCCTGTTGTGCAAGTATATGCCTTGACAATAAATGGGAAATTCATTTAAACATATTTAAAACACTAAATCTAACTGATAATGCAAACGCTTCTCAGATGTTCATTTACCATCATTTAACTTTTCACACAACATTTACCCTCAAGTGAACATCTTCTCTGCCCGTTACGGATCTCAACGTTGCTCTGATCTAACATTTAATGCAGGCAGATGTATATTTATATTTTACTGGTTGGGCTGTTATTTCACAGCAACAGCACTCTAGTATTGGTCAGCCGGAGCTTCTCTGTGTGGCGTTTGTTCTCCCTGTGCCCGTGTGGGTTAACTTCTGCTTCCTCCCACAGACCAAAGACATGCAGGTTATGTTGACTGGTGACTGATTTGCCTGTAGGTATGAATGTTATTTATTTTTATCTCTATCTCCAAGTCAGCACGGTAACAAATAACTTAGTGATCTGATGACTAAAACATAAGACATAACACAAGCTAACCATTGCAAATAAATAACCAAAAACAGGTTGAATCACATTACAGACAAGGTTATTTACTGCGGCTGCATTTGCCAGATTATTTTTTCACACTCTTGGCTGTCACCTCACCTGATGTTCAAATGCAGAACAGTTTTTAAAACGATGCCTTTAAAACCAAACAATTAGGGTTTGCACAGGAAACCAGAGGAAGGATGTGTTTTTAAACTGCAGACTCGAAAGCAGAAGTGCATGTTTTTTGTAACGTACATACTCACCTACTACAAGGCCACATTCAGGACAAATCATGTCCCCCGCTCTGTAGTCCTCCACTAGTATGGCATCAGGGTGGTTGGGACACTGAACCCTGGGAAGTGACAGAGCATCTCCGCTGGGGGAGGAAAAACAACTGGTAAATCACCAAAGACCAAGAACAAAACAAAACAAAAAAAAATAATGGAAAGTGAGTGGATGTGGTAGAGTTAGAGAGGTCATGACATCGTCTCTCTAAAATTTTACATAATGTTTTACAAAATATCGCTCAAGACAAAATAATAAAATAAAAGACAAACAGAAACTAGCAGCTAATATTGATCACCATTATACCGGGGGAAGGGAAATTCTGTTATTGTGCCCAGATGTGTTTTATGTATTTTCCTTTTTCCTTTTTATTGCAGAGAGAAAATGGAAAGTAAATAATACCCCACAATACATCGTAGAAAACCCCTGCTTCATGTCTGAACGAGTCTAAAAACGACCATTAAATCACTGAAAACAGTCTGCTTATATTTGTATGACACACACACACAAATTAAAATAAAAATACAAAAACCTGTGAACCTCGTAAAAACAAATAAAACTCATTAGTAAAGTAATAAATACTAATTAGCTGAAAAACTGTTTGAGTTATAATAGTGCGGTATAATAGCTCGTATAGGTGAAGTCTTGAACTTACGAACTATTATTTTTATTCTAACTTATCATATTATTATTACTATCGTAACACATCTTGGAGATGTTTTTGTTGATTTAAATTAATTCAACACAGTTGACAACATCGCTGCGTATGTCACTTTCAACTTAGTTACCGTGAATTTGCATCATTTCCCCGGGCTAACCGGAAGTTCTGAGCAAAACAACAGATGACAAGAAAACGTAATTGGTTGTTGTGTGTGTAGAATCGAAACCAGTCTGATCATCGACTGTGCGAACTTCAGTGAACCAATATTATTTTAGTACTACATGTAGACGAACTACACGGAAAACATTTTACATGTGTTTACAAGCGGCGGTCCCGCGACACTGTTTTCATATGTTAGCATTAATCTCCGTTCACATTACGCTGACACAAAACAAAAGAGCCAGACAAAGCAAAACAAGTCTACGGTGCCGGGCGACGTTAACGTGATATAGAGCTGAAGCTATTGAGCGCCGGGGCAGCACTGTGTCAATATAAAGGCGATGTAGACAGTAGTGACTTCTGGTAACATCTAGCCTGCTAGTTAGCTAACTAGCCGTTGCATAGCACAATACATCACACACCTAACGGGGCTAATAAGGGCGTGGAGATCTTCGGGACCAACACTAACGTCCCCCATCACGTCCAATTCAATGTTCACATTGACAGTATATTAACTAAATGACATTATGAGTGCCAAACATAGATAAAACCGTGAGTTTAAATTTGCTCAGGGCTGCTACATACCGGCTGGTCGACGCCATGTCACTCTTCACTCCGCCTGTGCGTCAAAGAAACAAACGTTGGTGGCACGTCTATTTATAACTTTTTCTGATCACGTGCCCATCCCAGTACAGGAAGCCAACGGGCTCAAACTAGACCTAATGCACTTCTCAAATTGGTGCCACTAGTTCTTTGTTGTAAATGCAGAAATTTAACGACAGTAAAGACACGATTCAACGTATGGGTATAAGAAGTAACTCTATAGAAAAGTTAAGGAGGCAACAGTTACAAAGCAAAGCAAAAATACTATTGAGATGACACACAAATAACAGGTACAGAAGTGTAATGAATATAATTATGGTAGAGTGAGAATTCCCTAGGAAGACAAGCATTCCCACCCAACACCAAAGAGTCATTTACTGTTCATTATTTCAAACCAATTACTTTAAATAAGATTTGAATTACATGATTTTCTGAACGTTAACCAGCACTGAATGAGAGATGGGTTACACTAGCAATTAACCGGAATTAATTAATGAATCAATGGCAAAATGGCTCAACAGTGTCTCTATTTTCCCTCTAATAAGTACTGAATTATGTGGTTATTCCCTGGAAACATCATGGGTAGCAAACAGGAAATCATTTAAACATGACAAATCAGCGGAAAAAAGTATTACATAGTGCCATAAATCCAATGTTAGCTGTAGATGTATAAAATTGCACTAATTTGTATTTTCAGTGTAGTTGTCATATACATGGAGACACAAAACCATCACTGGTGATGGTTTTGTATAAACTATATAAACTATAAATATAAGATCACTGTCTTCAACTTTTATGGCTTAAAATGTTTCTGATGTAACATCACATTTCTGAACTGTACAGATTTGCACTCTAATCACCCGTCTGATAGAACAGGCTTGTGATATTGTTGACTGACTGTTTCAGTCTGCATCTCTGAGTCTGTACCAGTCTGCGCCTGCACTGCTCTTCCACATCACACTTCCCAGGCCTGTAAGGAAACAAAATGCCACAGAGTCACTTGACGATGCCAGATTTTATTGCAACTGAATGACAAATCAACAACTGCAGTCTATTTACTATGTGTAGCAACATAAACATACTCTATAAACTTTGTAGAAATTCATTACTTTTGAAAACTGAAGTTAACAGTTCATGCTACTATGACTGTAATTCATTACCTTCATGGTATCAGAAAACATCATCAAGTTCATCAAGACAACAGCAGGTGGCGCTATATAGAAGAGTGTGCTAGCTGATTCTTTTACTACATGTTTTATCAGGAGGATGATTCCAGTGATTCATTTTTATGGACAGATGACTTCTGCTTTGTCATTTTAAAGTTATCCATGTAGGAATCCAGAGCATTGACATGTGAACAATAACACACACACAACCAGTCTGTCCCAGAGTGATGATTATGTTTCCTTTTGTCTGAGTAATCTCAACCATCAGCTGGCAAATGTTGTCAGCTGGTAGTGACGTGTATGTCTGAGTCCAGTGTGAGTGGTTCTGACTTGGTGGGAAACAGTGTTGAAACAGCTTTGTTTGCTGCATTTGATTTTTGGCTGTAAAGTGTTCCTGAAAAGCAGTCATGATGCTTTCTAATATCACATGCAGTGAAAAGCTTTTGTTTAGGTCTGACTGTGCTTGTGCAAACTTGCAAGCAAGTACTACAAGTTACAACAAAACCAGCGGGAGGCTACACAGACTAGGAAGACAAAGACTATGATGGCAGCTTCAAAGACACATGAGTGCTTTGTCTCCTTTGTTTCAAACCACAACACTTCAAAGGCTGTTATATCACACCACATCATAGTCATTCTATCATTCTTGACATATATTTAGGAATAACACAAGCAAACCGTTGGTGTGGAGACACCTGGAGGGCTGTGTGTAATCTGACACAAAGACAGACACACTCTTTCTTGTCCTGACACTGTGTGGGTCCCCCTCACGCTGCCTTAACAGCTCTGGTTGGTCGAGTCATTGACTCAAGACTTTTGAAGACCCCAGGGTTTCAGCATCAAGATCTGCCTCTTCCTCCATGTAAAGAGTTAATCAATCACCATAGAGACAGATTTATATGTGTAGGTTTGTTGTTGGTTTGTATATTTAAATTAGTTTATTTTAAGTTGCATCTATCCAAAAACTTCATGTGTATTGGATGTATCTGATGTTGAGTTAAATCAGAACTGGACAATTATTTGTAATTATTGTCCACAAATTAGAAATGAACAATTATGCTGAATAATTTATACCCCACTGAGCCCATTCTCACCACACCAAAATGGTTGCCAGGGCTATCAGGGCTCTTCAGCTACCACAGAGAGGAAAACCTAAAACCACTGTTCACGCCGTCTCCGAGTGAGACAACAAACCAGTGTTACAACATCGTCATACCTTCCTCCATACTGATACCACATTAACCATAACCACACTCAGGCACACTGTGACACAGACACTTGTTACACTTATTTCGCACAAATGCTTTATTAATATCATTTTATAATCAAATTCAGAATGTTTGGTGTGTTTACTTGCAGTTATCAGATACTGTTCTCATTCATTTTAACCACTGTCTTTGTTTGACTGTAAACTTTGCTGACACAAACTTAACTGAGTAGCGTCTGGCTCTGCGGCAATAATCACTAACCCTGATACACTGAGCTGTGTGTGTGTTTCACCTGGTTTCTGAAGGCGCTACTGGAGATCAAAGACAAAGCTAAATTGTCAGTGTAATCTGTCCACATGGCTTTCTGCACCGCCTCCACCTCTGAACCTCTTGTAACCTGGCAGACTATAACACTACACACCCCACTGACTTTTCTTTTTTTCCTTCCTTTGTTTTTTTCCCCTCTCCCTCTCTCTCTCTCTCTTTCAAAGTACAGGGGTAGTGTGAGAGAGAACAGACTGCAGCCAACAGCCCAGGACCGGTTGAAACCTGAATGAGTTGCAACTGGTGAGGAGACACTTCCTCCTCCTCCTCCCGCATCAAGAGAACTGGGAGTGATGCAGGAGTTCAGCACCCAGGGTCCTACTGACTGTGGAGTTTGTCAATATCAGTGATAGATTTATATAGATTAGATATTATTATATATAGATAGCACAGATATGGAGTGTAAACGTGTTGACTTATTGGTGCATGTGTTCATAATCGCCAAGTTTCACTGTGAAAACACCGTGTATCGTGTCAGACGTGTTCTTTATTGACAGAAACCACACGTGTATTGTCTTAATTAGTCAGCAAAGTTTTTTAGCCAGCACCAGGACGCGTGATGTCTGACTGAAACAAAGAGGGGGAAGCTGGTGCTGCGTTCATGTCCCGTTGGAAAGACGAGAAACGAGACTCCCAGTTTACAGCCGGTATCCACAAAAGATCATTTCAAACAACATTCACCCGAGAGTTTCTGTCTGCAATGCATCTTATTTGTTGAGTGTTTACATAACCTATAACTTTACCAGCTGTGGCGGACAGGCCTTTTACACGGCAGCCATTTTGTGTTGGGGAAAGCACGTGGCCAATATGCACAACAACAAGGCCTAGAAATGTCATGGTTATTAATTATTTACACATTCCCATGTCATTCTGTAACATGTCAACATGTCCCTGAAACAGTGTTTACTTTGCCACTTTTGTGCCTTGTAAGTTAACACATACTTCTTAATACGAGACTGAGACAACTTCAGGTAACTGATTAATGAGCTGAGAAATTAATGTGAAGAGGGGGTGCTGATTTATTGGAGTCTAATGTCTTTTACAGTCGTTTACTGTCGTTTCTATGTGAAGTTAATTGTTTCAGGTCAGCCGTTGATAGCGTGTCGCCAGCCGGGGCCGTTCTCTTCTCACGCGCAGTGAAGGCAGCATTAGATAAGCTGGCAGGCGGTATCTTCGGGAACTTGCCGTAATGTCATCCTCCAATGAGAAGCGCCCATGACACCCACAACAACGGCCTGCGCGGCTCCATGTTGGATCTACCTTTTCTTAGAAACACATCGCGCCGGATGGTTACCGTTGCCTGCGCACACTCTGAGCTCCAACGTCCGGCTGGCGCTGCTCCACCAGCACAGGTATGAAGGATGCAACGGACGTAACCGACGAACCGCGCTGTCACCGACAAACGTTTTTTAGATGTTTGTTTTTAAAACCGGCGTCATTCCGGCAGTTTTTAACGGGCCCGAGAAATTAGGTTAGAGACGCACCTGAACAACGGAGTGAAAAGTGGCATGCAGGCTGAAGAAGAAATAATTGGATTGAGATAACCCCACACTAACAGTAAGTGTATCTCTCTTATTATGTTTTAAATTGTTTCCTCACAACGCATGAATAATGAATAACTTAAACAGACACCCTCTCCTGGTCTGTGGTCGAGGAGGTAATGGTTTCCAGATAAGAAACTGGTTACCTGTTGTGAATGTTTAACACATGATGGGCTCAATTTCACGTTTTAACTGGTCACCTGACCCAACCAGGACCGACACTTAACTCACTGCGCAAGAGCTCCTCACTGTAGAAACTAGACCAGTGTTTTAACACAACTCTACAAATGTCTCATTTCCTCTTGTCTGCTTAAGCAGCTCCAAGTTTTGATACATGTTTACACATGCTCCGTCTGAGGTATGGCTTCATGCTGAGCCAGTGTTTATACGTTCAAACTTGTTAACTTGTCCACTGTAATTTACACACAACTGTCTCTTAACCATTTTATAAAATCAACATTTACAACAATAAACTCTTACTTTACAGACACCACACGGCTTCGTTTTACTTTGTCACCAGTGTCACTACCACCCCCAAATTAACTCTTCTTCCACTGTGCGTTGACATTTGACACTGTTCATTAGAAACTCATTATAAATTTCACTTTTCACCAAAATGTATGCAAATTTCTTTTTGGTTGTTTCTTCCAAACTTCCAAAGTTTTACAATGTCTGACAGTTAGCAGCACACTTCCCCATTGATGGCAATACAAATAAAATCCATGTTTTTTTTTTTTTTTTTTAGATAAAATCAGAAATGTTCTGTTTTCCACATTTTGACACGAGGAACATAAATGTACATAGACATGTGCACATGTCTTACTGTGCTCTTTGTCCATCATAGTTGTATTTATTGAAGAATATGCGGTGGTTAAGGGGTATGAGGCCAAATCTCACTAAAACTTCTGTGAAATCTGGAGGAAAATGGTGGCACAAAATGGTGGTGGAAGCACAGCTGATGGACTTTTTTTTTTTTTTTTCCATTAGCAGTTTCTCTGGTTCGTGTTGTTTACACACACATCTGACATTTATGTCTCACTGCTGCTACATTGAGTTTCCGCAGTCTTTGCTAGGAATACTGTTTCACCACAGTTTTTAAACAGGTGTTTTGAACTTTTTATAACGCATTAACTTGACACGGCAGATTTTCATTTTCTATCCTTCGGCCATTCCTCTCTTCAATGCCAACAATGCAGATTAGTTTCCTGGCCTTTTTGGAAAAAAATCGGCTCTGCTTCAGCCCTTTATTTTAGTGCCCAGCCCTGCCATTTAGCATCAACTTTTCCTGAAGCCAGCAATCCCTCCGCAGTTGCACAGTCTAGTTAATTGTGTTTCTTTCCACTATCAAAGTTATATACCACTTTGTGGTATGATATAAAGATCAGTTGCACTGCTGCACTTTCCAAACAAATCCTTAAATATCACACTTGTCATAGTTTAAACATAGACAGAGCTTACTTTTATGATTAATTTGATTCTGTTGTATAAATAATTAAAGGGACATTATAAAAAACAAACTGGTCAGATTAAACCAACTGTGTCAGCCCTCATGGAGGCAGACAGTCTGACTTGTCATGCAATAAAAAAAAAAAACGCAGGAGTTGCCCATAACATTAACAAAAGCTGTTTCCTGTTCAGGTGTCCCAGCGTATCATTGAGATGATTTATTTATGTCCTGCTGTTGTTAGTCTCCAGTTTCACATCAGCTGTGCAGAAACACACCAGGTATATATTTTACAGACGTGTCACTCTACACTAACACACTTGTGTTATTTTAGACAGTATTGAGCCGACCATGTAAGACTGTTTAAGTTTAAGTCACAGTAGGAGAAGATGAGACTTTCGCGATCCACAAAACAAGACGTTAACCTTGTATAACCCCACAGAAGTAATCTAAACTAGGACATGTTGGTTTAAATGTGATATGCAGCCTGAAGCCAATATTTGAGATTTTAAAAATATGGAGGCTGAGGTTGGCAGGGGCTGTATGCTCACAAACCATTTAACTGCGATAAGAGATGAAAATATAAACAGTGATACGCAGTCAACCCACATACTTAGTTAGTTTTGTAGATAATATGACTGCATGTCAAAAACCAGTTGTATCTACAAAAAACATTCAGTGCTATGAGTCTCAAACTGGAAGCAAATGTTCAAACCTAATGTATATTAATATGTATATTTTTTTCTGAAATTATTTATTATTTCTGACAAGTGAAGTATAAAATCAAAGTTAAAAAATATAATCATTTCCTCAGTTATTCATTAAACCATGTAAATTTGACGTGATTCTTTGGATTGGGAGCAGGAAAAAGATTAAATGTGGTTGCAAGCGATCCACATCATGCACAAAGTGCCCCTTCTACTAAAAAAGGGAATAAAATGACACACACTAAATGAAACACATGTGTGCCAATCATCACGGTGAGTCAGAGCAGTTGGTGGCCTTATGCTAACATCAAAGGACGCTGCATGTTCCAGTAACAACAGGTTGTAATGGGTCTTTATTTAGACGTCACAGTCTTGACTTGGTGCTTAAACATGTAAAACATTAGTCAATGGAACTCAACTGAAAAGTGAGAAGAAGTGAGAGTTGAGATAAAGAGAAGGGGCACAGTCACACTGGGCGTGTCCTCCACAGTTTAACATTTGCACCGAGTAGATCAGGGGGTTAAGAGTGTTACTCTGGCAGCTTTAGCAGAGAGAACAACGTGGCTCGCCGCTTTTGGAAACCTGCTGTGGATTTGCTTGTGAAAGGTTAAACCTAGTGTGGGTTTGTGCTCTAGACACTTACGTTAAATGTTTTTTTTTAAATTGACTTCTTGTTTTTGTTTCCTGTAAGATTTTGTCATCACAAGAGGAAACCGCAATGAAAGAAGTCATAAAGACTCTTAACTGTTAACATTAGATCATCATCATCATACATCAGTTCTTTAAAAGACAATACAATATCACAGTCTGTCACAATACAGATTTGATTCGATTCAGGGACCTGTGATCAATGAGACAGTGTCATATACCACACAGTCAGTTTATATCAACTCACAAAAAACAACTTAAATATGGTTTAACAATTTCTTCCAGATATCTAAATGAAAAACAATATATTCTTTCTATTTATCATCAAAATCAAACCAGACATCATGTTGTTGATCAGCTGTGACACTCAGAGTCTTTTAGAGTTGTAGCTCAGTTTTAGTGGAAAATAACTGGTCAAAGCTGGTGAACAGGTATCTAACACTTTAACACGGGGTCGATGTCGTGCTTCTTCTTCTGGTGCCTGGTTGGTCGTTTATTTCACCTCCTACTGCTTTTTGTCTGTTGACTCGTCTTTTCTCCAAAACTAAAATATTTTAAATATGATCCATGTTTTCACTTTGTGCTGATAATATCGGATGGTCAGTCATTAAATTGATATCGTTTTTGGATCCATGGGTGATTACACCTGTACTATTGACCACAGTTCAAATGTCTGACTCCATCTGCAGTGAGAAAGAGGATAGAAATTGTCACAAAATGATTTAGTTGATGAATTGAATCCGTCTGTTCTATCTATGTATTTCTTATATATTATTCATTTAAATGCTGATGTTAGTTGACTCTACTCTGTTTTTTGCAGTGATGTTCACGCTCACTGAGGTTGCCTCGCTGAATGACATCCAGCCGACATACCGCATCTTAAAGCCATGGTGGGATGTCTTCATGGACTACCTGGGGCTGGTCATGCTCATGTTGGCCATATTCGCCATGACCATGCAGATCACCAAGGACCAGGTGGCTTGCCTTCCTTGTTTCGAGGACCCAGATGAGGCCTCAGGATTCAAAACTAACTGCCCTCAGCAGAGCGCCCACGATGTGGCCTCTTCTGCAGCCTCTTCTGCAGCCACTGCCGCTCCTGTGGCAACCGCCTTGCCTTTTCCCACCAAGGACTTACCGGATGATGCCGTCCACAACATCCACACAGCACAACAACACACTGCCGTGCTGGCAGATAAATACATCACTCAACCTCAAGCAACGGGCATCAAGACCAATCTGGACTATCAACAATATATTTTTATCAACCAAATATGTTACCATGTTGCCTTGCCCTGGTACTCCAAGTACTTTCCATACCTCACTCTCATCCACACTCTTGTTCTCATGGTCAGTAGCAACTTTTGGTTCAAATACCCTAAAACAAGCTCAAAGATCGAGCATTTTGTTTCCATTCTGGGTCGATGTTTTGAGTCTCCCTGGACTACCAAAGCTTTGTCTGAAACTGCTTGTGAGGACTCAGAGGAGAACAAACAAAGGTTGACCGGTACCTCGTCGGTACCAAAGCAGGTATCTGCAGAGGGAAAGGATGACAGCACTAATGTCAACTCCTCCACTCCCATGCTTGGGGTGAAGTTTTCTGCAGATAAGCCCATCGCAGAGGTCCCAAGCAGTATGACAATCCTGGACAAAAAAGATGGAGAGCAAGCGAAAGCCTTATTTGAGAAAGTGAGAAAGTTTCGTGCTCACGTGGAAGACAGTGATTTCATCTACAAGCTTTATGTAGCACAGACCATCGTCAAAACTGTCAAGTTTATTTTGATATTGTCCTACACTTCGACCTTTATGGCGAGTATTAACTTTCAGCACATCTGTGAACCTGAAATTAAACAGCTAACAGGGTACAGACAGTTCTTCTGTACGCATAACATGGCTTTCATGTTAAACAAGCTGCTCATCAGCTACATGGCTTTGATCCTGATCTATGGGATGGCGTGCTTGTACTCGCTCTTCTGGGTGTTTCGACGTCCTCTGAAAGAGTACTCCTTTGAAAAGGTCAGGGAGGAAAGCAGCTTCAGCGACATTCCTGATGTCAAAAATGACTTTGCATTCCTCTTACACATGGTTGACCAGTACGACCAACTCTACTCCAAGCGCTTTGGTGTCTTCTTGTCCGAGGTCAGTGAAAACAAGCTGAGGGAGATCAGCCTCAATCATGAGTGGACCTTCGAAAAACTGAGGCAGCTTGTGACCCGTAACGCGCAGGACCAACAGGAGCTACACCTCTTCATGCTCTCTGGCCTCCCGAATGCAGTGTTTGACCTGACGGACCTGGAAGTGCTTAAACTGGAGCTGATTCCTGAGGTGAGGTTCACAGCAAAGGTTTCTCAAATGACCAGTCTGCTGGAGCTGCATCTCTGCCACTCACCCGCTAAAGTAGAGCAGACGGGTTTCGCTTTTCTCCGTGACCATCTTCGCTGCCTTCATGTCAAGTTCACCGACGTTGCTGAGATCCCAGCTTGGGTGTATTTGCTAAGGAGTTTGAGGGAGCTTAACCTAATCGGCAACTTGAGCTCAGAAAATAACAAAATGATCGGTTTGGAGTCCATGCGAGATTTGAGGCATTTAAAGACTTTATGCCTGAAGAGTAACCTCACTAAAATACCCACAAACCTCACAGAGCTTTCACCACATTTGATCAAATTAGTAGTGCACAACGACGGTACAAAACTGCTGGTACTAAACAGTCTGAAAAAGATAACAAGTCTGATCGAACTGGAGCTGCACAGCTGTGACCTGGAGAGGATTCCCCATGCTATTTTCAGCTTGATCAACTTACAGGAGCTTGACCTGAAATCTAACAATATCCAAACCATTGAAGAGATCATCAGCTTCCAGCACCTCAAGAGGCTAACGTGCCTCAAACTGTGGCACAACAAAATAATCACCATCCCGCCCTCCATCGGGCATGTCAAGTCTCTGGAGTCTCTCCACCTCTCGCACAATAAACTGGAGTCGCTGCCTCAGACCTTGTTCCTGTTACCCAAGCTGCGGCACCTGGATGTGAGCCACAACTCCATCTCGGTGCTCAGTCCGGATGTCTGCCATCTGAACAACCTCCAGTACTTAGCCATCAACTCCAACAAGCTGGAGGGGCTGCCCAAGTCTCTGTTCAAGTGCACCAAGCTGAAGGTGCTGTGTCTGGGATACAACGCGCTCACCTCGCTGCCAGACGCCGTGGGTCAACTGGTCCAGCTCACTCAGCTGGAGCTGAAAGGAAACTGCCTGGACAGACTGCCCACCCAGCTTGGAAACTGCCACCTGCTGCGCAAAACCTGCCTGGTTGTGGAGGACCATCTCTTCGACACACTGCCTGTGGACATCAAGGAGAGCATCAGCCGAGAGACCAATGTGTCCTTCCCCAGTGGCTTATAACAAAAACCACAACGCACACAGGCCTGCAGCTCTGGAGGTGGAGAGACTTTTATCACTGTATAATTTATTACATTTTCTTGATCATTTTAATTAGTTTTCTTAGTCACTTATGTATTAAAACAATACATATTGCTTTTTGTTGTTGAGTATTTATCTAATTCAGCAACTTGTTTTGGCATTTAGCTTTAAACTATATTTAAAGGTGACAGAGAATCAAAAAGTGTTTTGACCTGGTCTTTGTTGTCACTAGAAAATGGGTCAATTTCAAAAACAGTTGTTACGAAACCAGTGAACTTACATTCATTTGAGTGACAGTGAAGGAGCCAATCAGAGTCAAGTGCTTGTATTTCATAATGAGGTTGACAGTTAAGCCTGAAGAGATGCCACAGAGATGCAAAACCACACGTTTAAAACCCTAAAATATCTTTTTTAAGAAGCTTCTGAGGCGTTACACATCCAACCAACATTTTATTGTGTAAATGTCACATCACAGAACCAAGGATCAAAACCCTGTTCAACCGTTCCCTGTCACCTTTAATAAAAGATTAGAAACTTAGCATCTCTATAGACCAAATAGATTTATTGTTATTGTTTCAGGTACTCAGGTATAATTGTTACCATGGGGAACAATCTTTTGCCTTAACTGCTGCTATTTTCTACAGTGAGGGCTTTTCACACACCTAAGGCCAAATATACATTTTTAATGTTTCTCGTCTCGTTTTTCCAACAGACATTATCCAGAGAGCAATTTTTATATGTTATGGAAGCAGACACAATGCAATGCTCCTTTCTTGATTTATTTAACTTTTGTTGAAATCACAAAATAACTTTTATTTTCCTTAACGTCTTATAACAAACAGAATGAAAACTCCGGTGGAGACTAAGCACCATAAATGAACCTTTACTGTTGTAGAGATTGTATACAAAGTTAGAGTGAGTTATTTGCACAATGAAAACCTGATGATTTAAAGATCGGTGAACGTCCTTTGTGATAACAAAGCTCATCAACTTGTCATCAACAACATGTTCAAAGACCAGTGTGAGCTGATAAAAGGGAAATCTGTCGACTATCTTTTTTCTTAAAAAAAAAAAAAAATCTTTACGTTTTGAAACGAGTGATAAAACTGGTAGGACTGATTATCCTACATGTCAGAATCGTATGATGAACATGTCTGCCTTCTTTCTTTTTCTTGTACTTTCTGCTTAGACCAATATACAGTGTATGTGTTCCTTTGAGCTGCTGTACCACCTCAGTGATCCTGTGTTCAAAGTTCACAACTTTATGGCACAATAAAACACACATTTTAGACAAACAGCCGTTCAGTATTGTTCAATGTCGTGCACTAAACACCCAGTAGTAATGCTGTAATACAAATACATATTTTTGTAGTGTGAAGAACAGTATATCCCATATATATTTTAAGATAAATGTATTTTATGTAGTGTCACATCTCAGTAGTCTGTCAGCGTCGGGTATGTTGGACTTATTTCATAGACATACACTTATCCTAAGTTTCACTTTACATCCCATAAAAAGCCTTTTTCTGTCTACAAAAGCAAGTTTTGCTCCTGTAGTTCTAGGAGCTGGAGCTGTGTACAAAGACCCTTTGGTTCAGGCTCTTTTGTCAGTGTCACTGAAAAGATGTGGTTACAGTGACCTCACCTGTTCACTGTGATTCAGGTGGTGATGCCGTCCGGCTACTTCTTCAGTGACGCCTTTAAAAGTTCAGTCATATAACATGTTCCCAGGGTTTGAGGCTTAACCCACATGATCCATAATCTGTTTTACCAGACATCCAATGTTAATATGATAAACGACGAATACCTCGAGTGCATCCATCCATATGATCCTGCAGTATAAAGTTCTGCCAAAATTACGACTCTTATCCGATTATTAAATTCTTCATTACGTGTGTGTGATTTGATTTGACAGGGAATTCACGACGATCCTCTGCAAACCAGCAGCATTGTTGCTGCGTGAGTCCTGTAAAGGCAGAACAGTGTCCTCACTGTTCGTGTGTGTGTGTGTGTGTGTGTTGACCAGGTTGTAGAGGTCACGTTTTATCCATGTATGTAGCCTTCTGTCCAACACACATCAACACTTCTGTTAACTGATGGCCTCACGCAAATACTCAGAGTAACTGAGCTTTTCTGAGAGTTTGCAGCACAATGTAGCTGTCCTTGAGATATCCTGCCCTGGCTCTAACAGCAGGAGCACATACTGCAGATTATTCTCTGTTGCTATCTTCACTCTCATTCACTTTGTTTGGACCGAATCACCTTTCACCGAATGTCCTTGTTTGCTAAACATGCTTCTGCGTTGGTCTCTGCAGAGCATTTGTGAAATCATACTTGGAGAATCTAGGTGTCTACATAAAGTAATATTTATTCATAGATTTAGTATGAAAATGTGTATGTGTGATACTTAAATGTATTGACATGATAAAGCTGGGTCGCAATCAGAGTTAGTCTTTGAAAACTAACACACAGAAAAAATAATACGTAATTAATAACGTGAAATATTTCAATATTGACACGACATTTAGAAACCATTCAGTTCAAACTGAAGTTTTCTAAGATTTTTGTAAAAATTATTTTATGAAAGTCAAGCGTTTTTTAAAACACCATTTTAACTGACTGATTTCCATTTTAACCTTGGCTACGTGGATTTCTGAGATGTCTCTTATCAACATGATCAGCATGTGTCAAATTAAAAAAAAACTATTAACATTATTAACTTGTTTACAAAACAAGAAATACTGTTAATGTTTCCTGTTAAGATGAACCTCAAGTGCTACACACATGAATCTCATCTCACTGATCATTAAGCAGTCTGCAAAATAAAATGTTCAGAGAATTTTTTACCCACATAGAATCAAATAATCTCATTCACTATATGACAACAAATTATAATAAAGACGGCCTCAGTTTATACTGACAGGACAATGACAAATAATCTCACTGCATCCAGTGTAACTTGAAATTAAAAAGATGGACATGTTTAGTCTTCTTCAAAAACAACAAATACCAACAAGTATTGAATTACTATTATGCATGAATGAAGGAAAATCTCACATCAGTCACTGACTGTACAGCAGAGCACAGAGTAGACTTACTTTGGAGGCCATTTTATCTTTCTCACATCAACTTCCATTAGGACATTCTGAAACAACTAAAAGGTGCATTTTAGTTCGTTGGGATATCTGAAGTTCAGTATGTGAGTCCAAACAGAATTGCTACAGCTGCTGCAGTTGAAGGCATGTGACTGAGGACCTCTGTGTCCTCAATGAGAACCCTGATGTCCATCCTACTGATCAAGATGGCCGTTGGCTGCTCCAGTCCAACTCCTAGCAGATCCTGTGCTAAGAAAGACCACCACGCCAAGTAAACAAGGTTAAAGTTACTGGATGTGATGTTGACAGCTGCAACAAAATGTGGCACACAAGCAACTGTTGACTAACATGTCAATTTTACTGACAACTTTTTGAATCCATTTAACAGAAAAGATGCTTTGTATTTGTTCTGAACACAATTGACCCATTCATATAATTGTCCAGAGAAAATTCTGTTGAAAACAAATGTTTCATTTTCCGTGCATTGCATGTTGCAGTATTTGAATGACTGGAGAATAAATTATACTTCAATTTAAAAGTAGAGTAATTGTTTAGAAGAATACTTTGTATTTTTCTTGAGTATATTTTTACACCAGTACTTGTAGTTGAGTAATATTTCATGTAACAATATGTCATGAAACAATTCTTAGATCTTTGAGTTAATGTCAGTTGACAAAATAGCATTTTGCCTTTTGCAAAAGCATTTTAATCATTACAATGTTACAAACGAGAGTGTAACAACATGGAACATCCTGTGAAATTGCAAATAGCTTATATATTTAGTACTTACTCTGTAGATATCTGTCCATCCAGGTCCTCAACAATCAACTCTTTTGGACTTAAATGAACACAGTGGAAATCAGCTGATTGAATTGAGTTTTCTTACTTTGAGTTTTATATGGGTTATGATATCTTTTTATTGACATGTAGCTAAAAATGAAGCTGTGTGAACCGTTGTTGCAGCGATCCAAATGGTGTCTGGCATCCACAGCTTGTGGAGTTAATGGAGTGAAAGGTCAGTAACACGCAGCCACAACCATCAACCTTTCTCTTCTCCATAATTTGTGTAAAATTAATTGTATAAAACCACATTTAACCATTAAGATTTTCCTACAACATTAACAAATTTTCTATCACAAATGTACAGAGGTACCGAACAGAGGCATCTAAGTGTTTTTACAGTAAAAAGTCAATATTTGAGACGTGCATGGATACATTTGGACATGTTTCTCCTCACTATATGATCTCATCAGAGACATCCTGAAGTTGGTTAAATGATACTAGCTTCTTATCTTGTGTTGAAATAATTTTCTTCTGCTTTTACTGTTTCTGACTGTGGTTTGTAATTGAAATAATTTATGACAGTCTCTGTACAAATTTTCTTGAACTTGTACTGGTTGGTATTCTTAGACCTCAGATCATTTACTGCAGGTAAACATGGACCAGAGGTCGCACAGTTTCAAATAGCTCATTTCATCACCGTGAAGTTAAAAAATGTGCCAACACCACTGTCGTGCACCAGTGTGCTTCAGTTGTAGCACTGACTAAGGACACGGGTAAGTTTGTCTGACGCAAGTTGTGTGTTTAATGTACACACTGATTGTGCACTACTGGTGTAGATGTTTCTACACCTCATCCATATTGATTATCTTTCTATCGAGTTTACACAGATCAGTATGTTTATCATTTTATTCCTTTGTTAGGGTATAGTATACCAAGTATAGTAATGACTTGGGCATCAAATGAAAACAATACAGATGGTGTTTTATATCAGATTAACTACACTGTTGTATGTAAAGTCATTGTAAGTCATTTACTGATGAGTGGTTTCTATGTACTTGTATTTTTAGGACCCCGTCCTGACCCGGCAGTGTTGTCAGTTGGAGCCAAAACCACAACCAGCACTTTGCAAGATGTGACCTCTCTGACCAGACTTTAGTGGACTCTCCTCAAGATTCAGTTCTTTCTTATTGGTCCATCAGTAATATCCCGAGAAATCGTTGAGCCCCCAGAAGATGTAAATTTAAGCTTGAATCCAATGTAACTCCAAGGTTTTTTACTTCTATTGATGGATTTATTGATGGTGACTTTAATTTTGAATACAGTTCCTCTGTGTGTGTCTCAGGACCGATGAGGTTGAGCTGTAAAAACATTATCTATTTACCATCAATGTCTTAATGTGTAAAATACTGTTTAAAATGGTATCTACAGGGCTAGTGTAACCAGGAGTCAGAATTATAAAGTTGTGTCATCAGCATAACTATGGAAATGTATGGTGCGTCTCATGATGACATCCCTAAGGGACCACAAGATGCAAAAAGAATTGGACCTAAAACGGAGCCTTGGTGAATCCTGTAAGTCAGTTTATATCTTATAAATACAAGTATACAAATACAAATGACCTTATGACAGAAGTTTTATGACAGGACAGTGACTTTGCAATGTCAGCGTCTCTCCTTCTGGATTCAGAAGGCATTACCTTGGTGCTAGCCCTAATGCCAAGGTGTATGATCCCACTGTAATCCCTCCTCCCTTTGGATTAGCTCAAGTAAAAACCCCAAATGTTGACACAGGTCACACACGTTAAGTTTGTTGGTCATGAGGCCAAACTCAGTAGAAACCATGATTATTTCTGGCATGTTCAAGACCAATTGGCCATAACTGTCTTTATTGAACCTGTCCTGTCCAGCAGCAAACAGTAACAAGTCTGGATGTCTAGATGGAGCAGATTTGCTCTACGACAGACACAGTTTGGTGTTTTTAGAACGAGCCTCATCTATTGATAGCTACATAGCCAACAAACACAATCTAATATTATCATTAACAGAATACCTGGTCACCTTTATTCTAGTACAACTATGAAGTGTGACTGCTGAAATTACGACCAAAATAAAGGACAGGGAGGTGGAAATTAAGTTGAAAATTAATATAAAGAGAAAATTTAGTTCTTTCCTCTCTGACCTGTCTTCTTGCAGCCTCATGTCCTCAACCGTCCATCAACACACACCTTGCAGGTCTTTCTGGTGTTTTCATGTATGCACATGTGTTAATCTAGTCATTTGATCAAATGTATAATTTCAATTTGATGGTTGTGTTATAATTTTATATCATGTCCATGTAAGAAAATAGATTGACCCACACACACACAAAGTTTTATTCAGTCAAACCATCTAATAACTTTAGGCTATTGGAGTGAGAGAGAAAAAAAACATTAAATGAACAACAACAGTATTTTCACTCAAATAAGATTTATCCGACTTCTTTAGATTAATTTGTTTTTAAAAATACATTTAAAAATGGAGACGGCGTAAATATTCAGAGATATAAACAGGTCCACTGTGTGTTGCAGGATGCTGCCCTCTATCGGCTGGTGTCGGTACCTGTTCACCAGCTCTCTGGGAAAATTAGCTTCACTCCGCACACATGCCAACTTATCTGCTCTTATAAAGCAACTAAACGATGAACCGTCAGAATAATGTCCCGTTAAGTCCTGCAGCGATGCATCAAGGGGCTGCTCCAGTGTTCAAACAGCTGCACGTGAGGTAATGAAGTCTCAGCACGTGTGAACTGTTTGTAGCTGCAGCTAGCTAAGTAGCTAAAGCTAACAACAACAAAAATGGCTGAGCTAGCTAACTTTGCTTTTCCTGTGTGTTGATGTTAGCGGCGATAAAACATCATCCTGCCTCTGTCTTATCACGTCCACATCCACTTGTTTTGTTCTTGTTTTTGCTCCCATCGTTAAATTCTCTGATTTACAGAGTACCTCAAGATTTCATTGAGGCTATGAAACGTGTTCCAGTGAAACCAGTAGACAAACCAATCACCAGGACACCCGATGTGGCTGCTAAAACCGCACCAGTCCAGAAAACCACAGGTAAACTCACCTATAGACAGGTACACAACATTTATATGTACATAAACAAACACTCAGCAACCAGGCTGCTGACCGTCGTCTGTCTCAGGCAGATGTTAACAACACATTTCACTCTTTAAATGTATTAAATCGAGTGTTATCAGTATAAACTGATAACACTCTGAGACTGAGGGGGATTCACATGCAACAAAAGCCAACACCTTTACTGCAACCAGAGATGTTACAAGTCATTGTCTGCACCCTCAGGCCACCACACACTTAGTCTCTATTAACTTTTGTCAAAATCTTATTGTTGTTGAAAAATAACTTAGTATAGATTTGTACTTAAGTAACTTGAGACAATGTGTTTATTGTTGTTGTTGTTGTAGTGCTACTGTTTATTTATAATAAATTGTAACTACAGATGATACATTTCTTAATACAAGTTTAGCCTAATGAATTGTCATTGCTGTCATTGTTCTCCTCCACAGCAAAATCTGTCAATAAATGGAAATCTTCATTCAAACCAGTAGGAGATGAAGATGAAGATGACTGTCTGGATCAAAGCACGAGTGTTGCAGAAAAGTAAAAAAGGAATTTTTGAGCTTCCATTCTTCATTTGTCAATCCCAATTAGAAACAGGAAGTAGGTCCCTTAAATGATCTCTACCATTCAGTGGTGACACTACCATCAGTTTTTTGACACTCAGTCTTTGACCTAATGGGCCTCTGAATCTGTAGTTGTGTGATCATCTTCCAGTCCTCCAGATATGTCAGGTGATGTCTGCTCAATCTAGGATGTCTCATTTGAGGCCAGACCTTGTCTTGTGATGATTTAAAGTATTGAAATGGGATTTATCTAAGAGTCAGACTTACATATTACTGGTATTCCAGATGGACCTTTAGGTGAAAGTGGCAGGAAAAGGTGTTGTCTCTCACTAATTAATGAAATGGACAGTTTCCACTAAATGTGTGTAGTATCCTGCTGGGAAACATTGAGGACATTTTATATTTGATCTGTCTTCCGTCTCTCTCAGGGTTGAGCTTTATGACCCTTACGACCCCGGCTCATCAGACTCGGAGCTTGATACATCACAGAACAAAGACCGCAACCCTTCTCCGACCAATCAGGATAAAAACCCAGGATGTCAGCGTTTGTCTCCAGGTAGAGGCAGCCATGAAAAAAGCCGCTGGGACTCCAGGGAGCCAAAGAACCGCTCTTTCGACAGATCTAACTTTAATCCTGAATCCAGACCCAGTAAGAATCTTAGTTCGTGTCTCAAGGTCTCTGATCAACAAACTTGTAAACCAGACACTGAATCTTTGGATCGACCAACCTATGGCTCCGTGAGTAGACCTCTGGACCACAGGGTCCGCAGCCCTGACACGATTGTTCACATCACAAAACAGTTTCCTGCATACGGAGGACAACAGACCAACGGAGAGCAGAGGATACTAGTGCCAGACCACAGGAGGGAGGTAACATCAGTAAGACTCAGAGTTTAATGGTTTAACTTTACTATGTTCATGATGGTGACAAGGTGAAATCATGTCGACCAGAACGTGATTCATAGGAAACAGCTGGTTTAGGGTTAGTAGTTTAATTCAAGAGTGAGTTGAAGACTTCAGCACAAGACTGAGCATGTTTATAGAACAGATAACTATTTCCTTTTCATGTTCACTGAGAAAATCATGACATCTGGTACCAGTTTGAGACTAATCTCTCTTCTGTAGATGACCACCACAGTTAGATTATCGTCTCCTCAGCTACAGAGGGATTATCAACATCAGATGGGCTTCATGGAAACAGGTAAATTGGTATTTTCATGAATCAAATACAGTAGAACATGATTGCATGCACTACACACTTTAAGATATAGTTAGAAAAGGTAATGATCAATAAACCAGTATGTGATTTATTGACCACAGTAGAGTTTTCTTATGTGTGCATGTATTTCCTCTGTGAAACAAAGTAGTTATCTGTAAATGTCCTGCAGGTCTGGACCAAATCACACCTGCCACAGAGGTGAAGATAAACAGAAGTAAAACATTGACAACAGAAAAGTAAGAAACAGGCATAATAATGCTACGTTGCTGAAAGATACTTCATCTCGTATATTCGTGTCACACGTCACACTGTCACCTGACACATTTTGGCTGAAACTCCAGGATTATTTAATGACTATATGAGCAGAATGAATAAGTTCACAGATAATTAGCATGAATTACTAGTATATTGTTATTAGTAAATTAGTTGTCATTAGCTATCATCTCCTAAGGTAGTTATGAATATATAGTTAACTATTAATATAATTGCCTTAACTGTACTCCACAATATCTGAGAAAAAAACTGTATGATTGAAACATGTCAGTATAAACACTGGGTGAAAGCACAGTTAGCTTTGTGTAAACTAATCATTTTCAAACCAGTCACCCTACAGCTCTGCTAGCTCTGTGTTTTGTCATACGTTTTGGCTACTGAAGCAGCAGATCTCCAGCTAACACCTCAACCAAGCTATGTTTAATATAATGAGAAAACCCTTGTAAACATCTGAGTCCCTGATGTTGTTAGCTTGGACTCAAGATGATTTTTCCTCTAGGTGTCCCATCACCTGCGACCTTTGTGAAGTTGAGCTGTCCAACGGTCAGGAGCTGGAGGAGCACTTGGACAGCAGGAGCCACTGGGCGACACTGGAGCACATTCAACAGATGAACAGTTATGATGATTTGGCTGTAGCTTTCCTGCAGGTAAGGTCATTCATAATTATGGCCCAATATGTCCACCTGAGGATCCCTAGGTTGTCCACTTAATCTGTGCAGTAGTGTTTAATTTACTTCTTTTTTTTTCAGTTGTTTGTGTTTAACCTCTAATGTAACATGGATGTGTAAATATAATGTTGATAGATTGATGTGTCTTTATGGTCAGTGACACGATTTATTCCTACAGGAAGTCATGCTGTATAAAAGCCGTCAGTGTAGCAGAGCCATAGAGGACAGTGCTCTTCAAGGTACATGTCTCTGTTACAAATTATGAAGAAGTGAATTATTCATTGTTTCATTATCCTCATAAAGTTTTAATCCAGTGTAAATGTTTATTCTCAGCTCTGCAGGAAAATGACCACATGACAAAGGTGGAAATGTTCCACTGCGCAGCTTGTAAGATTTTTGTATGCACATCTGCATCGTCGGTGCAGGCTCACATTACCTCTCAGGAACACCTCTCCAACACTAAGGTGACACTGCTACTCTAGTAGCATACTTTATCAGTAATCAGATGAATGTCTGTGTTCATTATCTGTGAATTCAACATTGGCCCAAGACGAAATGAGCTCAGGCGGTGACTGATTGATGGCTTTCCTGCAGGAGTTTGAAGTACAGCAGAGACGAACTTGCCTCGACAAAGCTGAAACCATAATGAACGAGCTGAAACCTCAGTTTGAACACTTTGTGAAGGTAGTGAACATACAATGTGTGTGCTGTTTTTTCAGTAACACGATGCATGTAAAGCACAGCAGTGAAGAGACAGGGAAACTTTCAAATCTTCAACACTTGTTCAAATTTGTCACGTTGTGTTGATTCAGTTCCATCTCATTAGTTGTTTAGTCTCTAGAATGATAATGCATAAATAACATTTTTTGTCTGCTACATTTCATTTGTAGTCATAACACTTGCTCTAGTGTCTGGTTGCGTTCAATCTACTTTTTATTTGAATACAAAATATTTGTCCTTGCTTTAGATTTTAGACTTTATCTATGACTTTCATCATTTGTCATCAGTGTAGAATGATGTGGGCTCAAATTACTAATTTGGAGGAATGAATTCAATGATTTAATACCAGGAATTATCTAAATGATAAAGTATTCCAGGTAACTAAACTGGTTATCCACTTTGTTCTCATTATTAAATGCAAAGAGAAAGCTCTTTCAGTCAGTAATCTTTTGCCAGCCAGCCAACTGACATCATCTAGTCTCCTATAGGTAAAACTAACACTGATGAGATTTCAAACTATTGAACAGACAGAAGGTAAAACATCTTGATTATATTGGTGTTTTCAGCTTCAGCCTCATCAGTAACACAAACAAACAGTACCCTACATGTCTCCCAGTAATTATTGTTCATTAAAGTGAACCGCACTCGGCTGTGATGAGGTGTAAATACGGCGCGACCAGACTATTTTAACTCATTCTTCTCTTTCAGGGTGACACGCTATTTAAATGATGGACAATGTGGAAAGTCTTCAGGTTGTCCTCTGTTGACACTGAAATGTGAGATCAAGAAATGGACCCGAACAGCTTATTGAATCACAACCACAGCGATGCTCCATCAGCTCACCGTTTAGGATTCAACAGAATAAACTAAAGCATCTTCAGTCCAGTTCTGTTCATGCAGCATCTGCGATCGACCTTTTGTGTATGTGGTTTGTATGTTCATGTCTCAAAAACAAAAAGTTTGTCACTTTAGAGACAAAGCTTGTGATTTTTTTTTTTTTTTTTTAATTTCCAGATGCCCTGTTTTATCATTTGTGTCAAAAATAATTAGAAAAAGTCCATTTGTTTCTTTGCTTTTTATTTAGAACAACACAAATGTTTTAAGCATTGTATCTGTGATATAGTACATTTAAAATTAAATTATTTCAAAACAGTATATTTAAACATTAAATATAGGTGACATGTATAAAGGGCGTTGCCAGCACTGGTTGTGCGTGTTAGGTCTTTTCTCTTAACCACCTTCAGTCTTAACTTTGTATTAGAAACAATGCAGTTACTGAAATACTAAAAAAAAAAAACAAACAAACGAAAAAAAAAAAAAACACTTTCTATGCATAACAAGTTTGCAGACATTTTTCATTTTGTTCTCGAGTAGTGGCTCACTTTTTTCCCCCACTTGTATTTCTTAGAACAGTTTATCAAGAGTCTCCAGGTGCCTCCACCTTCAGTTGAAATCATCTCAGTAACTCTGTGGCCTGAAGACAGAGAGCGCGGGCTTCGATTTCAACTTGTTGCAGTACGAAAGAAATATGATTTTATGTATCTTACGAATGTGAATATTGATATAGAAGAGAGGTGCTCCCAAACTTTGACAAAATCAGACTCAAACCATGATAAATCTGAGGTAAAAGTTGTCTTCATTAGAAATGGATTCCACACTACATTACTGCATAAAACAAGAAAACAGTCTGTCCATCTGGAATTAACTTCCAAAAAACGGACCATGTAAAAACGGAAAAAAAAAAAAAAAAAAAAGGTAACAATATCCAAAATAATTAATTTTCATCTGTCCAAACATCCAAACATGTACAATACCTCCTTCGCTGAGCAATACTGTACTTTTGGCCAGTATTTAGTTGACTTAAAAAAAGTGAAAGAACATCCAATGTACATACACATACAGTCTAGTGAAATCTAAAAGGATCCCCACTGGCTTCATGAGGCAGCATGTGTGGCTGTCAGGGAGCTGTCTTGGTCAGTCTTGGGGGTTGGGGGGTCCATGGACAGCGACGTGACCTCTACCATGCCGAGCCCAGTGTGAGGGACACTAGTGTTCATAATGTGTCTCTGTAAATGTTTTATCCAGTCCTCCTGGACCGACAAAGGACCCTGGAAGACGAGGTCACAGAACCTGTAAAGTAAAGGAAATGATGATGACAACAATGACATTTTATTAAAGCGGAAATACCAAATATTTGGTCATTTCAGCTTCTCAGTAGGGATGATTTTATGCTGTTCTGATTTAATAGAATTGTAAAGTGAATATTTTTTGAGTTTTGGACTTCTTGGATGGTGAAAACAAGACATCAATGGGGCCTCTACTCTTCTTTGTCTATATTTACTGGTCTCGCTGCTGGTACGTTCATTAGTTACACTGCAAAACTGGATATTATAGTAACATTGTATAATATAAATGAAAATAGTTCCCAACGGAAGCCAAACAGACCAGTGGTATATCAACCATGTAAATATTAAAATCAATGTAAACAATACCTGCAGGTGAGACGGTACATTTCCTCTGGAGTTTGCGGTAACGGCAGTGTCTTCTTCTTAGAGCCAGGCCTTGAGCGCTGCCTCCTTGCTTTACAGTCAAATGCTACGAGACAAAATTTGCTTCATTAATTTACAACCCCGTCTTTGAGGTCACAGCACTCAAGCATTCAACCATTAATCATTTCAATGGACACTTTTTTTTTTTTTTTTAATATTTATTTTTAACCAGTTGTGGCAACCTTCTCAAATTGGAACCTCTTGTTGAGACATGCTGTGTGCATTTAACCAGGTGAGTCAATACTGTTACACTCAAACACCACATTCTGTCGAGAACGTAACCTACAAGTCTGTGTTGGCCTCGTTACCTGAGAGGTGAACGGTCCCAATCTGTATCTAAGCTGCATGACGCTGCAGCTGCGACACCATCTAAGTGAGATCAGTGCCTGCAGGAGGACTCGGCCTTGAAGCCAGTCTGCCACGAAAAAGGTTGTTTCCTCCCACAGATGTACTCACCACACTCCACAATTAAAATCTTTGCAACATCTTGCTGACACCCTCCTAGATTCCTACCTTGGGGAGGACGCAAATAACCACGGGTACACTAAATATAACTGTGATTTGGACGTCACAGCCTCCTGTGGTGTCTATCCACACAGGTAGTTTTGTGTCTCAGTTTTATGTGAAGTCTCAACTTATTTATAAATGCATTCAAATTGTATATTCTACATAGCAGTAATTATTTCCTGTAATATGTTGTCTTAAAGATTTTTAAAGGTAAATATCTTTTGCATTCCCATGCACTTGTACTTCATCTTCACCTCCATTACAGTGGAGATGAATGGATTTTGCATGGAAAACACTAACAGGTGATCATGCTACTAAGGTACATTAGAAAGGGTTAATGTTCTTAACATGTGCCTGATCAGTTTAGTATCAGTCACAAAAAACTACACACGTTTGTCATTTGTTGAAACTGAAAGATTTGACACCAACATGGCTCTTCCATATAGTAACCTTTGTTAAGTTATCCTTTGGAAAATTTCACCACTAGAAGCGCTGTGGAGCAGTGTTTTAGGAGTAGGCCCCCCATTTTGTTTTTCTCATGGGCACATGCATTTTTCAATGACAGTTTCCTGTTCTTGCATAAGAACAAAAGAGAAAAAAAATTGCTAGCTACACAACATGGGTGTAAGACATGTAGGTCATTAAATATGATAACAATAATCCCATATAGCAAATATTTTTAGGGGAAAAGATATATGAATAGAAGATGTATGAATGGATGAATATAAACAAGTTGATGAATGTGAATATAATGCATATTAACACGTTTGTTCACGTTGTATAACAAGAAAGTTATGTAATTGTGTGCCTACAGGCAGATCTATAGGCATTTCACACCGTCACACAGTGTTTTAGTCTGAGTTAAAGAATTTGGGTCAAAGGATTGTTTTGAAAACTGCATTGCTAGAGCTTTCAAAACCTCAAATAAGCAAGTAACAGTCAGTAGGGGATGCTAATAAAACAACAGGGATAAATGTTAGTGAATAAATGAAATTCAACTAAATTAAGCCAACTAAAAACGCTGTCTGTAGGGGAATATATATCCACAGATTGGTAATGTGTTTTTAAAGCGATATCTTTTGTCTAAATTAATCAGCTGCTGATGGCACTTACTAGTTCCCTCAAGTAAGGCAGTCCTTTTTCGTTTTGCATATGCACGGAGGTGATTGGACAAGCTGACCCCACTGTGGAAAGTTGCATTGCAATGGATGCACACCTTCCTGTTGAATTCACCTTTCTCTGTAACGACAACAACATACCAAGACAAATAAGTGAAAAAACATACACGATGGTGCCAATTTGTTAATAGTTTTGAGGTATTCCAGAACTAAAACTAAGATTAAAACTTAGTACTGCAGCTTAAATTCATCTCAAAACTGCTTGTGTCCAGAAACAAGTTTTTTTTAAAAAAGATTGACAATATTCATTAAGTACAGCTGACGGGGAAGTATCACTCGACATTCCTCTATGCTGATGACTCCGCACTTCAAAAATGTAATAACATCTGAAGTTTATTTTAAAGCAACTCATGTAGATTTTAGTTACAAACCTTCAAAACTGGGGCTTCAAATCTTCAGCAGTTGTTTTTTGGATCGTTTCTGTTTTTGCGTTTAGATTTCCTTTGAATAGCCTTTTCTACTTATCACACGTATTTATGGTCACTTATGATAATGCATTTCATTTTACAGTTCATAAATAGCTAGAAATGTATTTATACAATCTTTGAAAATAAAAGTGAGACATCCTACTTCTGTCCAATTTTGCCATATTTCCATATAATTGGTAGCTCCTGCATTTTTCTAGATAATCTTAAATTAATGAAAGCTTTGGAATTTTCCTGATTATCCACTTCCTGATTATCATATCTAGTTACCAGTTCCTGCCTGGAAGTTACTTACCAGATATTGAGTTCGGCATTGAAGCTGCAACTCTGGATCCTGAACTGTGCTCACCATTTGAGGAAACCATTAATGCGTTTCTTGACATCTGAGAGGCCTTCAGCCTGGCATCTTCCTGACACTTTCTCTTCTTCAGGATTCCTATCAAGGCTGTAGTGCCTGAAAGTGAATTCTTAACATCCAATTTCGTCTCCACTTGCCTTTTGTCAGACTCCATGTCAGCTAATGAAAAGGTGGACATCAGTGGCTTGGCATCAGTGCAAACTCTTGGAATAGAATTACTTTTTGGGATTCCAATGGGGGATGGCGTGAATTGATCAACACTGGACAGCTTTGGTGCAGCACCATATTGGTAATGGTTTCGTCTCTTTCCCAGAATTTGAAGTGCCCGCTGGAACTCCTTCTTGTCACGCATCAAATCTCGGAGTAATAATAATGGAGATTTGTTCTTTGTTGAAAAGTTTTTACCAAGCTTTTTGAGGTGGCCTCGTATGTGGTTGGACTGTCCAGTCCTGTTATCAAATGAATCCCCACATAACGGACAGGAGTGAATACTTTTCACAGTCTCAGGATCTGCCTCCATTTGTAATGCTGAAAAAATAAGAAAAAAAATAAAATCAGAAACATGGACAAGTCTTTCCACTGGTTCTAGCAGTTGTGAGAGCATGCTGATGTTTCATGTGTAGCTACATAATTAAAAAGATTCTAAAGCAGACAAAATAAAATCATCAAATTCTTAACATTAGCTACACTTTTATTTGGAGGCCAAGCTGAATGTGAGCACACCCGTGGTCTCTCCTTTAAGTGTGTTAGTGTCACCATCACTCTCATCGTTTCATCTAAATAAAGTGACCAATCTCTTATCCCAATATTTGTTTACAACCTGTGCAATTGTGACCCCTCATCAATAGTCACAGTAGTGACTGGCTCAATAAAAATAATAAGACTTAACAATAATCCATTTGAAGCCACATAAAAGCTAAACTGCTTTCCATCAGTTGAGATGATTTTTTCCTTCAGTTGCTGTCCCTCACTTCTATACAACCATCTGCCAAAGGACGAAATGTAAATAAATGTACCTCTTTTCAATCTTCGGAAAGCTGAAATCTTCCGTCGAATTCGTGGCCTCCTGTCTTGAGAAGCCACCTGCTCAGGAGGCACTACATGGCGTGCATTGTAGCTCAGTCCCACCCTGTGAAGATGTCCTCTGATGTGATTGGACAATCCGACACCTGATTCAAAGATTGCAGGGCAGTACGGACAATTCTTGTGGTCCGATTCCAGGTCCAAATCATCTGGAGATTCTCCCAGTGGTATTTGGTGGGCCTCAAAGGTTTCTGGAAAAACTTCTGTTTCTATGCATTCTTCTTTGATTTCAGGTTCATTTTGTTCTCTCTCTTCAGTCTTTATTTTCTCAAACAACCTCTTTGATGCCTGCAGAGCACCCCTCATGGACATTCTTCTGCTATAGGTATAAATGATGTTTTGTTTTTCTTTCTTGATGCCACTGTCGAAAGAGTTTGAGTTGGGTTCTGTATCCTTAAACTGGAAAATGTCTTTTTCATCAAAGTCTTCTTCATCTTCTTGGGTTATTTTCTTGGGACTTGACAAAGGTTTTGGTAAGATGAAGCATGAGTCTTGGTCGGAGGTGTTGCGATATGGGGTGGACATCTTCCGTTTAGATGGTGACTTTTTGAATGGCGACTGATCTGCGTTCAACGTGGATTCACTGATGCTTCTGACATCTCTTTCGTCTGCACTGGAGGCCAAACTATGGCCGTTTGGGGATAAAGCTGAATCTTCAACCTTGATGACAGTCAATGCTCCTGAAAACTGATCAGTATCGTCTTCATCCTGAACAGATGTGCTGCAATTATTGCTTTCCTTCTTCTGTTCAGCAGTCTTTTTTCCATGTCTTTGTCGGGACAAGAGAACATTGATGGATTTATCGAGCTTTGATTCCGTTAGCTGCGACACAAGACCTCTCTTGATCTTGCTGTTTTTGAACAAGTCTGAAATGTCACTGGGATCACGAGGTGAACATGCTCTTTTAGAAGAGATCTGATTCTTTATTGAGATTTTAGATGTAAACTCTGCATCTTCTACAGGACTTTGACAAGTAGGCACATGCTGCTCTGTAGTGGCTTGTGTATTTTTCACAATACACTGCTCAGCTTCGTATTCCTCAAGAGTTTGTTGATGGCGCCGCATAAGGTGATTCTCAAAAACAGTTTTGCTATAAGCTTTATAAGAACAAATGTTACAGGAGAAGGTTTTAGCGTCATTATTCTTAATGTGTGCATTTTTGTCACGGCGCTGTGCAGCTTCATAGTCCTCAAAACTTTGCTGATGGCGCCGCAGGAGGTGATTCTTAAAAACAGTTTTGCTCAAAGCTTTGTAAGAACAAATGTTACACGAGAAAGTTTCAGAATCAACATTCTGGACCTGCTTTCTAACTGTTATAACAGTGTGCTGCATAATGTTGTGTTTCCTAAGATCATTCTCACTCAGAGTCCTGAAGCTACATTTGTCACATCTAAACTTTCTCTTGTCCTTCTCGTGCGTTTTTGCATGTTGAACAAATGTGTTTGGGCAGTTGGTTCCAAATGGGCACTGAGGGCAGAAAAGCTTCATGTTTTTATCCTGTTTCTTCTCATCATCCACACTTTTGACTTCCTCAGTGAGCCTTGATCTCTTCTCCTGGTGGATGGACATGTGCTCAATGAGTGAACCACTTTGTCTGAAAGAATGTCCACATTCACGGCATATAAAAGGCTTTGGCGAATTATTCGGGGGATCGACATGAGACTTCACATGACGATGCACATGATGCTCTTTCTTGAGCTTACTTTTTGAGTAAGGGTAGCATGATGCCTTCTCTTCTGAATGAGAATTTATTGTGAGCCTCCCCTTCAATGACGAGAGCTCATGACTTATACTGTTCCCGTGTGAATTTCTCGCAGGGCCATTGTAAAGAATTTCCTTGATGGCCTTCACAGTTCCATTGGGATACTTGGAAACTTTCTCTGTTGGTGAAGACTGTGACTTGCAGAACTTTCTCGACTTTCTGACTTTTCTGACAGAAATGGAGTCAACTGGGCCTTCATCATCATCAGACAGTTCCTCAGATGACTTGCGGCTCAGATTAGGGTAAAGGTCTTCTGAAGGATCTACCATGACGACCATGTCCATTTTCCGTTTCCTTCTCCTTTGGTTGTTATGAGAAGGGACTTCCTCTTTAGGCTCCTCACCGGGAGAATCGCCGTGGTTCTCCCATAGAAACTGCATAAACTCTTTGTGAGGGTCCCAATGAAGGTCACTGGCATTGCTAAAATTATCCAATGAGTTCTCAGGCGAGTCGACATCAAAACCCCAAATTCCGGCAGTGTCAATTTCTTGCACAGTTTTTAGTGGGGTGATACTCTTTTCCTCCTCTTTCTCAGCGGAGATGCTATTGAGTTCATGGGCTTGTGTAGCCTGATGCGATGAAGGTCCATTTCCCAAGCCGACAGGGGACAACATATCTGTGTCTGACAGAACATCTAGGACACTGTTTTGTTTCAGAGAAGGCTTGTTCAAGGAATCAGTACAAGAGCCTGATTCTTCAGCCATTCTCACTGGCTCTTGCAGTAGTGAGAGGGCATTGATCTCAGGATCTGCATCTTTGTCATCTTCATCAACACCTGTCAGACATGACATTTCTGCTGCCATGACCTGAAAAAGACAAGTAAAGCCTATCAGTATTTAAACACAGTGGCACCTCTGTGTTATCATCAGGTTAAAGCAAACGTTTATCGCTTTAGGCATAGCCCATTATTTCATTATATGATAATAAATAAGTGATCAAAGCAGTTTAAATAAAACGTATCATCTGAAATTTCAGAAATGTATCCGCTGGAATGTGCCTATTTTTTCCAGATGGTGTGGTCTTGAGCTTCATTTTCTTAGCAGGCATTCAGCCAAAAACAACCCAGTGTTATGCTGGTAGTTACAACTTGTCAAGGCACCTATGAAATGGTCCAGTTCGACAAACAGATTTTGCATTTTAATCAGGCATTGCATTCCAGCAAAACTTGCGCCACACGGAATTTCTTGGGCAAATGACACTGGAAGATGCTGGTTTCGCTGGAGCCATTCTAGCACCTGCACCCCATTCCAGTAACGTACTGGTGCTTCACAGATTGTAAAGGCAGTATTTTTTCACGAAAAACTGAAATTTAAATATGGCTTTACCCTGCTTTGCTACAAAAACATAAAAATATTTTAGGCACTGCTTCCACATTGCCAATACCCCCAATTATCTTTGGTGCCAGTTAAAGGTTAGTTGATGTAGCCTTCAGTTTTTTACGGTTTTTAAATGCGAAGAAGTTAACCTAACATTTGTTGTCATTTTATGTTCACGCATCTTGCAACAGACACCACAAATGAGTAGAACCAGGAAACACATCCTGTACAATGTAGGATTTGGATGATTCTTTGTCAGTTGCAATGCTGAGCTCAGCATTGTCCTTCATCAAATTAATCAAACCTGACAAAGTTAATCAGTTAATCAGTGTGTAGTATTGAAGTCAGGTGATGGAGTGCAATCTTATAGCATGGAAAATCTTAATTTGACATATGATCTACTTTTTGGTTGAACTGTACAGACTGCATTATTAAAAAGGCGCCAACCTGCAGGTGGGAAAACACGAGTTAGATGTGTCGAGGCTAGCTAGTTAGCAGCACCTAACCTTTTACATTTATACACCTATACATAAATGACAGCATCGTCCAAATGTTCATACTCCATTTGAACTAAGCAAAAAGTCTAACTAACACGATTTGTCAACAGAAAATTGCACTGTGGGCCAAGGATAGTAGCATGTGGACAAACTTCCCAAACAAGCAAGAAAAACACCATCACAATTTCCGGTTGAGACTTTTCAAATGAAAAGTGAGTCGTGACTCAGACTATAGTTCCTGATTCAATCAAACAGAATTTTTTTTTTTTTTTTTAGACCAGCGTGGTCATCCACGCAAGGCATGTTTAACGCCTCGATGGTTGTAGTACAATCAAAACAATAGATTTAGCTGTCATACATTTTCTGATTACATTTTTCATCATACCGTGTCCAAAACAAATTGTTATATTTTTAATTTCTTTTTGTCACAGTCAGTTTAGTTTGATCTAGAAGTTGTAGCAATCATAGCAAATTTACCTAGCTACAGAAAAAAAGCTTACAAAGACTTCATTGTTATAAAGTCTCAACAATTGAGACTACAGTCTTTCATTCTCTTTGTGAACAAGTGAAAATTAACATTCTTTAACCTGCTGCTCTTTATCTTATCAGCCTAAGGGGAACAAACACGTTTCTTTGGTCTCCATGTAGGCCTGGCAATGGTAACATTTGGTTTAAATTTCACGCTGGTGCCATATGTTGTATGAGGACATATCATTTTTAATGTTAGGTCTTTTTTAGATCCCGGAGTTTTGCGAAACCATTGAAACCACTGATTATTTGTGCAGCGTTATCACATTTGTAGATGAGGGTGCAATTGTCACTATAACCACTAGAAGCCGATACTGTGGCTAAAATATTTCAGTCATCATTAATAGGAAAATGGAGGGGAAACAATTGATCTAATGATGAAAAATTATTTTGCAGCTGATAAAAATTGTCACATTTCTCTCGATGAGCAAAAATACTAAACAGTCCCCAATTCTAGCTACTATAATGTGAGGTTTTCTGCTAGTGAGAGTAAACTAAATCTGCATCGTTCTTGGATTTTAGGACATTTTGATTTATTTATCACTTCTATATTTTACTTTGCAGACAAATAAAATAATCGATTCAATCAGAATAGAATTAGCAGATAAATCAGTGATGGTTAAAATGACATTACCATCTGGTTATCGTGGTTAATACCTGTGGCTTTTAGCTAGCTTTGTCAAAGAGCAGCAGCACAGTCACTAAACCAGTCTCTTCGGGTTTTTATATGTACAATAGTAAATGTTACTTACGTTTAATGAGTTAAACTTAACAATGATAGTCTTGCTTATATGAATGAGCTTGTTTGATGTGAAAAGTAAACAATGTAGCTACTCAGTGGCAGCAGCGTTGCCTGTTAGACTCAATCACCACTCGCTGATTGAGGAAAATTTACAGCTAAATATAAAATATGTCTGACGTTTTTTTGCTTGGATGATTAATTGTGGCCATTTATATCGCTACAAGGTCGCAGGAGTGAGAGGTCTGGGATTTGAAGGGCAATAAAAGTGTCATATCAAGTGAACGCTGCTGTGGCAAAAATTAAAGCATTTGTAAGATTAACACAGCTGAACAAAAACTACACGGGGATGGACCTCGCCAATGGCTTTTGATGAGCGGCTGTGGATTTCTGTATAGAGCTAAAACTTTCAGCACAGTAGTTCAGTTATATGCCAGCGAACAATAGTTGGGATACGTTTCAAAAGGCACCTACTTTCAGAGCAAGCTGTGTTATTTACACTATGTCCCCTACGGATTTCATTGCATTTCTTTGGCGTTTATATCACGCTGGCTTGTTGGATGCTGCTTGCAGGAGCTGCAGACCATTCCATTAAGGCTGTTCCATACCAAAACCTATTCCTCAGGCTAAACTACAGCTAATGACAATCGTTCACCGCTACTCACTAAACAGATATCAATAAAATGATGAAAAACAAACAAACGTTACCTCCGGGCGGCGTGGATGGACACAGGACGCAATTTAAACCCTGCATTGAATTATTTCTTACTTTCGTCTTCCATCTATTTCACAGTCGCCATTTTCCGTGGTGGTCTGGTGTGGGACAGATCATTTAATCGTAAGGGTAACCGCATTTACAATTTGTACTACGATGACCGAACAAACAAATACCCCGGTTAATACGATTAATTATGTCCCTATTTTCTAAAACAGCTATAGATAAAAACTTACTTGCGATATCGCCTTGTATAATTTCGTCGCGTAATGTTACGAGTCGGCGCCATGTTCCCCCCGAAACGTTTGTAATGGTTCGTTCCAGATGGGAGGCATAAAAAACCTGAGTTAATGACCATCTCTTTTGGGTAGTAGATTTTTTTTATGTAGGTTGATGGCGGTTAATCACTATTTTAATTGAAAATATGAATTGAAACTCCAATTACCATTTGTTTATTATTTTTTTTATATTACTTGTGTTTTTTATATATAAACTTGTCATTGACGCACAGGCAAGAACAGTGAGCCAGCACAGGAGAGATGTTGCCACTATCCCCCCATGGTTGTCTTCTCAGAGGTCTTTGTTGCTCTCCTAGCCGGTGATTAGCCGGTTCACTTGTTCACGGTCTCCGTCTGTTTTAAAGAGAAAACACACTGTGCCTGAACACACACACTTCATAAAGTAAGAAAATAATTCCACAGTAAACACCTATCATAACTACCCTACTTAAAACATGATATAATCCCGTGTTACTAATAATTAATCAAGTCTGTTAGTCCAGGTACAAATATGTCGTATAAATAAAGTTTTTCGCGATTCAAATGTTCAAACATGGTGACGAAGGTCAAATTAAATGTTCGTTGTAGTGAGGTCAAGGGTTAAACTATGGCCCTAGTGCAGTATGAGTAACTGTTCAGTGCGTTCATTTATTTATTACAGGTGGGTACACAAAGAGGAAAAAGTATAATTAACTTAAAACACGCCTAAACATTTTTAGTTAACCTGTGCTGCTGATGCTAAGCTAAGCTAACTCTAAGGTTTGAATTGCCGTTTGTTAAAGGAACTAAAACTAGCAAAGCCCAGCTAACTACACTGTTATAGCCTGGTAAATATACATAACTCACTGATTTAGATATTTTAAAGACAGTTTTGCTCAGCAGGCATACAGTGTAAATAACATTTAACTATGGCGTGTGTTTTGTGTCTAAATGCCCAAGCTAAATGGTTATTGCTAACCATGTAGCTACGTGAAGGTTAAATTTAAATGTTTAGGCCAAACATGTAATGTAGACATGATGTTTACTTGTTGTTCTCTTAAATCCCTCAAATAGTTTGAATTCATATTCTACTTTTGACCAAGATGTAACCAGCTATATCATTAGGTGGTTTGGTTTTTCTATGATGAATTATCTCTTTAGCCTTTTTGTAAGAGTGAAACTGAAATAGATCGGAAGTCATTCAGTCATCAAATGAATAAAGGCTAGTGTAAATGCATGGCTATATGAATATGTTCGTTGGTTATTGTTTTCATCTATTAAAATATTTCTGGTTTGTCTGTTTGTTTATTTTTTTTCTTCTTCTTTAAGACAGATAGACAGCGCCCAAACAAACTCCCACACCTGATTTTCCTTCACGCGCATGCCTCCATGATCCAATGATATGTTGGACTCCAGCGACTGCTTCTTGTCCCTGGACAATCTGTTCTTTGAGAGACCCATTGTCCACAAAGTGTGAGTACGACGAGATATCTCATGTCATCCCTCTCCCTTCTTCCTCTCTCAGCAGCTTATCAATGTTTTTCCCCTCGGGGTTGTATTTGACAGAAAGCCACTGCACCAGGAGGCCAGCCCGTGGCATCTGGACGCTCCTCCATCTCTTTCACAGATTTCAGCCACTCAGAACATGCAGGAGGAGGCAGAGTCACTCTCTACCCTATACAGTATGTTGAACCCAGGATTAGGGTGAATTCCTTTTCACTTGACTTGAGTAAACTGCTCAGATTTGGGCCTATTGAAGCCTTACTAAATTTAACTTTGTAATTTGAATAGGCTTGAGAGCTTTCTCAGTTTTTGTAACCAAACTATCGTACTATATATTCTCATAACCTTTAGTATAAATGTAATGTTAAATTTCCCTCTTTAAATTCTCATCTTACCAAAGCATTGTCATTGTGAAAGCCACACCCTCAAAAACACCAAAGTACAGCTACAGACACCTTGATTTGATGAAAATCTCTTTCGCTTTTCCATATTACTCACAGGGGTTTCACAGAAACCAAAGAAGTTCGTACCTCCTTTTAAGACGTCAGCTGGTTTCAAAGTCTTACCAACAATCAACAGTTCTTACAGTTTTGAGGAGAAAGAGATTGAGGAGACTCAGGGTGGCAGCAACATTAACAGCATCAGCAGATGTGATGGCCTCTGGGGAGGTGAAGGGTTCAGGGATTATGCCTGTACAAGTGGCAGAGGTGAAGATGAAACCCTGCAGGACTCTTGTCATGTGGCCATCAGTGGGAGGGGTTTGTCTCTGGACTGCAGCAAAAGCCCACCTCTACGAAAAAGGCAAGTGTCAAGATTGTGAATTAAAGGGCACATACCCTGTCCCTCTTGTACATGTTGAGTAATAAGAAGAAATCTACTCTTGGAGGCAGAGACATGCTCCTGATTTCAAAGCATTTAATTTACCAAGATTGATATGTAGCCTAAAGAACAAAATGCTAAAATTTGAAGGCCATAAAAATCAGGTCAATAAGGATTTTCTTTCCATGGAGGTGGATGCAGAGTATGATTTTAAACATGCTCATACTGGCTGGATTAATGTTATCTATTATATTAAAACCTTGTTTCCAGTTTTTCCCCTGTCCAAAATTGTAATGTAGTGCTGATTCACTCTTTAATCCCTGAAATGTGTTGGAATCCATCTTAAGCGACATAATTAAAATGACAGCAAATGGTGAAGAGGCCTGATTCTTACATCAGTAGACAGTTCATGAGAACAATATGATAACATACCAAACCACCCTACATGTTTTTTTTAGCCAGAGGCCAGAACGCCTAGTGATCCTCAAATAAGCCTCCAACTGCTAAACAGTGATAGCTTTTCCTCTCTTACTCTGCCCTCCTTCTCTTTTACTTCTTCATTACCTCCATATCCTCTCTTCCTCAACAGCTTGTTCAAGGTTCAGGTGTTTAACAGTGGAGGTGACTCGTCAACCACAAATGACCCTGGTAGCGGTGGCGGCAGCCAGACAGCATCTAGACCTCAAACTTTTCTCAGTCAGGTTACCATGACGACAGTACCTCCTCCTCCTCAGCCGCCACGGGCGACAGTTAGCCAGGCAGCTCCTCCTCTCCCCCCAAACTCCCCCTTTGCACCCCCTCCACTGGCCTCATCTGCAGCGAGCGGCCGACCCCCGCAGCAGGCGACACATGCAGAGGCGCTGGACAAGGGCACAAAGAGAGCCTTCGTTCCGCCTATGACGCCTCAGCCTCTCTGTATACAAGGTGCTGCGCTGCACTGACACAGTCACACACAGGCGATGTGCTCACAGTCTATGACTGGCCTACCAAATACCACTCGTATAGCTTCTGTAAAGTGTTGCAGTTAACGAGTGTGCCCATGTCTAGCTGTGGCAGCTGCCACAACATGTTAGGGTGCGATGAGGTGAAATGAGGTGAGCTCTCCTCACTGACCGCTGCGGTGTAATGAAACATGCTGGTCACTAGGTGGTGGATAGAAGAATAGTGCAAGCAGTGAAGTTGAAAATCTTGTCGTCTACACAATTCTCACTATTCTTTGACTTATACCTTAAAAATGCTAAATGTTTCATAACACACTGTTCGTGGAATCAGTGAGAGTGTGACTAAGAATCCGATTATGTTTGTGCACATTTTAGGTTCCTCTGGGTCTGAGGTTTTGCGGCCTGTTTCTGAAATCCGTATCCTTTTCCTTGTTGTGTAAGTTAATACAGTTTAACATATGCTGAGATTGTCATAACTGTTGTGGTTTGATTTCCTCAACTACTCTAACACAGCATCTAAGTTCAGATCTGTCTTTAGCGAGTTCCCTTTTTTCAACTACGTTCAATCTCGAGCTCTAGATGACGTAAGTATCATCTGAAAGAAAAGTATACGCGGAACATTGAGTATTATGAATAACATGATAGTTTATTGTCTTGTCACAGCCTGTGAGCATATGATCGGAGTCTTTCCTGGAGTATGTTTTATGTTTGGTTTCTTCACAGGTTCTTTACACCAGTAAGAACTTTGTGGCATGTGCTCCCACTGGATCTGGTAAAACAGTGCTGTTTGAGTTGGCAATAATTCGGCTTCTAATGGAGACATCAGAGCCCTGGAGAGACGTCAAAGCTGTCTACAGTGGGTATACTGTATTATTTGTTAAAAGCCCCAATCTTATGAGACACTTGAAATTCTGCACGTTACAATTTCAGTCTTGGGTTCTAAATGAGTTCTATATATTTTTAACTCATGTTATGTGAGTTTATAGGTGCAGTGATTTAAAAGCGTATCTGATCTACTGATTTACTATTGTTTATATATCTTGCCAATGCAAACAAAGTCTGTGCTGTAACATAGCCAGTCAGTTTTTTGTATCAATAGCTTGAGGAAGTGAATGAAATGCTATATAAAATAAATCTGAATTTGAACAAAACCTGCTAACAAACATTGTTTTGACACAATACACGTGATTGTAATCACACACTGAAGCTTAAAACATTTTTTTTCCCGACTTGCTCATGTGTATCATTTCCAGTGTTTTGAATTTTGAGTCAGTCTTATAAAAAGACCCTTTGTTTTGTTCTTGCCAGTGGCCCCTATCAAAGCTCTGTGCAGCCAGTGCTTTGAGAGCTGGAAGAAGAAGTTTGGTCCTCTGGGACTGAGCTGTAAGGAGCTTACAGGCGACACACAGATCGATGACTTCTTTGAGATTCAAGACTCCCACATCATCCTGACCACGCCTGTGTGTGACACTGCACTGCATTTCAACTGATTAAAATGGAGTGGAAATGACAAAACCAAAAAAAAAAAAATGACTCGAAGTTTTACCTGAAAAAAAACCTATTGTTGTGTTTATTATTATTTTAGGAAAAATGGGACAGCATGACAAGAAAATGGAAAGACAACTGTCTGCTGCAGCTGGTCAGGCTCTTCCTTATCGATGAGGTCAGATGTTTTGTTCACTGAGGCTTTTTCAGTGTTCACAGTTCACATTTTTAAGTCAACCTGTACTGTGGTGGATACTATGTACCGTAGTACAGCATAGTAACTATGCACTCGTGCCCGAAGATGTGTAATTTAGAATCAGAATCAGAATTAGCTTTATTGGCCATGTATGTGAACACATACAAGGAATTTGGCTCCGGTTCTTTTCCTTTGCTCCAATGTAATTTAAATGTACAACCTTAAAACATAGAATATGGCACAATCACGCATTATTAACCTCAATCATCAGGACTTTACTTCACTTGAGGTTAGGCATTAAAAAGTTATACCACCTCATGTTCAGGACCTATGTATCATGAAAGCGCATATGACCTGTCTGTTTCTTTCTAGTAATACATTCCCTTATATCAGTAAAACAGTAGAATACAATAATAAAGGATTGGTCAACTTTAACATTTCGTATTTCCAGGTCCATGTGGTGAAGGATAAAACCCGTGGTGCCACCTTGGAGGTGGTGGTGAGCAGGATGAAGGCAGTACACACCTACAGGACGGCACAGAATCCAGACGGAGGCCTCTCGATGAGGTTTGTGGCTGTTTCAGCCACGATACCCAACGTCTCTGATGTAAATGAGTGATGAAGATTGTCAGCTTCCACTTTCTCCTGTATGTTTGTACTGTGTTAGTTGTAAAATGTTGAATTCATGTTGAACTCCCCTAGATAGCAGACTGGCTGTCTAATGAGAGTGGTCCAGCCACATATCTGGACATGGATGAGAGCCACCGTCCAGTGAAGCTGAGGAAGGTGGTGCTGGGATTCCCCTGCAGCCCGAACCAAACAGAGTTTAAGTTTGACCTGTCACTCAACTACAAGATGGCCAACATCATACAGACTTACTCAGACCAGAAGCCTGCTCTAGTGGTGGGTAGGAAAACTGAGGTAAAGTGTTTCTTCTTTTTGTCTGAATGTTTTTCTACGTCTCAGACCAATAATTGTTTTTTTCTAGTTTTGCTCTACCAGGAAAGGAGCCCAGCAGTCAGCTACAGTTCTGGCCAAGGATGCTCGATTCATCATGTGCATTGAACACAAGGAAAGGTATGTTTCTTCCATGCTTACATGATCATCATTGTCCTTCTTTGTTAATGTTTCTGAAAGTGTGATTTTTGTTTTTACAAAATTGCAATTCTGTTCAGGTTGAAAAAATATGCGAACACTATTTTGGATTCAAAACTGAGAGGTGAGTCTCTTGGGCAGCTTCTAATCACCGTTTTGAAACCTAAATAGTAAGATCTCATCAGATATAGACTTGAAACTTGTTTCAGTTCAGATCCAAGAACAAAGCACATGTTCAGTTCACTGTGACTTGTGTTACCAGCTGGATGAGATAACCTTGTGTTGTGTTTGTGATCAGATCTGGTGATGTTGGGAGTTGGTTACCATCATGCAGGAGTTGACTTGTCAGATAGGAAGTTGGTAGAAGAGGCCTTTACTGTGGGAGACCTGCCTGTGCTCTGTGAGACGTTGTTCCTAACAGTTTTATCTGGTGTTGTAAACTGATATTTGACAATATAAGTAGGCAACGTGACCCAGTGTTTTTGTTTTCTTTGTGATGCTTCAGACCTAAACAGGAAAGACTTGTGTCACAGGTTACAACAACTGAGTCATACACTATTTCAGCCTCATCACGTTGCGATATCAGTGTCTCTGCCTAAGCTTTTGTAAACTGAGTCAAAAATCAATGCAAATGCATGTTTAATGGCAACACAATATGCAGAAGATTTTAAATAAAAACGACATTTTCTGGTTTGTTTCTAAGCTAATAGCAATATGCAATAATTTTCCAACCCTCATCATAAATAATACATTTCACTTTTATTCTCTTTGTAATTGGCCAGTTTCACTATAAGACAAAATAAAGATACAAATTACATTTGCATTCCAGCAGTAAAGATCATATTGTCATAACACCAGTGTGGCTATTGTAGTTGATAAATCCGCTGTTATCAATCATATAGTGGGTTTTAATTGTATTTTATAGGGACTGAATTTGTGTTCATGTTCTCATGTTGTATGTCTCAGTTACCACAAGGACTCTGGCCATGGGGGTGAATCTGCCAGCTCATCTGGTGGTGATCAAGTCCACCATGCAGTATGTGGCAGGTTCCTGTGAAGAGTACAGTGAGGCTGACCTGCTGCAGATGATAGGCCGAGCTGGAAGACCACAGGTAACAGCAATTTCATTTTAACCGTGATTCAGGATAATATTCAGGCTGGAAAATACAATTTTACAAACACAATTTGTTTTTCTAGTTTGACACATCAGCGACAGCAGTGATCATGACCAAGGTTCAAACCAGAGACAAGTATATGAAACTGATGAGTGGGGTGGATATCATTGAGAGCAGGTATTAATGGACTGAGGCTGTGTCACCAGATCTTCACCCTTCCCCGGTCTTTGGTCTCTGCGTAGAGAAGAGAGACCATACAGCAGCACATGAAGTAACAGTATACTTTATTTCCGCAGCTTACACAGTCACCTGGTGGAGCACCTGAATGCTGAGATTGTTCTCCAAACCATCAGCGATGTCAACATGGCTCTGGACTGGATACGCTCCACCTTCCTCTACATCAGAGCCCTGAAGAACCCCAAACACTACGGTAGGAGCTCAGAGCACAAATGCATGTAAAATGTCAGAATCTGTTTACTGTTTGTAAAATAAGTCAGTGCAGTGTGTCTTTGCTCCCATTTCAGGTTTCTCTGCCGACTTAGACAGATATGGAATTGAAGCAAAACTACAAGGTGGGTCACAACTATCTAAAGTCTCTCAGGTCACCTAAGTTGCTATCAGGAGGATGTTCTTCTAATTTATTAATTGTTTAGTTGTTTATTATACTGAAGCCACATTCAAGTCCTGTTTCTGGTTAAACTGTTTACTAACCACTTACATAAGCACACTATTATAGCTTTAAGTGACTAATGATCCTCTCTTCTCTTTAGGACTGTGTCTGAAAAACCTCTACTCTCTGTCCTCCATTGGTCTGATTGACATGGATGAAGATATTAACATCAAACCAACAGGTGGTGGCGGGTGGATTTCCTTAAACTGTAGCAAGAATTAAATTGAATTGTATTCAAATGAGTTATTTGGTCCCAGCTATTTAAAAGGTCCAGAGAGTAGCTATACACTGACAACAAGACACGAAGAAAATAAAATTTGTCCAAAAATGACACAAAAAGTTAATATAATCCTCTTTAGTTTATTTTTAAACTATGATCATTGGTATGGGTGACATTTATACCTTTAACTGTGCTCCTATTTTTCAACTGACCTTCATATCCTGGAAATAAAAATGTTAAGTTGTTTTTGTTCTTCACAGAGGCCGGCAGGTTGATGGCGAGGTACTGTGTCGCCTTTGGCACCATGAATCAGTTCTGCAAAGTGGCAGGCACAGAGAACCTGTGTGACCTGGTAGATTTCCAGACTGTACTGATGTGCTTGGTTAAGATATAGATAGACTTTAACAATATTTTGCGATGTTGTATTTGATTCTTGCAAAAAAGAAAAGATGTGATTTAGAGTTACGTGCTGTACATTGCATTGCAGTGCAAAACCACGGTAGCCAGCATTGAAACGTGCTTGTGTTCAGGTTGAGCTGGTGTCGATGAGCAGAGAGTTCAGCGACATTCAGTTGAGAGTGAATGAGAAGAGACCCTTGAACACTTTGAACAGAGACAAGAACAGGGTCACCATCAGGTCAGAAATAGCTACAGCACATACATTTTCATGACCTCTGTGTCACATTTTAATTTAACTTTTTGTATGGAACAGACATAATAATTTCTTTTTCAGGTTTCCCATGGAGGGAAAGATCAAAACAAGTGAGATGAAAGTTAACTGGTAGGTTTATTCATTCTGTGCTTTCCCTGTGGAAAGGTAGTGTTGAAGAAAAGATCTATGAATATTTTTTTGCATAAAATGTACTTTGGACTGGCCGCTGGACCGTTTGACTGTGTATTTCATGCATTCATTGTCATGTCTTCAGTTTGATTCAGGCTCACCTTGGTTCCATCTCAATTCAAGAGTTTGGACTCACACAGGACACAGCAAAGATCTTCAGGATTGGGATGCGCATCAGCAAATGTATGTCGCATAAATTAGGGACAACTCAAATAAACCAAAGTTTGACTGTACTTTTTTAGATTTTAATGGTATTTTGATCTTAATCAGGTCTGTCAGAGTTTCTGAGTCAGCAGTCCGAGACAGGTTTCTCTGCTATGCTGAATTCCCTCATCCTGGCTAAGTGCTTCAGATCAAAGCTCTGGGAAAACTCACCTTATGTTTCCAAACAGCTGGAGAAGATCGGTGGGTAATATGCTACACATAGCCTTTTATCCAAGCAATATGAATATACTAACAAATTAGTTAGGCTTTTAGTTGCTATATGATAACATAATCAATAAACAGTGTAAAACATTTTTTTTATAAAAGTTGTAAACATTTGATGATAAAATCCTTGATGTCTCAGGTCAGACTTTGTCAACAGCCATGGTGAACGCTGGACTCACCACTTTCAGCAAAATAGAGCAAACCCATGCCAGAGAGCTTGAGCTGGTCAGTCTGTGTAATATAAGATACAAGATTTTTTGGGTAATTACTGGATGATATTTGTATATGCTTCATTTTAACGTAATTTCTGTCACTCAGATTCTGAATAGACATCCACCATTTGGCAACCAAATCAGAGAATCTGTCATACACCTCCCAAAGTATGAAGTGACTCTGGAGCAGGTAAAAGACGATGCAGAATATTATAATCACGGCAAAAATACATTATATTAAGTCTTATAATGGAGTCTTAAGTTAAGTCTTCTCTTTTTGTTACTTGACCATCTAAGATTCACTGGGGAGCTCTGGTATTCCTCCATCATCTTTCTTTTAAGTTGTTGCTGTGCTGTAGCTTCCCAGGTACAGCTGTGCCACAGCTGAGATTGTGCTGAAGGTGAACCTAAAAAACCAAGAACAGCTGCTGTCCAGGAGAACAGCTCCAGACCACCACTACGTCTCTCTGATCATCGGAGACTCTGACAACAACGTGATCTTTCATCAGAAACTCACGTGAGAAAATAATACTTGTCCTGGACTCTGTATAAATTTGACTTTTCTCACTTGTCCTCTCGAAATCATAACACAGACCTTTCAAATTGATCTTCAGGTGTCTGTCTTTTTTCAGGGACTCGGCTCTGTTGAAATGTGGTAACTGGTCAAAAAAGATTGAAGTGGTAAAGGCTTCGAAAGGAGAGGAGATCAGTGTCAATCTCATCAGCTCAGATTACGGTATGACGGCAAACCATGGAGATATTATAAAAGTGTCACAATATGTCATGTTGTTTTTATCATGTATTTATAGATTTAATGATCTGTGTTATCTGTGTATGACTGAAAAATGAATTACGATAAACTCAAAATGGAAAAACAATTCCTATTTGTTATTTATTGTTATTTTCTGTTTATTTTTAGTATTTAAAGGTTATTTTTGTTCTATCTGCACCCTTGTGCTGTTTGTCCAAGCAGTTATAGCACATTTATAATAATATTTACTGCTCTTTTCTTTCTTAAAGTGGGCTTGGACATCCAGCAGAAGTTTAACGTTTACTATTCTGGAGCCCGGAGGTTTGGTGATAATCCATACAACAAACTGTATGACCCTATTGGACAGAAAACACACAACTCAGCACTGAAACAATCACAACCTAAAGATCAGGCTGCACCTCAGAGGGAAAATACCACGTCTGCTACAGACAAAGGCACTGTACTGTAGCTTTGTCACTGATGATTCTGTCGCTGCTAATCTACCAAATAATTCATATTGATAATAAAAATTATTAGTTTTAGTCATATTCAATATTTTTGCGTCTATAAACACAATCACTTCTGTGTTCAGATTTAGCCAACAAAAGACAGTGCAACCACTTCTGCAAGAATAAGGATCGTTGTGGCCACGACTGCTGTGAGTACACTCAGACATTGTTCCCTGGTTTTTGTCTCTTGTATTAAAAAGACCCTCTTTCATCAGTGTGTTCATCAGAATGCATACGTACAGTACAGTATGTCTCCTACCTGCGCAGGTAAAGTAGGTGTAACTGTGGCGCGGAAGAGGTCAAGTCAAGAATCCAGTTTCTCTTTCTTCTTGAACGACCTGAAGAGCAGGTGTGACACACTGGCGCAGACTCCTGTCAAACGACTCAAGGTGAAGACTCTTGAGGCTATTTGTCCAAAAAAAAATGGGTCATTCAGCAAGTCATTAGCATCCAAAAACAGCCTGGTCTAGTCTGTAGAAGTTTATGTGTCACTGCCATGTCACTATTGATTAACAGTAGATCAAAATGATACAAAATAAGAAATATAACAGAAAACACCTAGTGAAGGCAACAGGAACACCACAATATATGTAACATATAACCACCGGGTTTATACAGTGTGATGTTAATATATGAGAATACACAATTACAATTTATGTGATTTATGTACACATGTGCAAGCTGGATGCTACTGTGAACAACAAACATAATCACTGTGAACAAAAATGAAATTTAACGACAAGAAAAATGTGCATGCGTGTTCTGTTCTGTTGTGTTGCCTCAGATGAAAATGAGTGAGGAGTCTGTGTCTGTCAACATGCAGGAGTTTTCTTATAAACCCAAGGAGAGGCTTCCTCCTGCTCCCTGGTATCCACAGCAACACTGACATTTCTTTAAACTGTTGCAGCTTAGACAATATAGATTAAACACGTGAAACAAAGTTTGGTTTGAATGAAATCTAATGACCTGGAGGTTCGATCTATTCATTCTGTGTGATGTGATCTGAAGGTACGGGATAAAACACTGTGAAGCTTCAGTGAGACCTGACACTGAAACTGTGGATCTGACAGGAGACGACTGTGAGGACGTAGATCATCCGGACGACTTTGACAATAGTAAGCAAGCGACGGAAAGAAGATGACTCCACACTTTTCCATTTAATCAGTTTAATTTCTTTGACTGTGTATTTCTCTTTTACCTTATCAGATTATAACAACTATGTTGAGGACGTGCACATGTTTATGGAGGAGCCTGCTGCATCTCATGCTCACCATCAAAGTATTGTCAAACAATTTAACTCAGACTAATTTGTAGACAATGAATTGACATTGTAGTCATCTCCTTTTTTATTATTATTATTAATCTATTTTCATGTTCCTCAGTGTGGAAGAACCAAACAATGGGTGGTTGGAACCAGAGTCCTGAGCAGGACTTAAACCAGATCGATGCATCAAACTCATGTTACCCCACTGCTGTAACAAACCAGGGTGTTCGCTGTGAAACAGTGTCAGCCTCACAAATACCAACAGTCAGCTTTGACCTTGGAGATGAATGGGAAGATTTTGACGACGAGAACTTGGTGCACGCCAGTGAGACGTCATCTAATGCTCATCCTCAAACACAGCGGTCTGTTGAGTACAACATGTCAGGTAGGGTTTGAATTGTACGTAACTCAGGAGAGAGAAGTGACAAATTAGTTTGTGGATTGTAAGCTTTTCATGCTTTATGACTAATACACAGTCAAGATTTTACCAACAATATATATATTTGTTTATTTGTAGACTTTGCTGCTACTTCAGCTCCACTGATCGTCAGTCCCTCCCAAGTGGTGCCCTGTATAAACACTGCCAGGACACCACTCAGGTACGACCAGAAAATTAAACTCATGTAACCTCCAGTTTAGATCCAGTTATCTGTTTCTCAGTAATCAAATAATGTGTGAAATATGTCAAGTCTCCTCTTAGAAATGATTTTGTATAATGACATTAAAAGCATTTCTGTGCTTTTTTGTCTTTTGTTTTAGTTTGATTTCACCAAATTTAAACCCTGAAATCAGAAAACCAGGACCCTCACTGGTCACAGACGGTCCTCAGAAGAGAATCACACTCGACTGGAATAAAAAGGTGAGTGCATACAGGGATCTGTGACCGTTGCTTTTGCCTTTCAATGGGTGCATATATGGGTGTATGGAAAGTTTACACGATTCGTGTCAACTTTAGCTTCAGCATTTTTTGATTTGAATAACCCAGGAAATGGTTTTGACAGCTGCCTGGTTTACATAACACCCACACTGATGTGTTACTATCCAGTCTACTGAACCATGAAAAAATCTTGAGCACCACACTCCCCTTTCTTACAGCTGTATCTATATTAAGAACATAACCGAGTGAACTTTACTACATATCTTGCTGTTTTGCTGATGTGATTTTCTTCCTGTTAGTTTATTCGTAGCTGCCAAACACTGTTTCTGACTCATGTTGTGATGGAAGGTGATAATAAAACAGCTAAAGCTTCTAAAATCCTAACTGTGATCAGTGTCTGAGGTACTTGCCTTTCTTCCTCCTTGTGCAGACAAACATCTTCAGTGACGACATCGTAGTAGAAACACCAGAAAGTTTCCCAGAACAGACGGATGTTGTCTCAGCAACCAGAAAGTTCGATTTCTTCTCAACCATGAGAATCCCGGCCAGTGGCTGCTCAGGTGTCAACAGAAGGTAGTGTAAAAGATAATTACAGGGCTTTTATTTTGGATAATTAAACATTTTTTATACATTTAATAAAATACACAGTTCCAATATACTTCACATACACTATCACTTGAGTATATTTTCCCTTTTCTATTTTCCCTCGGTTTCTTTTTTCATCTCCAGCACCAACAACAAAGAGGAGGAAGTCTTCTTTGGGATATTTGATGGGATATTTTAGAGGCAGTTTCCGTGTGATATGAACTTTTCAATAGCGTGTTCTCTTTGCTTGTGTTCATTTTTCATTTTAAGCCGTGACTCCAACGTTAAGAGTTTACACTGTTTTCAAAGTAGTGTTCATCATATGTTCATACTGGAAATGAAACAAGTTGATCCTAATGTTCTAATTGTTGCTCAATTGTATGTATTTATTTATTTAACTAATAAAGTCTGTTCATTGGATGATACAGTGGATTATTGGGTAAATTCTCAACAAGTAAATAAGCTTGATTTGTTTAATTAAGAACTAGTTTTGTGGTTGTTGCCAAGTGAGGTATGTAAACAAATCAAAGGTCCATAGTTTAAGCCCTTGTGTGTATTCTGTTCATATTTGTCAATGCTGCCATATGTCTTATCTTGCCATAAAGAGTCATTTTAAAACACACCCAAAAAAAAAAAAAAAAAAAAAATCTATAGTTTACCACAGTTTCCCCTCACAAGCTACACGCAGACAGAAACTATTCTGTGATTACTGACTGGTTTATAGGTCTGTGTCTTGTAATATTAAGTAAAATATTCATTAATACCTGGATTAGATTAGATAATCAATCAGCAGTCAGAAGTTCGAAAGAAAAGAAGAATTCAAATTCAAGTGTAAAAGAAGTCACATTAAACTAAATGTAACGGGAACTCAATAACATGACAGTTAAACAGATAAAACAAATATTAAAATTAATTCAGTTTATTAAATATAAATGTATATAATCAAATTAATTAGACAAAATTTCATTTAAAAAATACATTCAATGCACTTAATTTTTAGTTTAATTAAAATGAATTATTAAATCCAACTTTATACGTGATATTGAGCTGGAATGATTAAAATAATAAATTAGAATATAAAACGTGAATATTTTGATGTAATATTTATTAAACTTTAGATAAAAATGTAATTAAATTAGCTTATTATAGTGTAATTGACATTCCTAGTACTTTGTAGGATGTCTTGTCAGTTACTTTTTAAGATGTCGTAAGAGGTCATCCAGTCATTTTCATGTTCAGGTTTTTATTCATACAGCAGTATGAGCAGTAGTGTTGACACTTTACTTTTTAATACCCGGTTCAGCGACCCCGGACAGAGGCGTGGCCCCTGTGACCACGTGATTTGCGCTGAAATACCGCGAGATATGTGACGTAACTTTTTAGCGCGGAGTTTGTTGTTGGCGGAAAAGCCTCAATCTGAAAGTCTGAACAAGTTGTTTTATCCGACGTCAAGCGGACTGACATTCACAATCAAACTCCTGCGGACGCAGCGGCAGCTCGTGACCGTGTCACACTTGATGAAATGCTCTTTTGAGACGTTTTGAGACGTTAGTTCACTTTACGACCAACTGAAGCGGTGAGTTTCTGGTTGTTTCAAACGAGTTGTAGTTTGCTAGCTTGACAGCCTGTAGCCAGCAGCGTCATAGTGACAACACAGACAGCGTTTAGTTAGATTATCATTCACTCTACGTACTTCCGTTAACCATTTGACTGTTTAATCACATACTTTGCTAATAATTAGCCATTTTATAGAGTGGACACAGTTCTTCGTACAGTGTGACATTGTGTAATGTAATGTTTGACGGTGTCTATCTAATCTAACCGTGTGGTAATAATGAAGATTTAGCATTTCCGTCCTGATAAGTTTCTCTAAGTTTCTCTATATCTCTCAGATGGCCTTGTCTCCAGTCTGCACTGAAGGAATCAGCACCGACGGATGTATTATCAAATCTGACAGAAGTCACAGGAAAAGCAAAGTCCCAAGTGAGTCGAGGCTTAATGACCCAAGTGTGGTGTGAAAGAGACAAAAATAAACACTTGATTACAAAGGCATTTGACTATGTTGGTCCATGACAATATATTTACTGCCAGTGTTTGTAAGACTGGATTAAAAATAGATAAACAAAACAAAACTGTTATTGGGCAACCTTTCACGTTGTTTATTGTCATGTACAGATTACAAGAGAATATCATTGCCTGTAATGAAGTTACAGAGAAGTTACAGAGCCTCCCTCAGTATTACAAGTAAAAATAGAGAATAATAAAACAGAATTAAGTAACAATAACATAACAGTATAACCTGGTACTGACACATAATAAAATATGAATAACATTAGAAAGTAGTCCAATAGTCCAGTGTTGGTGAAGGAAAACTTGATATTGAATTTTATCTCTATGTCTTTTTCTAGGAGATGTGGAGATAGACATTGAGTTCCTCTATAAAGCTCTTCCTCAGCTAGCCAAGGTTTTTCGCATCATAGACAAAATTGGTGAAGGTATGTACTCTGCACTCTTAGTCATGCTTAGTCATTTTCTTTTGAAAAGCTTTTCTGCTCATGTAAGGCTAATACAGTAGTCGCTTGTTGACCTGATTGAATTTTTTTTTTTGAAATAGACAAAATGACGTGTTGATGATGTGTGTGTTGATCAGGTACGTTCAGCTCAGTGTACCTGGGTGAGGCTCAGATGCGAGATGGGAGGAGAGAGATGTTTGCTCTGAAACACCTCATCCCAACCAGCCATCCTACACGAATCGCTGCTGAGCTCCAGTGTCTCACTGTTGCTGGGTGAGTCTAAATACTGTGCTTTGATATAACTGATAGTCAGATTGCCTTCGTGAAGAACTGAGCAGCTAACAAAAATGCATTGAAATACTTTTCTAGACTTTGCTTCATGTTTTGTTTATGCTGTCATCATTTTGTGTTTTACTGTTTTAGGTATTAAGAAATAAATAGTTTTTTTTATACAAACAGCGTCTTATTTCTAAGCCTCTTTACAGTGGCTTCATATGAAGTTTCATGGTCGTTCATTTTATCAGGTCTGTTGCTGCAGTTGCTGGAGAAGACATGCTACAAAAATTGGAAATAACTCCTTAGTATCATAATCATAATCTCTTTCCTTAACAGTTATTTTTATGCCATTACTAAATCTGTGTGTGGGCTCCTCATTTTGTCTTGCACTGGATGAGTCAGCTGAACCTACGCACAGCGGAGCATTGATTGCTGGTTTAGAAAGACGGAAGCGGCAAAAAACACCTTCATTTGACGTGACTGTGTGTGTTCATATTTGATCTGTGTTTTTTATTATGATGTTTGGAAGAGATGCACCGAGACCGACGTCGTCAGTTGTAGAGAAATTACAGAAGACGTTGAAATGAGGTTTGTTGTCTCACTGCATCGCGTTTCTGTTTTCAGAGGCAGAGAGAACGTCATGGGTGTGACATACTGCTTCAGAAAGGAGGACCACGTCGTGATTGTTATGCCTTATATGGAGCATCAAGCTATTGTGGTATGACCATTGACACAAATGAGTCTAATTAATGTTTATTATTAATTATAATTGTTTTTATGTTGTCTGGTATGAATTTGAAGATTATCATCTAATTGCAATGTCTTTTTCAGGACATCATTGGCTCATTAACCTTTGAAGAGGTCCGTCTGTACATCTACCACCTGTTGAAAGCTCTGAAACACATCCACCAGTTTGGTATTATTCACCGAGACATCAAACCAAACAATTTCCTCTACAACAGGAAGAGCAAAACGTGAGTAGTTGCACATTTGTATAATTAAAAAGCTTTAAGATGGAACAGTTGCGGTCTCTGTGGTCGGCCTGTTTAATCTTTGGAAATGTAGAATGGGCACATGAAGCGTTAATTAGTGTCCCTGTTTTAAATGTGTACTTGCATGTGTAGGTACGCCCTGGTGGACTTCGGCCTGGCTCAGGGCACAGCGGACACGCAGATCGAGCTGCTGAAGGTGGTGAGACAGAAGACGTCTCAAAAAGGTGGTGGGTCCACAGGGAAGCAAGACACGTCACAGCGGAGCAAAGCGCCACCTAGACCTCACCCCAGAACCACCACCATCACCACAGCCTCCACCTCACTACCTCTGCCTCCACGACAATCCACAGCTCTGCCGCCTTCCTCCTCCTCTTCTTCCTCCACTGCCACATCTTCCTCAGCCTCTCGGAAAGCACTACTTAAAAAAGCACATTCTGTCACCACCTCCACATCTCACTTAAAGCTCACAAAGGTGCACTAAGTTGATATTTTATTTTTACGTTTAATGGTCTCTGAGTTTTTCTTTGTCCTGTAATAGAATAAATGTTCATGTAATAAGTTCAGTGGGTACTGGGCTAAGAATTCCCTTTTGTTTATTTTCTGAGAAGTTGCGGTAATCTGTTGTGTTTAGCTAAATTCTTCCATCGATGTTTGTTTTTCTGTAGGATTTGACAGGACTGCGCAAAGTGCCACGGCCTGTGTTTGGGGAGAAGAACCTGAACAGCTGCACTCCAGCTCCATCCACCACCAAACAAGCTGCCGTTAAGACAGAAGTAAGCCAGGTTCAGTATTAGGTCACGGAGTGGTGCGATCACACTGAAGAGAAACACTTAACTTACAAACATTTAAAATATACATACATGTTTATTTTTTTTCAGTTGTAGGCACAGTTAGCTTTATTAGTCCTTTCATCAACTCATAAGGTGAACACTGAAAAGGTAGTGCAGGTGTTTTTCCTGTATAAAATCAAATTTTTCCACTCCTGTTTTTGCTTAGTTAGTAAAGCCAGTGAAAACAGAGGATCCAGCCAGTAGAAGGTACTCATCAGCCAACCGGGGGCATCTGCCTGTCAGGACCCAGAGCAGTGGTCAGAAATCTCAGAGGACCGTGCAGCAGAGCCTCACATGTAACTGCTACCTGACTGACCGCATCTGCAATATCTGCATGTCCAGGTAACAGAAGCAAAACACCATCCAAACAAAACCTCTTTATTTAGAATAGAAACTATGTACCACTGATCATACTGATCATCATACGACATAGAAATACGACTCCAGAGGTCAAGTGTTATTTTCAACTGTTTTCTTTTAAAGTACTTGACTTCTGTTTTGTATGTTGTGAACAAACACATCTTTAATGTCCACGTTTTTGACTAAAGGAAGCAGCAGGTGGCGCCCAGAGCTGGAACCCCGGGTTTCAGAGCACCAGAAGTCCTCACTAAGTGTCCAAACCAAGGAACAGGTCTGTATCTTAAACTATTATTGATCTGCTTCACCATCAACATCTTGCCCAGCACATATTTAACTAAAGTCAACCTGCACTATCTGGTCTTCCTGCATCGTAGCCATCGACGTGTGGTCTGCTGGTGTGATCCTGCTCTCACTGCTCAGTGGTCGTTACCCGTTCTTCAAAGCCAGCGACGACCTGATCGCTTTGACTCAGATTATGACCATACGAGGCTCCAGAGAGACCATCCAGGCTGCAAAGTCATTTGGTGTGTATTAAAACAGATGCCTCTTTAATTAATTCAGGAAAATTACAACAGTCATTAGAAGAACTGAATTCAGCTTGGTGATAGGTGATAATCCTGTCTTTGTGTGCAGGTAAGGCGGTGGTGTGCAGTCGGGAGCTGCCTCGGCAGGATCTCAGAGCTCTGTGTGAGACGCTGAGAGGACGAAGGCCGTCGCCAGATGATGAAGTCACATCGCTGCCTGGAGCCAGCAGAGACTCCATTGCCACCAACCATCACAAAATCAAAACTGATACACCGACACATCGTCCCACTGATGGAGCACCGAAACAACAAAAAGGCGGAGCGGGAGAAACTCCTCTGCTCTCAAAGCTTCAGCAGCGTTCAGGCCACAAAACCTCCAGTGGCTTCTCTACTCGTACCTCAGAGGCAGACGTCAAGAAGGAAGAAGAGGAAGATGAGCGAGGCTGGAACAGAGTCCCCAATGAAGCTTATGACTTACTGGACCGGTTGTTAGACCTGAACCCAGCCACCAGGATCACAGCTGCCCAGGCTCTTCTGCATCCACTGTTCAAGGATCTGTGACATCAACATCATATGACTGCTTGAGGTCAGGTGTCATCACAGGATCATCGCAATAGACTGGAGAGGAGATCATATCCTTGTGTGGATTTTTTACTCTCCCATCAACATCTGTTAAATGCCTCATAGACTTTTCCATAAATATCAGTTTATCAGGTTTGACTTCATGGGTCAGACCTGCAGTTGATAGTTAAAATGAGTTATGTTCATGGCAGCTACAGTATATTTTAAAGTATTATTGACCTGAAGCATTATATTGGCTGGTGTGTAAATGGATGAACAGTTTTATATTTAGACTACAAATATTTAATATCCTTGTTGGTTTGGATCTTAGCTTGTAAAAAGGGAATTGTTAGTATGTTGTTTATTCTCGTTGCTGCTGCATCAGGTGAAGTGATTATTCCTGACTGAGGAAAGGGCTTTTAATTTGAAGGCCTGTCTGAATCACATCTTCATTATATGAATGTGAATATAAATGATCCGTTCTGTGTTAACTTGTACCACTGAAAACTGTGCAGTGCCTGATTTGAAGTGGCTACAATTTAGTGTGTAAAGTTTTTACAGTTATTGTGTCAACAGTTGCTTCAAGCCATAAAAAAATAATTAAATTTTTTTTTAAAAACTCAATCTAATTACTTTGGAGGAACATTACCAATAATGGTCATCAGCATAAAAATATCAGTCATTACAGTGAACAGTACTGAGCTTTATTTGTGTTTTTTGTGCGTACAAAAGTTTGAAAATAATTTTTCAAATAGCATTTTAGAAGCAGTAGAAGTTTTATCTGTTTTATAGACTGACAAATTTAATAGTTATACTTGATTACACAGCAGACCTGCTGACAAATAACTGAAACAATTGAAATATATAAAAAAAAAAAAAACACTAGCAGTTGCATGGTTGAGCTGTCTGAACGCATCGACTTAAAGCTCGTCTGTCCTGAGACGAGCCAGGATGTCTGGCAGTTGAGTGTAAACTCAGACGGACTCCGCAGATTTTCCCGTCGCATCTACGAGTTCCTCGATCCGCACCAACACGCTCTCGATCATGTCGAACGTGTGCAGGGCCGAGTGCAGGGCCTGGCGGGACGCAGTGAAAGTCGGTCAGATCATTGCGTTGCACAAACGCACGATTAGATTTTTATTCTGACAGTCGCTGACCTGAATGTGTGACTCCGACGTCATGCTAGGGAGCTTCTCGTCTCCGACGGACACAGACATCATCGGCTCCTCTGTGGAAAATGAATTTGTGCGATCAGAATATTAGTCACGGCTGCAGTAAAAGCCTCACCTGAGTACCGGAGGATGGATGGTGTTTACTACTCTATATTTATAGTGTTGAAGCTGAGATGAAACTGAAACACACAAATATTCATGTAGAATTAGGAGCTGGTTGTCTGACCTTTGACCTTGGTCTTCTTGGTTTCTATGGTGTTGTGCAGCTCCCTCTCGTAGTGAGCTCTCGACATGTTGATCCCAACTCGCAGAGGCTTCATGAACGTATCTTCTATCTTATACAGCTCCGTCCATATCCCCGTCTACAGAAAACACGTGATCAGCGTAGCTGTGATGAGGCCGACTACAACCTGATCATGATGCATTCTGGGAACTAGAAACCTGCAGATGAATATCACTTCTTATTTCTGTTTGCTTGTTTTCAGCCTCCTCTTAGTCATTCTGTCGCAGCGTGGTAGGTTTTTTTTTTTTTTTGGTCTGTTTTTGCTTGTCTTGTGTCTCACTTGGATCATGTTGCTTCTCTCTGCGTCTCTGTTTGTGTCTGCATCTGCATCTTTTTCATCATGCAAGTCTTTGTGATCGTTTGATGTTTCTTTGTGCCAATTTGGAGTCATCTGATTTTCTCTCCAACAAGAAATATTATCAGAGATTTTTAAACAAAAGCTTTGTTCCAGGAGCCTCTAAGACATTTTGTGTTACAATGGATTACTGTGGCTGATTTAGTAATCCATTCATGACACAATATCTTATAAAAACAACACACAGTAACACGTAATAACGCATGGTCTGAACTCACCTTGTTCTCTGTCACTTTATCTCTGATGATCAGGTAACGCAGCAGGTTCAGAGCCTCCATAATTCTGTTGAATAAGAATGAAAGTTCAGTTTTGTATTTAGTCATGGTCCACTTATTGTCCATTGCCAGAACTGTCAGCTACAGTGAGAAAAATATATCTGCCAACATTATCTTACTGTAGATATTTTCATATCTGGATGTTTGTTGACTAACACGTAACTAGAAACAGTTACATAGTCCTACCACCAGAGAGCAGTGACAACTACATTTCAAGTGCAAAATGACTCATACCAAGTTTATATTATTTATTTACTTAATACTTGTTTTTTACTTAATAATACTTGATGTTGCTGATTATTATTCAATTCCTTATTTCTACAGGAAATAAGGAATCAACAACAACATAATAATATTTCCTAGACAGGAAACAGGGAGGAGAGCGGAGGAAAGACACGCAGGTGAACAGCTGCATATACACCAACAAGGTGCGCCATGATCATTCAGCTATCCAGGCGCCCCCAAAGTGGACTTTTATTTTGACGTGTGTGTGTGTGTGTGTGTGTGTGTGTGCTGACCTGTCCAGGTACTGCAGCAGGTCTGTCTCTGGTCCGTCTGGGAGACTGAGGACTTTACGCAGCAGAGGAAGCAGGTGAACTCCTTCAAACCAGGAGTTACTGTTTCCCGGCTGAGGACAGACAAATAGACAAATACAAACTTTATTACCATTCACCTATAAGATACTGTACCAACTTCTGTAAAAATAACAGCAAACATTACATTTCAAATGGAAACTAACCTGAAGGGCGGCATCTATCTGATTCTTTATGTTTTTGATGATGTAGCCTTCGACTCCTGAGTGATTACTGGTCTTCAGCATGTACCTGAAAACAAGTTGACAGATTAAAAAGTTATTATAATGATAAGACATGGAAAATAGAATGATTTCTGATCACCATCACACAGGAAAGGTGGAAACTTACTGGAAAAAGTTATATTTGGCCTCAGTGTCAAATTTGTCAATATTCATCTGGAAAACCTTTAGACCTTTAGTTCTCTGGACAAAGAGGACAAATTGAAATATATCTAATGACTCAAAAAGAATAATCAAGCTAATATTCATAAGTGGAAAAAAAAAACTATATATGGAATTACAATGACACCTACACAAGTACAAATGTATCTAAACAAGTTCAGACTTACCAAATCATGTCTTGGACATATCGTCATAACCTTCACTAAGTTCTGAAAATAAACATTAAGATAATAAGAGGTTGTGCAGCGTTCAGTACTAGTCAAACAGCATCACACTATGGAATTCACAGCAGAGTAAAAGCTGATGTTTGCAGGAAGAATGTGAGAGGAAAACAGTTCACCTGTGGCACAGTGAGGAAGGTTTTAATCTCCAACAAGTCTGCAGGCAGATCACCATCCACTACCCGCACCAGACTCTTCTCATACAGCTCCTGTGTGATGACAAACACATCCATCAAAGTGAGCCCTGACACAAACGAACTCTTATTCTCAAATATAAACGTAACTACCGCTGAACAAGTCTGTGAGATTTTTTTTTAAAGCAAATGTGTCTTTGCAGAAATATGTAAACCCCCAAAACTCTCTACACCAGTGTCACAACACTGGGAACAACCCTTATGTTTAATTCAGAGTCTCAGGTCCACTCACCAGTCCTTTCTGAATCCTGATCTCCTCAGTTCTAAAAAAACATTAGAATAAGATTTATTGATTGATTGATTTATTATCCAAATTAACAGAGAGTACTGTGACATTATGTCACAAAATATTCACCTGGACAGGAGGAGGCAGACGTGCTCCATGTTGCAGCGGAGGCTGAACACAGGACTGAGAAGTAACAAAAAGAGAAACGTCACACTTCTTTCAGAGAGAACGAAATGTCACCAGCATTGTGACTTATGTTCACATTTTATACTAACTTACCTGAAAACACTGGGGAACGCATCTGCAGCCAGATGATGGACGAACACCAGGTGAGCCAGACTGGCCGCAGACTCTTTAGGATAACGCACCTCCTCCTCCAGAAAACCTAAGACCCGTTTCCTCTTCAGCAGAGGCTGATACACCAGACAGGTTAGAGGCTCTCCCACAGCTCTGAGGATATTCTGTGCAAAACAGACACACATGACCCGTCAGCTCTTACCAGAATATCAATTGATTTCTGTTTCATGTGATGCTTTAAGACAGCATACCAAAATCTCTGTGGCAAAATTCCTCAGAGGAGACTCAGGCAGAATGTCAGGATCCTTGAGTTGTACCTCCAACAGAGGGTGACTCAGAGTCTTCATACAGCTGCAGAGCAGAGAAAAAACATATTAAGATTCACACAGCTTTGGTATAAAATATGAGCTGATACTTCATATTTCTCGCTCACAACTTCAGCAGCTCTGTCCGCAGTTCGTCCTCCTTGTCTGTGTCTTGTCCACCTGCTGTCTTCTTTCTCAGCTCTTCGCTCTTCAAGAGATTTTGCCGGACCTCATCGACAAAAGGTTGCACGAACACCGTCAGGTTGGTGCAGCAGCGACAAAGTGAGAAGACGTCATCTTCCTCTTGGTCCTTGGTGAGAGGAAGCGGTAGTTTGGACACCTGGTCCAGCACGGAGGACAGGGTCATACCCAAGGACGAGGCCTTCCGGCTGCCGAGACACAGTAGCACTGAGGGGAACAGAGGTGATGGAATTAAATGAAGTTCACATAGTCAAGTATATTAGAGTGCATGTTTACAGACATATTCCTACCTTTCTGTAGAGGGTTCAACAGCAGGTGAAGACTTTCTGCTATGGTGTCAGGGTCATCGTGCTCTAGCTGCTCCAGCAAGCCAATCAACAGTTCCTTAGGCCTGCAAGTCTGGAAAACCAAAGGGCACATTAATCCTGATAGTTAGGATAGATGATAAGCATCTACACTGCTAGATTCATCAATAGTGAGGAGACCTGTAGCAGGTGGTTAAAAATGGCCAGGCACTGAGGAAGATGCTGGTCTTCTTTCTTGAGCAAAACATGAATCAGGGGAGGCAGCAGATTCCAACCCATACATCTCACTATGTGCTGCAGAAAGAGAGGTGAGATGATATCATGGATGGACAAACAAGTGTAGCTGCAGTTGACAGGATCAACTTAAAGCATTGTACCTGATTCTGTTCATCCAGGATGATACTAAGAACCTGAGCGCTGTTCCCCTCTTCGATGCAGGTTCGCCCAGCGACCGTGAACACGTTATGATCCTCAGTGGTGTAGCTGTCATCAGGGAGGGCTTGCTGTGGAGAGACACACACGAATAAAGTTACAATAAGTAAATATGAATTCAAGTCAATTAGTTGATCTGCAGAGAATGAATACAGATTATCACATAACATTATATGATCTTTATCAACTGTGTTTTATACCAATTCAAGTTAAATTCCTTCAGGGTTTTAATTTTGACTGTTGATGCAAAAACAAGCCATGTAAAGACGTCATCTTGGCGTCTCATTATTTACTGATACTTCATGGTTATAAGTCAAATCATCATCAGCTGTAGTCACTGAAATATCAAGTAAAAGTTTAAGATCAATTTAATGGCTGTTCTTGAACCACAAGGAGAAAAAAAGAATAGTAAGCTCCAGAACATCTGCTAAATGAAACTAAATGAAGACTGTTGAGTCAACTACTTATTCCAAAACCAAAAATGAACTAAATTTCAATTAGAGTCCAACCAATATGTGATGGGGATGATGCTGATACTACTACTGTGATAATATGACAGAATTAGTAAATCACATAACCAAATAATCTGCCAATAATTTTTGTCTATACTTTAACAATTATTGCTCAAATATAAACACTTTGCACAACATTACATATGCATACAACATTTTTTATAAGAGGACTAATCGGCCAACATACATAATTATTGGCTGATACTGATATGCCTGAGATTGATAGTCTGATTAATCAGTCAGGCCTTAATTTTTATTATCTATTGCATATCTAAGACTAATGTAATCTAACTTAACATATTAGATCTAAGACATCTAATATGTTGAAGAATAGAGCTGTATAATCAGACAACTTATACCACCGGAATAGAAATGTGACTGTTAACCTTCATGTTGTGGTACAATTCAAAAGTTTTATCTCTGAAAAATAAAAGTTAATTTGATCATACTGACCTAAGATTCTATGACTTTGTCCACAAAGAGATTTTAACACAAAAATACAATTTTGTGTGTTTTATTCAATATTTGTTTGAAAAAAAATTCAAATGACCAGTCATTTGAAATGAACGGGAGAATAAAACGGAGCCGCGTGACATCTTCATTTGTCAGATGGACACTCGCTCACACAAGATGTATAAGTTTAGATCAATGAAGAATACAAACAAACAGAAGTTCAAAACTTGTTATGCTGACAAGGCTAAGTTGATTAAAAAATATCTTATACAACAAGTAGAGATAATATATATTTTATTCCAGTTTTTATGATGAGGCTTTATGGAATGGTCGTGTTTGACCAGGAACACAAAACTGTTCAACATGAAATGAACCCAACATGAAGAATAAAGTATTGATGACAGGTCTCAGGACTCACACATCTCTGGACCACATCACTGAACTGCTCCAGAGCCATCCCAGCTGTCTTCAGGTCAGGTTTGTCTTCACACAGCAGTCCTCTAAAAACAAACAGCACACTTCATGTCAGAATAAATCCAACTCCCACAACTGCCTGGATGTATATAAGATGATCTATCACTTCTATGTATGGTCAGGTGTGTCTGTTGTCAACACATGAGCTGAATGGGAGCTAGCTTCAGAATTAGCTTAGCCGCTAGCATGAAAACAAAGCATTTCCTGCTAACACCGCGAGCTAAACGAAGTCACCAACAATGACCACCGTCGTCGGATTAAACAGTGTTAAACATGTCAACAGTCAGGTAGAAACTCATCACACCTACATGTCCCAAACAGCCAGGTGTAAAAACACGCGGAGTGCTAGCGGCTAGTTTGTCCCTCCTCAGTTACCGTAGGAATATAAACGTCACAGGTCAAAGTTCATGACGTAGACAACAGAAACAGCATGGAGACGGAGGAGAGAAGGAGCGGAGCCTCCTCTAAAACACCCAGAAAAGGTTGGTTTCTACCATGAAGTTGTTTTCTCAAACAAATATAAATTTATAAAGATGTTTAGAGCCAGACGATGTTAATGCGTCATTATACGCAAACGTTAAATGCGTTTAAATGTAGCTAATTCACATAGTGACAGGTAGTTCTACTTCTCTCAGTGACAACAATCAACTGAGTCAATGATCTACAGTAGGAAACTATTAACACTCATTATTACATTTGTTTTTATTCTTTTGAATCATCCTTTGTTTGTTATGTATCAGGTGGGAAACGAGTCAAAGCCCTGACCGCTGAAGAAGAAGCAACAAGGTATGACATGGTGTAAAAGTTACATCAGTCTGATTCACTGTGGCACTGGTGCTAATAAGAGTTGAAGAATGTTCAACTAATGTTGAGTTTTATTGAGGAAGAGTAATGCACGTCAATAAGAAATTATAGGAACAATAGCAGCACTTACTACTGTGTATGTTGTTGTCAGGAGAGAGGTTTTGAAGGAGAAGCTGAGGGAGAAGCTGGAGCTGGAGAAAAGAGCTGTGAAGATAGTTGAGCGTCTCTTGGAGGACAGTGTGGCTGAAGACTTCCTGGCTGACTGCGTATGTATCATCTTTGAAGATTGTGACCAGGATTAGCCCAGCCATCCATTTACCATACCGCTTATCCTGTGAGAGTCTCAATGGCAGCTGCCTGCAGCCAAGGGTGTAGTTTACCCTGGACATCGGTAGCTCTATCATTGGGCTAACATAAAGAGACCAACAAGCACTCACCTGTCAACCTAATCTACATGTCTTTTAGAGCAGAAGGAAGCCACAATACCCAGAGAAAACCCACACAAAGTCAGGGACAATATGCAAACTTCACATAAAAAAGTTCTACTGCACCATGCTGATAAACGATAAAATCTACCTCCATGTCATTTAGTATTCATAGTCTCTTTCAGCACTGAATTACACACTGTGAGATTTTATCCACAGAGCATGTGCAGGTGTACAAGTGTTATATTGTAGTGTGTGGCACCCTTACCTAGGTTGATATGGCTCTAACTAGTGAAGCGGATCATGTTATTATGTGTATATCTTATTACAATGACCCGTTTTAAAATATAAAACAATAGAACAATGATACCTGATATGTCTTCCCACCCAGCACCTATCCATGCCTTTTACTCTGGGGATTCATGTTTAAAGTGACATAATCGTTGTGTTTTCTTCTTTCTTCGCAGGCTAAATTCATCACTCCAGCTAATTACAAAGATGCTGTGGAGGAGAGATTCATTGTTAAACTCTGTGGTTATCCTATCTGTCCAAACAAACTGGGCAAGGTGAGACTCTTTCTGTCTGTTATCATAACTTGTTGTGTGACGTCGATGTCATTATGTCTCATTGCTTTTATCATGACTCTGTTGTTCACTTTGAAGGTCCCAACTCAACAGTATAAAATTTCTACCAAGACCAATAAAGTGTATGACATTACAGAACGTAAGGTAAGTGCATATTCATGTGTTTAAATATATATCTGTAATATTAACACCCAATGTAAAATATTTTCCCCTTTCTCTTTAATGTTCAGTGTTTTTGCAGTAATTTCTGCTACAAAGCCTCCAAAGAGTTTGAACTACAAATATCAAAGACACCTCTTTGGCTGAGGCAGCATGAGAGGTATACAGCTTTCTGTGTTTATCCTGAAGCACAGTTATGCACTTATTATTAAATATACTAATTTTCTATATAGAATCATCATGTGTTTGCTTTTCTTGTCACTGACAGGCCTCCAGAGATTAAGTTGATGAAGAAAGGAGATAGGATTGTAAATATCTGGGATTTGTTGCAGAGCTCATTCTAGTGATGTCATGGAGGCTTTATAACAGATTTACTGTTTCATCCTTACACCTGTGTTTTCAGTGGGAGCTCTGGTGAGGAGGTGATGTTGTCAGAGAGGCATCTCAAAGAGGAAGACATCGAGAACCCGCAGGCTGTTGAGTCTGAGGACCCTCAGCAGCATCGTGCTGATGACGCCCTCAATCACGACGACAGCTGTGACTTGGATGAAGAGCAGGACTTTGTGTCCAGTGTTGTCTCCCAGCAGCAGAGGCCTAGGGTGCACTGGGGTGACCTGCCCAAACGCACAGATGAAGACAAGAAGGTAGAGAGGAGAAAGAAACAGAACAAAGAGGCGGATGAAGAGGAGACGGAGCATCGTCAAAGTCAGGACACAGAGGTGGACAAAAAACCGAGAGAAGATAAAAGTAAAACTGATGCTGAACAGCTGCAGATAATAGATATTGACCTGGCTCTGGCAGAAGAGACAGATTTGCCTGAGGACTTAACTGTGGAAGAAGCTACAGCAAAGATGAATTTGTGCACTTTGTCAGTCACTGACTCTGTAGAAAGCAAACATCTCTCTTTTTCCACTGATCAGAGCAGCTACAACATTAAACCATCCACTCACCCAGGACTCAACATAACCCAGGTGGGTATGAGCAAGAAAGGTGCAGCCGGGCTACGAGATTTACTCAAGAACCACACGGCTGCCCCCAGACCCGACACCGTCCGACTGAATCTTCTCGAGTGTTTGAGAAAAACCTTGAAGGAATGGAGAACGGATGAGACCTTAAAGTTTTGTACGGTGCTGACCATTCATCAGACTCTACATTTACTGACGGTAGAGAAGAGGACGACGACAAAGAGGAGGAGGAGCTGGATGAAGATGACCTTGAGGATGAGGTGACGGAGGAGGAGGGTGGGGGGGAACTGAAGAGGCTGTCTGCTGCAGCTCCAGACTATGAGAGGCTGAGGAAGGAGACCCAGCAGCAGCAGCTCAGAGTCAGAGAGTTTTACAAAGGGACATGGGTTCTACATGAAGAGGCAGAGGCTCTTAGTGGAAACAAGGTGAGTGGTGGAAGGAGGAAGAAAAAACAAGGGAGGGTCATGAATAGAGTGTGTTCATGCAGTGAGGTTTACTCTTCATCACTCATGCATCTCGTTTTTTTCTGGCAGCAGACAATCCAGGACCAGAGCAAGAAGGATCCATCTCTGCCGCTCATTGACTCTCACGCTCAGCATCTCATCCAGAAACGAATTACAGTGGAGAAGCTCTCCAGCTGGTGTGTGTTTCATGTGTGCATTCATGGCATTTCTTTCCATGCGTTACATGTGAATATCTAAAAAACCCGTATCAGTGCATTAATGTGCTTTCTCAGCCGTGAAACGTCTCATAACCAGACATCGGTTTCAGACTTCACAGTGTTTGTAAACACATGAACAAGTGTTCAGCTGTTGTAATTCTTCACTTTTTGAGCAACCTACACCTACAGCTCTGCACAAAGAACCTTAAATTCATATACACAGTGTTATTGTAGCTGTTAGAAAGTGTGCTTCCCCTAATGATAACAACACATATTAAATGACAATGAATACAACATTTGTAACAGTATTTTTTTTTGTCTCTTGTCTTTATAATATTCAGTCTGAGAAACATTGTTGGTCCGCTGGGTCTCACCATGAGCGACATCTCCACCGACCTCAACAACCTGGTCAGGACATTCAGGTCAGTACAACGTTGACAAACATCCACACATTCTCCTCAAAGTTAGTCTGTAGAGTTCACACACTGACTTATCTCACACATTTTATATTTTAAGTCTCGCAGTTGTAGGCATGGTGATGAGACTTATAATGTATTCAAAACATTTTATTTTTGTAACTGTATCTTCTCAAGATAACAAAACAGGGTTGATGGAGCTTTATAACTTACACCAGCTCATACATCAACTTACCCAACAGAACTTGTGCTTTTTGCACAAACAACAAATCTTTTATAATCGGTAAACCGTCTGTTCTACCGGCCTTCAACAAACATGGAGCTACTCTGTTTAAAGTCACTGTACAATCCTAAAAAAAAGGTATAGTCATGAACTTTCATGAACAGTGTGGGAGGATTTGATGAAGAGCTCTGGTTCCCCCTACAGGTAGAGGTGAAACATGACAACAGCAGGAGTTATATGACTTTTTTCACTGCAGATGTCTTCACGTCATACAAGGAAAAGCACAAGTTTAGTCAATGATCTTATGACTTTGTTTGAATATTTTAACATTTAAATGTAATGGAGCCATCATTCATGAGATACATGGCACCACAGACCAAAAATTCACCACAAATTGTCTTTACTGTGTCACTGCGTTTACATTTATTGAGTGATCATGTTTGATTTGTAGTGTCTGTTGTCACAGAGGCGCCATACACCTGCACTGAGGTTACCACCTCAAACCGATTAGACCAGCGCTCAGGTCAATGTGGGCAGGGCTATGATGTAATTACATGATATCACCAAACTTCATGAGCCAATGACAGGCCTTTATTTCACTGCAGTTGTTTTGACTTGTCACACCTGGAAAAGCAGGAAGGTGATCATTGTTGTTAACGAGGCAGCAGGTACAACTCCGACACCCTGACACTGACATATTCACTCCTCTTATAAATAAAAAGAATATATTTATTAATTTACTTCTGCCCTTTATTTTTTATTATGTTTCTTAATGGAGCAATAGCATTTTATGTGACATTTGCCACTGGTTATTAGAAGTACTATACTAATACTACTGTTAGTGTAGTACTTCATTAAAATATTAAAAACGTGTGTTTGAATTGAACATTTCCTGCCACAGTCATATTGCATATTTATCGGCTGGTTGGGTGTTTTCAACATGTCTGATATTAAATCACAGTGTCAGTGATTTAAAAGCTGAACAGGCAGCTGAGTAACACCTCCAGAGTCCCGCTTCCAGGAATTATCTTTGTGTCATCCAGTGGCCTCACTGACAAGAAGCCGTAGCCAAAGAATATACACAGCGCTGTCAGAGCAGCATACATCACCGAACTATTACAAGCAGTGTTTGTGCTGTTTGGTCCGGCCTTGTGCACATTTTTACCGGCCGTGACAGCGCGGCGGGTATTGTTTTCACCTCATAAGTCTGTGTGAGTGAGTATGTGTCATCGTGACAAAATGCAGACACCTGCTGCACTGGGAACAACCACTGAGGCAGCTTTTAGTTTTATTATCATCAGAATAAATGAATCAGTTATTAGAATCAGTTATTCTCCAACATCAGCTTAAATAGATTTATTTATTATTCGTTTACATGACAAATTGTAAAGTTGTGACCTTTTGCTCACTCTCACTTTTTTCCCCTCAGGTTCACCAACAAAAATATCATCCACAAAACTCCAGAGTGGACCCTCATAGCTGTGGTTCTTATGCATTTGTAAGTTTATTGTTTATGTTTGTGTGTGTGTGTGTGTGTGTGTGTGTGTGTGTAACTCCCAGTGTTAAGAGGATGCACCATGACAGCTGGACAGCTTGACTGCTCCTCAGCTAGCTGAGTCGTAGAGGAAATGAAACCAAGGACCATTGTTTCCCTGGAATTACACCCTGTCAGCAAACTGCCTGTGTGCGCAACTTTAGAGTGTGAGAACACAGAGAAAAGTCTTTTAAAAATAATTTACAGTCCTCTTTACAATAACATAAATAACATTATGTCTAATAACATAGATAGATCTTATAGTAACAGATGCAAGAAATAACCAGGTAAGACAACATGCATATTGGAATTACAACTATAATATATTTGTATTACACTGTGTTTTTCTGTTGCATTAACAGATTAATAGTTCCTTGTATAAAAGAAAAAAAGGAGCAGTTTTAGTTTCAAAGCTTCATGGTGCGTTTAATAAAATGCTAAGGCCATGCCATATGGAGTGTGTGTGTGCGCGCGCGATTGTGCACGTGTGTGATTGTGCTCGATTGTGTGTGTGTACCTCTGATAGTTCATAGACAGTTCCGTGCTGCTCCCGTCTGTGTACACACAGACGCCTCATGGTCTTATCTCCACCTGATTGCCCCTCTCCAGATCCGTGATGCAGGACAGAAGGCACACACACTTCAAATTAAACACACACAATAGTTCCTTCTGTATACATTCAGGCAACATGGGCGCTTTAAATTGCCTTGCCTGGGAAAACTTTCACCTGATGCCTTGCTGACTCTGATTTATGATTCCCTCAGTAGCCCCAGGTCCGTTTGCATCAGTATCATAACTTCCAGCGTGGGCTCTCTTGAACTTAACAAAAGAAATTGTTGAAGTGTTGTTCAGCTCCCAGTACAGCAGGTAACACAAATCTATCACTCTGGTAGTGAAGAAGTCCAGAAAACTGCATCACATGAAAACTGATCAGGCTACAGTGAGGTCCTAATAATCGACTTTGTTGACATCATCTTTATACATATCTCAAAAGTAGGATAGTTAATGTTGTAGGGAATGATTTTGAAGTTTTATATAATTATTCATCACAAATTCTCTGTAACAGTCAGCTGCTGTTGTTAAGGAGAAAACTTCAAAACGTCAGATTTTGAGTTGAAATAAAACTGACCTTGACTCCTGTGGTTTAAAAAAAAGAGAGACTAGATTTTTCTTGTGTGTGTATGTTACAGCTTTGGGCTGATTTTAAGTGTTTGGTAAAGTTGACTGTTGATAGAGATATAATTGTTTAAAGCCTCTGATTTTAAGATTTGATTTTATCCAAATAACATGCATTTATTACCAGCCTGTTTATTGTCAGTGACTGCTAGAGAAGCCATATGCTGCCTGTCATCAATACACTTTGAACAGTTTTCATTTTATTCATCTGACATGATCAGCTCTTTTGGAAACATTTGTTCTCTTTGTCACACATCCCATTGGTACTCTATGATTTCATTAGTTCCTGTTTAACTTCAAGCTTCTCCATCCTTCCATTCCTCCATCATGAATAATTTGGTGTGCTGTCTTATCTATCTGCTGCATGGCAGCTGTGGAGCTAGTCTGGCCTCTATTGTTCAGGCCAGCTGAATAATGGATGCCCCCCCTGCAACACTAGACCCCAGGGTGAACCGGAGATTAACCAGCAGAGCACCTCCACACAGGCAGACAGGACAGGTAGAGGCAGAGGTGGAGGTGGGGGGAGGAGGAGGAGAATGGTGGGGGTTTGAGATCAGCTAGAAGGTTACAACTAGTGGATTTAAACAATCTTTACACCATGACGTGGATCTGTGCTGATCCATTTCACTGCAACATATTGGCAAATAGAAACATATACTGTTTGTCATTTTATTATTTCTACTCTGGTTTGTATAAGCGAAATGTACAGAATATAAGAAATACCTCCGAGTATACCATAGTGGAGCCTCCAAGATGATACTAAAGTTGAATCGGCTCCTCTCTGAAACACTGAAATCTTAAAGGTCCAGTGTGCACAATTTAAGGGAACTGTTGTGTTATTATTCCCTCAGAAAAAAACCTTTTATAACTACATGGAGCAGGTCTGCCATTTTGCATCTACAGTAGCCCAGAAAGGACAAACAAAACTGTGGGTCTAGAATGGGCCCTTCAGGTGTTTACGTCACCTTAATGTTGCCATAGGTTCTCCTCCACTTTTGGAATAGGAACCCTAAGGTGGAGCTGCAATCTGCAACCTCACCACTAGATGTCACTTAATCCAACAGATTAGATCTTTAACATTTTATGATTCACAAAGAAACGGTTTGTCTGTTGCATTGTGGATTTCACTGTGTGACACTTGTGGAGTGTGTTTACATGTACCTGAGCAACCTGATTTTTATCAAGTTTAAGTCTTGGGTTCAGAAATCTGGACAAGGCCTGAATCTGATTTTGAGTAACCTGCTTTGAGTCCTGCTTCTGAGTTGGCGCTGTTATTAGAGAAATGAGTAGCTGAGAGGTTCAGAGATGATTAGAAGCCTTGAACATGTTATAATCATCTACAGCGATATGAAGTTTATGTTTCATATTTAATTTAAACAAGATCAAAACCACAATAGCGATTTGCACGTAAACACAAGAAGTAGTGAGCAGATGTTTGTTCCATTTTGCTGAGTAAAATCTTGTGCCAGGACTGATTGTTAAAACACTTAATCTGTCTCTTACTTAGCAAAAAGTTTCCATATGACTCAGTAAAGCTGTTTTCTTTAACAACATGAACACAGGTCAGCATGCGAACGCTTCATCCAGAGCACATTGCTTCACATCTAATTACAGTTATGAGTATATCAATGTTCCGTTTTTGTTTTGCTGATACTCGGTCAGTCTGTAGGTTGCGTGTGAATGATTTGAGGTTTGTATTTTTGTGATTCAGGTTGTCAGAGGTGTCACCACTGGTGCGAGAGGCCTTGGAGATGCGAGTGGAGTATCTGAATACACTGATGGAGGAGCTCGGTCTACAGGAGCAAGATCTGTTGAACTTAGTCTGTCTGTTTAAAACCTCGCGACCCTGACACACACACACAACAACAACACTCATAAATAATAAATACACACTCTGGAGCTCAGGCTGACTGACATAAATAAATGATGTTTTCTGTAATGTATATTTTTCACAAATAAATTGAATTGTATCTTTAACTGTCTTATCATTGTATCGGATTGTTTTTGTTTGAAAACATGAAAAACTTGAAACCTGATAATGACGGAGTCACTCAGACCACAAACTGATCTAGGATGTAGGAGTGGAGGCTGTTGATATCATGGCACAGCATTACAGTATGTACACAATCTGTGGTGAGATATGTGCAAATCAGATCCTTGAAGATCTGTGGATGTTTAACCTCTGCAAGGCCAAATAAATCACACCCAGCTTTATTCCCAGTGAAAACACCATGTGGACATGCTGCTTATTGCTGCGCTGGAAAACTTCTGCTGTAATAAAAGTGATGCTATTTCTCCAGACTTCCTTCACATGAGGCTTTATGACACCATAATGTCATTTGTTAGATGGCTGTGTTTACAATGCGGGTGTCTGAAAATATTTGGTTTTGACCAGATGGCACATGAAACTAAACGTTTTTTTTTTTTTAAAAGTAAAGATATAATTTTGACCTGTCATGCAGATTGGGGACGTGATTGATGGTAACACAGCTTCTTGTTTTTCACAACGTACAAATTTTAAGTGGAGGAAGGCAGAACAGGTTCAGTTCAGTTTTTAAAATGTGTTGCGGTGGAGTAAAACCTCAGTAATTAAATCACATGTTAAGTTTTCTTTTATTTTAGCAATGTAAACATGACACAACTGAGTTTTTAAGTTAATATATTTAATAATATGTGATCATAAATATAACAAATTCACTAAAAGAATTGAATTTCAATTGTAATATAAAGAAATGTCATGTGCATTTAAAAGTGATAGTTCATTCATAAAATCATTCAGGCTCACAGGACTTTTTTTTTTTTTTTTTTAAATAATTAACAGTTTTTTAACACTTGATAAATAAACTTTTATTTCCATAAAATCAACCAAAATATCTCAGGCTAAATGTGTAACTATATTAAACAGATGGAGAATTGCAGGCAAAAAAAATGCAACGAAGAAATCAAATACAATAGAATAAAATAAAATAAAATACAACACGAGAAACCATTTGCATAGTCAGTACATTAAAAGTGCAGGATTTCTTCTTTTGGTTATTTTTTTTTTTTTTTTAAGCTTCTGTTTACTTGAGTCCGTGCTGCGTCTCCTTGTGTCTCCTCAGGTCCACTTTCCTCTGAAAACCTTTCCCGCACAGGTCACAGCCGAAAGGTTTGAAGCCTGTGTGTTTTCTGCTGTGTGTGATGAGGTTGGAGCTCTGACTGAAGGCCTTTCCACACACCTGACACTTGTGCGGTTTCTCTCCTGCAGCAGAAAGAAAAAAAAATTATATGTATATATACATACATATATATTTACATATAGTATTACGCACGACTAATCGGTTTATTGGTGTCTCACCTGTGTGGATAAAAGTGTGTTTTTTCATGTCTGACTTCTGGTGAAACCTCTTGCCGCAGTACTGACACGGATAAGGCCGCGTGTCCGAGTGGATGAGCAGGTGTGTGGACAGCGTGGACGAGCGCTTGAAACTTTTGCCGCAGATTTTACAGCTGAAACTTCTCTCCTTAAATAAAATAAAATAAAATAAAATAAATAAAATAACACACATATAAAATCTGCGAAGTTAGCTGCAGAAATACAACCGGCCCCGATCAGTGTGTGAGGCCTTTTGAGTTCATGGTTAACTTGCAGCTTCCTTCTTACCTGCGAGTGAACAGCTCGGTGTTGATCCAGGCTCACTGCGTGTCCGAAGGTTTTCCCGCAGATCCCGCACTCAAACGGTCTCGTCCCGCTGTGAGATCGTCTCACGTGGACCTCCAGACCGTGAGGCGTAGAGAACACCTTTAGATAAATGTAAACGAATGAGACTTTTACTTTGAAATCTGTCTCACGGTGTGTGCCTTTAGAATTTATATGATCTCACCCACGGGCAATAATTTTCTTAAAACTAGTTGGAACGAACCTTGCAACATTTGATGCACTTATATGATCCGCTTGACTCAAAGCTGGAGCAGATGAAATCGTTTTCAGACTTGATTTCCGCTCCGCAGGGCTTCTGCTTTACATCCAGATACAGCTCGTCTGGGTCCCGCATCCTGCGGATCTGTTGCGCCGTTGAAGAATAATCCTGGTAACATCCGGCCACAGAACCCCGCTGCGTGTAAAGCGACTCGGTGCCGCCGTTATCTGCCCCGTAGATGCTGACGGGTGAGGTAGGCTCCCTGTGGCCCTGGAGGTGATGATGGTGGTACGGTCCCTGAACCAGGTGCCTCAGCTCAGAGCTGGCGTATGCTGACCAGGAGTAAGGAAAGAGGGGGATGTTGAAGTGATGATTGTCCTCCGCAGCTGGAGTGGAGCATTTCTCTGAATCTGGGGATCAGTTTGGATGTTGTGTGAGTGGGTTTTTAACGATGAACCTGATCTACAGCTTCTTTCGTGTATTAAAAAGGATTCATTTCAAAGTGTGCACCGGGCCTTTTGTGGAAACGTCTCCGTGCGTAAAAGTAATTTTAGCAACTGAAACCCTCAAATCTCTGTGACAAAAATGTGCACCTTACACACTTTATATGAAATATATTCAGTGCGCAAAAAGTACATAGGTTACAGTAACTGATGACTGGACATTTCCCTAATAAAGTTATTAGCTGTTAGTGTGAGATACAAGAAAGTAGACCAATCAATCGACAATTGATTGATTAAAAAGTGACAATCAATGAAGTTAATTTTTTGTGTTCGTTAAAAAAACAAACAAACAAAAAACGACGCAGCTACAAAGGTGTGCCATAGAAGATGGTTAAAACTTATATGGATACAATAATTCTCCCCTGGCACTTGTAAAGAAAAACAAAACAAAAATAACAACAACCATAGAAAAAGTTTTTCAGCAGACCTGGTGATGAGGAGGGAGACGGGGGACGCCAGAAATCACAGTCAGATGATCGGTCACACACGCTGCCTCCGCAACTCAGCGGGGAGCTGGAGGACACCGACCCCGGCGACAGTAGTCGGGACCCGTGGGACAGTCCGTCAGCGCCGGCGCTCACATCATCCCGCGGCCCCAAGTTAGACTCAAACTCCGCCTGAGATTTGGTCTCTGATGACAGCGGAGGACAACTGAGTCAACAAACTTATTTTAACTGACTTTGCAACAATATTTTTCTCTAACTTTAATGTAATATTAATATTTCCCATAAAGATTAACCGCTTTTTATTGAAAATATCATTTTAAACAATTTTCGTGCGTATTTATTCACAAGCGAACCTACCCGCGCACGCATGAGCCAAAATAGTGTCCAATCTGTTGGAGTCATCATCCGGGTAGCGGGGTTGGTGGTAGCTGTGGGCCCGTTTACTCTTTACAAGGAAAGACCTCGGCATGTTGTTGTTGTTGTTGTTGTTGTTTTCACTCTCCGTCCGTCAGTCAGTCCGTGCTCCTCACGTCTGAAATCTTCCACTTCACTTCACCTCCTCTCCACGCTGCTCTGACTTTATCTCTGGACAGATTGGGACACTATTGGTTGACAGGCGAGACGGCGTTGGGATTTTGGCAGGCTATTACGCATGCGCAGAGAAGCTTTATCGTTTACCAGGTGTCGCGGTACAGGTGGCCAAGAGCAGGACCACCTTCCCTGGAAGGGGTCCGGGCAGATATGGGATTGAGGAGATATTGTATGTCCTCCATGCAACAGAATATAGGTGTCGTTTGGGCCCCGCTTACACGAAAGCTTTATAAACTATAGAGTTTATGTTTGACTAAATCTTAATTTTCAGACTTAAGCGCATGTAGAATGATATTAATCCTGATATTTTTGTTTTTTGCTAAATTTAAGTGGTGGCCACAGTTAAAGATGCTGTGTAAACACTGCCCGAGGTTCAGATAAATAAATTCAAACCGAGATTGAATCAGTGAGCAGGTCACGTCTGTTAGATCAGTTCAGATTCATTTTTACAAGCTCTCAAGCTCAAACCTATCAGGCCGTATATACTATATCTAATCATATAATGTGTGTGTGATGAGATATAACATACATGTAAGTATATAGGTCCGTGCAGGCAGGCAGGCCAGGCTCTGGTGGATAATGACCTATTTGTTTGACGCTTGTAAAGTGATCCTGTTAATGAGACGCGCACGGCCGCTCCGCACAACAGCCTGCTGGTGGGGAGCCGCAGTATCCCTTTACAGTTACACTGCTTCAGCTTACCGCACTGACTTCAGCCGTAGGCTACTGTTTAACCCCCCCCCCCATCCTCATTCTCATCCTGCCAGAGCCATAAACAAACCTAAAACTTCTTCACTGCAAAAGGTCTCACAGAAGCGCAGAAGTGGAATATTTTTAAAAAAAAAGTGAGATGCACTTGTCAGTAGAAATCTGTCAGGCTCAAAAATGCAAATCATAGCGAAGATTTGGGCTCAGCTTCAAGGTCGGATGAAAGCACAGTATCGATTTTATGTCCTGTGTGGGAACTGAGTTTGTTTGATGCAGCTGCAGCAAGTTTAGAGAGCTGCAAGCAAAGCGCAGATAGCCGAGGCATGAAGCTAAAACACATGTCCCATACTCACACACACCGCGACGACACTGCAGGACCTGTATCCCAGCTCTGAGGACGCTCTCTCTCTCTCTCTCACACACACACACACAAACACACACAAACACACACTTACACTGTGCTGCTGATCACTGTCCACATTTAGACTGAATGACAAAATATTAGTCACAAGTTGCAGAGACACCACAAACCCTCTCTCTCTCTCTCTCTCTCACACACACACACACACACACACACACACACACACACACACATATCTATCTTCCCCTCCCTCTCTCAGATATGAATTTTCATGTCAGTCAGCCATGACAGGCAAACAAAAACACTGATTCATATTTTGATAAAAAGCTCTGCTGGTGCCACAATCTTTCTACATTTGCATAATACAAAATAAATCAGTGAAATTAACAGTAAAAACTGGACATCTGTTCATTAGATTATTACCAGTATTTCCACTCATATATCACAGTTAAGACAAGATTTAAAAATACATTTAAAACACACCTAATACATCCTTCTGCTTTCTGTTATTAACAGCCAAAAATGTTAGAAAATGTAAAATTTTACACCACATTTCAGCCATTTCATATCAGAGATTGACACTTTCTTCTACAGCCATTCCAGCACTGTTTTAGATTAGAGGCCTGGTTTTAAAGTGTTTTACTCACAAAGCAATAACAATAAAAAGAGTCCATAATTTGGCAATGCTGGGATTTTTAGAAACAATCCCTCACCTCTCCTCCCAGACAGCAATGATTTCTCACACTATATGAGCTAAGACAGAACATCAGACTTAGGTTTTCCTGGAAGAATGAGCTAAATAAATCTGATAAAGTTTATCTTAAACCTTTGATAACATAACTGGGCCTGCAGCGTGTGCAGATAAAAACCAAATTCACCCTTGTGTCTACTTCTTTGTTGCTTAGTTACACCTCTCCATCGAAGACATTCATGTAGCTTAGCGTTATACAATATTTTTATATATTTGGATTTTCTTTTTTAAATTTGGCATCTGACATCAACAGCCGTCAGATAATCCTCATCAACAAAAAAGCCGAAGTGAGAGAGACCCACATGAGCATGTTGATGTGACAACGTTCAAACCCTGAGTTACACACTGACTCAGAACAGGAAACCAAGCACAGCGTCAAAAGACACTATCAGTGCTGCCACAGCCTCCTCTCTTGTCTCAGTAACGCCCCCCTCACCTCCCCCTCAACCCCTCCCCCCCACACACAGACCTTGATTCTCGCTCTTTTACTCTTACAGCAAGTATGTGATTGAAATAGAAGCCCAATCGCAGTGATCACAGCCTGGGGGGGGGGGCTGAGTGGGTGGTGGTGGTGGTGGGGCTTTCTTGTATGTCTTTGCTTTGCTTTTCGCAGCAGCAGATGTGTACCTTGGCGGATCACAGTCGTGGGGTTAAATAAAGACTTGTGCTGGTGAGCCATGAGGTTATTTTCTCAGGCTGAACTTCGAGCCCTCGAGAGGATGGAGACACTGCGGGGACTCCTCGTAGTTTTAAATACACCTGAGGCTGCAAAGTTTATACCACATGTATGTGAATGTTGACAATTGGAGCACAGTGCACGGCAGCATGTAAAAATATTTGTCTTGATTTTGTTGCAGTGCATGTCAGCCCGTTTATAGTGTGACTGTGTGGTCATTGTGACAATACTGACAGTAACACAAGGACAGAAAATCATGAAGTCAATTCAGTGAAATTCTGAGCAGTCCAGAGGTGCTGCTGGTCACATCAGACTAAATAAGGTTGTGCCATTAATCCTCAGAGTGTATTGAACTGAGGGAGGGTGAGTTTGATTGCAAACAAGTAGATCTTTTGTTTGAAACACACAGAAGTAGTTATTTTTTATTTCAAAAGTGACAAAGAGTCACTTCAAGACTTTTAACAAGTGTAATTCCTTCAGATGAAAGTAAAATATTACGTTTAGAGTCATTCAGTTGACTCCTCTGCAGGTCTGTGTTGCTGATTTTTTTTGGAAAAACAATTTGATTCAAAAGATTTTGTACAATTAATTCACACCATTACAGCTTATTGTGGCTAAACTGACTTTTCCCCGGTTTACATTCCTCTCTAGTCCAAGGCGCTCACCTCTACACCCACCGCTCTGCTGTGGCATCTCACTGAAAACCACATCATGCTATCTCATCCCCTCACAGGTTCCTCTGGCTCCAGTACTCTAACCACAGCACACCAACCCACCCTCCCTCCTCTGGCTCTCTCTTAAACCATCTCCATCCCTTTCCCTCCAGCTAACAATCTGATTTTAACCCCCCCTCCTCCTGCTGGGAGTGGCTGACCGAATCTCATTGGGCTCTCAGGCCCCAACTGCAGCCTCCAGATAGGGACTGAGTGTGAACACAATGAATGATTTACTGGACGCCGCTGACCGCAAGACCCAAGACAATACTTTCTCACAGGGTGTTCATGAACATCTTGTTTTTTTTTTTTGGTTTTTTTTACTGCTTACTTCTCATTTATAAAAACTCTTTGTCTTGCAGGGCTAACTTTGTCCCTGTGTTACAGTAAACTGGTTTGGTATGATTTATGTCAATGATTTACATGATTATTCTGATTGTGACGCCGTCAGATCCCAGGTTCAGCGAGGCCTCTTAAAAGAGAGAAGCTCTAAACAAACTCTTATGTTACACTAAAACACAAGCCTGGATTTATGCTGTAAACACTTCACAAATCATCCCCCTCATCCATCACTGTGATCAGCAGCTCCCCTTGTTTGCAACCGGCCTGTTTCTGGTTGTAAATTTCCCCCTAAAATACTAAGACACTCATCTGGGACGTTGGTGTGGATGTGAAGAAACACAAGTTGGTGCTTCCTGGTCATTGTGTCTCTGTGCATGTCTGGGAGGGTTAGACAGCTGTAGAAAGGTCAAAGTTCAAATGTAGCAGTCAAACCTAAATTAGCCTGTGGATATTATATATGTCAATGCATTCATTTATTTCCTGTCTGACTTTTCTTTTTAAGTCACTTTCAGTAATTCTTGATTTGCTCTCCTCCTTGCGTCTTCTCATGTGAAAACATCTTGACACCAGATTTTCGGCACCATTTCTGCAGTGCTACAAGTGCCAGTTTCTTTATGCTGACTCGCTGAAATCTGTGGTCTGTGCCTTTGACATTTTTCACACAGAAAACATCACTCTTGTCTTGTTTCTGCATGGGGTGTATAACACCGGTCACATGGTGGGTGGAGAAAAATGCAGGCTCGGGCTTTCACACTGAAGCTTCATCTCAGCACCATCTCTGCTGCGTCTGATATATTCTGTCTGGTGTTAAAGTTAGCAGAACTCAATTTACTTTCAACAGAACTGATTTGGTTTTGCTGCATGTAAAATTTGGCCATTTTACACTTTATGTCGCCCAAGTCTAAGATCTGTGTTTTTAATATATATCCATATTATTCTAACTACAAAAACTGTGTGGGAGGTTGTTAAAATGTTGATAATTTAATGAGTTCAAAACATGTCACAAATGTAATTACACCTGTTTCTGTTTATCCTCAACCTCATGAGAAAGATTTGCTCCTAACGTTGTAGCTTAAATTAACATTATCACAATGTCAGTGTATGCTAATATAAAATAAATGCAATCAGCAGTGAGAAAAAGAGGCAGGAAAGGCAAGACTATGTTAGTTGTCAACAGAGAGCAGTCTTCTTATCTGTGGTGTGCCTGTGAACACAGTTGTTGATGTGTGACTTTCTGCAAGTCACTTCTAATCCACTGTGACCTCAGTGTCGTCGTCTTTTGATTCTGTTTCGTGACTTTTTAGGATGAAAACATGAGTGACGTGCTAAGCGTTTACCGAGGGAGCTCTGTGTTAATAATCCATCAGCGCAGCAGGTGAAAATACATGAGATCAAACTTCAAAAAGTAGCCCAGGAAGTGACCATTGAGGCTGGGTTAGTAGCGTCTATGCTCCTTTACACTCACCACACCCTCCACACCCAGTGTGAAGCTGTTCTAATTGCTGACCACTACGGCAGAAAGATGACTGAAGCATTACTTCTCTTCATTGTGAAATCAGTTCTGCAGAAACACAGCTTGAACAGCGACAGAAAACAAAAAAAAAAAAAAAACTGTCCACAAGAGTGACTTTGACTTTTCTTATCTAACACCGAGAACATCTGCACCAGGGTGACAGTGAGGGATATTATCTATCTTTCTAGAACAGAAAAAGCAGAAGATCCTGGTTCCTTTTTTTTAGTAGCTGTTGATGGAGACAGCAGATAGTCTCACACTGAACTACTGGGTCATTGTTTGATAAAGAAATCATTAAAGGATTATTTCATTTGTAAGAAAATATGTCATAGAGCAGAGTGAAGACAGTAACTTGTAACTAAACATTTTATGGTTTACGTTGTATGCAAAACAAAAACACATTTCACAACTGGTATTTCAAATCTAAATTTTTTGCCAGAATCACTCTGTAGTTTTTAAATCAGTGGTACATTCCCTCAACTACGTCACACTTCATGTCACTGAAGTCTGAGATCTGTATTTGTATGTATTTGTTTTCAAGTTCAGTCGGTCAGTTTTTTATAGAGCACTTATCATTCGGTAAGACATAGAGCAAATGCTAAGATGTAGTACAGAACCCCCCCCACCACCACACACACACACACACACACACACCCTACCTGCTTCCTCTCCACCCCCATTAAATATATAGTCAAATATAAGAAGACATGATAATAACAATAATATGGCTGGGTGCTGGATAAAGAGCCCAACATCACTGCTGTAAGGTGATTAACCAGGGAGAAGTCCCTGGACCAACTGCTCCAGACGGCTGCCAAGGAGGAAACACTGGAGTTAAGAACTGAACTTAAAAGAATAACATAAAATACTGCAACACAAAATAACTAAAACAGAATGAAATAAAGCAGAAAGTGTTAAAATGTGAGATAGATAAATTATGAACAGAAAATAAATTGGATAGATAGAAAATTGAGACAAAAACAGTAGATGAAAAGTAGAAAGGTGCTAAAAAGAGATAAGTGGACATTAAGTTAAAGGGCAAATTAAAAAGTGGGTCTTGAGCCTGTGTTGTGTTTTTTTGTTTGTTTTTGTTTTTGTTTTTTTGTTTTTTTTTTGTGTCTATTTCCAGAGATTTCATATAAAGTTGCAGTGGGTTAGCTGAACTTTCTATAACCTCCTGTAAAACCACAGTTTGTCATTGTGCTGGCACTTTCCGACATTGCAGTTACCGGTTTTCTCTTGTTTTCACTCTCTCTGCCAGGCCAAACTAACGAGCTGCTGCTTCATATTTATTGTACAAGATGTGAAAATGTATCGTAGATGTATTGTAAATGTATTTCGTCAACACTGAAGCAAATGAATGTGTTTCTTGAAATGTCCAGCAGCTAAAATAGCAGATGCTACTTCCTACTAAGATATAATAATATCTGAACTACAGAGATTTTTGATGTCAGTGTTGAATTCCTAGAAAATGTTGTGACAACACAGGGACTCTTCATGGACAAGTCAGTAACGACATTAACAACTTGGTGACCGGGACAAGGTGGATCCACAGTGTGAAACATGTGTTACTTTTACTGATTGTGTAACTTTAGTAACACTATCTTGGCTGTGTAGCTGTGTAAGGTCAGGCCACATTAAATGAGCTGTCACTGTATTAGTCATACTAATATACGAGTGATACATCAGTTCCTAAACTGTGTGTAAACTATGATTCTACTATTAATAGAGACATTTGGGTGGTTAAAACACTGCTGACTCTTCTGAGTCGGGGCTTCTTTGTGTGGGGTACTCTGACTTCCTCCACAGTTTAAAGGTGAGGCCTTTAGACTGTGACTATAAATCACCTCTAGTGGTAAATGTGAGTGTGAACATCTGAACGTCTCTGTGCATCACCTCTGAGATAGACTGGAGACATGTGACTGAAGGTGAAAATGGTTGACAATGACATTGTTGTACCTTATACATCCCCACAGCCTCATGTAAGACCTCACTGTCTCATTAATTAATTGTAAACACGATGAGGATCATGAATGTCACCAGAAGGTCTCATGTTGTTGTTGTTCTTCAGCGGCAGCATCAGACCAAATGGTACCACTCTCTGATGAACTCATGCTTTCTACGCCATTCACGAAAGTCACTAATGAGGACATTTTGGGCTCCAACAGACTGTTTAATTACTGGGAAAAGGCTATTTAAAGTAAAATTAACAGAGGTAAGCAGACACAATTGTAGAGGTCATTTTTATTATAAAATTTAAATATTAATCCTTATTGAATTTATACTCTACAGATGTCATAGTGTAATTTTAACAACAGACCTGTTCACATTAAAATATTAGTGAGAAAACCCACTTATCAACAGCACAATGGGAACTTTTTGAACTTATATAAATAAAGAAAGCTCTTAAACAGCTCCTGCTGTATTGTTTTTCTCTGTATTTTTACTGTTTCTACACACACAGCCTGTGACGGTGTGCTAATACAAGCGTATTGTCACTTGGAGCAGGTTTCAATAAACTGTGAAGTTATGATGTGATTCATTGGCCAAATATTATAAAACCCACCCAACCTTCAGAAATTTCACCATTCATATGTTTCCAGCAAAAATCATCATCATCACTTTCTTGAGATGATGATTTCACAATGAATGGATGATGCATCAATAAAACTGAAAGAACACTGAAAGACATCGGGCCCCAATTAATCTTATTTCATTGCTGTTGCTTCTTGTTAGGTTAAATAATAGAAATAGAGTTAAAAGATATGTTAGAAGAGATGTTCAAATTAGACAAAGCTTCTATGGATTTAGTATTGTTGTACTGATTTTTCTCTAATAATCATTCTTCTCAGCAGTCACTTCTTCAGTGATTTACTTTCTTAACAGTTGCATGTGAGTCACATTTCTGTTTTGAGCTTATTTTCATGAGCTTTATTAAGGAGAAAAGACCTAAATCAGTGTTGCTTGACGTGAGTGGTCCCCTGCAGGTTGTGCCTCTGCTGCTCCCTGTCGGTCATGTGTGGTAGCGGTCATCCGGGCCGACAGGGGGCGCTGCTCTCTGCGGCTGCACCGGCAGTAAAAGTTGCAACGTCAGGCTTCCGTAGCTCAGAGGCAGCTTCTGAATCCAGGAGGAAGAGCAGAGTAATTACCCCAAAATGGTGCGTATAATATGTCGATATTGTTAAATTATGCACGGTGCGAGTGTGTACGGATGTGTGCGATGGTGGAGGAGTGTTTCCAGAGGTTTGAGCGGCAGATGTTGGTGGATGTTTGCGGATGTTAGACTTTGCCGGGCCGGTGATCTGATCTGCTCCAGCGTGGCACTTCATGGCTGATGAAACCTCTAACACTGATTCACACACACACGAAGCTTTATAACTCTTGTTTAAACATTTCTCTGCGATACTGTCACCACCGAGGAGCTCAAAAACGTAATGACACCTCGTGTTGCTTTTACTTTGGTTCTGTTAGCCTCTAAGCTAACATGCTAACATGTTCCCTCCTCATTCCTCCACAGGGTTTCGTCAAAGTGGTGAAGAATAAGGCCTACTTCAAGAGATATGAGGTGAAATTCAGGAGAAGGAGAGGTAAATGCTTCACAACCTTCAAACTGAATGTGTCAGCACACTGTCAAGCTCATATTAAAGTTTATCAACCTTTAACTTTGGCCATTTTAACTTTTCAGAGGGGAAAACTGACTTCTTTGCTCGCAAGCGCCTGGTTGTGCAGGACAAGAACAAGTACAACACGCCTAAGTACCGTATGATCGTCAGGTTCTCCAACAGGGACATCTGCTGCCAGGTCAGTGTCTGCAGGACACGTCACACCAAATTTCCCAATGATCTTACACTGAACGTGACATCACTGACCTCTCCCTCTCTTTCTCTGTCCAGATCGCCTATGCAAAGATCGAAGGAGACCACATTGTATGTGCTGCGTACTCCCATGAACTGCCTAAATACGGCATCGCCGTAGGCCTCACGAACTACGCAGCGGCCTACTGCACTGGTCTGCTGCTGGCCCGCCGGGTAAGAGCAACACGCAAACACACAGCCACAGAAAGTTGCACATGTCAGCAGAGTCCGAACGTGAATGTTACCCTGAGATTTGTGCTGAAATGGCAGGTTTCAGAGGTCAAGCTGGTCGCATTTATTAAATCACTCTTTCAAATCCTTTAAGAGGAAAATCAAAATGCATCATTGTGTGTTAACAGTTTATTTTCCCTCCCTGTTATTTTAGCTGCTACATAAGTTTGGCATGGAACAGGTGTACGAGGGCCAGGTGGAGGTGACGGGAGATGAGTTCAACGTGGAGAGTGTTGACGGCCAACCGAGTGCCTTCACCTGTTACCTGGATGCAGGTCTGGCCAGAACCACGACAGGGAACAAGGTGTTTGGAGCCCTGAAGGGGGCGGTCGATGGAGGGCTGGCCATTCCTCACAGGTCAGTTTGACACCAGAGTAGAATAATAAACTGTAAACTCTAATAAACTGTAATGAAACGGAACAGGCAGCCATATTGATTCAGGTTACAGTCACCGGTTCTTTTCTGCTTCTTGATGATGATACGAAACACGCTGAGCAAAATGTAGTTGGTCCTTCATTTGCATTAGCTGATGTTTACTGTTGTTTTCAAGACGGGGCTGAGAGAAGCAAATTGAACCCAAGCAAACATTGTTTAGTGTGTTACAGAGTAATGGTAATTCTAGCAGAACTGTAGAAAAAAGAAAGATGCGCTTTTAGAAGTGGTGCATGGTTTGTGGGTGCGGCAGCGTTTGTCTGATCTCATAATTCTACTTTTTGTCATTTCTAGTCTCAAACGCTTCCCCGGTTATGACGCAGAGAGTAAAGAGTTCAACGCAGAGGTGCATCGGAAACACATCATGGGCATGAACGTGGCAGACTACATGTCTTACCTGATGGAGGAGGACGAGGACGCCTACAAGAAACAGTTCTCTCGCTTCATCAAGAACGGAGTCACGGCAGACACGGTGAGATAAAAGCTCACATGATAGGTAGACTACATATGAGACACCTATGTAAACACATTTCTGTGTTTGTGATTGGAAAGGTCTTGTGAGTCATTGTGAGACAATATACCAAGGTGACAGAATTTCCTGTTATTTTGAGACATTTGAATTCGTTTCTAGTTGTAATGACTCACAGGATCTTTCTTTTTGATCAAAATGCACATAACTTCAGTGCAGCATCAGTGTCTGGTTACAGAAGTAACTTTCAGTCTGTTGGGACTCTGACATGTTTATTTTAATTCATTATTTCCGCAGTAAAATGTCCTGCTTCAACATTTAGTCAGAGTTTACACATTTCTATCAACATTTCATATATTACCCACAAAACCAGCCTGTATGTTGTTGCTGCAACGGCTGATTCAGTTTCAAATTTTACATAAATACAAAATTTGAAACGTAGATACATTGAACAGTCAGTCATAGACTATGTAACCAGAGCTACTGGTTTGAAAAATAAAAGAATAAAAACATTAACTCCTCAACATTTGATAGGCACGTCGGTGATTCTGTGTTTTCTGGTTCTTTTCTGCTTCTCGATGATGATACAAAACACGCTGAGCAAAATGTAGTTGGTCCTTCATTTGCATTAGCTGATGTTTACTGTTGTTTTCAAGACGGGGCTGAGAGAAGCAAGACGAGACGTCACAGTAACAGACGGCGATTGCATCAGCACGTAAATATCGATTTGTTCCATTTTTCAGGTCGAGGAAATGTACAAAAAAGCGCACTCCGCCATCAGAGCGAACCCCGTACACGAACAGAAACCCAAAAAAGACGTCAAGAAGAAGAGGTGGGTTCTTAAATTCCATATCTCAGTTTCCTTTTTCCTTCCGTGCTGTAGGATATCAGACAAAATTGAGAAGTGCAAAGAATAACTTGGATCACATTATTAAATAACTGCCCTTAATTGAACACTGGTTGCCTCTTTAAGTTTTGAATAATCCTGGTTGGATCCACACACAGAGCAGACATTTCTCTCTACCGATGTGCTGAATGTTAATGGAGGCGTTATTGTGTTTCTTTCCGGGCAGGTGGAATCGCGCCAAGTTGTCTCTGGCACAGAGGAAGGATCGCGTCGCCCAGAAAAAGGCCAGTTTCTTACGAGCACAAGAACAAGAAGCAGGGGACGGTTAGGGGCTCGGCACAGGGCCCCGCTGCAAGAACACACACGTCACAGAAAAATAAATTTATTTCAAACTCACGCTTGTGTCTGGCTCAGTTCATGCTCATCTTGAAGGAGTCGAGTGATTTATTTATTTGTTTTCGTCAGTGATTTTTCAGCCGTGATGTTAGTAGTGTGGTGCAGCAGAAAAGACCCAGACAGATTTGACAAGTTACAGTGAAGTGGTGTGTATTTTAATTGTGCAAAATCATGCTGGTTTCTTTAATAAGTAAACTTTTTTTTAATTTTTTTTTTATTTTACTATTTTCAAAACTTAAACAGCAGCACTGACCACAAGCTCTGACATGCTTTGCAGGTCACGTCTGTTCTGAAATGCGTCTAAAGTGGTTAAACAAGTTCAGCCATCAATTCGGTCACAGTTCACGTCAGCGATGTCTGAAAAGGATCTCGGAAATATTTTTACACAGCATTCAAATGTAACCGCGAGATTCAATAAAGATCTCCACCTGTGCTGGTGGTAAACATTCATAAAAGGGTTTCAGCATGATCTCTGGCACTGACAGATGAAAAATAAAAAAAAAGGTGATACAGTACATGACCACAAATCACCAAATAACATTCACAATCCAAATAAAATACATTAACAATTTCTCTTCGTGTCAATGCAGCTTTGATAATGCCACATGTGGTTAGAGGTGGTGAACTGACAGCATAGTGAAGTACATGCATACCCGGCATGAACCCTGTGTAGCACTGAGACAAATACCATCACATTGTCCACTTTGAAGCTAACGAAGTGTCCTACTTTATCACAGACCAGTGACAACTCAGCTTCAGTGCTCTGTGGCACTCAATCCTTCGTAGAGGCATTACTATTTGTTTAATTCCTCCACTAATTTATTCTGTTTTTTTTTTTCCCTTTGAGTTGTTGTCAAACTATTCTTAAAGGCAGAGTCAAAAAATCTCCTGAAAAGACCAAAACCAGCAATCAAACCCCACTTTTGTGCCATTAAGTCCCCTGTTATCTCAAGATTAAAGAAGAATGTAAGCATGGAAATAAGTGTAAATAATCACTTGTGCACTGCATGTGTATTCATCCACAACTGAAAGTAGAGCCTAACAAAATGTGCTGTTTCCTCATGTACGAGCTGTGCTAAAAGCTAAGAAACTTAAGTATAAATGTGTTACCTGTTTTTAAAGAACAAATAAATCTCCCATAGGTGGCACCATTACACTCATGGGGCTGAAGTGCTATAGACAGCGAAGCAAAAATGGTTCTAATCTTTTCAGTGGATTTGTTGAAAATAACAAAAAGACAGAATATCACTTTAACAACCAGGCAAATCTCAAAATAGTGCAATTCCAATACACTTAAAACTGGAGCTGTTTGTACAACAGTTGCTCTGATGTTGTAAATTCATATTTTGTAAATGGAGTAAACTCTCGTCTTAGTCCATGTGTATCAGCATGATGTGGAGGCAAAAAACAGCAATTTAGTCTCTCAGCTCTTGAGACCAGCAACAGTTAAATCAGTCTTTTTTGTTTTGTTTTTTTTTCCAGCGGGGCCCCAGAGACATTCCTCAGTGGTGAACAATATAACATAACACAACACAACACAACACAATACAATACAATACAATACAATAAAATGTGGCTGTATGAGCTGTTTTAAGTGTGACTGATGGCTACATGCAATCATTCAACTTCATTTAGTATTATATTTTCAACAAATGTCTGAAACTAAGACAGAGGTAGAGTCTCCCTCAGTTGGTTCATTCGTAAGTGTTACGAGTTGATAAAAATTACTTCATTAAATCTGCTACTACAGCATCACAGCATCGTTAACACTCAGCTCCATGTGAGAAACTGACGGCAGGATTTTAAACAGATTCCTTCTCCCCGTCACGAGTCCTTGGTGTGTGAGATCTGTTTCCACAGCAGAGCTTTCAAGTTGTTGAGGATAAGCGAGTGCTCCATGTTCATTTGTCCAGCGTTGCCCCTCAGAGCCATACAGGCGTACAACTGCCTCTCCAGTTCTTCCCTCATCGCTGACGGCGCCCCGCGCAGGAGGTAGTCCTTCAGTGCACCGCACGCCTTCGCCAGGTTCGGCTGGACCGGCTCCTCTCTGCAGCGTTTTTCTGACACGTCACACGACGCCCGGCAGTCCACGCCATACACGCAGTCGGCGTCCGTCTCGCACTTCAGCACCCGCATGGTGCGTCTGAACTCATCCTCTGGGACGACGGCTCGAGTGTTGGTGAGACGGAGCTCGTGGCGGTCGGTGTAACCGAAGTGCGCTGCGGTGAGGTCACATATGAGGAAGCTGCCGTAGGTGCCGTGGAAGATGTCTTCCACCAGCTCCAGCAGACCCATCGCTATCTTGGCTTTTCGAGGCCAAGAAGGAGTGAACCACTGGTCCATGGTGCGCTGCACACCGCTGGGCACCCAGGAAACTAGCGGCCAGGGCAGGGACAAACCGTACAGGGGCCCATAGGGGACACGCTCCGTCATGTACAGGTCCCCGCAGTAACCGAGGAGGCGAGGAGTGTGTCCACGATCCTGGAGCAGGAGGCCCAGCAGCACCTTAACACAACAAAGCAGAATTATGTTAATGCCTCTGTCATCATAGGACAAACGACAACAACAACAAAAATGTTAATGTTGTGTTATTACACCTCATCCATCTGCAGGAGGGCCCACGTAGAGCGAGCTTCTGGCAGAGACACCCGACCGTCTCTGTTGCCGTCTGCGACCGACAGGATCTGGCTGACGAGGCTGGCGAGGTTCGCCTGTTCTCCAAGTTTAGACTGAGACATGGAGGAAACAAGACACTGAAAAACTGTTGTTTCACTAAACCAAGCCTTTCTAAACCGAGTCCTCCATCTTTTACCTTGAGGTGGTTAAAGACCATTTCTCTAAACTTCTCCACCGATGTTCCTCTGGTGGGTTTGTCGAAAACAGGGGTCTCTCTCCGAGGCTCGGGCTCCTCTCCCAGCTCATAGTGCACCACCTCTCCCAGTTTACAACGGATGATCCCATCGTGATCTCCCCAGCTCCCTGTGTAGACCTGGTCAACAATGGAGTTATTATGAATGAATTATGAATGATCAGATTAGAACCACTCAGCTTGGTCATTAGTTAGTATGCGTTTCCTACCTGGTTGTTTGGCAGCATTGACAAACATCTGCCCATGTAAAGTGTTTCTTTGTCACACAGACTGCTGCAGGCAGAGCCATCGATGATCCCCCTCCTGTATTTATCACACTAGGAGAATGAGAAAATGAAGATAAGTGTGCCTCTTTGTAATTCTATCATTTAGTACATGAGATCTGGGGAGTCAGACATTTTTCAGGTTATACACAGGGAACAACAACATTTTATTCACCACATTTTTAAACCACAACCACGTCTGAATTGCTGTGGTTGAACTGATGATGTTACAGTCGCCACAAATCAATGAGGGGAAAAAAAGAAACTAATAAATACTCACAATGGCATTCTTACACTCGTGTCCTCGGCAGAGCTCTGTGTAGGCGGAGTATTGCACATAAAGCACCCAGCTCCCCACCAACACAGTCAGCCATGTCAGGAAGAGGTACTTCACCCGAACAAACGAGATCCGAGCCTGTGAAGACGCAAACGCGTAAATGGATCCAAATCTGAAACCAAGTCATTTCATCTTGTTCATCATGTTCATGTGTCCAGATTAAATATCCTGTCTGCATATAAACATGCAGAGTCTGAATCCAAGCAGGATACTCTAACAACTCCCTGATGAGACTACTCCCTAATCAACCCTGATCATATAATGACAGGTTGCTATGGTGACATATTATGTTATAGGGTGTGTCAGAACAAGGAACAAGCTGGTTTAATAATTGCAATGGACAACAACAACAGCGAAATATGTTGAAAAAATGATTTTGGAGGATAACATCCTGCTGTTCCTACATGATGTGTCATCCCTGTTCCAGCTTGAAAAAGAAATTAGTGCCTGTGTCACAGGACACACACGTCACATGTCTCATAATGCTCCTTCGGACAGAGGTCCTGTTGTTTTTGTGACAATGCGTAAATCAATGCAACCAGTAACTTATTTTCCACACATTGAACACAGAGTCACAGAGTAGAAGTGTCACACGTGATGACATTTCTATAAGAAAAAGGTAATAATGCAAACTCTGAGAATTACGGAGTGTGTTGACTAAAAAAAAAAAAACACAAACTAACAGGACAAAATATAAAGGCTTTTTGAGAAGAACAGAACGCGGTTTAGAGATACACCTAACAATCTGTTTTTGTCTGTGAGTCAGCAGAGCCTGGAGTAAAGACAGCCAGATGAAGCACCTTGGCATACATGCTATTATACTGATTGTTAGCTGGTGTTTACCATGTTAGTGTGTTATCATGCTGACATATCCTAATGGACTCATTTAAGGTTGATGAAATACTGACATCTTTTAAAGAAGTTTTGTTGGATAAGTAAAAACTGACTTCAGCAAAGTCACTGAGGTTCATTGGCTGGAGACCATGAATGACTGAGTCGTTAACAGTCTGAGCCAAACTACTGAAACTACTCAAGGAAAACAGGCTGTTGAATCAACAGCTGAAAGTCTGAAATCCTTTATTTATGTTTCTGTTATGTGTCTGTTGGACCTGATTTCTGCTCAACGGACCAGTTAGTAAAATGATCATCTCGGCAGCACGTACAGTATGTTTCTACCGTGAATCAATCAGATGAAGCAATATTAGTTGAAGCAATGGAGAAGTGAAAAAGAATCAAGGTCAGACTTCTCAGCCACATTATGGAACTTTTATGACAACAAAACTGCGGTTAGTTTTTCCTCCAGAGACTGTAACTATGTTCGGGAGGATCAAGTGATTTTGATTCTCACTCTGATCACATGGCAGGAACAGCTTATGTTGTGTGTATTTTGGCACCACACTGTTCCTCTCTGTTCAGTCTCAGCGTGGTTTCTAAATTCCAGAAAAAATATCCACCAAGTGAAGTACGGGTCCAAGTTAAAATGCTTTTTTTTTTTTTCGTTTGAAGTGATTAATATAACCAGGACTGAAGGATCTTTCTGTTTGGGTCCATACACGCTGCAGCAGAACACCCACAGACCATTCATTTCATTTCATTAAGTCCGAGTCTTGATTGATTTTTTTGACTCTGGATTTGGATCATGATTAAAAATAAAAATCTCTAATGAGGTCCAGTGTTTTTTCACAAGAGTTTGTTCACATAAAATATGCAACACACCTTCAATGTGAACTACACTTTTGACAGAAAAGCAAGGGAAGTGGACGAGGGAAAAAAAAAAAAAACATAATTTTTCTGCATTTGCACCAAATCATCTATTGGCAGCAGGAAACTATTGGAGCGTTAACAACAGCTTCAAGTTGGAGCTGGAGAGACATCTCTTCTGCAGAGCTGCCTTGTTTTTAAATGCTGTGTGTCCTGAGGAGATGAACAAAACAGATAGTGAGGCCTCCAGGGAGGGGAGCGGGTGTATAAGGGGAGTACAAAGCAACTACATACTACTATCAGATCTAACTTGCTTGGCATGTACGAAGGTGTGTAGAAGCTGTGTATACATTACACACGGACATAAAAACTGTGGATTAAACACCATTTATAACGGGTGAGTATCACGCAAGCGAGTCACATGTGCACCTCATCTATCCGATGGCGTCTCTCAACGCATCTGAGAGAACACATGATGATTAAAGAGGCGAAACCTGAGCTGCTTTTTCTCCCCGTGGTCATTTACAGTGTCTCCTCTTCCTCGGAGGCTCTTGTGCAGTAATTGTCTTGGCTAAGATTACATTAGATAAACTTAACTGAACCCATGTAGGATTTCAAGAGTCAAAAAAGAAGAAGAAGGGAAAGGAGGTGCTAAATACAATGTACATGTGGTAAAAGCAGAGTGTGAATGGTTCAGAAAATGTGCAGTTAGTTAGTGGTCGATAGAGGAACAAAAAGTCAAAAGAGTTAGCAGTTATGTACGAGTAAAACGAACGAACAAACAAAAACATCTGCTTCTGAAAGAGTGAATGAGCTTCAGTGATCTTAAAATGTAGAGTTACATAAGACTTCTGAGGAGGCAGCAGATACCGAAGTTAACAGAAGCAGCAGAGGGAATGAAACTGTTACAGATGAATGAAATATTCAAAGTCACATAGTACAAAAAAAAAAAAAACACGAACAAAACTGTAGAGCTACCAACTGTCAACAGCCAGATTCAGTTACTGAGCATTAACCCTTATCAAGTATCAACTGTCGTAAAGTCCTGTCACTGTGGCAGACACAAAACACCTATAGTATCACGGAGTGTGGATGGATCGGCCTGAACTGGCCCTCCAAGTTTAAAGAGAGGATTGGAGGATGAAGGCCAGTTCTCATCATCATCATCCGTGTGTGTTTCCTCATCTGCAGATGAGAAGACCCTGACAAGCTGCATTAAAGATATTCAGCGTCACCCCAGAGTGAGAAACCATCATTAAACCACTCCTTAAAATTATTTTCCTGAACAGAGCAAAGGGTGACTGGTGTCATAAATTAATGACACACGGCAGGAAAAAAAAAAAAGAAGAGGCTTCCTTGTGGGTTTTTAAACAAATATGATAACTTTGGGAAAACAAACTTGAAAAACTCAGAAATCTGATCTGGGTTTGACTTGACTGACTCCATTACACACTGTGATAATGTTTCTAAGAACAAACCTGTGGAAGCCCAGGTAAAAAACAAACACCATTTCCTGTAACCAACCAAGGCACACGTCAACCCAACCCATTTTGGTGTGCTGCCACAAACCTGCAGGTCTCACTACAAGACTTCTTTTGAGATTTGGTACCAACCAGAGTTTGCATTAGATACATGTGTTGATATCTAACCTACAGATAAGAAGTACGCATTGATTTAGAGTTGAGCTCACCAAGAAACGTGACACAATACTGTATGCCTGTCCTGCCTTTTCTACATACGGTGTTTTAATGTGAATGTGCAGGAACTATTATCATAAATACAAGGATGAAATGTAGCCTAATTATGTCTGATCTTGTTGCATTAACCAGCCTGTGAGGCCACAGAGAAACAGTGCAGCTGTGAGGAAAAAAATCAGCTCTGTAAACATGTTTCACAGGACTTTGGTCAACCAGCGGTCAGCTGTTATAAAGTTTCATTGAGCAACACATATGCACTGTCTTCTCTTGCATAAACTGCTTACTGTACTGTACTTGCTGGCTGCAGGCAACTGGTAGCCCATCATCCAACCCACAGGATCAGTGACATAACTGAGTCTTAGCAGCTCCTCAGTCTAATTTACCAGCTTCTCCTCACCTAGTGTACACACCGTCAGTGGTAGGCCTGGTTTCTGCCAAGCTAATCTTTAATAGACTAACATTCCTCAGGTATTGTTTTTTTTCCTCTCAAACAGTCCTCGATTGCGACCGGAGCTGGTGGATATTTCCAACCAGCTGTCAGTCACAGTCACTTCAAACACAACCCGCAGTACACGGAACAGTAAATCCTATTTACAGAAGAAAATATCAACCAGTTATATTTACCTGGAAATAGAAAGACTTTTTCACCCAGGCCCGTGGAAACAGACCCTTCGCCATCACAAAAATAGATCATCTCAATACGTGGACCTGGCTGCGGGAGATCATCCAAAATACATGAGCAGAAAAAAAAAACGCGTCTTCAACATAAAAGAGAAAACGTTTCGGTTCGTTTACGGGACGTGAAAAGATGACTGCATGTTAGCCGGTGTCAGCCCCACACAGTGGTCCAGGAGCCCGGTGTGTGGGTTTGTGTGGATCGGTTTGATATCCCACTGTGTCTGCGCCTCTGCTCTTTGCAGCAGCTGCTGATTTTCAAGCAAAGCAACATACCTCACACTTGGAAAAAAAAATGTAGGATCAGGGCGCAGGCGCAACTTCGTCTGCCAATCATACGTTTTAGTTTTTCAACCCGTCAAACAAAGTGATGAAAATATGGTCGATGGTGACATTTAACCAGCACCGGGGTCATTAAGTCACTGTGTTATGTGGTCGCTGAACTCTAAACTGTGACCGGGGTTAGCGACAAGTTAGCGACAGTGAAACACACGTCCGCCACCTCCGTTTCAAAATAAAAGCTCGATTATTAAAATCAATCTCTAACTTCCGGTCATAACATGAAAAATAAAATTAACTTTTTCGTGCCACGTTATGTTATACCGCCAGCGAGTGGCCAAAATAGAGACACGTCGATTTAACGCTGGCTTATTTTGCCTTTGAGAATAGAAAATAAACTCTAAAGCTGAGACCGGCTAAAGTTAGCAATAGTGCAACACACTTCCGCTACATTTTTTTCGGAATAAAAGCCTTATTGTTAAAAATCATTTCTAACTTCCGGTCATCACATCAAACATCAAATTAATTTGTCTATAACATGTGATATTGTAGCGCCAATGTGTGGCCAAAATATACACAAGTTTATTAAACACTGCTTTGTTGGGCTTTTTAATATTGTGAATATATCTTTCATCTGCAAAAATATCAAACTGTTAATTAAAAAATGCTAAAAATAGTAGTTGATTTTTAAAATCCATACCAACGGGAGAACTCTCAAAAAAAAAAAAAAAAAAAAAAGGCTAGACTAAAAATAAATACATCTTATGCTTCTTTAAGGGGCGGATGTCCTGCCTACAATTTCAAATGTTTGAAAAAAGGTGAACGTAGCAGCAGCAGCGGCAGCGGCAGCGGCGCTTCCCATAATGCACTCCCCGACCATCAGCGGGAAACCAAAATGGCGAATGTGTTAGGGGAAAATGAGCCGTTTGTTATTTTCTGAAGAACACACAAGTCCCCCCCAACTTTTGGCGATATACATTTGAAATTTATTCAACGGCGGAAGAAGCAGGATAGCGACGATCATTTCTATTGAGTTATTTTGTCGTACGAGTTACTTGTAGAAGCGGAGGTGACCGAATGAGGTATTGTTGTCATCATGTTTTCCTCCTGTTGGGGGGTGTGGGTCCGACGGTCAGCGACCTGGCCAGGACTGCGGCTTTGCATGTGGATTATTCACGCTAACATCCAGGCCTGGTTGCTAACGATTTGATATACAAATCATCATTTAAATGCAGAACGCTTTCCTACACTGTCCATTTATCCTCTAATTTGCCTGTAGGTGAACGTGTTCACTCAGTATCCGAACAAAGGGAACCTTCGGCCGACGGAAAGAGGTTTAAAGAAAACAGAATAAATAAAACATCGAATCTCTTACATAAGTTAATGAATAATATTTTACAAGACAAGATTTAAAAAAAAAAAATGTTAAAGCTACATTTGTCCAAACTGACAACTGTCAGTGACGTTCAGATGTCGTATTAACTTCTGTGTGGGTTTAAAATTAATTGTAATAATCTACATTTAGTTATTGTTTTTTTTTAAATTTTATTTCTTTTTAAGTTTATAGAAATATTCAGTACTTCTCTACAGCCATCCTACTGACTGCTGGGTTGTCGTCACTTTCCAATTAACACTAATTATGAGTATAATCACCTGTTGTATGTATCCATTGGAGGGGAAGTGTCATTGTTACATAAGATGCTCTTTAACCACGCCATCTATGCCTGGAGTTTCTATTACCATTACACAATCAGGACGGTATTTCAGTAGAAGTACAAATATGTGTTTAATTCTTTTCACAAGCATCCACCTGTAATCGTTGGTTAAGTGAAACATAGCACACCAGCTTCATAAACTTGATAATTAACCAGATTATGTGATTAACACTGTCTTTTCTTAATCCCCCCTCCCTCCCTTTTGTTTTTCAGAGACTCAGGGGTTGTGGACCACCTGTCTGTCCATCTCAGAGCTCACCCCCAGCGGCAGCAGCAGGCTGTGTCCTTGTCCCCCACAAGCCTTTCTGCTAGGGGAGAGTATGGAGAGGACGGGATGTCTGGCAGGTTCACAGAGGGACAGGACGTCTTGGCCCGGTGGTCAGACGGCTTGTTCTACTTGGGGACAATCACAAAGGTTAGTGAGAGAGACGCATTTCTTCTGGTACTGTAATTAGTTTCATATGATGATTTGGAGTCCATTTTTGTAGATGTCTTTAGCCTTTAAACACGAGGTCTTTTTTGAGGAACAAGTATTTTTTTTTTGTGCTTTTTTTCAGATAGATCAGGACAAGCAGCGATGCTTTGTTGTCTTTGAGGATCGGTCCAAGTCATGGGTTTTGTGGAAAGATATTCAGACAGGTAACTTTTTTTTAAAACTTCATGTTTTCTTTTGTGTGTAAAATAAACCGATCTTAATTTTGAATAAAAAAATCAACTCTTGATTAATTGTTAACGTAGATGTTTTTAATTGCTCAGTTTTCATTTTTACTTTACACGTTTTAATAGTTTTTTGGAGGGGCTTGTGCTGTCCACATCCCTGTTTGCCTTCCTCTGCCTCACTTATCTCCCTTCTTTTCTTGCTGACAGTTAACTGTAACAGTGTCTGGCATCAGCTTAGCAGCAGTGCATGACCACGTGTCAAGTTGAGCAAAGGGGAGATACACAGGCTCTCTGTGCATCTCCCCTTTACTCATCTTGACACTAGGCTCTATTCACTTCCACATCATTTAGTTAAAAGGCAAATATGATGCAGATTTCCTTCATATTAAAGCTTAAAATGATTTCTTAGAGATATAGAATTGAACAAATTCGTCACAAATATTAATGATTTAATTGGATGTTTATTTTTTGATAATATCTTTTTAAATTGAGCAGATCAACATGCTCAGTTACTGCACAGTTGGATTATCAGTGTTGCATTATTCATTTAAAAAGTTAACTGCAGTTGATAGTCTTGTTTTCTGCTGACCTCCAGTGGCTGAATTTCTCAGTTGTGGTATAGACGTTTCTTGCTGTGTTTTACTACACCCTCATAGTGCCACAGCACGTGGTTCCTCGTGTAACAGACAACCAGCCTGGTAATGGCTTACTCATCAGTGGCTTACTCATCAGTGGCTTATTTACATTAAAGTAGAATATAATTATTTGTGCCGAAAGTTTGCCCAGGTTTTGAGATCCATATCTGCTGAGATCTCAGTACCGTCAAGGTGAATGTATTCTTTGTGAGTTATTTAAAAGTTATATTTAAAGAATTGACTTTTGTGTGTCCCGATTAATCAGATTAATATAATGATAACTTTTTTCCCCTCTTTGTTGTTGTTTAAATGCTATTCAAAGTGCTTACTAACCTGTATAGTGTCCGTCTGTAAAATTAACTGCTATTCTTCACCCTGATGTGTCATCTGTTCATTTCAGGGGATGAAGATGACGACGATGAAGACGACGATGACATTGTGTGCTCCATTTGCCAAGATGAAACTTCAGAGGAACCCAATGAGATTGTCATTTGTGACAAGTGTGGACAAGGTACTGTTCATCATCTTATACCTTATACTAAACATCTTTATTCATCTCACCATTGGGCTCTAATCTGTGGCCATTAGGGTGTTTAATTCTTTATAAAAAATAATCCAGTAGGTGGCAGCCACATTTAGATATGTTTGTTTTCTTCAAGGCTACCATCAGTTGTGCCACTCCCCCATCATTGATGCCTCTGTCATTGACTCAGATGACAAGTGGCTCTGCTCAGAGTGTGAGCTTACTTCTATACCTAAGGTACATCTTTTGCTTTCAGTATAAATCAGCAGAAAACACAGTAGTATCTGTGTGCATATATTGTAGTAGCTTGTAGTAAAAATACTTTTTGTCTGTGTGGTGTACAGAGGGGAGGTGCACACAGAAGGGGAGCATCAGCTAAAGGTTTTCTGCAGCAAGAACAACAACAGCAGCAGCAGCAACAACACATGGAGCTGCATTTGTCCTTCCCATATGCCCTGGACGAACTAGTGTGGGACCAAGGCCACAAGACTAACATCCAGCAGTGCTACTGCTACTGTGGAGGCCCAGGAGAGTGAGTAATATTTTACTAAATGAAGATATTCCTGTTTTTCCTGTTTTTGAATCTTCATATCACATATATCTTATTAACCACTCCTGTCTGTCTCCTTTTAGATGGTACCTGAAGATGTTACAGTGTAACCGGTGTGAGCAGTGGTTCCATGAAGCCTGTCTCCATTGCTTACAGATGCCCATGCTCTATGGAGATAGGTACCAATACCAATTTCCTAAAGTATATTCATAAGATGACAAAAATCCAAAGTGCTCAGGAATTAAAGAATTTGAAGGTGCACTTTGGGAATAAATCTCTTTGTACCCAAGAAGTGTATATATATAAAAAGCCTTTATTTACATGGCTATTTTACATGAAAATGGTTAAAAACATCAGCTGGGCAGCAACCCACGCGTACAGATGGCCTTCATCAGTGTGATCGCCCTGATGAAGGCTATGTTTTTGATGTGACGTGACGTGAGTCAGCTTCATGCTATGTTACTCTTTAATTCTTATTAACGCAACAAACTGAAAATAATCAAAAAATATCTGAAAATCAAAAAAGTCTGCCTCTCTGTCTGTGTCGCCAGAGAAAATAAAATATCAGAAATAAGAGAAAATTACTCTTTTTGACTCTTTGATCACAAATCATTTTGCAGTGGAATAACCCAGTTGATGAGATGATATGTTTTTTCGCCTTCAGGTTTTATCTGTTTATTTGTTCGGTTTGCAATGGTGGACCAGAGTACCTTAACCGCCTGCCTCTCAGATGGTAAGTGAATCTCAAGATGTGTTTTCAACTGTGATGCAGATAAAGTTGTTCTTCAAAACAATAGATTGATTAATACAGTGCACAACTATGTGACTGCCCTTCTTTTTAAAGTTGCGACTTCAGACAGGGAAGACCTGGGATGATTGTAACACTTTTTGTCTCAGCTCCTATAACTTACAAAATGTTCATGGTCAGACATTCAAATTTTGACACAGTTTCCTTATACAAATAAAAGCGCCTTCAACTTCTACACCTACAACAACTATATCACAGAATTCATTATTTGATGTCAAAGACAACTTACCCCACTATCGGGGTAAGTTGTAACACAATCTGGGGTCAATTGTAACCGTGAGATTGAAGAATTAAAAACTGAGACCACAACACAAAATCTGCATCTATATAAGTTTATGTGACACTTGTCAACACTAAAGCATCTTCCTGTGATTTACTAAGAACAACAAAAAATCATCACTGATGTTAAATGAAGAACAGTGTCAGTGGTGTGGATCCTAACATTAGGAGAACTTTCTTAAAGAACATATTGTGATAATACCTGTGAATGGAAACCTTCAACAGGACGTCACAAGCAGCTGCTGATCCACATCAACAATACAGGAAGATGCTTGACTCTTAAAGAAACAACAAACATGAACACTGTGTTTGTCTTCAACGATAAAACATGAGACATGAAAACATCATCGCACATGACTCTAATATTATCCCTTATAGGGATTACCATCATTTTTGTTTTTCTGTTAGACAAGCTACTTATTTATTTTTACTTGACGCTGCTGTCAAACACACAAATTTCCCCCTGGGGACAAATAAAGGATTTCTATTCTTTTATTACAATCGTTTGTGATCATTTATGTGACAAGTTCTTTTTTTTTCTTTTTCCCTATTACTTTCATCAAACTGTTTCAGGGAGGACGTGACACATTTGAGCCTGTACAACTTGAGTGTGATCCACAAGAAGAAGTACTTTGACTCTGAGATGGACCTGATGGCTTACATCAACGACAAGTGGGAGCTGCTGCAGCTTGGAGAGGTAGCAAGAAAAGTTTAAATTAACATATGTTTAATGTTTTTAAAGAAAGATTTTTTTGGTTTGCTTAATATATATATATATATATATATATATATATATATATATATATATATATATATATATATAGTCACACGTTAGTGTGACTATATGCAAATGCATCAGTGGATCTCAAATGGATTTCAGGCCAGAAAATCAGTGTTAGCCACTACTGGAGGGTAAACTGGTTCTGAATAAAAAAATACCACAGCTGCCAGATGGGATTTCAAAACTATATGTTGTTTGTGTTTTTGTTTTTTTTTTCCCTTGCCACCTGACTTTCCTGTTCGGTGCCCTCCCCTCCTCCGTGTCTTCAGCTCGCCAACACTCCAAGATCAGAAAGATATGAAAGTGTTCTGGAGGCATTAAACAACAACAGCAGCATGTAAGTTATTCTCCTCTCTACTTGTTCCATTATGTTGCTGATGATCGCCCAAAAGTGGTGAACTGACTCATTCTTGTTTGTTCTTATTCATAGTTGCCCTCTTTCCTTTTCCTGTCTCATCCAGGTTCATGTCGGGAAAGGAAGTGAAGAAAAAGAAGCACTTATTCGGCCTGAGGATCCGTTTCCCTCCTGCTCCCCCGAACTCTGATGAGCCAACCAGCAGAGTGATGGAGATAATCAAATAGCAAACCCTGATTCATTTTTATACAATTTGATTTGAAACACAAATAAAGGTCATTGTGTCATTATTTCCTGCTCACCATCAATTGCCTAATATAGGGCTGGAAAAATTTGTTTTCTACATGCTAATTTTTTTTTTTTTTTGATGAATTCATTAATCAAATGATTAATTTTACAATTTGATTTAAATTATTTCTCAATACATGTTTATTGCTCAAAATTCTGAAAAAAAATTTCAAGTAACAGTATAAATTCAAGTAACAGTATAAAAGTGCAGGTACATTCAATAAAAAAAATTAAAGGGTCACCCCAGAATACTTTCTCAGAGCACCTGAAAGAATACAGTAACCAGTGTAGACTTGGAGGCTTGAGTACACAAAGTGCTTTTCCAACAAAAAATAAAAATAAACAGCGGCACAAAACCGGCTCCGGTCCTCTGTGTGTCTGGTGCTGTCACGGTTGCCTAGAGACAGACGCCACACACCGGCGCTGCGCACAAAACCTGCGCATTTTAACAATGTCCGACACTCCACCATGTTCTCAAACGCGTAAAAGCTTGAGAAAGTATCAGCGTGAGTGGAAAGAGGCACATCCTTAAATACATATGGAACACAATTAGTTAAGTATTTTTGACAATCGAGTCATTGCAAAAACCACCGGCGCCGCTGTCTGTATTGATTCTGACACATCGGGACGCATGTTTTGCAGTTTATATTTATTACTAAGTAAATATTCAATTTTAATTCAATTGTTACCGCCATATCTGGCAAAAAAAAATCATTTCATAAACCGTCCTTTACTTATGTTCATTAGTGACAACTCACACCTGCCATTTCTTGTGAAACAGTTGAGAAATGTTGTTGTTATTGTTGTTCTAGAGCGTGCACTACTCTAACCAATGGCACAGAAAAGAAGAAGAAAAAGAGGAAGCAAGGAGCACGTTCTCGGGAGACTCTGGCAAGACCACAACGCTCCAGTGAACTCCTGTCCCAGGTGTGTGTATAATGTGTTTGAATGTATGTCTTAATGGGTGTGTGCTGGGTATGTACATAGCTGTGGAGAGTGTGGCTATTTTTACTTTGTTCTCTGCACATCTTGACTCACACAGCCATGCTGCTTAGAATACGGTAACCTCTCTTGTTGAGAGTTTTAGATTGGAGGGGAATGCACAGAAATACTAACAGTTTTTATTGTGGTTTGATAGCAAATACGAAAGCCTCTACCACTTGAGCCCCATGCGTTGGATCACTTCACATCTATCAAGTAAGTAAGAAAAAGTGATGCAAATTGTCTGAAGCAAATATGAATGTAGCACGTTAGAATATGTTGCAGCAGCGTTTTTTAAACGGTTTCTCTTTCATTTAACTCTTCCCACAACACCAGGAGTGAAAGGTCTCTGTTGTCTTCACAAACTTCAGACGGGGAATCCATAGGAGCTCTGAGCACCTCAGAAACTACCTCAACTAGCATTTCAAGACAGTCCAGGTGTGTCTGCCGTGCAACTTGAATATTTACCCTTTTCTCATTTTGATACCTGTTGCTGTCTCACTCAGCAGCCGTTGGATGGATTGCAATCAAAGTGTGTTCAAATGTTCATCCTTGAGGTTGAGTTTAGGGCTGGGTATTGCTATTCAATTCCTGAATCGGTTCAATGTTGCTAATTTTACAAAGTCTAATGTTTCCATTAAAATTGACCTCAGATTTGTTCATAAGAATATACTTTTTTTATTGAACCCATATGACCCACAGAATTCCACAATATTTCACCTCTAGTTTACACGTCTTACACATGACTTTGCTTCTGTCCAGTCCTTCTCTGACATCTGCCTTTAGTCCTGACGAGGCTTTCAGCAGAGCAGCTTTGCTCATGTTTATGTTCATCCATCACATGTAGACAGATGACGTTGCATGGACACACAAGACGACTCACAGAGGATACTGGAAGTGGCAACATTGAAAGATCAGTCAAAGGATTTTTTTTTTTTTTTTTGATCTTTCAAATGAAAGCTGTGACGTTGAGTGCAATGTTTAAGACTGTTAGTTGGACTGCCTTAAAAACTGATAAACATATGATAGACGTAGCAGAGGCATGCATGACATCAGCATCTACATCACAGTTTGTGGTGCAGCCTAACAGACTCTTCATCCTGTTTTTGTTATTTTCATCAGAATTAAAATCAGTTTTTTTTTTTTTTTAACTTCCTCTTTTCCTGTCAACCCCCCTCTAGCCTCTGTAGCTCCAGCAAGACGCTCACGACAGCCTGCATCATGCCTGTTTCCTCTCCACCTTTAAAAAGGAAACGCGGGCGGCCACGGCGGGCCCTGCAGCCCCCTAACCCAGAGATCCCCCCTCCTAGCCACGCAGAGCCTAGCCCTTCTGCGACAGAGATGCTGAGCACCCTCCCAGGGCTCCACTCAACAGACATAGTTCACGGCATGGACCCCAATAGCCAGCTCTCCCATCTCAAGAGCTCCATCAGCAGCTATTTTGGAGCAGCGGGGCGGCTGGCTTGTGGGGAGAAGTACAAAGTCCTGGCCCGACGGGTCACCCTTGATGGAAAGGTGCAGTACCTGGTGGAATGGGAAGGAGTCACTGCCTCCTAGGCTTGTTACCGATACTGTCATCACCTCTAACCTTTAACCAGCAACTGTAAGAGGTTTATGGCTGGTGAGGACATTTACACAGCCTGTATTCGGAGCATTAACTGATATACAGTATGCCTTTGTTTAGTTTAGACGGGAGAAGTTTTGCCTGTTGAGCTTACTGTAAAGCCTACTGGTTCTGTGCAATGCAATGTGACTAAAGTACATTTAAACACATGTATTGTCTCCATGTGTTTAAAGATAGCCGTTCATTGACGAGGTAGTGCCGTTATTTCACACCATATTTGTGTTATTGTGCTTTTAACTTTCATCATCGGTTTGGAATGTTTACAAAAAAAAAAAACCCCAGTTATTCAGGGGCACATCAAGATCAGTGCACTGCACCCGTAGGCTTTCAGTGAGCTGTTATTGTGCTTCATTATTGATCCAGTGATATGCTTTTCAATTCCAGACCCAGTAAGTATGATACTGTACAAAATGGAAAAACCGAAGTTGGTCAGGCGTTTAAACGGTGAATCCCGAGGTGGATAAGAGAAAGAGGGGAAGTCTTGTTCAAACATGTTATTTTGACAAACTGCAACCATGCAGTGAAACATTACATATGTCTGCACATATGTTAACATTTCGTTTTCTTTTCTTATTACCACATTTGGTAAATCAAGTCATGTCCCTTTTCAGTCAGTGTCCCCTCTTTCTCTAGTCCCAGCTGCGAGTACCTCTTGTTGCCTTGGGCAGATAAATCCTTCAGTTCTGTTTGGACAGCATGCTCATTTGTGAGCAGTTCAGGAGGAAATCAAAACAAAAGAGATGTGCTGCTGCAAATGTTTATTATTTTATATAGAATTATGCTACATTTATTTTTTACCTTTTCTACTTGTACTTTTCCATTTGCTTTTTTTCCTGTTCAAAAGGGCAGATTTCCCTGATTTACTTCTTCTTTTGTTTACTTCTTGATCGCACATATCAAATTATATCGTTTAGGCCATCATTTCGTTTCTAACAGATAGGTTGTTTTATTTTTAAATCGGCAATTAATATGTTGGTCATAACTCCCAGCAGTTAAAAATTTAAGCATGTGATTCTTAAAAATAACATCCTCAATTTACATAGGATTTCAGCGCATCAATGTTCACAATCCTAAACCCGAGAGGATACATAGTAAACTGTGTGCATTCTGAAAAAACTCACTGTTTTCATAGTTTTAAGGGTTTTTTTTTTTTAATAAGTTTCAAAGTCTTTGTATAAATGCGTATCCTGTTAAAACATTTTGATTTGAAATTGATAAAAATGACTGTTAACTTTGAAATCTTAAAGGACCTATTTAGTTTTTACTTTGATAGATATTAAAAAATAAAATAAAGTGCTGCATAAGATGAATGTTATATACCCAGTTCCCAGTTCGAAATTGTTTTGCTTTTTTTTTTTTGTTCTGCCTATGCAAGTTAGTCCTGGATAAATGTTTTTGTTTCATGCAGCTTGATGACGGGGAACTTCAACATTATTATTCTTGATGATTTGACTCAGGCATTTCATTTTTTTTTTTTTATCATGTGACAGGTGCAACAAAACATTTACTTAAAAAAAAAAAAAAAAAAAGCACTAGAATCATTTTGCTTTTACAGTCATGTTCACCTTGTAGTCTACATACTCAGGATATGCCCAAAAAAAACGTCACTGTATTGCATAAGCCGACATTTGCAGCTTGAAAGAAGGTTTTTGATATAACTTATTCACTCAGTGTTTTTTGTCAGTATTTTTTATATATTGGGTCCTCCATTTCTCACATTTTCTGTGGACCGTTATGTAAGTATGCTTTTTTTTTTCCATGAGCAAAATAAGTTGCAGGCCATTTTTTTTTTTTTTTTTTTTACTACACTTGCTTGTTTAAACTGAGTCAGAAAACAATCACTGGAAAACTAATATGCTGTATGTCACTGCAAGAGGTAAAGATTCATTTAGTATGGCTGTCTCCTTTTGGAGATGTTTTTTGTTAAAATGGACAGACCTGTTGGACATTGATACCTCTTCGTTGTTCGGATGTAGTCAGTGCATTTAAAGCTCCTCTCCTCTGTTCAGTCAGTGTCAGCCATCATGTTGCTGCCAATGACTTCCAGCAGGCTTCTGTAGCCAAAGAACATATGTCTGCTTTGTCTCTGAGATTCTTCTTATTACGTTTTTACACATCATTATATAGGCTGACTTTACTTCTGAACCTGTTTTGTTAAATGATGAATAAAAGCAGATATTTTTAACTTGTGTGTTCAATCTCCCTGTTTTAATGAGTCACATCTCACACTGATTCCTTTCACGTTCATTTGTCGTTGGAGATCTGACAGTTCCATTCCACGCGCCGTTCTTCCCGGCTGCTGCCATTGACAACCCTCTCCACCAATCATTTCACAGACAGCGTCGTCTTATCCAATCACAAGACGCGTTGTTTGAATGTGGGCGGAGACTAAAATACAAACTGTTCTGGCTACATTCACTCTGCTACACTGGAAAACTGGAAAAAATTGGCTCGGCTAGAGGTTACAAATACGTATTTTATGCTTTCAACGTGCAAAGATGGTATAACTGTTGTTTTACTCAAACCTTAAACGTCGGCAGTCCTGTCACCGGCACCGTTTCCTCTAAAAACGGCGTCAGTCTTAACCAGCTAGCCACCTGTTGATGCCGTCCAACGTCCTTGTTTACTTTTAGCTAGCTTAGCTGTGCTAAGTTTTTTTTGTTTTAATGACCCATGGCTAAAACGTGGCGGTTTTTAAAGAGTAAGTTGTCGTTTTTGTACCTTTAGAGCGAGTTACACGACTTGTAAATGTTGCCCGAGCAGCTTAAGGTGAACTTCATCAAGTCCAAATGAAGTGATGATTAGCAGGAGGTCGACATGCATTTATTATCAGTCCACTGGTTGAAGATGGGAAAAGACGTCACCCAGGATGTGGTTAGTCTGAAGAATCTCTTTTGACTGAAGGAAAAGTGGGAGAGAAAAACTGAGGTGAGTTAACAGCTCGACATAAACACTCCCTCTAACCCAGATACGAGTAGCCACCGCTCCACCCCTACCTACAGAGTAAACCTAGAAACATAAGTTGAGGACACTATAATGGTCCTTTTCTTATGATTTCCTCCACGGTAGCCCCTTAAAGAGTCAACCAGAGGATCATGCTCTGATCACCCGGTTTTACAAGACTGCAGACAGCTGATGCTCCTCTGTCCCAGTCACTTTTTTGCCAGGAAAGTGTGATGGCTGAGAGACGTGCTGCTGGTAGTCTGAGCCCATCTACCCCCATCTCTAAGTCAAGAGAACAGGATGTGAGTCTAGTTGAGTGGCAAATTGAAGCGACAACTTGTACATCACCTTACATCATGTCTCCTGCTGCTACATATTAAATGAGAGGGGAAGCAACACTTATCCCACATCTCCAAAACATAGATTAATTAAAGTGGGGGTTGGGATCAAGCCCAGCTGATGGTGGACAAGAGCAGAGTACATCCTGGACAGGGTGGTAGTTTGTCATAGGACTGATATTTAAATACAGAAAACACAGGCTGACACAGGGAGAACACGTAGACTTCAAACAGACTTCAATCAGGCTCGAACCCAGAACCTTGTTGCTGTGAGGTGACAGTGGTAACCACTATACAACCATGCTACTGTAAATTAAAGAATATATTTACAATGTTAATTACATTAGTTCACATACATTTGATGGTCAGTTGTAAATATTAGATGTAAATAAAGTCTGTGCTGCAATCTTTGTTTGTCAGGAAGCATGAAATCAGATTTAATGTTTCCACCTCTTGTGCATTTTACAGTAAGCTATAAAGTTTAAACAAATAACTCATAAATAATAATCTGCTCTCACACCCTCACCCTCAAACACACACACCTCATCAACACGTTTGCATTTCATTCTGTTCAGTCTGTTTCAGTCAGGGTTGGGCCATCAGACATGGAGACCATTTCTTTGAGGAAGAAGGTGGGCTGTGTGCGTCAGGAGAACGCCTGCCTCACGGTAGATGATGCACAGCTCATCAGTGATCTTGATGCGTTGCCGTATGAATTGACCACCTCCAGATCTCAGGTATGACAACCCACACATCTGATGTGTATGAATAAAATATCTGCATTCACAAAACACAAAGCGCATGTCTACTTCTTAATTTTTTCCTGTATATGACTACAGTGTGAAATCAAAATTTTTTTTGTTAATGAAAATAATCTTCACTGAAAATTTATATATATATATATATATATATATATATATACACACACACACACACAAAAGCAGAGATCATAATGGAGCCTTTTAATGTGTTTAATACTTTTTCTATTTTTAGCTCCACTCCAGAGGCTCCAGGGTCGGGGTTAAAAACAGTGTGGCAGTCATGAGTGAACAGATTCGTCAGCTTGAAGCAAAGCTGGAGGCTCAAGCCAAAGAACTAAAGTAACTTCATGACCTAAACATTTGCCTCTTTAGCTATTTTTATTCTATTTTTTTCAGTTGTAAAGTGGAAATTGCTTATTCGTATTTTCATATACAGTGGTCCCTCGTCTAATGCAAGAGATAAAGTAGTAGTAACTATATATTTATTTTGTTTTTTTAAACCTTTGTAAACCCTCCCCACACCCTTATAAACATTCCCATGCCTGATTTTTTTTTTTTTTTTAGGCTAGAAATTTCTTGTTTAACCGTAAAAATAATTAATATTCTTTAAAAATAAAAATACGTGTAGGCCGCTGAATCCTGCGATATAATTTTACATAAACTAGCCACAAAAACCGCGATGTATGTGAGAGGTGAAGCACGATATGGCGAGGGATCACTGTGCACCGGGCACTGATTTGGGGTAAGATTATATAATGTACATAATATTTCCTATAGACTATTAGTTCCTCTGTTTCTGAGTTTTGTTCTGTGATAGGGTTGATTGGGGCTTTTGATTATTTAAATTTTACTTTTTCATTCTTATTCTTAAGTATTGTTTTAACATCTATTTAGACCTGGTATTAACATTCTAACAACATGTTCTTGTGTTTCCCAGGGCAGCAGAGCTGAGGGCTGAGTGTAGCCATGAAGCAGCCGCACACAATGACATCGTGCTGGCGACTCTCACTGAAGAGCTGAGTGCAGTCAGAGAAGAACTGGACAACAAGACAGCACTGGGGAAACGGTATTTAGGGAATTTATCTGGACTTAACTTCCCCACATTCATCTAATTACTTTGTACACTACAGTTTACATTTCACCACATTACCTCTAACATGAGTAACAGAATCGTCTGAAATGGATCTGCTGCTTTACTTTGGCCTCAAGCTGAGATGTAACCAGATATCCAGTGTTTAAACTGCTTTCACAACATGATAAAATAACCATTTTAGTACTGTCACTTACAGGGCTGAACAACAGAGGAACCAAGCACTGGAAAATGCAGAAAAACTCAAAGATGCTTTCAAGGATTACAAGGCCACCATTTCCATTAAACTTCAGCGGGTAAATTTAATTCTCATGAATATTGTAATTAAACACATTTTTATTAACTAATATAACATTTTTGCAGCATGTTGATGACTAAATGTGTTTTTTAAGGTGATGGAGAGTGAGCGCACACTGAAAGAGAGTCTTATTGAGTCTGACAGAGAAAAAGAAGAGCTGGAGATGAAGTGCACAGTGTTGCAGAGAGAAAAAGCAGAGCAGAGCCAAATAATCAGGTGGAAATAACTATACTATTGTGTCTGTAACATTGTTTTAAATATTTTCTATTTATTTGTGGACAAAAACATGTTGAGTGCTAATTTATCATCAATCGCATTTATCCACTGAGCACCACATTCTCCATTTTTCACAGCCAACTGAAAGAGGAGGTGAGGCAGGCAAAGAGTTCAGCCGCTGAGAACTCGGAGCTCCAGGCTCAGCTGGAGGACACCAGACGTAGGGCTTCACTTCTGGAACGGCAGCTTGCAGAGCGAGGAGCTGAGTCCAGAGACTTGGCCTCTGTGCGCAGGGAGCTAGAAGACCTCCGGAAACTGACCCAGAACCAGGAGCAGAGAGTGGCCCAGAGCCATAGAGAGGCTCAGCAGAGCCAGACAGAGCTGTCCAGTCTGGAGACCATACTGGGGCTGCTGCATCTACGAGAGGTGGTAAAACATAGATACATACAGTAGCTTTGTCAGTGCTAGTCGCATGATCTTATGAGATCACCCACCATGTTTAACCCACTCATTAGTTTGGCCATTAGTTTACTATTATCTATGTTGTTGTAACTTCAGGGTGCTGTAGGGCCACTGTGTGCCAGGCCTTGCATGTTGCCCCCAGTGGACTATTCAGGAACTGTACAACTACTGAAGCTAAAGCAAGGTAACACTGACTATGTATTATGTGTGTGTGTGTATATTACCAATTTTTCTTTTTACTTTTGTGTTAATATAGTGAATAAAACAGAAATTGATTGATATAAAAAGTTCAGTTTCCCTGCAGGTGAAGGTTACCAGCAGCTGCTGCGGGTGCTGCAGTCGACGGAGGCTGAGCGAACAAAACAAAGCAGCCTGGTGGAGCGGCTTCAGGAGCGTCTGAGCAGAGCCCAGGAGGAGATCTCCTCCCTGAACAGCTCCATGGCACAGAGAGCCTCCCATTACCAAAACCTCCACACAGAGCTGCTGGACAAAGTCAGCCAAGCCACAGACACAGAGAAAGGAAGTAACTTCTTTTTGCTTTGAAGATATTTATCAGTCCTCACAGGTTGTTGCACTCAACAGCTTTTTGTTTTTCTGTCTATTTTAACTCAGTTGAAGAGAAAAGGTGCTCGTGTGGCTGCGCTGGAGAAACAGTTACAGGAGAAGAGTTCAGCCTACAGTCAGGCAGCACTGAAAAACACTGAGCTGGAGAATCAGTTGCTGGTACAACATACACTCACACATATACATATGGTCACCTGCTAAATTGTTGAGTTTTGGTCGCAACCTCTTCTGACATAAGCAGTTAACGCCTTTCTTTATCTAATTACAGGAGAAGACCAACAGTCTTCAACATTACCAGTCGATGATGACCAAAAAGCAAAGAGAGTATCAACAGTCTTTGGACAAGTGTAAAAAATCTCATGCTCAACTATGCACGGAGCAGCAGCACAGAATAGAAATGGTGATATTCTTTTTTCTGACTCAGTGTAAATTCACTGCAGCACCATGTTACCGTCAAGTTGATGTTTATTCTAATTTACCATTTATTGTTCCATTAGCAGCAGCCATCAAGAGTGACTTTAGTTACATTTACACCATATTTAGCGCAGAAAGGCTTTTCTTAAATTGGCATTACTTGCACTAACTGTACTTTCTCTGTCGTGCAGTTGCAGTTGTCTGTAAAAGAGGCCCAGTCTCGGGTGCTGGAGTTGGAACAGGATCTTTGTTTACTCCAGACAGAGAGAGACAAGGCTCAGGAAGCTGTTCTCTTGCTTCAGACCACCGTGGAACAACTTAAACAAGTAAGGACACTTTTATGTACGATCTCAAGCAAACCACTTTTAAAAAATGTTTAAAGCTACAGCAAAATAAGTGATTTAACCCAGGAACGTTAAGTATTGTGCTGTTTGTATTTACATAATTTAATCTAATTTCAGGAGAAGCAGGTTGAAGTGAAACACAGTGAAGAAATACTGCATAGTTTCAAAGAGCAGGCGGCTCTGTCTGCCACCAAGGTTTGTATTATCGTAATGCAAAGAATGCATTATGATAAACAATTACCAATAAGTAGTGTAAACTATAGAATAATATATTCCACCACAGCCATCAGCATGCACCGTCTAACACTTCTGTCTGTATATCAGGTGTGTGAGCTGCAGTCGTCTCTGTCAGCATGTAGAGAGGAGCTGACCTCACACCTGCAGCAGATGGAGGAGGTGAAGACCAACTATGAGAACGAGCTGCACAAGAACAATGACAAGGTACTTTGTTGTACATGAGACGGGGATGTTGCGACTGTTGTAAAGAAATAGAAGACCGTATCTTTGCTCTTCTCCTCAGATCTCCTCCCTTCAGGAGAAGCTTCACAGCAGCCACGTGGACTGTCAGAGGTCCAATGAACAGAACCTTCAGCTGCAGCTTTCTCTCCAGCAGCAGACGACCATGTTGACTGACAGCACCACTCGTATCTCTGAACTGGAGGAGAGCCAGAGCCAGCTGCAGAGACAGGTAGGATAGATTTAAAAGATTAGGATAACTTGAAAACGTACACCTTCATTTATGAGCCACTGTTTTATTTTAAAATTGGGACTGGTGACAGTAACAGGACTACACTTGGTTTGTTTAAATTCTATGTTTTTTTATTTATATTTAAGTAATATGTTAACAGAGATGGTGTTGGTAAATAAATGTATAAATTGGTTAAATTGTAGGTTTTTTTTTTTTTTTTTTTTTTAAACAATATTTTATTAAGTTTTTACATTTAAGAAAAACATACAAATAACAATGACCACACTAATAGCAATAATGTATAAATGTATTATACAAACAATCAAAATAAACTAATAATAATAATATTGTGTAGGTTTGTTACAAAAGCTTTTTAACTCAGTGACATTGTCTTAACTGGGGGATTTAATTCCCTCTTTAGTAACTTGATTGCTAACACAAACATTAAGTGAACTTGATTTGTGTCACATCATCATCTTATCTGAAAAGCACTTCCTAATTTGTGTTGTTTTTATTTTGTCCGCATGAAATCCAAACAAATTAAGATAAAGTTATGTGGTAATGTGACTTGTTTCCTGAGTGATTTCATTTGATGTAACCAGAGACTTTTTGATCACAAACAAGCTGCAGGGCTGTTTATGTCACTTGAGTATCACAGTTTTTCAGTGATACAACACCACAACATTCAAATCTCCTGCACTGTACTGTGGAAGCTCCTGATCCACCATAACAGCTCTGACACGTCTTAGTGTGGGCATGGAGCATCTGGTGGTGTCCTGTGGTGTCCGGCAGCAGGGTTCTTGGGTCCTACAGGTTTGCGGGGTGATGTTTCCATGGATCTGGTTTGTTCTGGGTAGTTTGGAGGCTGTGTGTCACCTTGATCCATTTCTTAGCTGTTTCCATGGCGCTGAAGGGGATGCTGCTGTCAGGGAACGTCATTGTAACGATGTGTGTTTGGTCTGAAACAATGTTTAGGTTGCTTGTAACTTCCAGATGAATGTCAGGCCCCAGAGCATTGCATTATAACGAACAGAACATTGCAATGAAACAGTATTTTTAATGTTGTGGCTGATTTGTCATCTGCCATCTCATCAATCATCTGACTGATGAGGTAGCTGAAGTTCTCTGAATTGAATGAAACCAGGTTGAGATAATTTTTGTTTTGTGGCATAGAGCATTATCTTCCTGGAAGTAGCCAATAGATCAGAGGTGTCAAACTCATTCCACAAAGGGCCATGTTGCTGCAGGTTTTTGTTCCAACCAGTCAAGATCACACAGTTTGACCAATCAACTGTGTGAAGACTGAGATCAGTTAATTAAATGAATCAAGTCTGCTGTGCTGCTGCTTGGTTGGAACAAAAACCTGCAGCCACACGGCCCTTTGTGGAATGAGTTTGACACCTCTGCATTAGATGATAAACTGTGACACCAGCTTGTGTTGTCGACCAAGTGTGCTGAGAAAACTTTTCCACACACTATTACACCACCACTTGTCTGTGCAGGTTGGTTTTATTGATTCTGACTTGACATCTGCCGCCTCAGATAAAATCCAAAATTCATTAGACCAGTTTATGTTGAACATCGGCTGAAGTTCATTACAATCAGGTTCGATTAATCATCTGTTTCTGCAGTGGCTATGTTTTTCCCAGCGGATGCGTGTGGTCTCAAACATCTTAGTAGCAAAGATCAGACATTTTACTGAGATTTTACATAACACAAATACATAATGAGCAGACTGTAGTCTAACGTGCACTTTTGCTAAATACTGCTATATATATATATATACCCTCTACATACATAGACAGATTAATTGTTTACTTGTCATTGTATAACTGTTACACAACTAAATTGAGTTTCCAACAATCTGTCACTCATTTATGTCACTAAATAGAAACAAATAAGATCTTATTGTGGTATACATCCTTGCTTGAGGGGCATGTTTCAAGCTTGTGATTTCGTTATAGTTCAGTGCATTTTAGCTGTTGTTTGTACTTTCTGCGCCTCACAACAAATAGAGGACAATGGTCTCCATTCAGTGAACAGAGCTGGAGAGGGACAGTAATATGGAGCCTCTCTGTAGGCAAGTGGCTTTAGTGTCTTTTTGACTTTTTGCCCTCAGGATCTCTCCAGTTTCATAATGTTGAACTGAATTCTTTGCATGAATTGGACATCCAGTTTGTGAACCCCGATGTTATGTCTTTGTGAAGGTGTCAAGTCTGGAACAGCAGCTGGAACGAGCCCGGGCCTCTCTGCAGGACGAGGTGAGGAACCGAGACCAGGACGTCCAGCAGAGAGACGAAGAGCTGCAGGAGATGAACCAGCACAACACTCAACTGTCCGAGTCTGTCACGTAAGACCACCTGCACATACAGCTGAGGAACAAAGAAAACAAACAGAATTTTGAGTTCAAAGCTGTCCACAAGTGTGATAAGTACTAAAATAACACTGCTTATTTACTATATATAACACCAACATAATGAAATCCCAAAGGTTTGTACAAAGAGTGTTGCTGCAACTGTTTAGTTCTGTTTGTATGAAGCTGTTGGCTGTTTCCTCTGACCTGCAGCAAGGGCAATCAAACGTCTCAACAGTCTTATGATTAAACCACGTCCCATTTGTCTGTAGGCATGAAGCAGCCCTCCCCTTCCCCACCAATGTGTATATATAAATAATGCTCTCACTTCTTGTAGACTGGGAGACGAAGAGAAGAAGCCTGGTGTGACTGGAGTTACTACAGTCTGTAGAGCTTCTAGTTACTTGCATTTTTGTGAGGTTGTTGAAAGAATAGTGTGCTGGTTGCTCAAAATAGTTCTTTGTTCAGCTGTATTTAGCTTCTCTGATAGTTTTGGAGGATTTCGCTGCTCTTTAATTTGCTCTAAGACAACGAATGGGAGCCATGCTCACATTAAGGTGGGAGACTGTAGTGTATGCATGTGCTGCTCCACATGTTGCAGTTCTAACTAGATTACATTGCGTGTTTTTGCTGCATCTATGCTTTATGTGGAGGTCTGTTTTGTGTCTGTTCCTTGTGAAATCATACTTATTATGTTTGCATATGTTTCTCTCTTTGCAGCCATCTGTCAACAGAGATGGTAAAGTGTCGCGGGGAGCTGGTGTCTAAAGAGTCAGAGCTGCAGCGTCTGAAGAAAGATATTGCTGTGAAGACTTCTCAGCTCAGTTCTATGGAGGAAAGTCTGCAACACACAAAGAACCAGCTCAACAGCAAGACTGACATGGGTATGATACCAAAGCTGTCTTAATGTCAGTTATTTTCATTTAATTTTGCAGAGGTGGTTGCATTAGCTCTTAATCCTTCATCTGACAGATTCACACTCACAACTCAACTGTTGCTTTAGTCTTATTTGTTTTGTGTCCTTCTTTTCCTTGGCAGTCATGGATCTGGAGGAGAAGCTCCATCGCTGCGAGGCAGACCGGCTCAACTGCGTGCAGCACGTCCAGATTCTGGAGGGACAGCTGCAGTTGGTGAGGGGAGAACTGGCTGACACTCTGGATCAACTGCAGGAACTCAAGGACATCCTGCAGAGGACACAAACCATTGCAGATGAGAGGCAAGCGTCAGTGGAAAAACTGACTGTCCAGCTTAGGTGAGGAAACGCCCTCATGTATAATATTGCTCTGCACTCAGGGACAAAGGGACAAGAGGCGGAGATGGAGAACACGTCCATGTGGTGTTGCCTAGATAAAATCCTGTGCTGTCATCTGAATCATCTGTTTCAAACAATATCCATGCCGTTCATATGGTTCCCAAACATGTAACAAGACCCAAGCACAGCCCCTCGGCCTGTAATGGTTCCTGTTTCTCTCCCACTCTGACGACAATATGTCGTCTACACAATGAACTGGCTCATTTTTATTGTCATGAACATTTTTATGAGGAAATCCTGTTGATGATGTAATGATATGAATTACTGTTGTTTATTTTTTTTAACGTTATTTTTCTGATTAGAATTTATTTTACTTGTCATGAACTGTGTTGTGAGTGACTGACACATAATGTGGTTTTTGATGTATTATATCCTGTTTAAAGACACACTGAAAAAGAGAATGACTGTACATTTCAATCAAATACATTGTGCGACGTTGTACATCAAGCACTGAAATGGGCGTAAATGTCATGGCTGATTGAATAATTTCCCTGTTTAAAAGAGGAAAAAAACACAATTAGTCACTTGGTCTGTGACGGTTAGATTCTCTGTGATGTTGTCATTGTGCAGAATGGGCACAGAAAGCGTAGCTGTGTTAACAACAGCTCTTGTGATCTAGGTTGTAGTCATGAGTCCCTTTTCACACAAAAAGGCACTGAAATTAGTTCAGTCCACCCACATTCAAACCCAAACCAAAGGTCAGTCTAAAAATATTCACCAAAAAAATTCCCCAAATCACATTCCCCGTGCTTGGCTTTGCTACAATCAGACTCAGTTAGAGAATATTCCTAATACTGTCTTCACATTTATCTGTGTGTTATTCAGATATCTGATAAAGTGTTTAATAAAAGTGTGTGTGTGTGTCTGTGGCTTGACAGTGAGACCCAGAGGGAGTTGGAAGACAGAACTCATGAGGTCTTAGACATGGACAATGCACTGAAGGAGAGACAGGGGGAGCTCCAACAGAGAGCACAGCTGGTACAAGTCACGACAAACCAGCACATTTCATTTCATCTCCAGTGTGTTTTACTATGATCGCTCTGACTCTAACTATCACCTTACTGTTATTCTCAGCTGGTCCAGCTGGACGTGGCGATCAAAGAGCACAAGCAGGAGATGGAGAGGAAAGTGGAGTCTCTGCAGCAGACGCTTGTAACCAGAGAGACGGAGCTGAGAGACGTACAGAGGGAGCTCACAGACAGAAGCATGAAGGTCAGGAGCAGTCACAGAAAACCAGGGCAAAACACGTGAAACACACTCACCTCGGCCTCAATAGACGTTTAACCAACAGATATGGCAAGAAACAATAGTTTGCTCAAGAGCCTGCAACAATGGGTGATTCTGATGCCAGCGGTTAGTATTATCTCTCCACTGTAATACTACATACTATATATATAAAAACCTTATACTGGCAGCTTTAAACTTTATAGGCAACAAAACTTGACAAGAAGATAAAGGTCTGTCATAAACATTTACACCCTTTGAGTTGTTATTACAGTTACATCATTTATGATAATGAAAAAATGATAAATATTAACAAAACATTTTCTTAGTTTTCTAATTATAAGATTAGAATTAGAAGTTAAATACCGCTGTAGTATAAAAGCCATTCATGAACATGAAATGTAAATTTAAATCACAAAAAGTCATAAAAGTCCATTAAAATCCATCTCCTCACAACTATCCTCTCTGCCAACACTCAGACTGTGTCCACGTTCTTAAACTGTCTCTACCATTATGACTCCTCCTAAAAGGCACCGTGTCTGCACACATCTTAACTCTGAAGAGCTTTTTACAAAGCTGCTGGGAGAAATCCTGATGTACGAGAAGGGGTGGGGTTAACTCTGCTGTTATTGATTGGTCGACAATTAAATGAACCACCTAAGTGCTTTCATTAACAATTAAATTAATATGTAGTTAAAAACATGATTGTGTTAATAAATGAAATGTGTGCAGTGTTTTGTCAATATGGCCCCTGGTTACTATCAGCTTTAATTTGAGATCAGAGGAACAGACATTATTAAACACTAAACCAGGATAATACAGATGTTTGCACACGCTGTGTTTGCATTTATTCTGTGTACCTATAATTATCTAGTGTCATATTATGAGTTTATTTTTCACTCAGCTGAGACGAGACACAGTACGTTTCATTGTAGATCCGATCAGACTGTGTGCGTGTGTGTTCCTACTGACTGACTTAAGGTTTGGTTAAGGTTAGGGTCAGGTTTAGATAAAGGTTAGGCAAGTGGTACCAATAAATGGGATCTCTAGGGTTTCCAGGAAAGTCTCCAGGAAATGAATAGAAATCAAAGAAATGTCCCCACAAGGCATGAAAACAAACGTGTGTGCGTGTGTGTGTGTGTGTGTCTTAGGAGTCGCAGCTCAGCCAGCAGGTCTGTGTGTGTCAGCAGAAACTTCAGACTGTGCTACAAGAGCTTGAAGAAAGTCAACTTCACTGTGAGGCTTTGACCAGAGAGCTGGACTCCACCAAGCTGCAGATCCACGAGAAGGTACAGCTGAAGTACAGTTTAACACTGAAACTGTTCAGTGCATGACCTGGGGATGGAGGTGAAACGTCATAGATGTTGTATTCTATCTGCTAACTGAGTTTGTTCTCATTAATGATACCTGCAGAGATTCTCAAATATCGAAATACTATGATTTTTTTCATATAGAAATAGCGAAATAAGCAAATGAATAACATGTTAAATGTGACTGTTTTCACTGTGCACGTGAACTTTACTGCTACACCACCAATGGTTCCTGCATGACATGTATGTGTGTGTTTTCAGGAGGTCCGGCTGTGTGGCATGGAGGAGGAGCTGGCTCTGAAGGAGGCACGTTGGCTGCAGTCGGAGGTCAGGCTGCAGAGCATGGTCACCACTTTAGAACAGGAGATGGAGCTGGAGCGGGAGCAACACAACAAGGAGGTACAGTAGCTACTGAGGCTTCAAAACTGATGTCGGTGTCATCTGTCGAATGCAATAAATCAATTTTTTATAACAGAGACAAGTTAACTGTCACATTTCAGTTTGGAAGATTCAAGCTTAAACTTTAAACTTGACTTTTTTTTATTTTTTATTTATCAAAGTCACCAATGAAAGACAAATCACTGGTGTTTCTGAGCAACTTTGAAACGTTTTGCTAAACTTGGCTCCTGCTCAAGTCTTAGTGTCTCAGTTTATTATCTTGTAAAGTTGTGATTTCATAATATCACGATACAATAAGACCTTGTTCAACTTTCAGGTTGACTTGAGAGATGATAAAGGTCTTGTGGGTTTTTGATCAGTCTCTCTAGTCATCACTTTTTGTTCTCATGTCTGTTACTGTCTGATTTCTTTTCCTCTTTTGTATTTTTTTTAAAAAGTCATCAACACTGGAACTTCCTTACTTATTTTCTTTCAGTTTCTCCCACACACACACCGCTGACATCATCTTACTTCCTCCTTTTTGTGATGGAGCTCTTGTTTGCTCAATTGTTCGGATGCAGCCTAGGCTGCTTTTTCAGAAGGGAGTGGATTATATTTTTTATTAGATAGCACATCGGAAGTCAATCAAGCAAATTACAGCCAGAGTGCCAAATCCACATAGCGGAAGCTCATGCATCAGTTCCAGTTCAACTGGTGTTTTTCTAACCTTCAAAACAAATTTGTCACTGCAGTCTGTTTTCCTTCCCCAGCTGGAGTCTCTGCAGCAGACTCGAGGTCAGCTCCTCAAAGTCTCTGAGCAGATCTCCTCCAGCATGCGCACTTCCCAAGAGCAGCTCACCGCCAAGCTTGAGCAGAGCCAGACCCAGCTGGAGCAAACCCAAGCCACGTTGGACCAGACTAAGACGGAGTTGGATCGCATGCGTAACAGAGCCAGTCAGCTCCAAACACAGTTAGACCAGAGCCAAATCCAGCTCCTTCAGAGTAAAACGCAGCTGGAGCAGAGCAGGAGTCTGTATGAGCAGAGCAGAGCGCAGAACGGTGACCTCTGTGTTCAGCTGGAGCAGCTCAGAGGTCAGTTTAATCAGGCCAGAGTCCAGACTGCACAGCTCCAGGCTCAGCTGAGGGCCTGTGAGAAGTCCATGGAGACGTCTACAGAGTCCATTCTCATCAAGGTGCAGTTTTTAGAAGAAAGTCATCAATGTTGCCGTAAAGTACTTTTGATTATCAATCGACTATCACGCTTTTGTTCTCGTCTTATTGCAGGAGTCTGAAGTGACGCGTCTTCAAGCCAGGATCTCGAGCCTGGAACGAGCTGCAGACCGCCACAACCTTTACAACCATGCCCTCTCTCTCCCGGCTCTGCACAAATTCACACAGTCCTCCGACCGCTCTTCCTCTGCTCACTCTTCTCCTCCCTCCACCCAAAAACTTCAAACGACTATCCCTTCTCCAACACACGCTCACTCAATTCGTCTCCACTCTCCGACACACGCAGAGAGTCGATCATCACCCACAGCTCACACATACCTTCAGTCCACCTCTGGCCTGTCTGATAGCCACCAAACCTGCCATCTGCTGCAGAGCAGTGGCGTCGATTTCTCCCTGGACCTTCCTCCGAGCTTGAAGGAAACACTGAAGGAGGCTTTGAACAAGCAGCCGTGGGAATCGTCCTCCTCCTCCTGCTCCTCCATCTCCCCTGTCCCACATAAAGTCGACCACAGCTGGCAGGGTCTTAGTGTAACAGAGTCCATGGTAACCTCCGACCTCTCCTTCAACCCCCTCACATACATGGTGGACAAACAGGAGGAGGCTGCCTCAGTGCCGGGGGGAGACAGTGATCAGTTTAGTGATTTGAGGAATGAGTCGGTGTCCGCTCAGGTGGACGAAGAGAAGGAGGTGGACATGAGTACGCTGACGGGGATGCTGAGGTTCGTTAATCAGACGCTGGCCATGCAGGACGACCCGTCTTTATGGGGCTCCACAGTGTTGACACAGAGCTGATGCCTCACAATCCAGGTAAAATCATCACAACTATACATTATAATACACAACTGAAATTAGTCATGTCAGTCAATCACCTGATCAGCGGGAACTATACTGGCCAATGTTTTGATCATTTTCAAGCAGCAAATATTCACAGATTCACAAAGTGAGTCACAGGTTTGGCCGTGGGACATTCATAAATTAAACTATTAATCAGAGCTATTGGCACAGTTGTCACATCTAATGATCATAAAAGGCGGCTAGAGAGGCTTTCCGGGTATGTTTATGGTCACGGAAAACTGATAAGTATATACACTCACCGGCCACTTTATTAGGCACACCTGTCCAACTGCCCGTTCACGCAAATTTCTAATCAGCCAATCACTTGGCAGTAACTCAATGCATGTAGGCATGTAGACATGGTCAAGACGCTCTAGGGTTTACAGAGAATGGTTCGAAAAAGTGAAAATATCCAGTGAGTGGCAGGTCTGTGGGCGAAAATGCCTTGTTGATGCCAGAGGTCAGAGGAGAATGGCCAGACTGGTTCGAGCTGATAGAAAGGCAACAGTAACTCAAATAACCACTCGTTACAACCAAGGTATGCAGAAGAGCATCTCTGAACGCACAACACGTCGAACATTGAGGCAAACGGGCTACAGCAGCAGAAGACCACACCGGGTGTCACTCCTGTCAGCTAAGAACAGGAAACTGAGGCTACAATTCACACAGGCTCACCGAAATTGGACAATAGGAGATTGGAAAAACGTTGCCTGGTCTGATGAGTCTCAAATTCTGCTGCGACATTCGGATGGTAGGGTCAGAATTTGGCATCAACAACATGAAAGCATGGATCCATCCTGCCTTGTATCAATGGTTCAGGCTGGTGGTGGTGTAATGGTGTGGGGGATATTTTCTTGGCACTCTTTGGGCCCCTTAGTACCAATTGAGCATTGTGGCAACACCACAGCCTACCTGAGTATTGTTGCTGACCATGTCCATCCCTTTATGACCACAGTGTACCCATCTTCTGATGGCTACTTCCAGCAGGATAACGCCATGTCATAAAGCTCGAATCATCTCAGACTGGTTTCTTGAACATGACAACGAGTTCACTGTACTCAAATGGCCTCCACAGTCACCAGATCTCGATCCAATAGAGCACCTTTGGGATGTGGTGGAACGGGAGATTCGCATCATGGATGTACAGCCGACAAATCTGCAGCAACTGCGTGATGCTATCATGTCATCATCATGAATCTATGCCACGAAGGATTAGGCAGTTCTGAAGGCAAAAGGGGGTCAAACCCGGTAGTAGCAAGGTGTACCTAATAAAGTGGCCAGTGAGTGTATATCTCTGTAACTATATATGTGCATATCTCTCCAGTATCCTGTGATATGTGATCCTTTTGGTGTATTGGATGTAAATAAATTATAAGCTTTATACTGATGCTATTTATTTTAGCATCGGTATAAATTTAGGTTAAATGTTATTAAAGGTACGAGTAGAGTTGAAAGCTGCATTAGATTTTAAGAATTCTTCTGTAATGTTAAATATACAACACTAGCAATAATCAAAGGCACTTATTCATTGGAAATTAAAACTAAAACAATCAGCTAGTCTGTTAATATATGCATAGGAGATTGTAGCGTTACTAACTTACGATAAATAACGTATTTATGGTATTTTTCTTTTTGTAGAGGGACGTGGAGCTGAGATGTCATGAGAAGAAATGTTTACATCGTCACCTGTGTGTCTGTGTACATGAACTACATTTCAAAACCTTCTGACCTCCTGGTGTATTTTTTAATAAAGCTGGATCATAGTCCAAGGTAAAGGATAAACTCTGGATCTGTCCAGTTTAAACGACCACTGATCCGCTATAATGTTGTTTTATATAAATGTAGCATTTGTATTTCATGTCGTGTGTCTCCAGTAATATTTATCTATTTTTACACCATTTTCAATAAGCTACATGAATAAAATGTTTGGTTTTTTTTTACGTCTTAAGTACTTTGTCTGTTCTTGATGTGAATCTCCACTTTCACTAACTTGTGTTTGGATGTTCCCATGATGTTGTGACTGCGTAACCAGGACAACTGAGCTGCTTCCCGTCCAGAGGAGGAATTTTTGGATCAGCACTGTGGAGGGGGTCATGCGGAGCATAATAAAAGACTGAATTCGCGGGGCTAAGTGGATTTAGCGCGCTCATGTGGTTACATAACAAGAACATCAGACCTGTTTGGTCTCTGGATAGCTTTTGGAGTTTGGCACATTTAGGCTCTTTGTGCTCATCAGTTTAAGTGCTAGTTCGATTATTTCCATAATGTTGAACAGTGGTTTATAGATTAAAGGAAGCAAACCTGTTAGTTTGACATCTTCAGAGGATGAGTGCTGAATGTTTTTTGATAACATGTAAGGGCAGTTGTCTATCACATTGTTTGATAACTGAAGTGCAAAAACAATTGCACAACCTTAAAACCAGATTCTAAGTTTGAGACTGCTTTATTTCTCTCAGGAAGTTAAAATCTCAGTCAAAAGCCCACGTATGTATGTTGCTACAGTGAGGAGGCTTAGCTTTGCCCTGACATCATGTTACTGCACCTGGCCAAGATAAAAACTAAAACCCCAAACTGATTCCTGCCTCTTCACTGGTAACAGCTGCAGCTTTAAGTCTTATGTGATTTTGTAGACGCAATATCTCAGAATCACCTCAAGGGAATCTTTTCACATTTGGTGGAAATGTTCACATGGACTCAGGGATGCACTGATTAGACTTTAGTCACTGTGATCTCACTAAATCTGTTTTTGGTTTTTAATGTAGTTGAAGCAAAAAGCCACTGGGCCTTTTTCACCTTCATCCAAGAGTCTTGTTCAGTTCTGACACAGTGGTGGATTCACTGAATGTATCATCTGTGAGGTGGACACAAGGTGTAAAAACAGCTGCTGTGGAGCTCAGGTATTTTTGACGGTAGCTGTTAGTCACTAAACATCACTGGGGAGCTTCTGGTTATTGTAACAACAGCTGTTAAAGTCATCTGAGATTAAATGGCCACACTTGTTCTCCTCCTCTGTTGAGAGATGGTTTCACTCCCCTCTTAAATTGTCAATCTTCTGTGTCCAAGATGTCTACATCTGAGGCTTTCAGATGTAGGTAGACAGCTGAGTCCTGGTCTGAGGAGTTTGACCTTCTGTATTGAGGCATGTGTTTGTCTGGCGTTTGTTATATTGCCCAGATGTAGAAGTCATTGCAATCCTCCTTGCATTCTTGGGATGAACCGGTATGTCTGTGTGTTGTCAGGTTTGATGCAGGGATTTGATGTTTGTTGAAAATCCATTTTTCAGACATTTCTACCAAATATGAAATTACCATATTGTTGCAGCAGTCATTTTCTTCTTTTCCATCCTTTGGGTTGGTGCTGCTCTTCCTGGATCTTGTGGTAGTGTTCACAAAGGTCCAGCTGGGCTATCCACGATTTGTGAGTGCTTTCTTCAGATGTTGGTGCTCCTCTTCCTGACCCTGGGCACTGGTTGTTATGTTGTTTGCTCTGTATCACAGAATTCTGATGACTCCTAGCTTGTGTTGCAGAGGTTGGTGTGAGTCAAAGGGAAACTTGGTGCTTCTGTCCATGGAGTTGATGTGTTCTGTGAAGGCCTGCACTTCCTGGTGTTGTCCACATACCTGATCCAGAGGCTCCTCTGAAGGAGGTCATATTTGGCCACATTTGGAGACACTGGAGGACCCATAGGACAATAATGTTTCTGTCTGTAGAACTTACCTTTACATTGAAAATAGGCGTTGGTCAGGTAAATGTCCTGTAACTGCCAGACATAAACCTTGTTTATGTCTGCTATAACTCAAGATATTATTTGCTAAGAGGTGCAACTGAATGGCTGGTGGAGGCAAACAAGCACAAGACACTGATTCAGATAAAATAATAGAACATGTTGAGCAGCCTATCTATCTACTCATATTTTATTATCTGTTATTTTTGGCTGTTTCTCTGCACTCTCAAGATTAGACCAGATAATAGTATCCAATGATTTATTTTAATCACTCGTCCAGCGCTGAGGTTTAATCATGTGTTGCTGGTCATACATAGTGTTTGTAGTGTTTGGTTTGGGACACACTGTCATTACATTGGTTGACACAGTGCGCTGTGCCTTGCCCACATATATATATTGTCATTGCTCACCCCAGCAGGTTTTCTCTTTCTTTGTGCGTCTGTGTGAGCAAGATAGAGGGTTTGTGTGGTGATCATGTGATCATGTTTGTTGTCCCTGGAGACCAAAAAAATCTGCTGTTTTTTTTTTTTTTCTGTCACTAAACCAAACTGCTTCTTGTGTACGCCTGTGGGCCTAAAATGAGAATTTCCTCATTACTGGTAGATACTTCTAAGTTGTTATAACTAATCATTTTAGATTTTAGTTTTTTTTCTTCCCTCTTAGATCGATAATGCAGCATATTAGGAACATGTTAATCATGTTCGGTGTTTATCTTTTGTTTTTGACGCTGAACATATTTTTAAATGAAGAGGATGTGGTTCAGTCAGCAGTATGTTGCGTGCTACTTAGTATAGTCTAGTTCCTCTATGAAATTTTTACCACTAAAGTATATCTCCACAACTGGGTCTTACATTGTCGTGTTACGAGTTTTAAGCAAACAAATTTATTTCATCGCCAACTCATTGCTGATGTAACACGAGACGGATGATTTCTGTGTCTAATCTTTTCTCCTTCTCTTTCACTCTTCACTGATAATGACAAGTTAGACTCAGGCTGCACATGCACGATTACACACTGAACCACCCAACTATAAATAGACGCAATGCAATTAAAAGGAGATCAACAAAAAGTAGCCTCAACATTCAAATGTTGCTACAGCTTTAACATCTGTGATATGTATATAGGTTTTTGTGAAACTGCACCTGCACGGCACACATAAATATATTTTGATATCTTTGTTCTGAACCTTAAATTGGTTCAATGCACTGGTTGACCAGCTCTCAGTGATGTGAGAAAAGTCAGAAGAAAGTACAACCGCCTGAACTCTTTCTCTGCAGACTCTGCAGACAATGCAGAAGTGAGAAGAAAGAATAGATATATTTCCATGAGAAAACAAAACCCAACATACCAAATGTTGTGTATAACATTTCAGTTAATGTAACTGGAGAGTCTTCATACAGCCACACACTAAAGACACCAAACACCATTGTGCCAAGATAAGTCTGGTCACTGAATCAGAAGTTCCGTGTCTAAACTTCTAAGAATGTACATGTAGCAACCTCACAGGTTTCTAGGAAGAGTGTGAATCAGATGAATGCGAAAATAAAATACTGTTACGGTTATGGTGTTAACCACAATGCAGTGCACCCTCATGCAATTTTCCAAAGTAAACTAGTTGCCTTATGCAGTTCAATGAAGTAATAATTTTATGATTAACAGCTGCAAGATCCTTGTTTGCTCATTGTAACATCAGGATGTTGTCTCTGTGGATTGTGCTGCTCTGCTGTCTTGATGTATCAAAGCAGCAGAATAAAATCAACACTGACAAAGTCATATGTAGGTTTGAGTTTGACTGCCTGTTTATTTTTATGTCTTAATGTTAGCTGATTAAAATGAAATGACTCACTTTCATCTTGTGCAAAAATCCCCAGGAAATGTAACTGTACGCATACTTTTAAAGGGATAAATGACTTTCTACATTGGTTGCCAAGGAGCTGTCCAAACCTTATTTGACTGCACGCATATACACACACAAGTACTAACAACAACCCTGACACAAACTCTGTGGAAAAATCAATAAGTTTGTGCTTGTCTTATAAGGGTAATGTTGCAACCAGTATCCCCTGGCCCTGTGTTTAGAGTTTCATTTTAATATTTGACATTTTAACAGGAGTGCTGTGAAATAAGATGAAACTATGTCTGATGCTCCACAACCCAGAGGCCAAATGATTCTGAGATGAAATCAAAGGATAAACAGGTCAAACTGTCTTTCAGCTGAGTTTGCATGGAGTGGAGGAGTTGGTATGGTCTTGTTTCACCTCAAGGTGCTACATGGTTTGACTCAGCTCAGAGGAATTCAGCCATTTAGAGTCAACATTGTTGAAAGGTCATTGTTATCGCCTCCACCAGTGCTCCACTAACACCAGGCTGTAGCTCACTGGTTCTGACCTTTGTCTCATTAAAACCTTTATTTTGAGAAGAAAGGGGCTGGGTTTCCTAGCTGCCATTTTTATGACAGTAAAGATTGGTGACACTTGCTTCTGTCCTTGAGGCAGGTTTGACTTTGTCATAGTCATAGTTGAGACCTTGTCCAAACCAGTTGTCATGTCTTAACTGTGGACACTTAGCAAGATAAGACTGGGGCCATGTAAACCCTCAAACCTGACAGAGCCACATTTCTGTGTGTGACTTGCCAGAGTGTGAAAAATTAAGCTGAATATGTGTCATCACATATTCAGCGGCTTCTAGTCCTCGGTGGTTGCTACATGGTGCAGGGTTCTAGCTTAGGCTGGTAGAGTTTACAAAGAGCTATAATGTCATACCTCTTTTGTTTAATACAAATAAAAAGGGAAGTGTTGCCTGATGGTTTTACAGGGGGAGATGTGTTGCACTATGTTGGGCAAGTAATTCAAACCTGTTTCCAGTTTTTATAATAAAGAGAAGATGACTAGGAGTTGACCCCAGCTTCAGGAGGAAGTTTGATGTCAAAGTCTATTTTCAGGTGCCTGCATTGAGGGTAATTATATGGAAGAGGAAGAATGAAATAAGAAAACATTACAGAGGCAAGAGCTAAGATTGGTGTCATAACATAATTTTCCAAAATGTCAAAATACCCGTTCTTGTTGTTATAATGTTTTTACATCCACACTTTTTTAATAGACTTAATCTGAATGTTGATATTACCACCTGATTTGTCACTGAAACACATTTCCACTTCATTTCTCTTGCTGAACTTAGCAGCATTGGTAGCATCACCTCTCACACAGTCAGCCTCTATTGCTGGGAGTCTAATCCATTTTAAGCTGGTTGTATTGTTACTGAGAATGTGCATTCATCAGTCAACTGCCAACATACAAGACAAAGGGACCCCAGCCGCCAGCCATTGGGCCGACATATCACATCCTGTTTGATGATAAGACTCGCCCGACCCCCCACTCTGGCACCAGTGATAAACAGAGTTGAGAGTGATGCTGTAGCAGCCGTACATGTGAACGAATGACAAGATTTTACTTTTTTTAAATGGTAACAAATAGAAATAGATGGAGGAAAGTAAAGCGCTAACACAGGCCATTTCTGTGTTTAAAAGTCAGCAAAAACAGAAATTGTACGTGTCAATCCCAGAAAACCAGAGACAGTGTGACAGATGTTTCCTCTTTTTACTCATCCACAGATCTTATTCAGTGTGAACTGAATGTTTTGGGTTTTTTGTGCTGTGCACACACACACATACTCATCACAATCAAATAAGTTAATGTGTGTTATGTGTGATCGGTGCTGATCAGCTACTTCAACTGAATCTCACACATTGATGCCTGCAGCGAGTTACAACTGCATTATGGCCGTGAGATTGCACACAGGTTAATATTTAACTTTAGAAAAGGTTCCTTTTTTCGCACATTGTATTACAAAACTGTCTTGATGAAACTTGTTGGTATGGCCCCCCCATCACGTAGTGTGCTGCATCTATCAGATTAAAACAGAAGTTGACTGCAAATTTAGTACTTAGTACTTATCTCTACATGAGTTTATAGAGGAAGAGCAATTTACCTCCCATGAGGTGAATTCTCAAGAAACCAATCCTAAATTTATGTTCAGCGTTATCTGAAGCTCTGCTAAACTCTATTTACTTAAGATATTAACTGAGAAGTTTCAATTACAGACTTACATCCATTTAATTACCAGCTGTAAGATTAAGTGATGACTTTATGTTGCATCTAAATCTCCATGTTCCTGCCAGGTGTGTGCAGACTTTTCATCTTTGTGTGTGTGTGTGTGTGTGTATAATCTCTGATTAAACAGCCATGTTACTCATCATCACCCCTGTGATGAGGAAAATTGTCCGTGTCTACATAAACACACAGCCTGCAGACAGATGGTTTACCAGGTAGAGGCTGGGTGTGACCTGAGTGAAAATGCCTTCAGCTTTGAATTGAGTTTTCCTGTGCATTATGATCCGTGCAGAGGTCAGGTGACAAAGAGCAGAGAGGTGGTAGATAAGCAAATAATGTGTTTGTTGAGTGTAAAGAGATAGTGGAGGTCTGTGTCAACATTTTGCATCCTCTCCTGTTGGCATCTATGGTTTCTAATGTCTTTTTGGAGGAGGAGGAAGAGGAGGGGGGTCGTTTTTAAAATCCCCAAAACATTTGTCTTCTAATCTGCAGCCTAAAAAAACACTTTTCCACCTAACTACTTATATTGCTTCCTACATTCCAGGAAATGAAAGGGAGGGACGCACCTTTTCCTCACTGTTTTTTTTTCTCTCTCTAAGCCAAAGACAAACAGACAAACTGTTGATTTAAGTGCTACCTGAAGAAGCCAATTGTGACTTAATAAACTGCTCCTCCCTACCGGGAACACTTTATGATCTGCACTGCACACGGCACTGAAAAGGAAATGGTTTTTTTTATTATTATTATTCTTATATTTTCTAAATACTAAATGTAATAATATGTTGAATCTCATCCTCTGAGGCTAAACACTGTCCCAACAGAAGCATCTTTATCTGCGGACCTCCCGTCGACCAATCAGTGCTCCTCCCTCCTTCCTCAGACAGACCCATGAGGCCAGCCTGATCACTCCTCCTCCTCCTCCCTTACACATGAAAACATAAAACACTGCACAGACGTCTCACTCCCACATCTACAGCCTCCACCAGCGGTTCTGCACCTTTTTGTCCCGAGTGATTCATCTTACAAACAGTGAGTTCACCTCTTCTCCTTCATCCAGACAACATGCACGCACATGTTCTGACTTACCACAACATTATATATCTCACATACATGTACGATCCTGCAGGATTTGTTTTCTTAGATAAGCGCTGTGCTGTTCGCGTTGATGCGATTTTGCTACAGTTTATGACTCGATTGTAACGTGGAAGTGATTTTATTTCCAGATGTTTGGAGTCTTGTTTCATTTCGGGTTTTTTGAGCCATTGAAAGAGCGGAAAGCAGAAGAAAGAAGAATCACACCCAGGACGTAGCACATAAGTTTATTATAGGAAGCTTTTGTGATGTTTATTAACTGTGGGGCATATGTTCCGTTGTAACTTGGGAATGAAAAGCAACGTAAAAGTCAACAGTAGATGTGTAGGAAGTAGTAGTAACCTAGTTGAAATGTTATGTAACAGTGCAAAAGAAAAAAAAAAAAAAAGGAGAAGAGGAAAACGGAAAAGCTGAGTTAGTCCTAAGAGTAAATGTGACTCCATATAAAAGCAGCAGGGTTTTTTTTTCACTTATTATTATTCACAGATGTGCTTCTCTATAAATAGTCATAAATAATAAGAAGCAGCAAACCAGAGATGCTGTCTGCACTGATCCCCACAGACCTGCAGTGTTTATGTCACATCAGTGTTATTAACCATTTATCTCTAAAGTCTATGAGTGATCTGTTGGTGTGTCCATGATGCAGCACTTATTGATCATCAGCCTATTACAGGAAGTCCACTGGGTGTTTTCTCTGTGCACTGAAACCTGAGCCACGTTTACCACCCAGCTGAACAAACTCCACTGTAAGAATAATAACAATATTCCTTCGGGCGCTGATGATAATGATGTGTGGTTGTTTGTTTTATCTCACTGGTGGTTCTGGCACTACTATCTAATCCTTTGATAACTAACTGTAAATAATACACGCGACACGATGATCATGTGTGGTTTTAGTCAGAGGATCATAGGGTAAAGTATATGCTGCTGTGTGTGTGTGTGGTGGAGCAACCTGTGTGTGTGGCACAGCAGCGTGTGTGTGTGGTACAGCAGCGTGTGTGTGTGTGGGTGTGTGTGTGTGTGTGTGTACAGCAGCGTGTGTGTGTGTGGTACAGCAATGAGGAAGACACTGTCTAATCGACGTCAATCTTGCCACTGCAATAATCCTGTAACTGTGCACCAATTTGTAATCTGGATCTTGCGTAATCAGGGCAAACTATAATCTGTATAATCTGCCACCTTTGGTGCAGCAAAGACTCACTTTGATCATAAGTTAGGTTTTGTTTTTAACTACTGAAGAGTTTAACTTCAGTCTCTTCACAGGGTTAATAGATTGATTTGTAGTGGTGGACAGTTAATGTCAGATATAAATAAGTATGATTTTAAGAGGGTTCAGTGAAAGTAAGGTCATGCTCACTGAGCTGTGCTGATGCAGAGATGAACTGTGATTATCCCGTTTAAGCTGCAGCAGGTATAATTTAATGATGAAACTACAGTCTGGTTGATTGCTGTGGTTTTTTTTTTTTTTTTTGACTCTGTGTGACAATTAATTTATAAAATCCACAAATCTCCATATTTTGCACGACAATCCGTCTTTTTTAACCTTTGAGATGATGCATTCTTGAGAATCCCCTGTGGTTTTTACTGGCCTAAGAGGCAGAAGTATTTTCCCAACCAGTAAAAAAGGCTAATTAAATCCTCAAGTTTAAATATTTTCCCAAATCAGTTGCCAGTGGGATACAGTGAATGTCAGATATAATCATTGTGAGGAAATCCACCCGGGGGTGGATGCATGTGAAGGTAGATGTGACAGCAGCAGGAGATGAGTGATTGCATGTAGGAGAACTTGTTTGTCAGGTTTTGACTATGAATGGTGTATGGTGAGAGGCCTTTCATCAGCACTTATTAACTATGGTTTTTACCCTCAAACACAGGAAATGCATCACTGATGCCATAAAAAAAAAAAACCCAAAAAAACCACTTCCTCATATTAGCTTGCTGCATGTGTCTTGCTTTGTGCCATTGCCTTTAGTTTAATATTTTAAAGGCAGCAACAACCTTCTGTCTTCCTATTGTGTATGCATCTCATTATATCCCTCATTATATCCCACTATATCCTTCTCTCTTATTCCCTGTCTACAGAGCCAACATGGTGTCCCATAAGGAGTTTGTGACTGCAGGGAAGGAGCCAGGGCTGCAGGTGTGGCGTATCGAGAACCTGGACCTGAAGCCAGTCCCCAAGAACCTGCATGGCAGTTTTTTCAGTGGGGATGCCTACCTGCTGCTCTTCACCACCTCAGCACCTTCGTACAACATACACATGTGGCTGGGTAAGACATGGACACACACAGCTGAAACATTATCTTTCAGTTAATCAGACTCTTCCTCTTTACCTGACTGAAACTGACAATGTCATCATCACATTTGCATTTCATCATTTTTCGTTTTTTAGAAATAGAGGTTGTGTTACTGCAGTATGTTCCCTAACTGCTATTGCTTAAGTTTTTCCTGTTTTTTTATTTATATATTTGTTTGTTTGGTTGCATATTAATTTGGAGCAGGGGTGATTGAGGATAATATTAATAATAAGTGAAAATAAGTGAAATTTCCTGAGGCTTTGAGATGACAATGATTAAAATAAGCCAACTGATCTCAGAGCTGAAACTCGTAGCCTCTGTGCTACGAGTTGCTGTCTCTACAAGTTACACCCGTTTGTGAAATTCCTCTCTACTCAGTTCCCTCAGTTCAGGCCCAAACAGAGACATTCAACTTTAACTGCTTTCGGAGTTAAATTGAAGGCAAAATCTTTTCTCATGCTCTGTAAATTTTTCAGTTACATAACAAAAACAGATGCCTGAAAGGAAACCACGGCATGACTCATGTATGGAATACCCCTGTGGGCCACTGCATCTTCATACCGTGCCAAGCACACAGTCAGAGAGGACATTTAGCTCTCTGCTGCCACTGAGACCATCTGCAAGATGTTAATCCAGAAATAACATGAGAACATAATTAATCCCTCTGTCTGGGATCAATGTTAGTCATAAAAAAAAAAAAAAACTCTGGAATAGTTTTATTCATGTTGTGTGTGCCATCTGACGGTAATAGCAGGATACAAAGCAGCTGCATCTGTGGTCGATGTGATTCAAAGACTCCAGTCCTGACTCACAAGGTCTTGTAAGGTCGCTGCAGAGATTGAAGTGCTGCTAATACTCAGTAACTTAATGATCCTTCTGCATTGATGTGAGGCAATTAAAGGATTTAGTAGGGAAGAACCACTTGAGAGAACATGTCTGGTCTGTGCAGGGGACGAGTGTTCACAGGATGAGAGCGGATCAGCGGCCATCTTTGCCACACAGCTGGATGATTTCCTGGGTGGTGGCCCGGTGCAGTTCAGGGAGGTGCAGAACCACGAGTCCAACACCTTTCTGGGCTACTTCAAGTCAGGCATCAAGTATCAGGTGAGCTACAGTGCAGCTACAGAGACAGCTTTGGACTGGTGGTGTCTCTATCAGACTGTTCCCAATGTCAGGGTTGCCAAGATAAATTAAAGAGGTCAGAGGATGGAAACGGTGCAGATAATGAAGCTCCTAAGTCAGTCAGTCATGAGGTCAAATTATCAAATACTTGGTTTATGACTAAATATCCACTTTGTATTTAATTAGCTTATGTTAGTATATTAACACACAAAAGCTTAGATAATAAACATGGTCGATGTCGTTCTACTAAACAGCGGCACGTTAGCATCATCACCGTCAGCTTGTTAGCATGCTGATGTTAGCATCTAATGAAATCACTGCTGTGCTTAATTAAAACCACACAGAGCCACTGGCAGTCGGCTGCAGACTCTTAGGCTTTTTCCTTCTGACACATAGTTCACTGTTATGTCACTTTAAATGCATTTGTACTGTGTGCTCTAGATTGATGGCAGCAGACTCAAAATCAAAGTTAGCAGTGAGAGTGTTATATTTATTACAACATTAACAGTGAGAGCTGTGATGACTCAAAATATACAAATGGAAGTAGACTCTGTCTCAAACCTCTTTGACCTAAATCCTGTATATAAACAGGGTTTAATGATTGTCAGCATCCTATGAACTTTGCCACACCGTTAAGCTGATGGGTCTGAAGTTCAGAAGAAGTAACATAACATTCTCCCTTTTGCTATTTTCAACAAGGGTGTGTCTAACTGTCTGTCACAGGCTGTAACCAAGTCAACCAGCCTGTTCCAAAGAAGACATTTTGGAAAGACATGAGCTGAGCCACTTTAACCAGCCATCTGTTTCTCATTTCCATAAAACACCACCCAGACCCCCTCCTGGTTTTACTTGTATTTAATTACAATGAAGACTTTGTTTACTATATTTTGCATAGTTGCAGGGTGGAAACTTTGCTGTCACCGTGTGCAGAAACACAGAGCAAACACTCAAACAAAGCTGGACAGAAAGACTGAGTGAAAAAGAGAAATAAACCTTATTATCTGTTCATAGTTTTGGTAACTCTGCTGTTGGGAAATAGCTCTTCCATTAGAATAAACAGCGCCTGCATTGTTGCCATGGAAAATTTTACTGCCTCTGTTGAAAAAGGCACAGGGTCGACCGGCATGAATGTGGTTTCCATTTTGAGGTCTGAATAGCCTCTCCGCCAGATGCTAACTAGACTCTTCGCCTGTGTGGGTAGATGCTCAGCTCTCCGTAGACATTTTAAGACTGAGGAAGTTTCCCTTGTCTCTGCTCTCATGAGCAGAGATGTTATTTACTTTAGTTTACATAGTGTATGTTGACAACTTGTCAAATGTCATCTGTCAAACTTGTGTTCAGCAGAGAGTGTGTCTGTTGCTCATTTGCAATATTTAATTTGCATGTCTTGTAAATACCTGTTTTGTTTAATGGCCTCACCAAGGACGGCACATTACGAGACAATCCAGCCTCTCAGGTACATGGTCCTCCTTCTGTCCAGAAGCAGGCATCATGTTTTTTTCATGTTTATCATTTGATGCGGTTTAATGGCTGCATAGCTGTGATTCACAGTAAAATGAATCTCATCACTTGGCAGTGAATTTTACAGTCTTTTGTTTTCAGAAGTTTTGTGTAAAACCCATTTCATGTTGAACTCTGTGTCTAATAAAATCACATGACTCATACATCCTGATACAAATTTGTCAGTATCACATTTGTGACTGTGTATATGTCATGGTTGTGAATTAAAACTGTGCACATGACTTTTTCTTGCCTTAACTGCATTTGTGTACATATTCTAACTTAAACTGTGATAATAAATTAGTTTGTTTCACCTGAATGATTTGGTTTCTGTCACAGAAAGGGGGCGTGGCCTCAGGCTTTCATCACGTTGTGACCAACGATGCAAACGTGAAGCGGCTGCTGCACATCAAGGGTCGCAGGGCCATCAGAGCGACGGAGGTGGACATGTCCTGGAGCAGCTTCAACAAGGGCGACTGCTTTATTATTGACCTGGGAAAGGTGAGATCTGTTATTGTAATGTGTGTTTGTTGTCTGTGTGTTTTCTGAACTGAATTCAAATCGACCTTTGTGGGAGGGATTCAAAGTGACTGTAGCATTACTGATCACAGTTGATCATGATAAGACTAGAGGAAAAGTACTGAGCCTCTTCTTTAGTCACTTAAACTACATTTGTTTGTCTGCACTGTAAAGTGACACGCAAGCTGCTGATCTGTTTCATTTCTGGGAAAAAAAAAAAACTGCTGATCTTGTACCATTAAACCTCACCAGCAACCACAGGATTGTAACTTGAACTTTTCTTCTCCTGCAGGACATCTACCAGTGGTGCGGCAGCGAGTGTAACCGTTTTGAGAGGCTGAAGGCATCCGAGGTCGCCATCGGCATCAGAGACAACGAGAGAAATGGCCGAGCCAAGCTGCACATGGTTGAGGAGGGTGAAGAGACAGCAGCGATTACAGGGGTGAGACACACATTCCTCATTTTCACTCTCTCTCCTGCTGAACCTCATTCAACCTCAAAGGTTGATTTGTTGTGAACAGAAGCTATAAGCGCCGTTGATGCATTTCACGGCCAGTGGGTTCGTCATCGTGGGAACGAGCGGATACAATGTTGTCCTTTGTAGCATTTTGTTCATGTGCCAACTCCAATGCCAAGGCGGCATTGTAAACACTTCCTTTAACAAGAGAAGAAGGTAAACTGCAGAGAAACCAATGACAAAGATGGAGGAAGAGATGGTGCTTTACAGAGTGTGTTTTAGGTTCATCATGATTGTTTTTAATCTCCGAAAACAAAACAAATCTCTGTTAAGGATAACTTATCTCTGTATAAAAACACATCATTATTACTTAACTCATAGTTATGACAAAAACAGGAACACAGTAATTAATTCCTCCGGTTGTTGCACAGGCTCTGGGAGCCAAAACCACCATTGCCCCCAGTACTCCTGATGATGACAAGGTGGACACTTCCAACAGGAAGAAGGGAGCCCTCTACATGGTGAGAAACACAATACATAAAAAAAAAAAAAAAATGTGGCATTTATACAAAAGACTGTGCTTCGTTCTCCTTGTTTGAATTTGAAAAACAAAACTTTTAACAGTATATTTGCAGTTACACATTTGAATTAGTCATTGAGTATAATGTGGGTAAAGAATTCACAGGTTCATAACTAACATTTAATTTAAAAAAAAATAATCACAATTAAAAAACTCCTACACACATCTGTTATCTGATCTGGATTATTACTCCTTGCTCTTGTAAAAGAGTGTATACCACCGCATTTAAGTGTGCATTTACTGTAAAAATACATTCAAAATAAGTTCCACTGGTAACTGAGGCTGTTTGTCTTCCTTGTAGATCTCTGATGCATCTGGTTCGATGAAGGTGACGTCTGTGGCTCCATCCAGTCCCTTCAAACAGGCCATGCTCTCTCCTGAGGAGTGCTACATCCTGGACAACGGCGTGGACAAAAACATCTTTGTGTGGAAAGGTGCTGACAGCGTCACAGACTCAGTGACACGGGAGAAAATAGTGTTAAACAAACACAGAAACACTGGCCTTTACTTCTCTCCTGCTATTTTTACTTGAATAAATTAGAAAAAAGCAAGTAGGAAAAAATGTGTAGGTGTGTCTCAAACGTTAAACGCATGAAAAAACATCTCTCAGCTCAGAAAACATTGACATTTTTAACTTCTGACTGTTACCACAGCATTCATTCATACAATGCGAAGTTAGTTTTTGGTCAAGCATGGTTAGCATATAATGACTAAATCGCCCTAACTTTTTAGTTCTTAAATTATTGTTTCTCAGCTGTTTCATAACAGGCTCTCAAGTCACATCATGTCATGTTTTTGAGAACTGTATCCTCATCTCTTCATGTCCAGGTCCTAAAGCCAACATGGCAGAGCGTAAAGCAGCCATGTCTGCAGGTCAGCAGTTCATCAAAGACAAGGGCTACTCCAATAAGACACAGGTAAAGCTGTACACAATGAACATAATAACTATGATAATAATAATAATAATAACTCTCTACAGACAGAACAGAGAAAACACAGCAAAAAAGGAAGGAAAAATCCTTGAGCTAAAATCCTTGTTGTCCTTACAGATTCAGGTACTTCCCGCAGGGGCCGAGACCACCCTGTTTAAGCAGTTTTTCAGCGACTGGAGGGACAAGGATGAGACTACTGGTCCCAGCAAGGCCTACACCATCGGCCGTATAGCCAAAGTGGAGCAGGTGCCGTTTGATGCCTCCACGCTGCACTCAAACCCCGCCATGGCTGCTCAGCACGGCATGGTGGATGACGGCAAGGGCAAGATCCAGGTACGAGTGTGTTAAAATGGTGAAACGTTTCAGTGTAAATGTTTAACACTTAGCCCAGCTATTGCATGATGCTGGTTGTGCATGACAGTATGACGAGTGAGCTGTGTAAAATGCTTGCAGTCTGGCTTTCAGATCTGGCGAGTTGAGAACGGTGAAAAGGTTCCTGTGGACCCGGCCTCCTATGGTCACTTCTATGGTGGAGACTGTTACCTCATACTCTACAGCTACAGACAGGGAGGCCGCGAGCAGCACATCATATACACGTGGTGGGTAAAGAGACGCATTTAAGAAAGGATGTGATTGTCAGACTTATTATGGGTGTGTTACCACACCGAGTCACCCAAACTGTGTTTGTGTGTGTGTGTGTTACCCTGTCAGGCAGGGGCTGAAGTGCACACAGGACGAGCTGGCAGCTTCAGCATTCCTCACTGTGAAGCTGGATGACTCAATGGGAGGATCCCCCGTTCAGGTTATTGCTTGACACACTACTCACGTGTTCATCAACAAGTCCATACAGTCCCACAGTTACCAGCAAAATCTGACAAGATAGAAACCACAGTGACTGTGACTCAGGAGAGTTTTCTGAGCTCTCTGAATACAAGAAGAGGTTGTGGAAGTTGAGCAAAAAGTTGCATAATTAAGAACATAACCTGCAGCTTTTATGTAACATATGTTGTTATTTTAAGTAAAATTGTCCCAAAAATAACATGTCATTGCAGGTCCAGCTTCTTAAATATTTTAACCCTGCTTGTAACAGACCATTAATTACAACAAACTTAAAAACAAAAACACACTGCCGTAGTCATCCACCAGAGGGCAGTGTTATTGTAATTTTTGTTGCATAAGGTGTTGCCTGGTCACAAAACATGAAATAACTTTGACCGCTTTGTGGCAATAGTAATGCAGTTGGCCAACAAACGGTGCTACACACTAAAATGTGAAGAAATCCAGAAAACTGGATCAGTTACTTAAGATGAGGTTAGTTCACTTTCTGTCTGAGACTGGCACCAAAACAAAGGTAAAAACCAGATTCTGAGTCAGAGATAATTACAAAGCAAAACCTCACAATCACAGAACAGATTCAGACACGTCTCATTTCCTTATGGAAACATACCAGTGGTGTCTTTTTTTTTTTTTTTACACATTTACTGTAAGTTAATAATGACCACATCCACAGGTGAGAGTGACTCAGGGTCAGGAGCCTCCACACCTGATGAGCCTGTTCCAGAGCAAACCCATGATCATCCACAGTGGAGGGACATCACGCAAAGGTGGACAGTCGCAGGCTGGAAGCACTCGCCTCTTCCACATCCGACAGAGCTCCTCCCGTGCAACTCGGTCTGTAGAGGTGAGCTGCAAGCACACGTGCTAAGTGTGTGTGTGTGTGTGTGTGTGTGTGTGATTCAGAGCTGCATGATTGTCACCTCTCACCTGCCTGCACTCTGTTTCCCTCAGGTTGACGTCTGTGCCTCCAGACTCAACACCAACGATGTGTTTGTGTTGAAAACCCCCAGCGCTTTGTTTGTGTGGCGAGGCGTGGGTGCTAGTGATGAGGAGATGGAGGCTTCCAAACATGTGGTGGACTTCCTGGGTGGCAGTGCCAACCAAGTGGCTGAGGGAAAGGAGCCAGGTTGGTGTCCTGAAGATCAATATGTGACACGTGACACAACACGAGCGTTAAAGTTGTGAAAGCTCGTGTGACAGCTCCTCTCCCAGAGTCTTTTCTTCATGCAAATAATTGTATAAACCTATTGATTTATATATATATATATATATATATATATATAATCAAGTGTATGTATATATTCATCAAGTTGACCCCTTTTTTCCAGTGACCTCATCTCATCCATGATTGTTTTAGCCACTGGCTTTTATGTTTTTATGGTTGGTTAGATTATTTATTTATTTTTGTTCTTCGTGAGCTACAGGAAACCTGAATTTCCCCAAGGGGATGAATGAAGTTTTTATTTATTTTATCAAGGTTATAGATCAAAATGAATCAGTCACAATGGTTTTTCCTTCACTTATCTGCCAAATGTTTATTGTAGTTGATATTGTAGATAGTGCTCGGGCCCATTTCACAAAGCAGGTTTAGTGAAAACTCAGGGTTAGTTGCCTTAGACTCTAAAGCAACTTAACCTGAGTTTTCACTAAACCTGCTTTCTGAAACGGGCCTCTGGTTTGTGTGTTTGTAAACATATAAACATATTATACTCATAAGTCTCAATCTGACATAACTTAGTACAAGAGTAGAAAGGGTTAAAATACTCAACCCCTGTGTCTAATGCTGTATCTTGCCATACAGACTTGGCTTTTCTACTGTTCTAGTCCTTGTCCTAATAAGACGTGACGGGTCTGCTCTGGTTTAGATCAGACTTGAACAGATGATGCATCTTGTTGCTGACTGGACCAAAGAGGATATGATGTTATTTCCTGTTTGAAAAACAATAAACCAAAACACAGCACAGCACCAAATATAGGTTAAACTATGCATGTCTGATGACTGTTGCTGATGTTTGTTTTCTCTCTCTTCCAGCTGATTTCTGGTCTGCTCTTGGTGGTAAGAAGGAGTACCAGACCTCCAAGAGTCTGCAGAACGTGATCAAACCACCTCGTCTGTTCGGCTGCTCTAACAAAACAGGAAGACTCATTGTAAGTTGTTTATTCTTTTTTATTATTCACATTTTTATTGATTTTAATTGGGTTGATACATAACATGGCAGTCTTCCAGATGAAACATTCGGGCATAACAATAAATTCAGCGGGACACAGAACAAGACGACCTACAAAAGAGAGGGGACAGGCAATGGTTGCTCCCATGAATTCAAATAAGCAATCACAATAATAATGGTAACAATAATACGCGTACAAGTAGAGAAAGAATATATCAATTAGGGAGAGAGAAACAGAATCACAATCATAATGCAGATTTTTGTCTGAAGAAACCTAAATCTAAAAATCTCCTCATGTTGGTCTCTTAAGGGCCGTCCACAACGATAAATATATAGTAGTTTATAGTATAGTATAATCAAATCACTCAGAGTGATTTGATTAAAAATAAGAACACGGAGAGCCAATCAAAATCTATTTACAGAGCGTCACATGGTGTCACAGCACTAGGACACCATGAAACTGATTTTGACTTTGAAAGAATAAAAGTCTGCCTTCAAAAGACGACAACTCTCACAATAGTGATAATAACAATAATAATGATAATAATAATAATAATAATTACATGGACCCGTACCCTTCTGGTTTTCTTTTCTTTCTTATGCACAACATATAGTAGCAGCATGTCATCGATATCCATTTATCAATAGATACTGATTAATATCTGTTTCGGTGCAGTATGTGTTTGATCCCTCTTTTTACTGAACATTATCGTTCATCAGTGTGGATGCTCACATCGTTATTGTTGGTATTATAGTTATAGGTCTTGGTGTCTTGTCTTCCTGATTAACATGGATTCACATGAGGCTGTTTTTATAACGCAGTTTACCCACTCTCTGATTTTGTGGGGGTTTGGTTGATTTCCAGTAACTTAGTACTGTTCTAGCAGCTGTAGTTAGCCCAGTTACGACCACTTTGTATGTACTTGTGATCTGTCTCCAGATATATGACATATTCTCAGGGACATTGGCAGTGACTCACCTTCACTCAATGATAGATCTGACCATTGTTTACCAAAAAAGGTTTGAACATGTGAACAGTTGCTAAATACAACACATATTTGACATTCCCAACTGATGTTTTATTTTGTAATACATAGATTGGTTGATGGTTCCCTGACAAGTGAAGCATCTGTCTGGCAACATTTTTGACCACTCCTCTTCATTCAGTTTACATCCCAGGTCCCTCTGCCATGTTCTGGGATTTATTGTTTTTATCAGTGGATGTAAGAAGTGTTATTAGATGTACAACAGAGCCCACACACAGCTGATCTGAACTTTCTCCTGCTCTCTCAGGTTGAAGAAGTACCAGGAGACTTCACTCAGTTAGACCTGGCCACTGATGACGTCATGATCCTGGATACCTGGGATCAGGTAAGATGAGCTTTTGATATTTATGACCTACGAGTCATAAAAACTCATCCACTGACTGACCAGGTGTGTCTCTCCTCCCTGTAGATCTTCATTTGGGTTGGCAACGATGCTAATGCAGAGGAAAGGAAAGGAGCTCCCAAAATAGGTTGGTTGCACTAAAACACCAAATACAAAAACAAATAAACCATAGAGATGTCCTTCAATTCTGTCTTCAGCTCACATTTTCACTGCCAGAAAACTTTATAGATTTAGAGTTGGTGGGGTTGTTTCCAAATCATTACACAAATTCATGTCACGCTATGAATCAATCTTTAAAATCAAAGTCAAACTTATTTTTTTTCTACTCTAACAAAATGAAATGAATAATTAGGATGTAATATAATTACAGATTCTAGTCTCTATGTATTTTGAAAACATGTGGACAAAACTCTAATTTCTTAAAGTTTTCTAAATAATCTTTTTGTGGCAAGCTGGATACTAGAATCACTGGGTTGAATTTCTTTTATTCAGTCTGTTGTTTTTTTAAAATAATGCTTACTTATCTACTTCTCCTCATGCAGCAAAAGAATACGTGGACTCAGACCCATCTGGTCGCAGAGGTCTTCCCATCACCACCATCAAACAGGGAGCAGAGCCAGCGACTTTCACCGGCTGGTTCCAGGCCTGGGATCCCAAAATGTGGGACATAGATCCAATGGACAGAATCCGCGCTCGTTTTTGAATGTATAACTCTTTCTGCTTCCTGCCCTCATCCTAGTCTGACTTAACTATCAAGCAATTCCAGCGCTACTTTGATTATTGTACCTCCTGTCCCTAAGTGCCAAAGACCGTTGTTATCACTGTAACCAGGTTAAGAGGCTGCCTCTATGCCTTGGTCTAAGTGCAGTGCACTAGATTTCATAAACTGGAATCCATCACACAAATGACTTCCTCTGGTAACATTATCTTTAATTGATACAAGTGGTTTAGTGGTCTGTTGCATCCAACAGCTCGTCACATTTACATCTTCAGCTAATAACCATTGAAGCCCTAATATGAACAGGAAACAGGAAAGGAAGCCATTCTAGACAGCTGGAAACATTATCAGTTTCTCTCTGCTCTCTTTCACCACCACCATGCCTTGCTCTCTGCCTCCCTTTGTCTTGTTCAAAACAAGCTCATATGTTTGAACCAGTTTCACTCCTTTGTGTCTGTGTGTGTCGTGTTTTTATTTTAGCTACTGAAATCTTACACACTTATTAGAAGTTGCATGCTGCATTTGAAAAAAAAAAAAAAAAAACGAAAAAAAAAAAATTTAAAAAACAAAAAAAAAAAAAATATGCTTGTGAATTTTCAAAAGTCACACTTTGGTATGCATGCAGCAGTTTTGTCAACCTTGTATAAATAAAACAACCGGGATTTTAAAGCTGTGTTTTTGTTTCCTTTAACATTGCCGTGGCTAATGAAAAAATTAATCACATTAATCTGAAATATGCAAATTCTGTGCCATACAGATCAGTAGATCAGTAGATCTGTTTGGCGAACTGATCAGTTTATCAGTTCTGACTGTGGATTCACTCAGACAATGGGACATTGTCAGTATTACATTCTGAAATTGAATCTAATAAAGATGCCGTAGTATTGTCTAGTTTGTAGTCTAATTCTATACATAAGTCTAATGTCAGTGCAAAGTTTGACTTGAAAGAAAAAACTTTTTCAGTTGTAACTACATGTGTCTGTGCCACATATGGTAGAAATGTGCTTGAACTCTGAACACAGTACTTGCCAAACATTGTTTTTGTTCATAAGTTATGAAAAGTGGTGTTCTGGGATACACACACACTTTCACACGCTTGTTTTAAAGCATTTCAGTCCAAACTCTTGTTCTGGAATTTCTGATTTTTTGAAACATTGTGGTTTTGTGTTCACTGACATTTTATATGTTTCTTCATTATGGTGAATTAGCCAGTCCTGGAAAGCACCTGATTAGCTAACTCATTTTTGTGACTGTATCTATACTTATAAAGCAATGACCAATTCCAATACATTTGCTTCAGTTTTACAACAAATAATTATTTTCATTATCAGGGCATCTCTGTCTTCTTTAGTCTATAAAATGTCCAAAAAGTAAAAAAGCTACAAGTGATGTCTAGACATTACATGGACTGTAGTCTAAAACCCTACAAGATATTATTGACTTCATGTAATTCATTTACTGTTATGTGATAAAGAAAAGAAATACACACAATTTTGATAGGACTGATTATTTATAATAGTTGCTGATCAACTTTATTTTGGTTGACTAGTCATTAATCAAGTGATGGTCTCAGCTCTTCTTTGCTGTCTCACTTTCATGACACTGTAGGTCAGGAAGTCCATCAAATGTTTTGATAGAAAAAGTCTTTACAATGTCTCAGAAGGTGAAATCACAATGTACCGGTATGTATCTAAACCTGACATGATAGCAACATGTTTTTGAAGGGAGAAAACACTTGTTTTGTTTCCAGATGATGGAACAAAACAAACCAGCACCGTCACATGTGGTAGGAAAAAGGTCAAAGAGGTCATCGTCATTTTAAAGCAACGTTTTCACTACAGGAGTCTTATATTGAAGCAGGTGACACAGGCACTGTGTCTATTTTCTAACGTCGATTAAGAATAGACTTTGAAATACAATGTGTTGACGATTATTAAGCACCCAGACACGGTGGGACCTCTGAATCCTGCCTTTAAATAGCCCCTGGGACTGTACCCGCTGTTACAGCCGCTCAATGACACGCTATTCCCAGCCTGTGTAGCACTGCGGTGTCGCTCCACGGCTCTGCCTCCGCTCAGCTGCGGGCTGCTCGGGGATAAAGCTGAGTGCTATTCGGTCATGTGATTCCTGTTTTTTTTTTTTTCTCTCTCTCTCTTTTTTCTTTTCCCTCCTCCTTCGAAGTTGAAAGGCAGGAGCAGAGCGGTGGAGGGGCCCAGCTTTGCCTTCCTGCTGCTGCTGATCGTGGATGCAGCGTTGTCGTCTTCTTTTCCTGCATATTTTTTTTTTTTTACAGTTTGTTTCTCGCTCGGTTTGATTAAAACTTCGCCATGGCGGGGGCTATTATTGAAAATATGAGCACCAAAAAGTTGGTGATAGTGGGAGTGATACTGCTTTTGTTTCAAGCGTTTGCCTTCATGGTCGGTGGTTTGATAGGTAAGTTTTTTTTTTTATTTTCTTCACTTTTATAATTTTATTTAAGCTAACCGTTGTCCTGTGCGCGCGTGCCTGTTGAGAATTCGGAGAGCTAACGTCTTTTAACGGCTAAAAAGCACAAAGTTTTGACTGTTGTGTGTGTTCGCCGCTACATGCCTCCATTCCTGCGTTAATAAGTGTTTTCACAGGAGACAAAAGACGATAAACGCCAACTTTTAGCCGCGTCTCGTCTACCTGGACTCGTACATTACACTAAACAATGCGGCGTTTTTTAACAGTCACTTTAACACCGAAGCTGCAGGAGCTGAAATCACTGCTTTGTATCAAGGTGCTCGCTGCCTGCATGCCACGACCGCTGGCACTTATTATTCATGTATTTATTTATTAATTTTCCTAGCTAAAATGAACACGGGACACCATTACATGTGCGTAAATGTGTGGTTTTTAACACCGGAATGCTTCGATATATGCAACCTTTTATGTTTTTTTTTTTTTTTTCCCCACTTTGATCCAAACTCGAATGTTCTTGTCGTTACCTCCCTCCTCCTCCTCCTCCTCCTCCTCCTCCTCCCCCCACATATAATGTCTGTCTGCTGTGTGGGGGCCCCCAGGCAGCATCTCTACCTTCCTTTCACTCCTTCCTCCTCTTCTCCCTAAATCCCTTTAGCCTCGCAGGCAGCGCATTCATGTTCCCTCCACTTTGCCTTGTTATTCGTTTGCACCCAGACAGTGGTGCACAAAAACACACAAGTGCACACAGCTGTCACATTTACATTTTTTTCCTCAATTTTTTTTTTTTTTTTTTTTTTTTTCAGGACCATATTGGAGTTGCAAGTTTCTCTCTCTGTCTCTCTCTCACCCACAAACACACAAACGGTTAATAGAAGTTGCGTCCATGTGAAAGATGTCTATCTTTCTTACGGAAACAAATCTGGAAACTATTCCCAGCTATTGCACATCAGCCGGTCAGTCTCCCCCCGTGTCTCTGCAGACCCTCTAACTCACTCTCTCACCACACGGCTGCTCATAAATTAGCTTGTTTGGTCCGTTCCTGGCTGAGATGGTTTTAATGAAGCCAGATTCCTTTGTGTTTGCTCGGTGGCCGGGGGCGGCGGGGGTAATTGAGTAGAAAGGGGTTTTTCTCCCCTTGTTTCCTGACAAACCCGGGAACACGGCATGGGGTCAGCGGGCTGAGGGAGGGGCAGCCATTATTCTGGACACACTGTGATGGAGACTAGAGCAGCCGGTGTGCCACTGGACTCACTGTGTCACCACGTAATTGAATACCAAGTGGTTCCAGATAACTGGGTTTAATTCAGTTTGTTGTCCGTCTGTCTATGTGTTTTTATTTTGTTTTTCATGAAGCTGTTAAGACACTTACACACTGACCTTGTTGTGTTTTATGACTGTGAAGTGTGTAAAGTGTGTGATGTCCAGCCGTCATGTTACAAGTGAACAGATATGATTCGATGGACAGATAAGTAACTGGGTCTTTCTGTTCAGGTCTAAACTAGTTTGATTCATATCTTTTGGGCCTTGAACATTTTTAAAGTTAGGAAATACAGCTATGTTTAATATAAAAGTATGCAGCAAGAACCGTCTACGAGCACCTTTGACAGTGTTTAGAGCTGTGAGTCTACTTGGTTTTGTCATTAATCTTTTTCATGAGCTGAATCAGAAATGTCTCTGCTTTCATGTTCACGCCCATGAGTCGGTACTTCCCAGAAGCACCCTCAACAATGATTACAGCTTGTGGACTTTTCCTAGATACGTCACTAGCAGCTCTGCTCTAAAAGGGCTTGAAAATTTATCTTTCTTGTGAAATGACTCAGAGAAATTGGGACCATCTTGCACCTTTATCATCAAGTCAAGAATTTGAGTTGGATTCAAGGTTTTTTTTTTTTTTTTTTGGGATACGCAAAGACTTCCACATACTTGTTTTTAAAGCATTAATCTGTTAATTGTCCCAAACAGGAAAAAAAACTAAATATGTCATTAGTTTTCTAGAGTTCAAAGTGATGTCTACACCTCGCTTGTTTTGTACAGACAACGATCCATAACCCTTAGAGATATTATTTACTACGACATCATAAAGAAAAGCAGCGTTTTTTTAAAGAAAGAAGCTTGGACCATCAAATGATTTTTATTTTGTTTGAATTTTAAAGTGATTAATTATCAAAATAGTGTCCGATCAACTCTACTTTGCTGATTCATGCCTCTGATTAATGACTCTGCAGTTCACGGAGGCGCATAATGTGGTAATTTCACGCAGTTGTCCAGACAGTTTAATTGTTCATAGTATGATTTGTGTGATTAAATCAAATCACGTAAAAATGAAAATCGCATGAAAACGCAGGCACCAACATCATCAAGAGTTTTTACTAAACGTGGGTGGTTTTAACAGACAGTAAGGATGACCTCTCACCACACAAAACCTACGAGGTTCACTGGACATGCCGATTGTCTGACATCATCTCCTTGCATGATGTTAAAGTCCGTCTTCTCGCCCTGAGGCAACAACTCGAGCCTCTCATTGATGTTTCTCACAGACTTCCAGCTTTTACAATGGGCCACTACATTTATTGTCTTCTCATGATAATGATAGATCTTTTCCCAGGCACAACTAACAGCGGTCTTGTCAAACTCATGAATCTCAATGTGTAAACAGTGTAATTGGTGCCTGAGAGTTTTCGGGAATTTTCCCTCCCTATCGTTTGAGTTGGAGAGAAGGAGCCTTGCTACCAGGCATTTCTAAACAGTGTTACAAGTAATTGCTGAAGTGTTTGGACTGGATTTGGCTCAAACCCAACCTGTTGACTTTTCTAATGGTTGCTAAGATATTAATATTGTCCATGCTCAGTTTAATCTGCAGTGCACATGTTTTATTTATTGATTTTTTTTAAACTTTTTGTGTGATTTATTGGCTTGAGGGGAAATTTGGCTTGGCAGGATCTTGAAACACTTTGCTGCAGTATTTCAATATGACACTCTGCCTCTTTTATATTTGTCTCACCAGCTCCCAGTCCCACCACAGCAATCCACTACATGGCCACCAAGTGCGTGGACGCAGTGAAGCACCGACAGCAAACAAAGTGGTTCATGCCTTGGGGTCCCGACAAATGCGACAAGATCCAGACCTTTGATGACGCCATGGCCAGGAAGATTGAGGCCAACAACATCGTATTTGCTGTCCACATTCCTATGCCTAACAAGGAGATGAGCCCCTGGTTTCCAGTTCATGCTTGTCATCTTGCAGTTCGACATCGCCTTTAAGCTGCACAACCAGATAGGTGAGGATCAAAGCTTTCTTGTGGGTTTTTTGAAAAGGTAAACATAACACGGCTCATGTTCCTCCTGCAGGATGTGGCTTTCAACATGTAGAGGAATGGAAAAAAAAACCCAACATAATGTGTACGTTAATTAATTATAAGGGACCATGTATCTTAAATGGAAATATTAACAGAACTAAATAACAATGAATGAATAATGACCAAGTAGTCAAGTACTTTGTTAAATCACTTAAAAGTGCCCCTTTATCATGTGCTATATTTTTTTCAGTGTTCTTTTACACTGTTTACACTGCTTTCGGTGTTACTTTTTTTTTTTCTAGTTGTGTCAGTATTTTATGTCTCTGTTATTTCTTAGTTTCACAATCTAAAGGCAAATATTTGCAGAGGCTCAATGAGACTCAGCCACAAGCCTCTAAAATATTCACATCCAGTGTCACTTCTTATCTCTCACATGATAAATTCAAGGACAGAGTCACTCCAGCTTTAGCCATGTTCCTCGTTATGTTTCTTCCTTGCGCAGTGTCTTAGTAGCGTGTTGTCTTGTGTTCTTATGTCAGTTTATTATAGTTAAGGCTTGAGGAATCCACAGGAGTGTGTCTTTGTCAGGAGATTGGATTTCTGTGACACTGAGAAGCAGCAAACAATGATGGATGTCCCGCTGTTTGTTCTCTGTAGCTGCATAGGCCCTTGGGGGTTTTTGTAGATGGGCTTGTGAGGCAGCCTTAAGACAGGTATAAAAGGAGAGGAGAGAGGTAATCTGGTCTTATTTCATAGTTGGCTGACTCAGAGCAGTGCAGTCTCCTACTATTCAATCCTGAGACCCATAACCCAATGATTTACATTCTTTGTATATGAGATCATCCTGCTTTAGTAGATTTCACAGTGTTGTGCATGTGGTCAAATCCAAACAAAATAGCTTGGCACATTAATCAAGCGACACATGTTAAATGAGTAAATTGTTTTCTGTGTCTCTCTCATTATTTGGTCTTCTAATATGTGCCTTCACCTTTCTAATCACTGAAGTATCATAGATTTAGTAATTTATTTAAGGTTTGAAGTTTTAATTTTAAAGTATATAAATATAATTTATTCCAACATTAAAGTAACACCCTACCTGAGAAAATGTAGTCTCCTAGGTCAAATATCTGGTTTCCCACTGATAACAGTACCCATGTTGTGTCTCAAACAGCACAGTTGTAAAATGTATCAGTGGACAGACAGGCATATGTGTTTAATGAGGGGAAAGGGAGGAGGGAGATAACTGGTATCTTGCAGAGAGCAGGGTTTGGTATCCTGAAGAACGGACTAGAGAGGATGAAGAGTAAGTCTAATAAGTGACTGGATCACCAGGGGAGCGCAGGAAAAAAAAGTTTAACTCTGAAAATCTTTTGCTTTAACTCTTGACAATGTATAGGTGTGTGTAATGATGTCAGTGTGAGCTTTATAACATCTGATACGCAGTTATATCTTATGACAAATGTTTGTAAACTTTGACGCATCTCAGGTCACACCTCATAATGAACAGAAAAGTCAGGGATGATGGTGACGCACAGGACAAAAAGTTACAAACTTTGTGGTTTGGTCTTCTATCACCGAGCTTTTCTGCTCTGACTTGTCTAAATAGTCATGTCGGTATCGTTTGCTCGCTCACATTCTTGGCCTCGGTAAAAATGTGTTGAGGGCTGTGGGTTGTTTACTGCCTGGCTGCCACACTGACAAGTCAGTGATTCAGCCAGGACCTTCTGCCAGATGTTGCAAATTCACTTTGAGCTTTCTGAGCTGCAAGAGGTGGTATGAGAACAAGTGGATGTAGATGGATCCGAGTGCTTTAAATACTGTATGTTGTAGAAACCAGATAGTACTGCTCAAGTGAGTTTTTCCATTTTACTCCATGTTCTTATCATTTTTAAATCCTTCACTGTAAAAGAAAAAAACTATCTTGTCATCAAGCAAAATGGCAAAACTGTTCTGTCTGGCAAAAGAGTTCAATTTCAGTTTAAATGAAATAAAATTTGAAAGTGGTTGGATTATGTAAACTGTGGTAGATAATGTAACCGAGGTCACACTCAAGAAAATGCAAACAACCTCCAAATCTAAAAGCAGCAGAGCCATGTCTTCTTTATTTTGTTTAATTGTCTTCTACGATTAACAACATGCCGTCAGATTGTCTGTAAACCCGCAACACTTGTGGATTCTGCTCTGTGTCTCTACGACGACACAAGGCCGTCTCTTCCTTGACTACCTTATCTGTGTGTGTTCATCCCAAAGAAGAGCTTTGTCCTTATTACCCACCCCACCCCACTCCACCTCGGCACCAAGCACCCATTGGCCGAGGTCCAGCAATAACACAGCTGTTGAGGAGGCTTAGTTTCCGTGGCGATGGCCGCTGGACTGAAGTGGAATGTTTGCATGAAGCGAACTGACATTCGAGGGCGTCAGGCTCAACCAATGGTGGAGGGGAGGGCATTACAGAGACAGTCGGCTGCCAGTTCTCATCTGGCTCCCTCTCCCCAGCTCTACGTTTTTTTTTTCCTTTCTCACAGCACAGGCCACTGGGTTTCTTTCTCTTCATTTCAGCTTGTTTCATAACGGCACAAGAGGCACTCTGGAGGGCTAGAGGAGAGAACACTTGGCTTTGTAATGTGATCTAAAGATGCAGTTTTAATAGCTTTGCTATGGATGTTTTTGTTGGATTTGCCAGTCTGTACTGTTGCAGGGCAGCTCGAGGTCTTGTTGAAGTTTATGTTAAGTAGGAAGTAACCTAGATTTGGGCCACCATGAGAGCAGACCGAGTCACTTTACATGTTTACGTGCAGAAAATAGTCTCATTTACTTGACTGTTTGAGACTCATTCCAGATGCCAGGACAACCTATTAACACTAATGATTTTAGTTTGTATAACAAACCATGTTTGTTTGGAGAAACCAACCAAACCCAATCAAGTCAAAAATGCAACTTTGTAATTAAACACAGTGGCATTTCTAACGGACAACAGCTGAAACTTTCTCAATGATTTAAACAGTGGAAATGTCCATCCTCACCTTGACATTGACTGAGAGTAGAAAATTGGGCTGTCACTTGGAAATGAACAGCACATTTGAAGATTAAGAGGAATTTTGAGGATTAAGATCAGGGCAGTCACTTTGCCAGTCTTATAATGAAAAGGTCATGGCTGCCTGTCAACGGGATATAATTTTATCACATCACTGAGATAATTACAACCAGCAGAGCCTGGCAGTAATTAAGGTGGAACACCTCAAAATACAGATGAATGCGAATGTATTTAGAACATTTTCCTTGCATGCATTTTGTATCATCTGTAAATGTATGTATTGACTTAACTGAATATTCAAACTCCTCACAAACTGACTGTGAAATGGCTTTATTTATCTAAATGTCAATAATTAATCGACTGTTGTTTCCAGCGGCTGGAGCGATGGTCACTATCGATGTGGGTCTGGCCTACAGAGACGACACGGTCAGTGAGTGGACGGAGATGGCTCGTTCACATGAACAGAGAAAACTCAGCTGCAATTTCACTATTGCCAAGGTGAGGAAATAACTGAGTTGATTTTCATTCATAAACTTTAGTTAAGAGTGATTCTTGACTTCTTTTTTTTTTTTTTTTTTAGAAAGGTTACTTAGCTGGCATATGTCTAACTTTGATATTATTAAAAACATTTAAAGTAGCAATTGTTGTTGAGGTGATTTGTGTTGTGCTGTTTTTCCCCAGACCACAGATAATGAGGGGCGTTATTATGAGTGTGACCTGCTGCCTTTCATGGAGATTGGCAGCGTATCCCATAAATATTATCTTATCAACATGCGACTGCCCGTCAACGAACGCAAGAACATCAACATGGGGATTGGAGAAATCAAAGACATCCGTCTTGTTGTAAGTTTTCATTGTGACCTTTGTGTTTCTTATTTTAGTGCACTGCTTAATGTTAGTCCACACAGTACTCACTATGAGCCATTCACACCAGTGTTGTTTCTTCCCCTAGGGCATCCACCAGAATGGAGGCTTCACTAAAGTTTGGTTTGCCATGAAGACGTTCCTTACACCCAGCATCCTCATCATCATGATCTGGTACTGGAGGCGTATAACCCTGATGAGCAGACCTCCTGTGCTGCTGGAGAAGTAAGGCTACCTCCTGCATTATAATGACCATATTTCTTATTCTCAAACAATAAAGTTCTACCACCATTATTCTTATTGATCATCCTAACATATTCAGCGCCTACAAGTAGAGCTCAGTTTTAGTTGTAGTAAAGGAGAAACCAGGCTTCCTATGAAGAGACACATCCAGCACCTATAGAAACAGTTTCATCATGATACTCTAGCTCTGGTTGAGCATATCTACTGGTTGAAGGCATATTAACAATGGATGATATGTACAAGTAGGTCATGTTAACTCTGCGGTGAAAGTCAGAGGCTGGTGTTCATCAAGTGTGTGAAGAGCAACATTATGCAGGACCATCAGCAGTCGATGTCACTGTGCAAAATTCAGCGCTCGTAGTTAGTAAGATGGTGTAAACATACACCTGTGAAAATCAGAATCAATCTGAATAAGGTGAGAGCGGCAAATACAGGTATTTCTGTTTTGAAGCAGATGGTTTGAATGGTATGCTCTAATCAGAGTCCAGTATTTGTCTAACCCCCTGTTGTGTCGGGAAGACAGATGAGTAAGATTCAGCGTCTTGCACCACAGGAAGTACCTGGTGGAGCATGAAACGCATTACAAAATCTGCAAGCTAGCACTCAGCAGACACATACACACAGAGGCACATACACGCAGTCAGGACATACACGCTCGCTAGCAAGACACACACACACACACACACGCAGTCAGTGTCTTTCTCCTTCCCTCTATCTTTTCCGGCTCAAGGCTCTTATTCCCAAATGATGTGCAGGCTTTCAGGAAGTGCGACTCGTACCCTATTTGTGGACAGTCAATGATTTTTTCATGCTGTAAAAGCTTTACCACTCTCCACGGAGGTGTTTAGGACGAACAGATGTAAATGCCAACTCTGTTTGGAAAAATGATTCCAGAAAATAAATCTGACGATGTAATTCATAAAGAGAGTCCTTACACTCAAACATCCAGCATCTGAATGTTGGTGTTGGTGAATGTAACATTACTAACTTGAATTTTCAGTGATGAAGGTCTCTGGACATTTACCATATTCATATACAGATTTTTATAACAAGGCCTGTCTGTGTTTCACACAACCAGCAACCTCAGCTCTCCTGACTGTGTTGGTAGAGATCAGGACACATTCTTTGCATACCACTCATGTGGTTTAACTCTTTTCGCTGACGAGCTGTCTGGAGTGAAATTGCTTAGAACCTGTATAACTTCTGTTACCCACAGCTCTTGAGCCCACATGTTTTTAAGGTCACCTTTATCTGCTGTTTTTGCTCTCGCTCTCTCTCTCTCTCACACACACACACACACACAGATACTGTGTAGCTCTGTTTTGCCTGTTCAATTTACATATTTACAATCATACTTTCATCCACCGGTGCATGCAGGAACCTGCTGCAGAAGCTTGGAACACAAGCTTTATTTCTGTGTGTCTATAAGCTGATTCATATGTCATTCACCCTTATTTCTGTCCAAATGACTGGATTTTAAGGATGGGGGAGGTTTGCCGTAATGATATAGCTAGTGTAGTAAATTGTGTAGACTTGGATGGGTCATTGGGGACACGACGTGCTTGTGGCTGAATGAATAATCTAATCAATAATGCCCCGACATCTAATGAGCCTTCTTCAGCCAACGTTGATGTAGCCTCGCTGTAAAACATTAATTGTGTCTGTGTAGAAGATTCAGGTGCAGACTTGTCAGTTAAAGTGGCCCTAAATTTCACCTGCCAATACTGTTTCAACATTTTATTTTAGTGCTGAAAAAAGTTACCTCTGAGGCTTTAGCTACATACGTATGTAATTATTGTACTGTGGTTATTTAAAATATAACATTATGATGCTACAGATAAATCCACGCTGCTCCCCTCAGTTATAGTTGACACACTTGAATTACAGGTGATAATGAAATGTTTATAGTTTTTGGTTATTTTTGTCCCTTCAGGGTAATCTTTGCTCTGGGCATCTCAATGACATTCATCAACATCCCGGTGGAGTGGTTTTCTATCGGCTTTGACTGGACCTGGATGCTGCTGTTTGGAGACATCAGACAGGGCATCTTCTACTCCATGCTGCTCTCCTTCTGGATCATCTTCTGTGGGGAGCACCTCATGGTACTGTACCCGGCTCCTTTCAGATGTCTGGCATGTTGGATGTTTTTCTGACTCACCTGCAGGCTGCTTGCTTGCTAACTGCAATCTCACTTAATGCAATCATGCCATTTCATGCAAAATATATTGAAGTCCCATCACAAACCATTCTGGGACTAGTGTTGAAATAAGACTCATCACCTGCTTGTAGGACTGCCCGCTTGTCTTGTCCTCTCACCTAATCAAGGTTGATATTTATATATATATATATATATATATATATATATATATATATATATATATATATATAAATAAAGGTTTAGCCTTCTACCAGCTTTCAATAAGACCTGATCAGACCAAGCAGACATTTGAGCCCTGGGTTAGAGTTATTGAATATTTTATTTTCATCTTGAAGCCTTGAAACTAATTCATAGATGAAATGACATATAGCCTATGTCAATTACGCATATGGGATAAATGTGTCACTACTTTGTCAATTACCCAAACTACTCTGTGAAACATAGTCGTGATTTGAAAAAGGTGGTTGTATATATTATCAGACAACATCCTCAGTCCTCTTGTTATGTGTGATGTTAAGCTTGTCCTCTTGTTCAAGCTTGACATCTACAACTACTTCATCTAATGACATCTAGTGCCTCAAAATATTCAACTTCCCAATGGACCTTTTTTGGTTTTGGTGTTTTATGAAATAGATTTGAGTGAATGTAAAGAGAGTCTCTTCTGAGAGTAATAAAGGAGAGAACTATGTATAGAAAACTTGGCTCCGTGAATATAACAGCATGTCTGTGACCTCAGCTGTGAAGACCTCAGTAAATAAGTTCATAATCTGTGTTTGTTTATGCTTTGTGCAGCTCTTTCCACCACTCTTTGTTCCCTACTGCTGTACTACACAGTGTCCTGTATTGATTTGCTTCTCTATCAGACAATGAGATTTTGCTTGAAAACCTCCAAGTCACTAAATTAAGTTAGGTTTGTTGGCGATCTTATCTTACTGTCATTTTTGTTTAGGATACACGGTTCTTTGCAGAATTGGGTCTGGGCACTGGACAAGTGAAGCTGTGTGTGAGCTGTCTACCAGTCTTCAAAATCTTCCCTGAACTTGGCGCTCATCCCACAAAAAACTTGCAGGTCATTCTCATCTGACGTCTGTAATTTGGCCTGGGTTGTGGCAGTCATGGAGGCAGTCAGACATTTTTCTCACTGAACAGAGTGACCATTAACTTGGCAACCCCTTTCATGAGCTCCATGTCTGCCTCAGACAGGCTGATGTCTTTTTTTTTTTTTTTAAACCCTCTATAGCTATTGGGTCATCACTGTATTCTATACAACAGGCGTGTTTCCTGTTGTTGGTTGACAGGCTGAGGTGTACTTGCTCATGTGTAAAGGATTTCTAGGAGGCATGAAATCCAGTTATGTGAGAGTGTTTGATCAGTCTGAACATCCCTAAATTGATGACTTGCTTCACCTTGTCATATAATGAAAAGAGGTGATAGTTTTTATTTTTTATTTATTTTTTCAATCCATCACAGTTTCCTGAGTTTTTTCTTTTGATAACACAAGTGGACAGCTTCCCTAGCTGGATTTGAAATGGGTGTGTTGTGACTGATTCAGGTCTTCTGCTAATTTTGCAGAATGCCTCATGTATGTGCATTTTTGTCCAGACGTACCTGCTTGATATATTACTCCAGTTTCTTTCAGAACAAAAAAAAAAAAAAAAAAAAAAAACTTGTATGACTTCAAAGGATGGGCACAAGACTAAAGCACCGACCACACCACTAACTATAACGATGTGAGCATCCACGCTGAACAATAATGTTCAGTAAACAAAGGGATCAAATACACACTGCACGATCCAGCTGCGTCGGCACAGAAACGGATATTAATCAATATCTATTGATAAATGGATATCAATGACATGTTGCTGATGTAAAAGAAAACCAGAAGGGTACAGGTTTCAAAAAAAAATTTCACAAAATTCTTCTGATACCAGAGGAATTATTATTATAATTATTTTTATCCATAATTATGATTATCTTGCTCGCTGTTGTGAGACTGTTTTTTTTTTTATTCTTTCATACGAGTCAAAATCAGTTTGGTGTCCTGGCACTGTGACACCATGTGATGCTCTCTAAATAGATTTTGATTGGCTCTCCATGTTTTTATCGTTCATCAAATCACTCTGAAAGTGATCCCAGCGATATCATTTACCACTGTTGTTCCTGTTATAGTTGTGGTGTGGACTCTGCCATCCAGCGCAGACACGACCATTTTTAAAACTGTATATTTATAGTTATTGTTATCATTCCCGGTGTGTATGGCCCTGAAAGTCTCAGACGAATGTCATGTTACAGTGTCTACAGTATTCACACTCACACTGTGTGTCACTTGGATGCAAAAATGGACAACAACAAGCATTCAAGTCATAATTAGTTTAGTCAGTGTTTAGAAGTGATATCATTGTTGACATTTCCAGCTTTGACGGTCACACTTTGATTTGATCACTCCAGGACACCAGTGTATTTGTTTTTAGGTTATGTTGCAGAATGCTGCAGCACAGGATTTCACTTTATTTCTCTAAGACCTCTAAAGCTTACTTTAGTAAGCTTCCTTGGAGAACACCATGGGTGTGCAGCTCTCTGGCTGGCAGTTGGACTGGGAACTTGCCACTCGTGGCATCTGTACGTATGTGGGATGTGCCCTGTTATGCATGTCTGAAAAGCAGCTGCATCAGTGACGGTTAAGGTGAAAACTTGGGCAATCAATTACTGTGACTTTTTTTTTTTTGACAATGATTTGTACATCTGCTGTGATGGAGGAAGTGGTGAAACATGAAAAAGTCCCGGGGGGGGTTGAATATTTTCATAGGCACTGTACATTTTGATGGTTTCATAAGGTAATAACACTGGAAAAAAGGCATAGGAGTAGATGCACAGTTAAAGACTGTGTTGACTCCCGTCTTCTCTGCAGTGAATCTTCACCATGCCTAGTTGCATTTACTGTCAGGTCCAAACCTGTCAGGGTCCAGATTACGTCAGAATATTCACATAGAAACATCTGGACTGCAAGTTACCACTTGCCAGTGTAGAAACCATGTGTTTAATCAGTTTTAACTGAAACATTGGAACTGGTCGTTGATCAGACGGATTAAGGTTGAAAAAGCAGTCTGATATTTTGACATTATCAGCATGGTGCCTGAACTCATAAGACTGAATAAATAAATAAATGGACAAATAAAAAGTGCAGATCTACTTGAGCAACCAAAAAAATCTGTTTTTATTTTCAAATATCTGCGTTCAAGAGGATGACGTTCATATAAAATGTTTCTTTTTAGCAACATTCCATCTCATTTATTATTGTCGTTTTTTTTTTTTCATGTAGCAGTAAAAATCAGCATTTGTATATCTGATATCTGTTGCCCCCACAGAACAGCTGGAGGCTGCAGGCCACTTATCTGATCTGCTGAATGGCTGTGATAAAGAATTTTTGTTTACAATGAAGTGTGTGTGATCTATGAGATGGTTTTTAAATCTGATTTGTCCTTTATTTTTCCCTCAGGACCAGACGGAGAGGAACCGTTTCTCCGTTTACTGGAAGCAGGTTGGACCCATCGTCTTTGGCTCCTTCTGCCTCTTTATCTTTGACATGTGTGAGAGGTAAGACCCAAGATTTTTTTTTTTCCCCCAAACAGGCTTCAATGTAAATTCCAGCATTCAACACATTATAAACCTGAATCTTAAAGTGAAATTCTGTCTTGCTTTTTTTTTTTTTTTTTTTCCTGCACAAACTCAAACTCCAGATTTCACTTTGTTCATATTTTCCGCCCTATGTAATGAAATATGACACTTTCAATTGCTGTTTTGTTTCATCAGAGGAGTCCAGCTGACGAACCCCTTCTACAGCATCTGGGCGTCTGATGTGGGCACTGAACTGGCTGTATCCTTTCTAACAATATATGTTGACGACAATGGAGAGAGTATTTCAGCAGCCAACGTAAACTCATTTGACAAGCTTGACATTAATAAAAAATCCTGTTTTTTGCCCTCTTCAGCCAGTTAACATTTACAGTTGATCATCTGCTCCTGTTCTTTGAACAGAACTTGTCTTTGTTTTCATTGTGTTAAATGGACTTTATTTAAAACACTGGTTATCAAGGCTCAGTGCTCTACTTACACTCTTGCTTTAGTATGACCTGGAATGTGATTTCTAGGCTGATATGAGAAATAATTCAGTAATGCCATATGTGAAAGTATTGCCAGGGGTTTTGGCATGATGTGTTTGTATGCATGTACCTGTCTGTTTGCTTTTTTTTGCCAAGCTGAGCGATGTGAGACTCATCAGCACATCCCTTCAAAAACAACTGCAAAACATGCCTCTTTTTCAGTCTGTGCTCTCCTTTCTCCTCTTTTCCTGTGAGACCCATCAAAAGGAAAAACCTGCTTAGTGTCAGAGACATTTGGTACAGTGCCCATAACCAGAGTCATCAAATCTTTATAAGGCCCATGGGGGCAGCACAGTCTGTTAAGCTTTTATAAATGAGACGCATAACTTCACAGAGTAGTTTTTGCTATTAATAGATGAATAGTTAAAAAAAAATGTTAAAGGGTAAATTGTGTGGAACATTTACTGTTACAGCAGCATGAAGATTAAAAACAAGGCAAAAGAAACACCAGTGTAATGTTTGTAATGTTTCCTGGTATGGATATTGGAATTGCATACTCTGTGTGTGTGTGTGTGTGTGTGTGTGTGTATACACATCACATTAATATATTATTTTATGCATTAGTAAAACCTTTTAACTTCACTCTGTAGCATCAGAAGACCTGTAGAACAGAAATTATCCAGGTTTTTAAATTAAATTTGTGGTGAAACGATTCAAATTATTCATGTTTTCTATATAGCAACATAAAGTACCTCCACTGTGCTGACAGTCTTTTTAAAGAGTGTTTCCTTAACTGGTGTTGCTTCAGATGGCATTCATAATCGTGGCGGGGATTTGTGCCTGTCTCTACTTCCTCTTCCTCTGCTTCATGGTTTTTCAAGTCTTCCGCAACATCAGTGGTAAGAGGGCGTCTCTGCCCGCCATGTCCAAGGCCAGACGGCTGCACTATGAGGTGAGTTTTCAAAGCTGTTCATCTTGTCATTACACCAATGAATAAGGTCATGACATGTTCTACATGTGCCCTGTGCTGCCTGACTAAGCTTTCTGCTTTATCATCCTTAAGGGTCTGATCTTCAGGTTCAAGTTCCTCATGTTGGTCACTCTGACCTGTGCTGCCATGACCGTCATCTTCTTCATCATCAGTCAGGTGAATCTCATTTATAATGTGATCACATTTTAATATTCCTCTCAGTAATGATCAGCTAGTTATAATCGGTGTCCTTTTCTTGTCGTCTGCGTGCAGGTGAATGAGGGTCACTGGCACTGGGGGGAGCACACCGTGCAGGTGAATAGCGCTTTCTTCACCGGTATCTACGGCATGTGGAACCTGTATGTCTTCGCCATCATGTTCCTCTACGCCCCGTCTCACAAACGCTATGGAGGCGATCAGTCAAGTGGTCAGTGCATCACCGGTAACTACGTATTTCTACTATCTCTCTGAAGAAATGTGTTGGTCTGCAGTAGGTCGGAATAGAAACGTTATTATAAGTCACAGTTGAACAGAATTAAGTGAAAGTGGTATTTCAATTAATTTGTATTGGTTATCTTTAAGTGTTACATAATTGAAGATGTTAACTGGGTTGAGTTTCAGTCGTCTCCCAGTGGCTCTCACCTCATTCTGATGAGGAGCAAGTGTCTGCTCTCTGCTGTAAAGCAGCCTATTCATCCGAAGTTTGTTTTTAGAAGAAGGAGGGGGGCAGTTGATTGAGAAAGACCCAGATTCCCAGGGGAAAGCAGGGTCTCTTTGGCCCGAGAGGGTGATTCTAATGGACGCCAGGCTTCCTTCCAGACAGAAAGAAGGAGCAGTGAGGAGAGGGGGTGGGGAGCAGAGCAGAGAAGTAATGAAAACCATCCATCCATCTCCTGACGTCAGTGACACAGGCAGAGAAAAAGAGGATTTGAAGTTCTGGAAGCTTTCCCTCAAGTGCGTCAAGCAGTCTCACGGGAGGGGCTTCTCTCTCTCTCTCTCCAAGTTTCAGTCTGTCCCTGTTGATTTACTTTATCAGTTTTACAGTTTCACTTCAGTTTCAAATAAGCTGAAAGTTTTTATGATGATGAAATTCAGCTCTACTGACTGGTTGTGCAGCAGGTCATCGCCTGCAGAACTCGAACATCAAAACAAACTCTCTTCAGATGTTTTCAGTGTATGTCACATTATGGATGATTGTAGTGTTGATGGTGTGTCCTGTTCATATGTGCAGGTGACGCTGGAGCAAACAGTGGAGAGGACATCCAGCTGACCACCACCATCACCCACGTCGATGGTCCCACTGAGATCTACAAGATGACGGGCAAAGAGTCCCAGGAGTAGATATTACTCATTGACACTCCCCCATCACCTACTGCTCCACCGATCCCCTCCCTTATATCTGTGTATTCTGAGGGTCTTTACTCTTTACGTTGCCTGACCCTTCAACAACAACAGTCCATCTTTGCATGTATCTGTCAGTCCCACAGTTGTTGCTCTCTTCCCAGCACCAAACCCACAACTGTGTGACTTATAACATGCCACATTGTTTCCCCAACTATATTGTATTTCTAAAGGCTGAATATTATCAACCTTCATATCAGTCTTTTTCACCGATGGATTCACGGTGGATGTTTTATTTTTATTTTTTTTTTTTTTTTTTCAATAATTCGTTCTTCATGTAAACTGTGTTGTGTTTGTAAATGTTGCACAACGCTTTCGACACAAAGTCAGGTACCGAAAAGCTGCTTTATGAAGAGATTTGAGCGTGAAGAAAAGTGTTTCTTGTGCAGAAGTTGCATTTTGCAGCAGCACTCCTGTTTTTCAAGTACGGTGTAGTTAAACTGAGTGGTTTGAGCTTCTGACAGTTGGACAGTGAAAGTTTTTGGATACAATTTAGCCACTTGGTTTGATTTTCTGCTTTATTTCCTGTTACGCTCTCAGTCGAAAACATTTAGGGCCTGTCCTTCATTCATACTCTTCCATATGAAGTCAATCGTGTGTAGTACTGCTGTCAATATTAATCTTTCAAGTGGTGGAGTTCTTTTTATATCATTGGGGGAAATGTACAGACCACATATCCACTTTGGAAAACGCATACTGTACGTTCATTATGTTACAATGTAGATATCTATTTTTTTATGTGCTTATTTTCAACTTCAAAACATGCATCAAGTTCTATCATTGTTTTTGAAGTTGACTGTAGCCTTTTACACATTGTTCTTAGTTTGTTTTTTTTTTTTTTTTTGCATTGTATGCTAATTTAAATAAAAAAAGGTTTTACTTATCATTGTCTCAGTGTTTACTTTCAGTGATTGTATGTTATTTTTTTTAGTGCATCCAGTAATAATAAATACATCTATAGAAGTGTGTTAGGGATATTATACTATATTTACCTTTATATTGTGTTAAATATACTAACGAAAACAACATTTTGTAATGTCTGTAAACAGATGAACCCATATAATAAGGTTAATGGTTATAATAAGGTTGAGTTTTTAAGCTTTGTGTTGAATATCTGCAGATCAACATATAGTCCAGGTACACTGCGCCACCACACGGCTGATCGCAGAACTACAACTCCACTTTCACTTTTCTTACATCCGTCAAGTTAACTGAAAACACTGGTATGTGGCAGGAAGTCGCATTTCTAATGTAGCTTATAAATAGTCTGGTTATTACCTGGGGACGCACATTTTTCATTTTACAAGGCTTTTGTTGTGTTGTTACTGGTGCAAAATAATCATACACAGCAGGATATAACTATATAGGATATATATATATATATATATATATATATATATATATATATATATATAGATAGATACTAAAAAGAACTTGTAGTTTTGTGTCAACTCAAAATGATCACAGGATGGATAAAGGGGGAACTTACTTAGTGGAAACATGGCTGTTGAATGTGGGAGGCACAGTTTAGCAGATCTGCGCTGCAATGCAGCCTAAGGCGGAGTAGTCGAGCGCAGGTCCACTGAGCTTTCAGCACATCAGTGCCTCATCAGTTTGATCTAGTAAATATAAAATTGAGTATTGTTCAATTTATAACATACCGAACTGAGACCACTGTATGGACTGTATCAAATTACTTTTCTTTTGCCATTTTATCTATAAATAGTTTTTACAGTTTATTTATGTATTTATGGTAAATGTAGACCTATGCATTTTATGTATATCAGCTACTTGTCTAGAAGAGGTTCTAAGTGATTGAAAAAAATTCAATTCAATTCTAACTCATGTCAACTCTGTGACTGTGTCTTGACAATATGAAATCATTTCTCACAAGTGTCTACACGCAAACTCTTTTACACAGCTTCCACATTCAGTTGAAGCGAATCAGTGATCAAGAGTGATGAATTTTTATATGATTTTATCAGTCATGTAAAGTAACTTGATTTGTTATGTATTTCATTTGCCAGGTTGATCTAAAACATACATTCACAAAATATTTGCATATACGTATAGTGTCTGATGTGACTGAGAGACTCCATACTTTATTGTTTATTGACATCACTGTAATTATTGCGACCAGTGATCTCTAGATGTCCTCTCGGACCTTGTCCTCTTAACGTCTTGGCTGTGTGTTTTATTTTGAAAATCAACGGAAGTGTTTCTGCCAGTGACGTCTAACTTGACGCTGTAAACTTCCGCTCGCTCCTCCTCCTCCTCCTCCCGACGCAGTTCGGCTGTTCTCGTCGTGAACCGTCCAAGTGTAGGAGGAAAAGGAAAAAAAAGAGAGAGAGAAGGGGGGAGGACTTGGTCGTACTGTGAAGGCAAAAAGAGTAAACGACAAATAAAATATTGACACCGACGGACAACGGAAAGTGTGAGCGGCGTGAATCGGCAGCGGTGACGTCTCCAGCTCGGTCCATGTTGAGCTCGTTCTCTCCGGTCTGTGGTGTAAACACACCGCTGTAGTTGTGACATTGCGCCGTGAGGGAAAGGTCTCCTCCCAGTCTGTTGACGGACAGAGTTTGGCTTCTGCTCAGACCTGACTGTATATTACACCTCGGCCAGGTAAGAAAGCCATAAACGGTCACGTTGACATTTGATTTATTCATTTTTATTCATTTATTATTTTATTTATTTATTTAACCTGAAGCAACAGTTGGTCTGAGTGTTGAGACGCGTTTACTGACACTGCTTTCACAGCCTTCATCCGTTTATGCAACACTTCAATGGCCCCACAACCAATTGTTTCATTTTACACCTGTAACTCCAGTGACCGCACGCACACACACACACACACACACACACACACACACACACACACACACACACACACACACACGATATTTTCAACATGATATTCAACAGGTGACCATTTGAGTTGAAGGTTTACTCAGCACAGTTTGGGCGTCCTGCCCTGATTATTCCCCACAGGCCCCACCTACTGTTTTTGCCACATAATGACTTATTTTGGAGCTAATAGCTCATTGAGGAACAAAATAGCACTTTTATAGATATGTAAACCGGCCACTTCCTCCACATTAGTCGATTATGCAATACATAATCGCTTGTAACATTTCCAGTGTAGACCAGTGTGAACCAATTAGATTATGAACCCAGTGTGATGGTTGAAGTGGAGCCCCCCCCTCACAGGAAAGTGGCTCAAATGTTTACATGGAGCATCAACAGCTCTGTTGATGTCCCTCTGGCCATTAGGGAGGACAGAATACAGACTGGCCATTGATAAGGCCAACTCATTAGTACCCCATTCACCACCATCAAAGCCTCCTCTCAACGCCCATCAACATGAGTGGGTCACACCGCACACACTGGAAGCTGAGAATTACACATTTCCTGCCTTCGTGTTGGTGACAGCGGTTTGGTTTGACTGGTTTGATTTGGTGTGATGTGATGTGATCTTTTAAGGTTTTTTTTTTTTTTTTTTTTTTCCAAAGTAAAAGACCGACAACAGGCAAGAGGAAGTGTGGCAGAATTCAGAGGAGACGAGGAGACAAACGTGAACATAGAAACATGTGCAACATAACCTGTGTCAGCACCTTGTCTTATGAAAGCACAGCACCCATAGCTGCTCACTGTGTGTGTTTGTGTGTGTGTTTTACATTTGATATGTACATGTGTGTCTCTGTACTCGTGACCTAGATACACTGGTGTCACTGGTAAAGGCAGGAATATGCAACCGTATGTTGTTGTTTTTCGTGAAATGATGATGACGACAGTGAACAGCTGCCTTGTTTAATGCTGTCAGGTCTGGTCATAAGGCTGTCTGGTGCAGTTCCTTGGAATAAACAGTTCGTCGTCCCCCTGCACTGGCAAAATGTGTACAGTCACAAGAACGTTTAAATTACCTCCATCCATTCAGATCATTCATCCCAATTTGCCCGATTATGAGTTTAAAACCTCTGTTTCAGCTTCTATTTTATAGCCAGCAGTTGGACTTGTGTGAGTGGGTCAGCCTGGATCGCTGGCAGGATCCAGTGTGACGTGTAATGCATATAAATTGATTAGTAACAGGAGGAGGGGGCTAGGTGGTCTGGATGGGAACAATGTCTTGATTAATGCGAGGAACAGATAAAAAGGAAATGTTTGTGGAAATCCCCGTAAAGATTGAGGTGTGTGTGGTTGATTTCTCTGTCTCTGCCGTTTTAGTTTAACTTGTGGAACAATGGATAAGGTGTTGGGATCATGAAGTAGCAGTGGCAGCTGTAACCTGTAACCAGCACCGTCGTAGAGTAGATTATAAGCTGACAGGCTGCTCTGGAGGCAGCGTGCACCTCGGCGTGCAGAATGCAGGCCAACTCGATCAGCAGCTCTGTCGGCCACTTTTTTGACTAGCAGCCAGTTTAGTGTCGGGGTGGAGGGAGGGAGGAGGAAGGCTTGATGGCCGCCACTGTTTGAACCGCTCATCAGTCAGGATCTGTTTCCTCATAGTGAAATGTGTGGATTCCCCGCAGGTCTCACTGTACACAGTTTGAGGGAGTAAAGGAGGTGGCTGTGTACGTGCCTGTGCGTACATGCTGCAATGTCTTTGAGTGATCGTACTACTTCCTTAGTGAGCTGAATGATTCACATATTTTCTCAACATGTTACTCACACACAACTTAGTAGTAAGTTAGTACATATTAGTACACAACTTAAGTATGTGTTTCTAAAAGTACATGTTTTCATCTTTTCCAGAGTTCCCTCTTACACTTTCCTCTTTCACCTTATCTTTATTTTCAATTTTTCTGATGCTTTTGATTCTCCTTAGAGCTGAAGTGATTAGTTAATACTTGATCATGTAGTTGGATTCATTTATTTGAGACATTATTTCAACACCAAAAAATAAGGTACTAACAACAAACATTGATTTTTGATTCTAAAACAAGGTATTTATTCATACTGTGTCTTATTTTTCAATGACCAATTCTAAGAAATGAATTGAGTTAATTAGTTTAATCAGACACGTTGGATCGTGGCTGATCAGTTAATTCAAATATTATTTCAATACCTAGAAGATAAGTGCAATAGAAGCTGCAACAGGAGTGGCACTAATGGATTAAATGAAGCATTGTGATGCGACAAGTCATATCATCTAGATGTGAGCGAACGTGCTGGTTTGGTTCAGACTCAAAAATCACATTTTTGAGAATGGACAATGAAAAAAATAAGAGTTGTTTTACTTTTATTCAGCTCTAATTGCAAAAGTGTGAGCCTTATTTTGAATTATTTCTGATATTTCACATAGAAACCAATTATTAGATCAATCTTAATATATGAATTGAGTGACATCAGCTACTGCAAGATAACATAACATAAACATGTCGTATGTTTGTTGGCCACACATTAAGAAGAGGTGGTATATGGGGAAAATGGTCGGTATCAATAATGATTAATTCCAACTTTATATTTTATATTTTAGATATTTGAAAATAATAAACAGACAAACACTCTCTTTTTTCCAGCTTCCAGTTTTCTTTTCTCTTTACAAACTGTTTAAGATTTTTTCAGCATTTCTCGGGGACATAAAGACGTAATGTGAGCTTTAAGGACTTGCCCGAGCTGAGGATTGTGGTGTGTGTGCTCCATGTGTTGTACTGTGTGTGTGTGTGTGTGTGTGTGTGTGTGTGTCACAAGGCTCACAGAGGCTGGTTTGCTTGAATTCCTCCCTACCCAGGAGCAGATGTACTGAGAGGAGTGGTGGTGACATTGCGGATGTACAGTCACACCCATCTGTTGGTTTGGCAGCAGAATTACTCGCTTTCATGAAATACCAAGCGTTACTGGATCCTTTTTTTTCCTTTTTTTTTTTTTTTTTTTTTTTATTGGTTCAGAATAGACTGACTTTGTAACATATGTACTTTAAAGCAAAAACATCACAACAGGCTGTGAGGAGAGAAACATCACAGCAGGAGGATAAGATGAGCACAGACAGTAGATTTTTCATTGCAGGCGTCAGGAAGTAAGGTGGTGTTAGTGCTCACGTACTAATCAGGTTGACATCAGCCTCTGATGTACGCATTCACCAAGCCAAACAGGAAATGCAGTCATAGCAACCATCTCAGATAGGTACAGAAAGGCCATGTGATAGACCTAATTTCCCCTCATTCCTTTAAATGTGTCAAGATTTTTTGATTCTAATTCGTCGTCACGTCTCTCGGTTTGTCTCTGCTGCCTTCGCACTTGTCTGTCCACCTTTAGTTTCTGGGACAAACTCAACACAGGCAGGCGAGACGCCACAAAAGCTGCTTTCAGAGCACAGAGCTGCTGTCGTGTTTGTCACTGGGCAGAGGAAGCTGCTGACAGACACAAAGGTTGATGCGATGTCTCCACCTAAACAAGGAGCGAGTACTTGAAACCTAACAGAAACCTCCTTACCACAGCTGCACAGCTCAACTTTCATGATTTTTAGTCTCTAATCAGTTTAATTGTAACAATGTTCTGCATGATGTTTTGTAAATACAGTACATGTGGTTTGATCAAATGATTTAAAGCCAAGTCACTAGAGGGAAACAACTGCTGCTGCAACCAGCAGTTATTTTGTCATTAGTCTGTTTATTTCATTTGCCCAGATTTACAGCTTTAAATGCTTTTCCAGTCCTAAATGTATTAGTAGTGATGGATGATGTGGAATGATAATTAAAAAGACAGAAAAGCCGCAGATATTCACACATTTAGAGGCTTGAGATAGTTTATTTGGCATTTCTTTCTTAATAAATTCCCTACAAGGTTCAGTTTAGTTTTCTGACAGGAATAATCAGTGGATTATTGCTCTGATTGACCGGCAACACCAACGCGTTTTTTGTTATCATTTTACAACAATGAAAAGCACTTTTAACTGTGATGCATTCACTGGCTTGTTTGGGGGAAACAATATTTAAGTAATACGTTGTGGAAGTCTGTCAGTGGTGCGCTGTGACCTGCGTGTTTACAAAGCGCTGGGGGCCTGTGATAGGATGTCATCTGCTATCAAAGAAATCCACAGCGGCGCGTTAAAGGAAAACAAGCTTTTAGATGAAAAGTAAAAGCACTTGTGTGGGTGATGCATCTTACACATGAAAAACAACAGATTAAAGTGGGAATGGGTGAGCGAGGTTTGTTTTTTGTTGGCGCAGTAGGCCTGTGCTCGTCTGCTCTTAGTACGTGGCTCTTCATCCTCAGCTCCTATTGGACGTAGAGACGGAAGCAGATAAGATAGGTGTGTTTAGAGTGTAAACTAAGTCGAGTCCAAGGTTGAAGTTCCTCATAGACGCTGATTATGATGGTTAGATCTGCAACCGTCCCTCAATTTGTGAAGGTTAGTTAATGAGCCGAGAATCTGACGGATCATCAGCTGCTCGATGTGAAGCCAACAGGTGTCTGCAGGGGACGTGTGGGCGAATCAAGCTGAGCAGGGATAAAAGAACAGGTAGAAATGTAGAAAACAGAAAATGAGTTAATAAGATCAATTATACGCCTCAGTCACACATCTCAGACACACAGGTTTTATTCTGCGTAACTTATGTGTACATAATAATTACAAACAGGTAGGAGTTGCATTTATATGTAAATACATGTTTTCTTTTCATCCTCTGACATTAGCATGCTAACCAGGTAGCCAGTCCAACAACAGAGGATGAAGTAGCACTGAGTGCATTAGAACCTGTTGCCTTGTAAACACAACAATGGTTGAAGCTCTTGGCGAGCGACCATCACCGCCACCTGCTACTGGCATGAAACCACGTTTGGCATCAGAGAAAAGTTAAATATAGCACCTTTTAAATCTGAAGATCTTGTAAGGATGGCTTGTTGTTACAAAACAAAGGTGTTATTAACCATAATAATGCTTGTGCTTTATTCACGTTTTCACCAAATGTCTTGAATAGACAATTTGGAAAATGTCCAGGTGTCTGTGTCTTTGTGAAAATTAAAAAAAAAAAAGAAAAAAAAAAAAGATGAATTTTATGAAAAAAAAACTGGTCAGTCTCAGGCTTATTCTCAACAACATAACTCACTTTTCTTCAAATCTAACATATTGCGGGTACATCTAGAAATCATCTGCCTCCTTATATCTCAGTCAACAGAAATCATATTTCAGTCAAGATTTTACATGTTTCCGTGCGTAATGGATAGAAGAGTAATGTGTAAACGAAGGAACAGGGACAAAAGGTTATTTATAGATCAGTGCTGACACAGTGAGTGTATTTTTCGGTGCATTGTTTACTTCAAACTGCCTCCTGCAGGACCATCTCCCTGTCACCCACCTGCTGTTCAGCTTATTTAGGAACAGACACATGCATATAAACTAGAGATTAAAGGAAGGATCTCTCTGTCTGTCAACTTTCAACCAAATTATAACAGGGGATTATTGCCAAACGCTCCAAAAACAAAAGCACTAGTATGAGAAACGTCCTGAGTGATCAATGGTAGTAACGTCACAGGAGTGGATGATGTTTGGCTGAGTCTCAACACCCTACAGCGATCTGTAGGAACAAATCAACAGTGTCTCACAGAGCCTTGACCCTCCAAGCACATTTTGTGGCTTCTGTTTGGAGATGTGTGGGTGTGTCTGTTAAAAGCTTTATGTAATTTGAGGCTGACCAAGAGGAAACACTGGTGCTCAGTGTGATAACCACGAACCATGACGCCATGACTTGCTATGAGCTTTTTGGGAAGTCATGGGCAGGAACTCCACCTACCTATGGTTTCATCCCAACATCAGAAAATATGTGATGAGTGGTCACCACATCTTGAACTTTTTCTCTGAACCGCAGGATGAGTGTCAAGTTTTCTCTCATTTCAGAGGAGACAAAGGTCCCTGATCCAACGAGAGTGTGTGGACAGGACAGACCTTTTCCATCTCCATAGGATTCCATAGACAGAGCTCCACATTTGTTTTTTGTGGTAGCTCTTCAGTTATGCCAAATTAAATTTGTATCTGTTTCACATCAGAGCGTTTAGATTTGTCTAAAAGGTTTTATGATGATTTTATCCTGATGTCAAACTCGTAGATATAATCAAATAAAGCAAGAATAAAACTCTAAGTCAAAAGTGTCAGTTTGGATGTTTTAGCTGACATATAACTACAGTTTCTCCTTTCTGCCACTAGGTGGCGCTCTCCGTCCGCTTTCTTGCCTCGTTCCAGTTGCCAGCTGCTGGAAATATGTTAAGTGGTGCTGCTGTAATGGAGGCAAGAAATGTGACAAGGTGCTTTGAGGCCGCATTTAACATCAGCTTAGGTTTTAAATTTAGCATGTTTACATTAGTAACACAGGATGTCAACTTTCCTATTTACCCTCTTGATGACAGTTCAGCTCTTTATCTTGCTCTCCGTATGTGTGTACACACACACACACACGCACACACACACCATCTGTCACTGTGGTACTGCCAGGTGGTCCAAACACCCTCTAAGCGTTTATTAAACTTGTCCATTACACTTAGCCATTTCTGTTTATTCTCATGAGAGAGACAGAGTGTGTGTGAGTGTGAAAGGGGCCTTTTCCTGCACAGAGACAGAGTGTGTGTGTGCGTGTGTGTGTTCACTACAGTATGTTGCACCTGTGATGTGATCTGGTTTTCGGTTATTGGTCCTGACAGACAGCTCAGGTAGTGTCTGCACCCTGCAGATCATGTTACTGTGTGGATTATTTACTGGAAGGACTCTATAGTAACCACCACAAGCAGAGCGTCATCAACAAACGGATGATTTGATGTCAGGAGGTAACCTACTTATGGTTAATTTAGTCTGAGTCATGCTACTAACGTTCATTTTTTTTTTATTGCAAGAATACACAACGATAATAAAACCAATAAGAATTTGTCTGAATGTAAGGCAATTCATTATTAATAAATGTGCTTCTAGAACTATGTTATCCAGCTAGTGTTGCACAAAAAGCAGATGATGCTTTGATTGACACGACATTAAAATAAAATTTATTTTGGAAACGATCACTGCTTTTCTTTTGACTGATGGTGTCAATGCTTGCAGTTCACTGTAAATGAAACCTCATGTCTATGAAACATGTCCTTGTTTCCCAGTGTTTGGCACGTGATTTCCTTCTGTGTCAAGGTTTGTCTTTCCTGTAAAGGTAGTGTAGTAGGTATGTTATGTAAAGTCAGTCCTCCTGTCGGGTTGGACCGGGCAAGGTAGTTTAAAGAACTCCCACTCACAGGAAGACACACCTTTTAGACAAATTCTCTGCACTTACAGTTTGTTGCTTCCTTTTGTGTATGCAACATTTCATAAGCCCGACGCCCAAATATGGGTATATCCTGTCAAAGGGGAGAGTGAATCCAGTATGTGTAAAGCAGCTTCCTGTCAGACAGGTAGTAAAGAATTGGATAGATATTACTTCCTTTGAGGCATATTGTGTTACCAACAAGATCTGAATATCGTTGGCAGTGTGTGGAGCTTTTAAACCAACTGGAGCAAAGTTGAAGATGCAGCAGGAGCATGCATTTCATCTTAAAGGCCCCCAAAGATAAATGAATCATTCATGCTGCTCATAGTGGCATCGGCATGTAAATTCAGCTGTGAGCTGTGAGGCTGAAACAGTGTCACTTTGATGGATTCTTTAATTTCTTTAGAATCCTTCATGAGTCTCTGGGGAACTTTGCTGGCATCTGAAACAAAGACCAGTGTGTTTGCGTCTTCACTGAAGCTCTGAACCTCATTTGGGACTAGACACCTGTAGCATAAGGCTACGCGTCAACACGTGTCTGTTCTGTGTTTGAGAGAAGAAACTGTGCCCCTCTCCTCTTCACCCCACCCCTTTTTGCCTTAAAGTGCTCGGGCCCCAAAGTTTTTGTCCGACCCCTCACTGCATCGCTCTGTTTAGGACACAGGTGTCTCTGAGACGCACAATCAGCGCCTGTCTCCTCGTCCACCAGCTCACTGTCTCCTTATTCCCAGAAATCAGGTGTCTCATTCACACTCTGTCAAATTCTTTCAATTTTAAAACCCGCCCTGCTTTTGTTTGACTATGATTTACTGGTGCACAGTGAAACAGGCAGTCACATTTTGTCCAGGTTTGGTTCTTGTACAGTGGCTCCTTGTGCAATTACCTCTCTGAGCAGTAACAAACAGGCAATGTTCTCTCTCCACGGACGTCTTATTGGAAAACTAGACTAGACTAGACTTATTGTTTGCAACATTTCTTTTTTTTTTTTTTTTCACCAGAAGTAATCAGTTGCAGAATCTGCAAATTTCATACAGGCGCTGTTTGCGGAAAAAGATTACATCTCTGCAAGCCCAAATTCCTATATGTTGAGGCACTTATTGCTGTGTAACAGTGGTGTTTTGTTTGAGGATTTCTACTCTCAACCTTGACAAGTAACTTCATGACAAAGTTCAGAACGACACGCTTTTTTACTATGCAGTTTTCTGTGAATTGTATTAACTGTTAAGCACTATCTCATGCGTCTCCAGGTCGTTTGTAAAACACACATAACTACTTCCACGGACGTGCGCATTGGACCCATTGACCTACTTGGGCATCAAAGTGGATAAAGCATGAAGAGAGAGGAAGTAAAGGGAGACTGGGAGAGGACGAGGAGGAGGCAAACGTGGTTTTTGAAGGGGTTCAGGGTGGGCTGCAGAGGAAGTGGCCTCACTATGACCCACAGTGTGAGCCTCTTCCTCCACCCGACATGTCTTTGAAACTGTTAGATGAACGGAGTCGCAGTGATTGGAGGGAGGGGCAGCCATTCATGTGGCTTCTGATTAATAGTAACTCAGACCCCTTTGTGTGTCTGTGTGTAGGAGGGGTTGTAAGTCAAGCTGGCTGTGTGTAAGTCAACATGTCCGTCTCAGAGAACTTAAACTTTCATGCCTTGTTGTTATAAATATTATGTAACCTTCTGAATCCACTTAAATATCATATGTATATATATTTGTTATCTGGTCAGGAGTAAACCAGGAAAGTTTCAGAGACACTAGAAAGACAAAGGGGAATTCACTCTGTACTTCTCCACTCTGCTCTCTGTCTGACACTCTGCATGTTTGAAAAACAAAACCAAAAGTGCTTTTGATTCACTGCTGTTTCTTTTTCTTGCCCTGAATGTTCCGAGCATTGCTTCAACCGTGTTGGAATTTTTTTATAGGGGAATTATGCAGTGAAGAAATTCTTTCTTAACTTGCCCTGTGCTTGTGCAGGTTTTTTTGACATTTACATACTTTATACCTCACTATGATACACATGGAGTTTATTCACTTTACTCAGCACACGGAGCGATACTCAGCCTGTGAAACAGTTTTACAGCGTCATCTGTGACTTTCAGAGAGAGCTTTCCCAAGTTTCCAAAAATAAACATGGTGGTGTCACCAGGGTTATCTTGGCTTGTGCTTAACCTTTTTTAAAATGTCAGGAAAGCCTGTGTTGGTAACCACAGGTGTGGGTGGGCAACTCAAAGAAGACTGGATTTAGAAGGCAGAGGCTCCTAAACACAGGATACTCACATTGGAAAAGTGATGCACAGAAAATATTGTCGGACAATAGAACAAAGTGTGGGTGGTGGTAGAAATACATCATTGGTAGTTTCCTTTTGGCTTTTTAATGCATCTGTATAACCCTGGACCTAGTGTTATACTTTCCACAGCCTGCTATGGTCGGAGTGACGTAAATTTCCCATATACCTGAGACGTAACCAGGAACTTAAAGTCAAGATACAGTATCTCGGCTCCTGCTGCTCAAAGGGATCTTTTATTTAACTGCAAATATAAATGAATGAATGAATAATTGCACTTATTTTAATCTCTGCAGCTGTCAGACAGGTGTGGTTGTCCACAAAGGAAAACCGTCTGAAGTGTCTTGAAGTTTAGTTTGCTTTCTTGTTCTGATTTGGTAAAAACCTTCCCCTCTTATTTTAAGTGGACAAAAAGAAACCCGGTTACCTACCGGTCTCTGACGACAACAACACAAAGTCCTAAGCTTTCAGTCATGAGCCTGAGTTTGAGTTTCGTTCTCTCTGGTCTTGCCCTTTGTCCTGACCTCGTCCCTGTTCCCACTCAGCTCTGACCGAGGCCTTCAACTCTTCAACTCTGTTATAAAAGGCCATAAAATCAGTCACCTGCTTTTAAAACAGTGGCACAATAAATACTTGTTGAGTTTATTGTGAGAATGTAAACTCAAGCTTCACTTCACAATGAATCTGCATTTTTCACAGTGACTGTTGTATTTTCTGTTTGCTATAAGTTGAGAAACTCAGCATCAGCACTATTTCGCTTGCTTTTCTAAGCACTCTTCACTCCCTTGTTCCTGTTCTGTTCTGTATGTGTGTCTCATGCAGCTTGTCTTATGTAGTCACATGGAGTAATCAGCCATCTATCCACATGCCTGTCATTCCTGTCCTTATTTGTTCAGAAGTGTCTCTTCTTACTCACAGATAATGTGGATCATTGGGTCCTAAACTGCACACAGTGTCAGAGCTGTAGATAAAGACAGCAAGAAACCACACGTCTTACTGCTCAGCAGTCCTAAAGTAATCCTAGGCTCCATGCAGGAGGAAGCATGGCTCAGGTGCTTTGGAGTTGTTGTTTTTTTTTGTAACATAATTCTCACATGTGAGTCTTTCACCGACAGTTTGTGGGTGTCGTGTTCTTCTAAATAGATTGATGCAGCTTCTCGGGTCCAGTTCAGTTTATGACTCTAAAGTCAATAACTGAAGTTATGATACATCACAGCCCCAGTTCTCCTGAAATTTAAGGTATGCAGTTGTTCAGCTGTCTCATATCCTCTGCACTATGATCCTTGTTGCTTCTGCAGCTTCTGTCATTGTGTTACACCCAAGTTCAGTGCAGAGACACAAATAAGCAAAACTACTCCGACTGCAGCCTGTTGAACTCTGACCTGCGAGGTCATAGGTCAGCAATTTGCAGAGAAATAAATTTCACCCTGAGAGCGACACTTGAGACTCAACACGACTTCTCAGATGTCCCATAATTTAATGAGACGACGGCAAAAATATTGACTAATGTCTCATGGAGCAGGCACATGTGAGACACGTGCTCACATGTTTCCTCTTGTCCAAAACTTCAGTTTCTGTCATTTGGTTTTCTGGGTAATGGACATTTGTTGCAACTGTGGACATGTGACAGACAAATAAAAACACAGCACTGCATGCAATGATTCAGCAAAAAAAAAAAAATCTAAAAACTGAAAATGAATTCACAAGAGAGAACTTCACACAGTTATACATGTTTTATATACATGGTTTTATGAGAGTCACGAGGAAGCAACCTGAACTGATCAGAATTTGACTTAAAATAAGAGCTACTTTTATTTCAGTATGTTGATTAATTCAAGTGAGAAGTTTAGAGAACCGATGTGAAATGTCATGAGTATGTATATGAAATGAAAACTGAATTTTGAATGAATGAAAAAATAATTTTTTTTTGATAGTAAAGAAAGCTGTTTGTTTTCTCTCTCTCTCTCTAACAGTCTTGACAGGAAATCAATGATTCTTTCATCTCTAATCTTCATGTCCTGTTTGACTATTGTTTTTAATTTACCTCATGTTAAAACTTCCTATATACCTTGCGTACATAACATGAGGCACTTACACTCTAAAATTAGACTTTGCACCTTCTGACATACAAACACACACCACCCCCCGTTGATGTCACCCTCTGACTAATCCCATTTCCTCTTTAGTTGAAAAACAAACTCATCTTTACGACCTTCATGTTGTTTTCTAATGAGCTCAGTGACGTCCAAAGCCATTATCAATCATTCCATCCATCCACACTGTCGTGTAAACCCTTCCCACTCCGGCTCCAGCAGGGAGGAGGGGTTGTGTGATGGCTAACCAGTCACTCTGCAGACCTTTGGCTCTCTCCAGTCCACCGTCCACTGCAGTGGTAACATACATACATGTGGTCGGACAAGCTCCGGGGTGGAGGTTGGAACAGACTGCATGCGTTTGTTTATTGTTCCATATAGGCAGGGCAGAGCAGGGCCAGAGATGGAGATCCATTGTGTGGTATCTCCCTGCCTTCGTCATGAATAGTAGCTTTCAGAGGCGAGAGGGGCCTTTAAGTTTTATTACGTTCCTGTCGCCGGCAGCAGCATTTTTGGCTTGTGACCAAATGCAACATACACACAGCTGCATAGTTTTTTTTTTTTTTTTTCAGCCAAACTGTCTGCGCCTCACGCACACATACAAACTCTTATCTCCCCGTCAGTCTCAGTCGTAAGCACACGTCTTTTCCTACTACTCTCTGCTTCACCATTCATTCCTTCTCTGCAGCCATTTCCAGCAAACTCTGCTGCCTCTGCCTCACACTAAGCTTTCTTTTGTTCAGTTTCAGGACAACAATGTTGTTTGTTTTCCGAGGGCAGAGAGAGAAAGAGAGAGAGACGCTGCCTGGCAGCCTCTATGCCTAGGTCGCCCGTGTCTCCTGCATGTCACCCTCTGTGCGTCTGCAGTGACGTCTGAAGGGCATTATCTGCCATAGGCCTCTGTTTGTTTTGGGCTGCTCTGGGTTTGATAATGGCCCATTACTGGGGAACCAATGGCTCACAGGCACCTCAGTGGAAACTGCAGAGACCTTGCTAATCTGGATGATACCCAGCTGGCACTCAGTGTTGTAATACTAGCTACTTTTGGGAGTAATTTTTAGCTGAAACCAGCTCCTCTGTAGCCAGCAACAACACAGCCCAGTCGGCTATTTTTAGTGCATACTCTGGCTGCTAATGATATCACTGAGCTGCCCTCTGCGTCTGTTTGTGTTTCTCCCAGACGTTTGGCATCCTCTGTGTAAAGCCAGGAAAGCCAGTTGTGTCTGAATATTTGTTGCGCACCAACAAAGTATTTTACATAATTAGCCCATTATCTGCAGCCTCTCCTTTGGAAGGAATGCAAGGAGTTAAGTCGGCAGTTGCATCAATTGACACATGAAAAAAAATCTCTCGGCCATTGTTGACACCCTTTGCTCTCATTTTTCAGTCACTCTTTCTTTGTGCATGTACCAGTACAGTGTGTCTTTCACCTTTTCTTCTCTCTCTTGACGTATCTTCCATGTCAGAGGAGTGAACTATCTGTGTGTGTTGCTGGTATTTTCCCTTTAATCATCTTAACCATGTCAACTCTGCTCGAACAGCTGTTAACTGCAACACTGATATGAAAGATACGAAAGTTTCTAGCTGAAGAATATTTAGTTCCCATTGAAGCTCTGCCTATAAACCCACAATAAAATCTATTTTATTATCTTGCAAAAAAAAAAATGTGTGAAGAAAGAGCAGTGGGTAAAGTATTTCTACATTGCAGTTTAACGCCTCTAGATGTGTTTTGTAAAGCTGAAGGTGTTGACTTATACCCATCTATTAGACCTTCACTTGCCTACACCACACTTACACTATATCCCCTCACTAACATTTAAACCACCCTGCACCCACATTAGGATTACACACCTGATAATTTGCAATCTCAACAATAGGCCAACAGCAGAGCTGACCCTGGTTACATGAAACATCCTACTCAGCAGTTCAGGAGCCATTTTTTACCTCCCGACTCAGTGGTGCGTAAAGGGAGGTAAAGTAAGTCAAGGACAAAATGTCAGCTGTTGTTTTAATGGTGTGAAAATGCCTGTAATTTCTCTACAAAAGCAAGTGTGTGTTCATCCATAAGTGAAATTCATGAGCTAGGAAAAAGGATAAAAGGACAACTGTTGAGTTTTTTTTTTTTTTTTTCTTAAAGTGCAGAGAATATCAGCTGCACCATTACTTTGCGAGTCTAAATTAGGCAACATTAGTCAAGTGGGAGAGTGTGTGTATTGTGCTGAGTGTGGAGTCTAATTAGAGGTTGGCTGGGTGGAGATTGTCTTATTTTACCATGTGAATTCTTGTCTGTGTTTAATCCTAGCATACCAGAGTGTTAGTTGTCTCCTGTGTTATCGCTGTTATGTGTCATTATGTCAGAGTCCCTGACCCACATGCTGCTCCTCTTCAGTCTGGTACCAGCCACTAAATGTGCAGACATGTCATGTTCACGCAGTCTTGTTCTAAATATCATCATGTTTAAGGACACTGATTAGCTTGCTGGGCTCGCTTTCTCCTGGATGTCATACCTTATCTAACTTGACACACAGCTTTTCTTTTAGCAGCAAAGTGCTTTTCAATTGAGATCATCATAAACCGGGTTGTCTTGTAATTCCTGCAGCCTTCTAGTCTGAGCATGAAACAAGGAATCATTCATAGTTTATTTGGACAGGAATGAGCCTGGAGTAATTGCACATGAATTTAGGATTTAGAAATCCTGCAGTCTAGTCTTCTGTCTAGACACTGTGTGACTGTGTTACAGTATGCTGGATTGTTTTTGTATCCCGTCAAACCCACAGAACGTCCGTACTGTGCAGTTCGGCAGTTTCTGAGAACCTACTGTATGAGTTTCGACTTTTACTGAGACGTTTTCTTGGTGATACAGAAATGACATTGTTATTTATAGCACCACTTTGCAATTTTCCGCTAATCTTTGTACAGTGTGTTTGCTTTTCCTGGAAACATCTGTTTGCACAGGAATAATGGCTACCCTCTGGCCAATCCCCATCCAGCAGCTTTTGCAAAACGCTGAATTTCCCAGTATTCCCTTTGTACTGTGTTGAATGTACAGCCAATGTGCCGGGGCGGGTGGGGTGCTGTTAGCTTCACTTATCTCAGTGGCCATACCTGTCAGCCCTGGGCGGTGCTGCAGCTCTGTGTCTCGTCATCGTTCCACTTAAACCAAATATAATCTGGCTTTCTGCCCCTCTCCCTCTCCCAGCTGTTTTCTTTTTTTCTTTTTTTTTTTTTTTTTTTTTTTTTTTTACTATGGGCTGTAGTTCCATGCAGATAATAAACTTGGAGCTATTGTTTACACTGTCTTTTACTACTCTCAATGTAAACAAAGTCTGAGTTATAACCGTCATGTCTTTTCTTGATTATTGAAAAAGGACATTATGGGATCTTGCAAAAAAAAAAAAAAAAAAAAAAACAATAATTAATGAGCAGCAACAGAAGAATCAGTGATCTGTGATGTGGCTCAGCTGATTTGTGATACCGTCTCTATCTTTGTGATATAATGATATATATAATCTTCACGACAGCAGCTGCCAAAGAAACCAGCTCTCTTCTTTCTTCTTCTTTTTTTTCTGGTGGGAAAGTGTTGATGTTACTCTGGTGGTTCTCACAGCGTGAACGCAGCCCACACCCTCTCCTCCCTCCCTGCCTCACCCTTTCCCTTTCACAGACCTAGAAACTCAACAGCCACGGATCAACCCCTCCTCGGCTCATAAACTCAGAAACACAATCCCACTTTACTCAGCAGCAGGACTGATGACTGGGTATTAATTGAGTTTGATAAGCACGGGAACCAAGTGAGAACATGCACAGTGTTTATATTATGACGGGTGCAAGACTGCACAGTGATGCAGATCTGATCTGAGGAACAACGGTCGGTCTGAAGTGTAGGGGTCATGTTTTAGGTGTCGCGGGGGAAACGGTTTTTCATTCAGCTGGGAAAGTGCTGACTGTACGAGACGGTTACTTTTAGATTTGCCTGCAGTCTCTGCACAGTGTGTGCGTGTGGAAGGGGCGGGGTGTACATGACAGAGTTGTGTGTGTGTGCATGTGTGCGGGTACACAAGAGACAACAACTAATATAGTGGCTTGTGGCTGGGACCCAAGTCTTTGAACTCTCTTTTGTTCAAAGCAACAGACATCTGTCTAGACACCAAATATCGCCTTTCCACAATTCACTGCTCTGCACTCGTCAGCTGGTGTATAAAGTCAGACAGACGCCAGCCAGTAGATATTACAGCGTCTTTTTTTACATGATCACCAGAAGTGTTACTGCCAATAAATGCCCACTTTGATTTGATTTGTGCAGATAAGAAATACAGTTGTTGTACATGACCCTTTATATTTGCAGAACAGTCTCTGTAAGATGTGTAAAATCACATCACAATCAGCATCACATTTGTTATGTTGCTAAGAGGTCGAATCTGTGGCTTTGGCTTTTTCTGTCAGTTTCTCGCAAAAAATAAAAAAATCTGACATTTATTTTTAGCACTAACCTCAATGACAAACACGTTGCTTTTCCCACGACTGCTTCACGGTTGTTTGTTGATAGTTGAGTCAAAAATTCACTCTCTATCTTATTATCACAGAGGTTTAAAATTCAGTCAGGTTTGTCAGAAACAACAATTACAGGCTGGAACATGCTCCATGTAAGCTGTCGTACACCGCTGTCATTTGTAGACGTGGTGTGCCTGTTTCGTTTATACTTGTATGAATTTTAAATAGTGTTTATTGGGTTTTTTTCTCCCCTGAATCAAACCTGCATCCTTCCATAATTTCAGCTTCAGTCTGCTGCATAAAACCTCTTCAAGTTACTGAAGTTAATGAGCCCAGTCATCACAGCCACAGCAAAATAATCGACAATGTCTACTATCATTTTCCCCCCCTATGGGCGCTAACTTTCTGAGTTTTATAGTCCTTCAAACCACAGAAAGGTTTGGGAGAAAATGACTAATCTGTCATTTTGGGGTGAACTAAATGGAGGGCTTTGAGTGTGGAAAAAGTATGATCCCTGCCTACCTCTCATCACCTTGTGTCACTCACGTCTAAAGTGCAGCCGGCAGTATTTAAGCCCTAAAGCAGTTTATTTCCAGTGAGGCTACTTTATTACAAAAGCTGCAGCAGACTGAAAAGCCTCAGATACTCAGTGCACAGACCACACATACTGTACAGCTGACAGGACCGACTCTTCTTTTAGCCTTTAATGGAGGTTGTTTGTATTCGTCAGCAGCAAATTTAAGAGTTTTCTTTGGGTTTCGCACACACACACACACATACATGCACATGCACGTATGCAGTTTTTCATCTCTGAATGTTGGTGTTAATGGCACTGACTCATAATGGCTCCCTGTTCTTGGCACTTTGAACACTGTGCTAATGAATCTCATGTGTGCGGGTGGGTTTGTGTGTGTAAGGTACAGCAGAGCGGTGGGGCCTCGCTGCTCTGTCTAGTAGGTGGTCCCCGGCTGCTGTATGTGTGTGTATTGTGATAGGGTGGGCTGTGAAGGGGGTGGTCTTTTTTTCTGATCCTCGGAGGTAGCTTTTTTTTTTTTTTTTTTTGCAAGCCTCCCTATATGGTACATGGTGGTGTTTAATGCCACACATTTGCACACACACACACACACACACGCACACACACACTGGTGCCCTCCCATAGAGTTTCAGTCAGACCGGTGGTGCTGGAAGTAGCTGGCATCACATCACAGGACTTTCACAGTTTGATTGAGGTGACTCAGTTCAGGATAGTTTCCCTGCAAAACTTTCTTCTGAGCGCCAACAGAATTTAAGACCCGCCTGCATCTCCCACTTCACGTGCTGCTTTAACTGATATCTTGCAGACAGAGCAGTAAACTATTAATTCAGACTTTACTTCATTTTAAATTGCTGCGTCTCTTTGTCTCCCCCGCAATGTTGTACTCAATCATGCGATAAATGATTTTTCAGGGGCCTTGTCAAGCTGTACTGTAAAAAGGCAATTAGTGAAGAAGTGTATTATATTACATTTTAGAACTCAATAAAGCAAAGGAAAAATAAGGTACAGTTTGTCCTTTTGTTAACCTCTATTTACTTTTAATAAAAAGACCTGTAGCAACTGAGCCGTTCTCTCTGACTGTTCACATATATAAATTCATTTACAGCCACTTCTCTGGGCTTGTGTCACAGCAGGTCAAGATCTGAGGTCTCCTGATTGGCCCAAATAAACGTCATTCAACATTAAGGAGCAGTAGCACCTAGAATTGGTTTCTTTCTTTTATTATATAAGAAATATCCTTCAATCTTAACAAAACACACAGCTCTGGTAAGTCTACCTGAGCAGATGTATCAGATACAGAGGTTAAAGCACTTAAACGTTTTGTAAGAACACAGTTAAATCCACCAGCAGTGTGGTTTATAACATTGTAACAGCTAGACAGTCGTTAGCGTTAGCTCGTCTGCCTCCATCATGTCTTCCTGGTCTTGCCGGTCAAAGATGGACGTCCCCTGTGCTCAGTGTCTGCAGCCCTGCCGTGAGAAGCCTGTTTACTTTTCTCATGTTATCACCTTAGTTGTTGTTGTACTAGATCAACAGCTTGTAAGCTGTATTTGCATATTGCTCAATTTATAAACTATGTAATGTGGTTTGCTTGGCAGTGCCAGGAGGCCTGCATTTTTCAGTGGCTGCAGTAATTTACCTGCTCGGAAAAGTACAAAGAAGCTGGTGACTCTTAACTGTTCTCGTTAAATGACTGACATCTCAAGTATTGGTTGCATTGATGCCGGACAATAATAAAAATGTGGTCATTATGTCGTTGTGAATCACGTGATTTAAAACTTTCTGATGTTTGTCAGAAGAGTAAAGACTTGCAGAAGTTCACGTGAAACCTCCTCCAGAGTCAAGAAATCACTCATCTGAAGTCACTCATCATGTTTAGATGAAAGGATTTGGCTCCTTTTACCTGCGTCGCCTCACCTTCGTGACTAAGCGGAGAATGTTTCTTTAGGACGATTGCTCGCAATTCATAACCCTTTCATGTTCCACTTTCATGTTATCTGCAGCATTTCAGCTGTTTGAGTCATCTCTGGCTGTGTTTCCTTTGGAGTCATAACTTATCTTTAGATGGACATACAGCTCTCTCATCAAGCACCGACCGACCAGAGGTCTGCAAATGCAGATTTTCCTCCCCGTGTCCCATTTCCGTTTTTTTTTGTCTTTATTCCTCCCTTCCCCTTTGTTCCTGAAACAAATGAAGAGCATGATCCAGCTGCAGCATCACAGGCTGAGTTGGGGGACGACATCCTGCAGGGTAAACGAGGTGCAGACAGGGTGGAACAAAATAAACATACAATCCAACATAAAAAAAAAAAAAAAAAAACTGGCTTCAGCGTTGCTTTTTATGGCTTGTGCTAAGTTCACACGTTACTGTCGCATTTACTACCCGTTCCCGTATTATCCACGTTATTTACTGTCAGTGTGACGCTGGACCGATTACACATCTCTTTACGCTCGTAACTTAAAAGTATTTGGTGCAGAAAAGCAATAAATTATTAACGATAAACATGAAAAAAATACACATGGAACTATTTGCAAACAACATTTAACCTTCAAACTGTAGCTTTTCTCATGAATGTTGCAACAAGTTTCTGAGAAAAGTACTAGAAGTTTCCTGTCCCCTGCTGAGAAAAGGTTTTGTGAAAGTGTTGTGTCACAAGAAGCCAACGTGTGTGCTTGAGATTATTGCAAGAAACTTTACAGGAAATATGTGTTTGCATGGGAAACAGACAAATGGCAATAAAATGGAGCAAGAGTACAAGAGGGGAGAGACGCTGGAGCCAGAGTCTCCACGTGGACTGACGGATGTGTCAGGGCTTGTTCTCATCCAGTCTGTAAATGATTAGCAGGAAGTGGAATCACAGCTTCAACGTTCAACCCACTGCAGCGACGGATCAATTAAGTCCCGGACACCACACACACACACACACACACACACTGTAACTCTGAAATCTTTACGTTGCTGTATCTCTTTATATGAATACAGACATCTTGTAAAATCACATTTGTACTCATTGTTCTGCTTTTGCTGCAATCAAACTGTCTACATGCTGCTTGAACAATCTGTCACAATGTTGCATTTTGGCACTAAAAACTTTTTTGCCTGCATGGGTGTGCCCCAGTTATGGGGTTTTTTTTTCTTGGAGCAAAGCCAAATAAAAGAAACGGCGTTGATGATGTCACTGTTGGTAACAATCACACAGAGGAAGAGGAAGTATGGACAGGCTGTCGTTGACCATAATTACCCCAACATGTGTGTGGTTTATAACACAATCCACCACAAATAACTGGATTAATATTAATACAACGCTTGTCCCTGTACAGTGTTGGCGCCACACGCTGCTGTAGATCCTGTTTGTTCACTAATGTGTGATTTTACACATACCTTAATTCAGAGTTCCTGCTGTTATCTGAAACAGAAGCTGGAGCCGAACACCGTCTTACTCATACTTTTCCCTTTTGTTCTCCGTTACAGTGTTGCAGCACCCAGGATGTCTTCAAAGGCTCACAGTTCCAATAACATCACTCATGCCCGGCGGATGGTGCAGCAGCTGAGAATAGAGGCGAGCATCGAGAGGATAAAGGTACAGTGCAACAAAAGAACGCGCAGCGCAACCAATTTCAGTGATCTTCATTGTCTGCTCGCATCATTATGGAACTAAATCCACCGTATTATTGTATTTTCTCTCTGATGTGACTTCCAGCAGCAGAGTTTCACTCTATTCCAGTTTTTCTTGTTTCTCCTTTCACCTAATATCTTATTATTATATCATACGCCTGTTATTATCTATCTAAGATGTGTGTGTTTGTCTTCATTGTTTCTGCAGGTCTCCAAAGCCTCTGCAGACCTTATGAACTACTGCAGCGAACACGCCAGAAACGACCCTCTCCTCATGGGCATCCCTGCTTCAGACAATCCCTTCAAGGACAAAAAACCCTGCACTATATTGTAGTGGATGCCACTTAGCCTTTATGTGTTTTTTCTTTTATTTTTGCTTATTAATGTTGCTGTATTCTTCTTGTTGGGAAGAGTGAGGGGTGGACTGTGATCGTATCATTATCGCCTGTTCTGTTAACAATTCAACCATGATATTATCTTAAAAAAGAAAAAAAATTCTCATGAAGACGTAGAGGTGTGTGGCGACTTCCCCTTTAACCTGTATTATTCCTGAGCAGCGCCACTGTTCAGTTTGAGCTCTGACCACTAAAGCAGACGTTGGCTGTGTGAGTTGTGACAGCGTCAGGTACAATTATCGACAGCAGATACAGTTTCCTGAATGTTCCTGAATGAGCAGCACTGATGCTCCTCAGTGATGACACAGTCTCATCTCCATTGGGCAGTGACTGTTATCGCCTTTTTGTTTTGCCTTAAGTGGATTCATACAGCCAACGTTTCCCTCCTGTACTTTAACAGTATATCAGTCTTGATAAGATGGATTGTAATGACTTCAGACTTCACCTACACCAGGATTTTACAGTTCAGATCACTGAATTCAGGGATCAAGGTTTACATTGAGCTTCTACACAAGTGTTACTATGATGTAGCCTTGATGGTGCAGTAACATCTAGTGATAGATTCAACTATAGAAACTCAAAGTATTCTTCAGCAGCTCTGACTGGTTCACGACAATCCACATCTCATTTATCCATAGTTTCCTGTTGTTATTTGCTGTGTAATCACTCTGATACAGTGTTTAGTGTCTTTAGCCGACTTAATGAAGCATCGTGTTGAGATCTGGTGTTTGCTCAGATGACCCAGTGCTGTGATGACTTTGATACAGAAGCTCTAAAGAAAACGCTTCATGCACATTTTATTTTTTACGCCGTCAGCTGACGTGTAATGAGAACATCGGGACCAAGAGACAGCATCGAGTATTTGAAAACCTTATGACAAAGCTTCTGAATATTTTTAGCCATTCTGTCTAATACGTTTCCATGGCAGAATGTTTTTAGGATGCTGGCGTGACGAAGGGTGCCGGCACATGTTGCACAACAGTGAGCTACGCCCACTCGCTCAACGTAAGCGTCTTAATCCAGCCGACGTGCACGTCATCGTCTTAAAGTGTTTCTGGCCTAAGTATTGTAGGTAGTGTGCATTGATGATAAAAAAACAAAACAAAACAAAACAAAAAAAAAAAAACACTCTCCCGAGACTGCTTTCATTTTTTTCCATTCTTTCTTTATATTTTCATTTTAAAATAAATAACATTTGTGTCGGTGGGATCTTCAGTCTAACATGTCCAACATGTTGTGATTCTCTTTGAGGGGGAAAATATCTATGGTTAAAAAAAAATGGAGTAGATAGTATAAATTAAAATGTTCTTACACTCAAAAGCCTTACCTTGTATTATGAAAAACACTCTTCATGGGAGTATTTTTCCTGAAAAACATATTTTTATCTGTGGGATGACAGTGATTTGTAACAATATTGTGCCATCTGTTTTTGTCTACACGTCACTAGCAGAACATGTTAAGTTGTGTTTCACTTACCTGGTGCTCCGCTTTTCAGCGCCTTTCAGTTGCCTTCTCCAAAGGGTACTTTCAGGTCTTCAAATCAGCAAGATCTAGTATTATTATTATCCAACTGAATTTTTTATGATTGTCTCTAATACTCACTTCCTCTTGCAATAAATCATTCCTGTTTGCCTCTTATAAGGAAAAAAAAATCCAGATTACCACTGCCATGTCATAATTTCTGTCCATTCAAGCAAACCCTGTAACAGCCTTATTGTACTATTGATAAATTAATTTAACTGTCAAAATTTTCATTTTGATAAATGTCTTTATTAATATACCAACCTTTGTATGAAGACTTATCCAAGATTAATAAAGTGAAGCATTCCTACAGTACGAAACTGTACTAATATCAATAAAGATGTGTTGTGCTGCACAGTTACCGTCAAGTGTGAACGTGTGATTTGTAGAAAAGAGCAACCTGATTGTTCAGACGGAGGCTGGACGTGCTGGAGATGTGGGCTCGTTCCCGCTCATTAGTCATTTATTTATATTCCACTTGGGAGAGGAGAGACCTCAGGCTCTCACTATAGCTGTCAGACACTGGAGAGTACACCAAGGATAAATATAGAAAAGCACCAAACCCCGATTTCCGCTCTTGGAGGGTGGACTAACTATTTTAGGAAACTGTCTGCTTTGCCTGAGAGTCTGTTTTCATTCTCGGTCGGTGGCCACTCGGGTCTTTCTGACCTTGTTTCTGTCCAGCTGTTGCTTCTGCTGCTGCTGCTCTGCACAATGGGAAGATCACAAAGGAATAACACCCATTATCACCTATTGTAACAACAACGCAAATACTGAGTTTACTTCTGACTACACTAATGACACTAATGATGACATAACATCGACACCTATTATTTATTGTTAAGCCTTTGCTTTTCTTTGCTCAGTTTCTCACGGCTGGAGCTCGTTTTTTTTTTCTTGTAAGCTCCACAATGTTGCTGCAGGAAAAACCAGGTGCATTATCTTTATGTGAGCTGAATGCCAAATACAACACACACCGTGTATTAAATCACAAGTTATGCTTACCTTTCTAGTGGTATTGTTATACAAGAATATGATAGTCTGCCAGGAGATTCTCTGTAAGCATGAATGCCCCTGAAGGCCACCAGGGCACAGCCTGTGCAGTAATCCCAGCTTGTCATTGTGCAGCTATGTGAGAATCACAGGGGCATGTGTGTATGGGAGGGCATGTGTTCCAGCGGCTGGCAGGGCAGCTCACTGACCATGTGCCTCGCTGTGGAAATCTGCCCTGGCTGTTACAGTGTCAGTGTGTAGGAATGTGCTGATGTGGGGGAGAGGAAGAGGAGGGTGGAGAGGGTGTGGGCTGATTCGGAGCATTTCTGCGGCGCCACCTCTGCTCCTCTGGTCGACCCAGCTGCTTCATTCTCTAACTGCATTTGCAGCCAATAAAATCCCTTTGTTATATCCTGTCCATATTAAACAGTGCAGCCAGAAGCAGCTGTGGAAATTCCAGGGTGTGAATACTTGCACATTTTAATTCATGCAACTTTATACTTCTACTCCACCACATTTAATACAAAGCCAGTGTACTTACATATATTTTTTCAACTGTACTTACCCGTTCAAAACATATAACCAACTTATGAACTCACACTTGTACGGGACGTTTTGTCAAATATGCTGATTCAATGTATTCGCGTCAGAACTCTGCTGAGGTTTAGGTGGGGTCAGTGTGCACAAGTAAGACAATAAAGTTCAATGGCCCTGCAGCAAAACTAAAAATAGAGCATCTAAAACCTCAGAGTGTAACTTCTGTACATAAAACTACAGATAATACACAGCTGCCACTTACTTTAGTAAATAATCTTGATGGAGGCGTCACCATGAGACAAAAGCAGCTCTCTTATCTACAGTGATATGTAAAAGTTGGGCCACCCCTGATGAAAATCACTGTATCAATTTATAACTTGCTTAGCAACTTCATTTTAACATATTTTATACATTATAGAAACAAAAACCTTTCAGTTGTGAAATATTTTTTATTGGACCAAGAGAATCAGTTTAATGCGGATTGAAACAAAAATAGGCACGTGCATAAATTTGGGCACCCCAAAGACATAATCTATTTAATATAGAGTAGAACCTTTTTTATGGTGAAATAACAACCTGTAGACGCCTCCTGTAGCCACTGACAAGTCTCCTTGGTTGATTTTGAACGTTTTTTTTTTTATCATTGTCATGTTGAAACACTCAACCCTGGCGTGACTTCAACTTTGTGGCCGACTCTTGAACATTCTTGTCAATAATCTGCTGGTACCAGGGGGAGTTCACATGACGCTCAACTGTAACGAGTTTTCCAGTACTTGTGTTAGATACACAGCCCCATAACATGTTCGACCTTCCACAAAATTTTACAGTCGGCAGCAAGTTCTTCTCCTGACGTGCTGTGTGTTTTTTTTTTTTTTGCCATGCATGCTCTATTTTAGTCTCATCAGTAACAGTATTTTTTTCCAAAAATGTTTCTGGCTTGTCCAGATGTGCTTTTGCATACCTCATGTCACTTCTTGGGGTGAATACTCAGAAAAGGCTTTTTATGCATCATCCTGCCACAGAGCTGTTCCCGGTGCTGTGGAACCATGTACAATGACACCATCAGCAGCCAGATGTTGTTGTAGCTCCCTGGAGGTGATGTGTGCTCTGTCTGACCATTCTAACCAGCCTTCACATGTGCCTTTCAAATATTTTTCTTGGCCTTTCACATCCTTCCTTCACAAGAACTGTGCCTATGTCCTTGCATTTCCTAACTACATTTCTGGCTGTGGAGACAGACAGTCCAAACTTTGTGATAATTCTTTGTACCCTTCTCCTAATTCATAACAGCAAATGGTTTTAGTTTTCAGGTCAGTAGAGAGTTCTTTAAAGGATCCCATGTTGCCACTCTCTAACAGAGAACCAAACACAAGCACAACTAGCAGTTACCAATGTTAGATAACCTTTGTCATGTTTTCTTGCATCTGGCCTTGTAGTTCAAGGTCTAATGAGCTAATCAAAAGCAATGTTGTGCTGCAACCTGTCTGCATTAAATGACTACAGGTGTTCAAACTGATGCAATTAAAAGGGTGCTCAAGCTTTTGCGCTTCCTATTTTTTTTTTAAATTTTATTTTATTTCATACAACTCAGTAAAGCTACACTGAGAATTTTGGTTTGATAAACATCCCCTTGTCTACATTTCTCTAGAAAAAACATGGCATGTTGCTATGATCTTTCTTTATGAAGACAAAGCAAAATGACATTTTTTCAGTAGCTACAGCTTTAAAATAGTAATTTAACAGTAACAGGTATCATATAGGACCTTTCCTGAACTAATTGGATATACAAAGACTGATTTTCTCTTTATTCTGCAACACTGATGTTTACCTTCATGCACTCATTCTTTATGCTCTTAACCTTTGGCAGAATAAGCAGGTATTATACCATTTCTTATATATTATAGTCCCTTAGTCACATAATGCCTCATGTCACCAGTTTGCATCATGTACAACAATTCAAAGTGCACTGTGACTTATTAGATCATCACATACTTCTACATTTCAGAAACTCCTTGATAACGCTTCTGCTGAGCTTTGATCTACAATACAAAAGGCAGCAGACACTGATGATCACATTCATTCGAACTAAAAATCTTTTTTTGGACTGACATCATGACACTTGACATCATCCCTCACCTGTTCCCATCTTAAAATAACCTTTTCCCTTCGACCGCTACAATGGCACATTGCATCACTGTGTCACACCCTGAAGTCAGGCAAGCCAGGCGACCTTTCACACAGTGCTGGAGCAAACCTCAAGGCCTGAGGTTATGACCTATTTTAAGTGCATTTTAATGATTTTCATTCATTTGATACCCTTACATCTACAGTATTATACAGATCTATTCACCTTGGTTAGGTTTAATATACTTTAGTATATGTTATTATTATGATTTAATATATTATACTGGGATTTGTGAGAAGGAAACAGAGCTACAACCTACTATGACTTATTAGCATTAAAAATAAATGATGTAACATTTTGAAATCATTTTGTCTGAGAGCTCATGTTAAATGTGGTCACATGATCCGCCTTACATGAAACTGAAGTGGATTGTGCAACTCAAGGACGTCCCTCAGGAGCCTTCCCGTGATCGTGACTTCGCATTTCAGAGGGGACTACCCGCCTTACATCGACCTGGTGACATCACCGACGGACAACCCCTTAAAAAAAAAAAAAAAAAAAAAAGTCACCTGCTTGTGAGACGCAGACGCAAATGGAAAAGGGAGGAGTCGGGGTGTGTTTACATGACTCTTGTGCAACACATTGCATGCCAATGCCTCCTATTTAAAAAAAAAAAAATTTCCAAGTAGTTGGAGTCATGTGCTTTGCTGTAAGCTACATTTTCTGATCTCAAGGGCAAAGGGAGAGGCAGCGACACTACATGAAAACATCTGATGTAACCTTGCTGTTCGAATGTGAACACTAACACACACACACCCACACACGCAGCTCCTCTATTATGAATTTCCTTTGTAAAGCAATATGTGAAATTCAGGCATTGCCAGGTCATGTTCTCTCTTTGACTGTGCAGCATGTGTGCAACTATCACATGCTCTTTTCTAGGAAGTCAGCTGGTCAAAATGCAAACTAAACCGTCCAACAAATCACAGAGAATCGGTGAAAAGGGGAACCTGTTTGGATGAATGAACATGTTCCTGCTGACTGAGGCAGAAGCCTGTGCAGAGAGAGAGAGCGCTGAGGATTATTGTTCTCTTCAGCTCAGAGATGGCACTGAGGCCACAGAGGCTGACATGACCCCTGTGATCTGCACGTGACTGTTTTTTTTTTTTTTTTTTTTTACAGCTACCAGAGGTCACAATGCAACTCGGCCATTCAAAAGTTTCCAGAAATTAAAAAGAAAAGAGAAGAAAACACGTTTACTTCTGGCTCCAAAAATACTTTTTATTGACAGCAATACATATGTATGTGTTGTATTCAGATTTTGCAAATAGTTAAGGTAAAAAATGAAACATAAATACACTTAAATATCATTGGAAATAACTTAAAATTGTAACAAAAGAACTATTTTACTTGTGGCAAAAAACCAGCTGGTATATGAAACACCAAACACACAGAATGTCTTCACTGGATGTGTAGCCCTTCCCTTTTTAAATTATGACAATAGTAACATCAACATTAACAATTTACTGTAAATCAAATAAGTGAAAATGCAAAAGGTCCAGTGTTTCAACAAGTGCTTTGTGTCTGCAGAGAGAGGCCGAGGCGTTGGTCCACTCAACAGCTCCATGTTCTGGTTTCTACGCCAATTTCTGACTCGTCACACAGGCTTTACCCAACAAATACATGATATAATCCTTCTGCACCGCGTCTTGCTTCACATTAAAAAGCACATATGCTTTTTGTTTTAGGTCCACCTCATGACAATACATGTGCCTTGCCATCTCATCTCAGTTGCAAAGGCTGACAGATGCAACTCCACACAGTCCTGTCCAAAGGAAATCCACCCCCTGCTTTTTTCTCTTTTTTAAATACATCCCATATAGACAGTACTGTCTTTTCTTGTTTCTTTAGCCACAGCAGTGCTTTGGAATTTGATCTCTGGGTGGTAATATGTCCATCAGGGTTCACACCACTCCTCCTGCGCTGATAAAAAAGTCCTTCCACAGGTTTTTGAAGTTGAAAGTTCATCGTTCAGGCAGGTTGATGATGGGCACCCACTGGTCCATGCAGCGGCTCTCTCTGCAGAATCGGTTCACTTTGCTCAAAGCAGGATCCTTCCACGATGTAGAGTGTGGGCTCTGAAAAAGGGAGAAAATTAGAACAACAGATTTAAATATCTTCATAAGGTCTGTAAAGTCATAAACAGCTCCTGTGTGTGTGAACAATTTATGAGGCATTTCCTTTTACTGAAATTCCTCAGCAGTCATATGAGGGAGGAGTCATACTCATGTTTACCAAATACACAAGAACAAGTACCGGCAAGTTCTCTCTTGAAGCGTTTCACTCACGTGAAGCTGCCTCGACACCTTGTGTAAAATCTCAACATGTAAAGATTGAGGTAGCTATCAAACAGATAAACTTAAGACTAGTTTTAGATACTTACAGTGACAAGAACACAGTGCAGATCCATAGGTTCACCCCCACTTTGTTTTCCACCCCCTCCTCCACCAAGTATTTCTGCCAGACGCCTGGTGTTGTTGACCCTGAGGATGTTGATGTCATTCTCGCAGCAGAAAGCCTGGATGAGGGTGAAGTGGATCTGCAGAGCCACATCTTTCACATCTTCATCATCAGTAGCCAGGATGCACAAAACTACATTATCAGGGTCTCTGAGGAGGGAAAGAACAATAGGATACATGCTATTAGTCTATTTGTAATTCTGAGAAAACACAACATATTCGATGGAAATAGCGTGAACATGTGTTAAAGTGTTTTAAACATGCCAGTGTATCAGTAGGAGAAGTGTTAGCCGGTATAACCTTGTACTTACACGTTGAGTGACTTGGCAGCCTCGTACACACCGACTGTAATGCAGCCCTGTGGTAATGCAGAGGTGAGGACTTCTTCTAAAGCTTTCGCCACTGAATCCATTCTGCAACACAGTGGCAAACACACTGACGTTAACATTATTACAACAACAAACAAAAGAAAGACAGATAGAAACTTTCCACCGTCCATTTTGGAGCTAATGTTAGCTAAACTCTGAGCTAAACCGCAACGCTCCTGGCTCAGTTGAGCCCAAGTTTTCTCCAAGTTAAATAAAATAAAAAAAAGTTTCAACCAGTTGTGTGGTTAAAATAACTCTGACAGTAGCAAAGACGTCAAAATACATATTAAACGTTGTCGTGACGATGTTTTAAGTACTTTAGCGTCGTGTTAGCTAAACTACTTCTCTACAGGCGAAAACGTCGCGACTTGAGATCAGTTGAACAATTAAACTCTGTATTTTAATATTTACAGCCGCTACACGTCTGTGACTTCAACACAAACCACTTTAAAATCACATTTATCCTGCATGTATCTAATAAATGCACGTACTATTTCTGCACACAGACATACACAGTACGGTGGTAAAAAAAAATACGTATCGACGTTAAATCACAATCAATATAATCATAATCTATACATTTACCTTTCTTGAGAATAATCTCCATTTAATTCCTCAAATGTCATGTTGTACATAAAATCCAAATCCACGTTAGAGCAGCGAGCAGGGAGAAACAGAGAGACTTATCCCGGTATCTTCTCGACTTGACACACTTTTATCTTTAGTCCACTATGCTGCAACTGAGAGATAAATCTGGCAACTTCACATTAAAACCGTCTCAGACAATACGAGTCGGGAGAACATTTGCATGTGTGCGATCATTGGTCCTATGCTAATTGTCTCGGGCGTGCTCTTCATTGGGATTGGACAGAAACACGGCACCGGGCGTGTCTGTCTCCAACCGGTTACTACATTTAACTGCAGCTGACCGCTGCCCCCTAACATGTGGATTAAAATACAATTATATTCAGTGACCTGTCACACAAATGTTGTTATGTTTAAATAACCCGTGCATTTTAACTGACAAACTACTAATGCCAATAAAGATTTCGACAAAATTTTGCACATAAACGCAGCTATTTTCAGAAAAGCACACCAGAAAAGGTGACAACAGTCAAGACTCCTCGTTTAACAGTGGCGACCAAGATGTTTAGTAATAAAATAGTCAGTGTTTAATAAAAGAAATGAATGAATGTGTGAGGACAGGACTCACCCTCGCTGCCGGACAGGACACATCGGGACAGGACAGTCTCCAGGACAACTGCATGGCAACGGGACGCTGGTTGGAGAAAGCTGCTCTGTGATTGGTCCGCTGCGAAGCGTGCGAAAACCTACCCGAAACCGCGCGCGAGATCCAAAGGACTGGCGCGAGACCGATGGGATTGTAAACCACAGCAACACACCTGAGAGAAAACTAGGTCAGTTTCATTCCACACTGCTGCGCCTCCCCCTTCTGTTTATCACGGTTTTATACTTCTATACAACACTCAATCGTCTTATTAATATGACTGTAAAAAACACCAATTTAAATTATAAATAATAAAGCACAAAAATATCAGCATCAAAAGTAACAATGACCCATTTCTTAGACATAATGTTGTCACATAACAACACTTATGTAGTATTTTAATACTATGTTTTATATGTGTAATCTTAATCTAGAAAGTTACTAGAAACTTTAGACGTTTAATAAATGTGCTGATACAACAAACCCCCAGTGAAATGTAAAAAGGAGCATTAGATTAAAAAGTAATTGGCAATAGATTACTTGGTATACCTGCAGAGTAAGTGCAATACTTAAGTGAGTACTTTCCACCACTGGTGCAGAGTCACCTGCTTCATCATATTAATCTGTTTTCATTTTAAGGAAGTTTCCTTGTAGATCATATTGTTATTAAACCGTAAATAACACTTCGTAAGGGCTTTCATGGTAATTTCCTCAACACTGCAGCTCTGTTGATTGTGATTTTATTTTTATTTCCTGGTCAGCATGAAGATTTCCCTCATATTTTTCTTATGCATGACTCAGTTTATGAGGCTGTTTCTTGATAATAGTTACTATTTTGGGTTCTTGATTAGTAGATTGTTTATAATTGTTTATTCATGTTTTCAGTTTATAATGACATGAAACCCAATAAGCAGAAAAGGAAGGACCAATGTACAATTAAGCAATTAAGTAACTAATTTATTATGAAAATATTTGCCATTTAAATAGTGATGGATTATTTCAGTGGGATCTTAGAAACAGTTTAGAAAAGTTCAGAAGTGTTGTGCTGCCTCCTGGTGTCTGCTGTAAGAATACATTACACAGCATCAACTGTATGGTGTCAAATATCTCACAGATGTGTTTTCTTAAACCACCAACGTTTTACACGGGATCACGTCTGTGCTCACATTTCACTGTATTTCTGTCTAAACTGACATATTTACGGTGGCAGGTGATGAATCTGAGTAAAAGATTACATTGGACTCGCCAGCAGGAGGCAGCACTAACACACCTCATTGTCTATCACATCCCCATATGTATATGTTGAACCTGCGATGGGTGATCACAGACTGACAAATTGTCCAGGATGTACCTGGCTCTCACCCACAGTCATCTGGAACTAGCTTCAGACAGTCCACACCCTCAAAAAGATAGGCAGCAAAGACAATGGTTGGATGGTGTTTGTGTAACATTTAGCACTCAAAGCTCAGCTTGTTGATCTGTTTTTGATCTAGCAGATATGGAACAAAGCCTGTAAACCCAATATTCAATTGTCAGGTTTTCCAGAGAAGGTGAATTTCCGCTTTCTATAGAGTGTTTTTTATTCTATTTATTTCTAGGTCCTCATATGTTGCATATGAAGACCTAGATGACGGTAATTTCATTTGTTGCATTTTATAAATGTTGAGGTTTTTTGTTTTATCATAAATGAACAGCCAAATACACCTCACTTCAAGAGCTCATAATTTATAATAGGACAAAATAACAGTATACATACAACATTCATAATTTGCACAATAAGGAAAAGCATTTTAACTTTTAGACATCAAATCGCAGATCTGCTGTGACGAAAAAGCTATTTTGGAAATATATGTAGCGAGAATTTAGCCAAAACTCATACCACAACACTGACAGGGCTTTAAAGAGATCCTGTGTAAGATTTTTTCCCCTTATAGCAGTGAGGTCGCATACCACAACCAGTTGAATAGCATTCTTTAGTCTGCCCCTTTTCCAAACGCGCATTTCCTTTTACGGAGGCTGATAAATATCAACAAGAGCCACATAGAGACAAACAATCATTCAAACTCACATCCACACTTATGGATAGTTTAGCATGCTCAATTCACCTATCCCCAATACATGCATGTTTTTTTGCTGTTGGAGGAAACCGATGCCTACACGGGGAGAACATGCCTCAACACAGAAAGACCCTGTGCCAGGCCCAGGATTTGAACCAGAACCTTCTTGACCTTCAGGGCCTTCTTGCTGTGAGGCAACAGCTCTAACCCCTGTGCCACTGTGCTGCCCATGAAGAGTAATTCAACAGCTTAAATCCACTCCTCCGTCACTGGTTGAGTTCCTTCTGAAAAGATCATAAACCTGAGACCAAACCACAGCATGTGACTTGAGTGCAAACCTTACCTGATCACAAAGAGGTTTTGAAAACCTCATGAGTCCTGTCCTGTTTGTCCTAAATGCTTCATCATTGTACAAACTCAACCATCTAACCAATGTAACACAGCTGCAGAAACACAGGTAAGTAATAGATGCAGATGATTACAGCTAATTAGCAAATTTGGTCTATTCTGTCTGAATTCTAATTCTACAATCAGTTGGTCAGTAATTACCTTTACAAGTTCATGTCTAATTTCCTCTTTTGAATTACAGTGTTATAGCAATACATTAGGCACTGTTATAATTTGTGTGTTTGTTGTGTTTTGTTCTGCTTTTGTTCAGTCGCTTAGGGAGAATGATCAGATTTCTGTCATTGAAGTCCATTAAAACTAATTATATTTATTTATTCAGCTAGTTGTGTATAGAAAGTGAATAGATGAGTTGCTAGGGATTACTTCATTCAGTACTTAACATGCAATATAGTGTGTTAAATACCTGGGCCATCGATCAACAATCCTGAGCCAAAAATGGATACAGTAACTACAAAGCAACCCTTATCTGTTGTCAATGTATAAACCATGTGTCAGCAGAAATGCCGTGGAGTTAAATGCATGGTTAAATACATGCAGTACTGTGTAAATCTTTCACTTCACGAGTCAGTTGACAACAGTTAATTTAGGTTCGACCTATGTAAGAGAAGAGTCTGTGAATGTCTTCTTAAACTGACAACATTTCAGTTAAAATTTAACATCCTGACCTGTCCAAAGACGGAGCCATCATCTTCTTCAGAGGACAATGTGATAGAAGGCAACAACAGTCCAAATCATCCAACATCAACATGCAATAAGAGAGGACAGTGGGCCAACAAGAGGGAGTTCATTTTGGCTGTAATTGGAGAAATCATTGGTCTGGGCAATGTTTGGAGGTTTCCATATCTTTGTTTCAAAAATGGAGGCGGTAAGAGTGTGATTAGCTGCAATCTGTTGCAATCATCAGACAAAAATCCAATTTATGTTGGTTCTGCTGATAACAGTTGTAATTTCACCCTTTTAGGAGTTTTCTTGGTTCCTTATGTTTTGTTCCTGGGATCCCAATCTTCTTTTTGAAGGTGTCTCTGGGACAGTTAACTGGTCAGGGTGGAGTCACATGTTGGAGGAAGATATGTCCTATACTTGAAGGTATCGCTTGTTCAATTAAACATTTAATGTAGTTGAGTGTAGTTGGTTTATATCTTTATGTTTAAATGTATGTATCACATTAGTGTCCACAGGTCTAAGATATGGTGGTCTGGTTCTTATCCTCTACACTGTGCTGTATTACATCATCATCCTGGCATAGGCCTTCCTCTACCTCTTCTCCTCCTTCACCTCTGAACTCCCCTGGACCAGCTGTAACAATATCTGGAACACATGTGAACACACACAACGTACAACATCATATCGTGTTACATGCTTATAGGAGATGCTAAAGACTCTGTCAGAAAATCATGGATGAAGGTTGTCACTCCTCAGTCACAAAATAACCTGTTCTCCACTACAAGGCGAATGCATTGATAATCGACCGAATTATTCATCAATTAAAAATGTTTCTCAGAACACAACAGCTTCAGTTGAAGAATTCTGGCAGTGCTTATTCATTAAAACTCCACTTGATACTGAAATTAATGCAGTTGGGAAAATAAAATGTTGGTAAACACGGACTGTGTTCAGGAGGAGGGTCTGTCTGGAGGAATTGAAGAGATGGGTCATATCCGTTGGGACTTGGCTGGATGTCTCCTGCCGAGCTGGATCGGATCTGGATCTGGAAAGGAGTCAAGTCTTCAGGAAAAGTGTGTTAACAAGTTAACAGTTAATCCTGAGGCATTATTGGGTCATAGTAATATTATTTTGTGTCTTTATCACCTCTTTCAGGTTGTCTACTTCACAGCCACATTTCCTTATGTAATGGTGATTGCATTGTTGATCCGTGGTCTGATGCTGCCTGGAGCCAATACCATAGATGGTATTTGGTTTTACCTCTCACCTGATCCAGCACATCTGGCTAATCCTCAGGTGAGACAAAATATAGATGATTATTATTGGTCCACATATTATCATTTCAACTTCAGTCTCTGTAGAAGGGTTTCTAAAATACAGAGTGCAGGATTGTTCTGCTACGTTTCTTTGCATTCACATTTCTGTACATAACCAGAAAATAATGCTATGCCCAAGACTATGCCCTGGAATAAAATGTTTAGTACTTTAAACATCCTTTCATTATATAAATGTGTGGATGAATGCTGGAAGCCAGATTTTATTCTCCTACGCTGTGTGCAATAGGTAAGTAAAGAGATAAATGTTTCTATTTTACTATGTCTAGTTGTGAGATGACGTTAGGATATGAGCTGATCTTCTTCTGTTACAGAGATGCATTTGCCCTGTGCCCGTTGAACAGTGCAACCAGCTTCACTTCTGGCTTTGCCATATTCTTTGTCCTTGGCTTCATGAGCTGGGTGTCGTTATCTCAACAGTGGCTGAATCAGGTGGGACTTTTAGCATGACTACACTGTGACCTATGTGCTTCATTGTAGTGTTTATAATATTTTGAAAATGATTGTATACTTGTATGTTTGAGTGGAAGTTAAGGCCTGAAGACATGTTGTAAACTCAGGTCTTATAAAGCTCTCCAACACCTACAGGTCCTGGCCTGGCGTTCATTGCTTATCCTCGAGTAGTAGCCATGATGCCGATGCCTTTACCTCAGCTCTGGGCAGCTTTGTTTTTCATCATGATAATCTTCTTCTGTTTAGGATTAATATATATGGTCAGTAATATTCTCATTCACATGATCTTGTTACTAATATGCATTTAACAAAAATCACATTCATACAAAGCCTCTTCTAGCTAAATGCCTCTACTTTATCAGCGTAACACTTGTTAACATTTGAAAATGATTTCTTTTATTTTTCTTTTGTCTGTTTTTTTTTCTACCCTTACCTTTTGATACAGAATATCTAATATTATGTTTTAGGTGCTGATCGTTATTACAATAGCATTAGTGATATGATTGGCTACTACCCTTCTCCCTACATGAAATATTGTTGGAGGTTCATCACTCTGTGTGTCTCTATAGTAAGTAAATAACAATTTATTTCTATTTTAAGTCTCAAAATCTACTTGAATAATAACAAAGACAAGGGTTTTACAACTACGGTCATTGTTTTCATCTTCACAGAGCATTTTGCTTTTCTCTCTTCAAATTCGTCAAATTCACCCCTCTGAGATACAACAGCTATGAGTACCCTTGGTGAGCCACTGCCCTCGGCCTATTTCTTGCATTCTCTTAAGTCCTCCTGGCACCACTGTGGTTTCTCTATAGTCTGGCTTTAACTCCAGGAACTCTGAGACAGGTATACAACACATCATTCCTTCAGTCTGGTGTTATGGGCTGTTATGAAGGATTACCAGCAGCTCTTTACTTCTTCAGAGGCTGAAAATGGTGAAGACTCCAGCAGAGCACTGATGAAGATCACTCTCAAATCTGACACATTCATAAAAGGAACTTGAACTGTGTGCACTGAAGATGAGTGAGAAATGAAAATGAAACATATAAAATCTTTTAAAAAATGCTCATTGTAGAGAGGAATATATAGAGAGAGTTAGAAATATAAAACAGTATATAACAGCATATTTCATTTGTTTGTATGTGGTCAAGTGCATTTGTATTTACAATGTTGAGTATTTCGTTAACATTTTATCAAACTTGACAGTCACAGATGTCTACAATGGTGCAGTTCTGTAACTTGTCCACCAGAGGGAGGTAGATGTCAGCCATTAGATCACTAACTGTCCCATCCAGTTGTTTGACAGGACAGTCAGGTGCAGGTGTTACAATGTTTATCAAACAGATTTCTGCTACTGTGCTGATGTTCATCGGTTAATATATTTTTGAACTGATGCTGTTTGTCATCCAGACATATTCTGAGTTAATTCACTCACATTCACAGAAATGTAGAAATGACACAGTCAGGATACTGTTGAAGGTGAGAAGATGTATCCCAGAGAGCACATCCCGCTCACTGAGAGATAATATACAAAAAATGTACAATTCTCGACTTTGCTTTTCAATTAATGTAGTTTAATTTATTAATGTAATTCCTCTTATGGTGTTTATCTTACAAACTGTAGCACGTAGATACACAAAAATAAACACACATGTATTGATTTGTATCAAAAGCACAAATGAAACAATATTTTAAAAAAACTAGGGTCATATCTAAATATTGTGAAGATAATCAATGCCTACATGTATCTATATTTTATACATATATATTTTTTTTTATCTCTATATATGCATTATATGATAAAGAATGCATGATGTTGTTTCATGTTATCACTGACATGTACATGTACAAGTATATGCATCTGTGCATCTGGTTAACTTCTGGTGCTGTTATATTTATTGTATCCAGCAATTTTATTTAATTGAAGAATGGGATGTATGTAGAAGTTGTACATTTATATATCAATAATAAATAAAAAATAATGATATATAAAATTATGAAATAATAATATATTATAATAGGGAAAATATAAATATATACTAGAAGAACAAGAGTAAATTTTTCATTCAGAAGAAGTGATTGGGAGTCAGTGACCCCATCCATTAACATTTAACACAAAAGGCTGTTATGACTGTTTATGTATCTATTTGTTGACCTTGACTGGTTCAAATATGACAGAGCACCAAGAACACTAACATCACCATCATATTTGGTCTAGATTCACCTAATAAACATAAAAGTGAACTCAACAGGAGGAAAAGAATACAAAGAAATACTCATGTATATCTGACAGTCCAGCCTATAATTTATCAGCAGACATTCTTCTATAATGTACTTTTCTTTGCAAATTTAACACGGACCCACCGCTGGGAGAAAAATGGGACAAGGTGTGTGAGCTGGAAGCCTTAAGACTGTGTGACAACCGTGATAAATGCGGCAGGCGCTGACACGGCTACGGAAAAGACAAAAGATACCTTTGTCTTGTCACAATAATCCTAATCTGTTTGAAGATTGGGCCACATTAGAGACAACGAAAGAGAAATGGGAAGAAAAACAACAACAACACAGATTCCTGGTCAGCAGTGATAAATGTTGCTACATCAGAAGCAGAGCTCACAATGATGTTTCTCTCTAATGGCCTGATTGCTCAATTAATTCTGTGGCCCGTTCTTTGCCGGCCCCCTTTAATGTGGAAACAGCTATATTTTCTCCCAGATTAGTATAGATACAGGCTGACAGTCTGCACTGCTCAAGGTATTTGGGAGGTATAATTCATTCATAATGCCACAATGCGCCCCATCTATCATCTCAGGTTTTTCATCCGCTAACTTGCCGCTTGCTCCCTCCTCTCATTCCAAGCTCCTGGCTCTTCTGGGGCGGGGGGGTGAATGGTGTGTGTGTGTGTGTGGCGGAGGGGGGTAAATTCAACCGTAAATGTGTGTGTGTTTGTGTGTGTGCACGTGTTTTGTATGTGTGCATGCATATATGCGAGTAAGCAGTGTAAGGTTGAGATGTGAGAAGTGTTAAGATATGAAACGTGAGTGTTTTTTGGGGGCATGTGGGTTGATGGGGCACGCAAGGTTGCGAGGTCGGCAGCTTCTCCTCTTCTGATGAATTAGCTGGCATATGCAAGCGATGAATTACCAGGCAATGGGAGTCAATTATCCAAAGAAAAAAAAAAACGAAACATGGACCCTGTGCCTGTGGCCCCAGGGTCCCTTTTCCAATTCAGAGAGTGATTTTCCCAAAATGTAGAGGGGAAGAGAAGAGAAGCAGCCTTGAAGGAGTAAGAGTGGGATGATGAGGAATAGGGAAAAAAGAGAGAATGAACGAAACTATATATATATATATATATATATAGCGTGTGTGTGTGTGTGTGTGTGTGTGTGTGTGTGTGCCACCCCCCACATCCCACCCTCGTTTGCTCTCCCTCCCGATCAAATACAGAAGGCAAAGTGTGGTGTGAAAATGCAAAAGGCTATTATCAGGCCTTCAGAGTGCACAAATGGCACTTATGATGGATGAGCGTGGGATTTAGAAAGGCCTCCTGTCAAACACTGACCGTTTCCCCTCCTTTAACCGGCCCTCTCGTTTTCCTCACGTCTTTTGTATCAAAACCATATCAGGCCCCTGGTTGAAAGAGGCCTAAGTGGAAGACATTTGTAATATATTGAGGTGGGTGTACACACATGCTCGCTGTGTCCCCTGTTGTTTTTGCCACTTAATTTTCTAACCTCTTTTGGAGGGGAGAGGGAAAGATGGAGTGTTGTGTGGTTTATACTGTAACATTTCTGAGAACAAGAGGAAAAGGTGCAGCGGTCACGTCACGAGCTGTCCGGGTGACACTGGTCAGGAGCGGCACTGTGGGAAATGAGAACATTAGCGAGGGTCTCAGTGGGTTTGCAGCATTTGTGAATGTGTTTCAGTGATGGAACCACTGAGGAAAGATAGCACACCCGCTGCGAAAAGGGAATTTAAAGCAATTTTTTTTTTGCAATTTGCATTTTGCATTTTTTTTATGCCACAGAAGACAATAAGTCTTCTACATATTACTTTCACAAATCCATAAATTTAAATCAACAGGCCCGAGACTTTATCTGTTCAAGAGTTGCTCTCCACTGACCAATTTAATCTCAATAGTTGGACTTGCAGTGTAACCAAACTGCTTTAAGACCATAAGAGAAAAGAGGATAATATAAGCTCAAAGTGGGCGAGCAAAGCCAGAAGTCATTAACAGTTTTAAATCCTAAACTATGTGACTGCCAAAAAAGAAAACGCAATACCATTAACAAAAGATCCTTAAGTTATAAGACTGAGTGCAGATGTACAGTATAGTGTGTTAAAGCTGGGAGAGAGTTCCTGGTTAGATGGATAAGATGGCTATAAGAGTAAAACAAAAGGCAGTTATACCCCAAGGTTTATCTGGCACCAGGAATGGCCGCTGCTGAGTATTATGAGGGTGAACATTTAAAATGATTTACTGACACAAGCTGATGAGATGTAACAAACAACAGTGCAATATTTATGAGGTGAATCTCAAATTCAGCTTCAAAGACATTTTTTAGATTTTTCTCTGGCAAATTTTTTATTGTATATCATGTACCTGCTTCTTTATCATTGATTAAATGTCACATGTATTTTTTTTTCCCCAAAAAGCTTCAAGTTAAATTGCAAATCTGCTGAAAAAAAGACCAAAAATAGATACTGAAAATAATTAATTTAATATCCACTTTTAATCACTTTAAAGATGTCAAGTTTTACTTTAGCCAATCTTCCTTTTATTTTAACAAAGCATGTTGAAGTACAACAACCAATGTGAAACATCTTCCCAAGTCTGTAGTTCTGAGGAGCTGAGTTCAGATCAAAATTTGGCAAATTTAAAGTCAGGCACCACCTTCTGTCCTCTAATCCCCTGCTCCCAAAAATCCCAGGGGCCAGGAGGGGACATGTCCACCTCCCAGCCTCACTGGAGCCAGTCTGGTGAAATTATCTGTGCTGGTCCAGCTAATAGCAACGAGTTGTATTCGAGTTGTCCTCCGCCAGTGTAGCCTATAGTGCATTGGTGTAGCACACCAACCTCACCAACGAGCCCTCTTCACAATGGGACCTTCTTTTGGTGTGCTTTTGAATCTCCACTTTGGGCCTCAGACTTCTAAAGTAACCCAGCATCATAAGGATCAAACTCATGTTATCACATCCCCCAAGCTGCCCTTTGTCCTCCTGAGATGTTCAGCCATATATGTAGAAGCTGTGTCTTAGAGTCTCTGAGGATTTGAATTGCATATTGAATTTCAAATTTTGTCAAATCTTGTTAGAATTGAACCAAGTTCTTCAGAAATGCACACAGCCCTCAAACCCTCTTAGATACCAACAGCAACACATTCTCTTTCAGAACCAACAAGTACTCTCCCAACAGTCTTATCTATTTGATGAGATTTTTAGGTGATACTTCTTGAAGCCTTTGAGAAATTCACATTGCCATTCACACTACCCGGACCTAAAAGCAGTCCTCCATCCACCTGAGACACTTGGTAAAACATTTCTACAAGCCTTCCTTCAGAAGATTTGACCCCATGTCTCCTAACTTCCTGAGCTACTGGAAAACAGATTCATGACTATCCTTACGTAGAGTACTTAAGAATCACATTATTTGAGTTTGTCTCCCAAATTTGCGGAACTTTGCAACAGAACCACAAGGTGCTCACCAGTGCTATCTGGTCAGACTTTTAACATTTGTTTCTGTGTGCCTTTGAACATTCCCAATGTTATAGGTGTTATACATTTGGGCTATTTGAGAGTCTATAAATCTCTTACAACCAAAGTTACTGGAGAAGAGCCACCTGAAGTATCTGTTTTTGAGTCCTGAAGACATCTGGATATTGAACTTAAAAGTCTGCTGAGCCTCATAGGAACTGGACCCACACCCTCAGAACTATTAGGTAGTCTTCTTAAATCTGGAGAAGGAACATTGTGAATGAAGCAGTTCAGCCACATGATGGCAGCTGTTTCTTGGAGACTTAGATAACATTTACTCAAGATGTTGAAGTTGACTTTCATGTAATTTTCATGTAATTTGATACAGTCAAAAATGGTTGCTTTATTGTTGTAATTCTATACACAGTATTTGTATTTTTATACACTGTATTTTTAAATCTTTTTTAAAAGACATAATCATTCAGTCAAATATGTTTATATATATATATATATATTAACATAAAACTACCTAATAAAACCCAACTAATGACAGCAACAGTGTTGACCATATTTACATAAGTACTTTCAATGTTTTGATATAAATATGATGTAAATATATTTGATTTAACAGTAAAAACTTTAGAAAAAATAAAAAAAAAAACTTAAAAATACAGAAGATATCACATAAAATTAAAGAGCTGTATTTAATAATGGAAAATACCTTTTTGTCACAACACGGTTCATTTCTGTACCTTAACATTATATTTCTGGTGCCAAAAATTACCTGTTTTTTTTTTTGTTTGTTTGTTTTTTCACAGTGTATATCTTATATAAAAAAAATGAAAATGGGGACACTATCTTCCAATGTAGTTTTCTCAATTTTTTTCTTCTTCCACTGTGTTTAATCCTCTTTCCTATCCTCTCTTCTACTACTTGAACAAAAGCTGAAGGTTCTGTTTTCTTGTTCTATGCTCTCTATAGATGCATAATCTGGTGACATGCAAAGAAAAAAAAAGAAATAGAAGACTACAACACAGTTACCACTGAGGTCATGTCTCAGGTTTAGTTTGAAGACAGTTCAGATTTAACCATAGGATATAGGATAGGATAGACGACTTTAACCATGTGATAAGGTGTTAAAATCTGTACTTACACGTCACACAATGTATGTTTGTAAAGTCGTTTAATTTATAATAAAATGAATCATAGTCAATTCTTTGGCATAATATAAAAAATAATAATAATCAGAGCATTGTTCAAAGTTTTTGGAGGATGACCAGTTATTTTGTGACACATGCTGCAGCTGCACTAAATAAATTCAATCTCATTGGTTTTAATATTCTGATCAGAGCCTTGAAATTAGTGTAGTTGGTACAAAAGTATTGTGTATATTCTTTAAACGGCTGTGTCTTCCTCTGTTAAAACTGATTCCAGTCCAGCTTTCTAGTCTATCTAGTGGTGCGTCTCTGCTACTCTCTACCGTCACACTTTTCCTCTGGGACTATCAGCCCCTTCACTTCCTCTATTACCCCCTCACACACCCTTACATCCTCCTACACACACTCTCACACACACACATCACCTCCCTTCCCCGCGGCGACATGCGCTCCACAATGGAGAACAGAGTGGTTTGGGAAATGATGGCCATTTATAACTGCCTGACGCCGTATCCCACCTCACACACACACACACACACACACACACACACACACACACACACACACACACACACAGAGTGTGGGAGCGTTGGGGTGGGAATGGAGAGATGGGAGACAAAGGGAGAATGCACCCTTCTCCTGGCTAATGTCACACACACACACACACATTAACACATAACCGCACAGATGAGCACTGTGCAAAAAGTGTTGTATCACTGTATCACTCTGTGTGTGTGTGTGTGTGTGTCATTGTTGTCAACCTGATAACAGGATACAAATATGTGAGTGTTTGCATATTGAGCTGCAGTGACTGATGACTTATCAAGACTCCAGACTGACCACTGAAGTTTGTTTTATTCTCTAACAAACTTTTATATTTTATCTTTGTCTTCAGGACAAAACCAGAGTTAACACTTTTATTCTTATGTCAGATTCTGATTGGTTTACAGAATTAATGCACTCTGAAGAGTTTTTGACCTCCAGTGGTGTCAAACACTGTTTTTTTTTTTGATGTGGCTCCATGGATGAATTATAGGAACACGGTGTTGGAGTGAAAGAAGCTGCTCTGAATGTTTTGGCTTATTTTCTTTGCCAAGTTGTTTTATTCATGTGAATCATGAATAAAATAACTTGGCAAAGCAAATAAGCCAAAACATTTTCCTCGCTTCCAGGTTTACCTCTGTTGTGTGTGTGTCTCACTGTGATGAGATGACGTCGCACCCTTAAAACTCTGAGCTTTTCGAAAGTTTTACAAGTCGTAACACAAAGAGAAACAGTCAATGATGTTGGAACAAACACATGACGCAGTGCACCAATGGTTTCACACTTGTCCACTGATCTACTGGTTGATTTAATGAACCAACACATGCAGTTGTTTCATGAAGAAGGACATGTGTCAACAAGGGTCACACTGACAGTAAATATAACTAAGGCTGTTTAAAAGAAAACTCCATAAGGCACGCGCTTTCAAGGTCAAATCTGAATCTATTAATTTTCCTCCAGTGACACAGACATAAAATCATTATTCATGTATTGTAGATTTAGCAGTTTATCAATCTAGTGTAAGCAACAAAAATGAACCAATTAAATTACGTTCAAAACTCACAATATGTGTTACTTAAATAAAAGTGACTAATACAAATCATTCTGCTTTTGAAGTTAGTAAACAAGAAATGAATACATGATGTAATACGCTGTTCTGAGAGTAGTTTGCCATTTTTGAGATACCACAAGAACATGACAATAGGCACGTATTCATGACAGGTGATAATAATATTGTTAGGTTAAAATATCAGTGATGAATTTCTTTCTTTCTCTTTTTGCCCAGTTTGTTTCAGTGATGAGGATGTAACACGGAGCTGTGAGTAGATCAGACGGAGCCAGTGTTTTATGTTAATTAGGCTGGTTACACACAAGTTCTTTTTCTGTCTGTTTAAAGCAGGTTATTACATGGATGCTGGTTGTGTGCGTACATTTGAATTTCTGCATGTGTGTGTGTGTGAGGCCGCTACCTGTCACTGTGCTGGATGAGCTGTCACGTTGTTAATTGCCTGAGCTTGACCCCGCCCCGCTCTGCTCACCTGGCTAATTACTGTGTCTTTCCAAGCCAAGAGACGGGAATGAATTCAACTCCATTCAAGCTTCATTGGCATGAAAAGTGAGGTTACTGACATTGTCATAATACAGTAGAGAACGGCAGGTTTGTCCTTCTGCTGATATTTTACAAACCCTGAGAGTTTCATCCCTGCCTAGAAAACAAAGGCCGATGATAAAAGACGTGTCATGTTAAAATGATAAAATGATGTGATGTCACGATTCGAGAAAATCTAACACATTTATGAGTGTTTTTTCAACAACAAAGTGATGTGAAGTGCTTTTATTGACCCATAACTTTGTGCACAGCAGAAAAAGAGGACGTGAATTTTCACAATAAAAGTCACAAAAATACAAGGTCAATAACAATACACAACACAAGTGTGAGCAAGTTCGACTTGGGGCAGAGAAGTGAGTAAAATAAAAAATGAAAAAAAAAAAAAAAAAAAAAAAAAAACAATGGATGTGAGAAACAGAGCAGATTGAAGTGAATCAGATTGAAGCCATGCAAATGAAATGCTAATGTGATGCTAATGAGCAGGGGGAAGGAGGGAGGGGGAGAGAGTGTCAGGTAGGAGGTAAAGTTTGGTTAGAGAGCGAGCTGGCGAGACAGCAGGCAAATGGGCAACGCTTGGGTGAGCAGTGAGCGGGCTACCCATGATGCCTCAATGAGAGAGGGAACATTAAGCGATGGAAAGGCGGAGTGATGGAGAGAGAGAGAGAGAGAGAGAGAGAGAGAGAGAGAGAGAGAGAGAGAGAGAGAGACTTGGAGGAAAAGGCCCTGTGGGCTAATGAATGCTGATTAATTCCCAAATTACATTTCAACAACTTTATTGTTTCTTTTCTCTCTCTCTCTCTCTGGTGCTCGTTTTAGCATCAAAAGCATCTTTGTGTCTGCTGAAGCACTTGTATTCTTTGCTCATTTATTTGTAATTGTTTGTCTTTTAAAGCCCCATTTAACTCAGGTTTAACAGTCATACAGCAACAATTGCTCACAAAAGTGAATCCTCGTCTTTCACACAACTGTACTTGTTTTTCTTTTCTTTTTTTTTGTTGTTGTTTGTTTTTTAAACCCTATTCAAGAAGAAGGTTTAAAAAAGGTTCCTCCTTCACTGATATTCCTGCAGTTTCTCCTTTTTTAAAGAGTTATATTTATATTTTCCTGTTATATTTTTGTGTCGCCTCTGTGTCGCCACTGTTTCAGTACCGTTCTTCTTCCTTGTCCTCTGGATAATTACATTTAATATGCTGCCATTGTTGATAACACCATGGCCCCTATGGGTATCACTATTACTGCCATCATTAGAAGAATCAGTTTAACTGATTTTGAATATAACAGTGTATGTAACTCTTCCTTCTTTGGAGAACGTGAGGAGATCAAAGGATTTAACATGAACCAAAATCGCCTGCTCATGATTAAAAAGATTTATTAATTTATTTTAAGATTTTTTTTGGCCATTTGCATTTATTTGACAGGTAAGTGAAGATAGACGATGATAGGGAGAAGTTGGGGGAATGATATGCAGAAATGATCTGCACAGCCGGGATTCAAACCGACAATTGCTGCACAGAAATCTAACCACTAACCTAACCACCAAAGCTCCAAATCAGATTTAATTTAACTAAGTAAGTTAGATTAAACCAAAAACTGTTAAATACACTTATACTAATATTCAGGATGATGGCCTACACATTTGAAAGACAGTACAGAGACATAATCTAATTTAGTGAAGTTATAATTATATATATATTTATAATTATCCCACGAGTTACTCAGACTTTACTACTGTACTTCCATTGTTCTTTCATTTCAGGCAACTTACTTCACTAATATTACTACTACAAACACTACAATACATTGAAGATTACGTGTAATAATAATCTCATAATCCAACATATAGCAGTGATAGTGGTGTTCTAGGCCATAATGAGCAGTTACATTTTTAATGATTTAATTCCAGGTATATATATGAAGATTTTTGAGGAGCTACTTTTACATAAGTAACATTTTCAAAAGAAGGTGTTTGACTGTGGTGTTTATTAAAGTAAAGACTTTGACTACTTCCTGGACATTGTTTACTGCCTGTGTGGAGACAAATCACTGCTGCAAACCGAGGCTAAGAAACCAAAGAAAATGTTGTTTAACATGCTCTGGACAGAAAACAAAAATAAAAACATTTTAAATTATTATGTTATAATTATGTTCTGTCAAGTCTTTCAGCAAAACAGCCTCTTTTGCTTTCACCGAATCATCTCTTTTTGTGTCTGTTTTGTGTTTTATTTAACTCATCTAACTGATCGCAGCCTCTCGTTCATCAGCACCATCAACAGATAAACTTGACTTTAGTTGACGCGACTTGTTATTCTCTCCCTCTTTATACTTCAGTCAGTGTGACTCGGCCCACGGCTCAGTTAATGGAGCCACTCCGTCTTTTCTGACACAACAACAATCACAGCTGCTTCACCTGCTCCTGTCACTGTCTCCAAGTTAAAGACCTTCTGAAGAGACAAAGAGCAAATATCTTGTTGAATGCCTGTCGGGTTTTCCAGAGCTTTCACAGCCCCGACACATACACATGCACATATATGCATTCATCAGAGATGAGAGGTGGATGGTGGTGGTGGTGGAGGGCAGTAACAGGAAAAAAAAAAATGTGATCATCTGCATCCCCCTGATGTGTTGGAGGTGAAGAAGGAGCATTTCAATGGCAGGCAGAGCACGCAGAGGGAAAATGGCAATATTTAAAATAGGAGACACAACTCCATTTCTTTTTGAACAAAATATTAATGATCTTTCATTTGGATCTCATCACAGATGCGGCCGGGGGAAAATTGCATTCTGTGTGGCAGAAGTCTGGGGAAGACATGAGACAGGATAATAGCCAATAGGTGTTTGGAGAGAGGGAGTCAGAGTGAACGAGAGAGAAAGACAGAGAGAAACAGAATTGACAAATTCCCATGATGGGTATGCCATGAGAGAAGGGGAGGAGGAAGGGACGGATGGAGGGAGGGAGGGGGGAGGTTGAAGAACAAGGAAAAAAAAAGGAGCAGAAAGATTGGAAATTGAAATTTATGACATTGAAAATGACTATGACAGAGACAGAGGCAGGTCCCTCTTTGCTCTCCCCTCTTTGGTAGCAGTCAACCTTGCAATGAGGGCAGATCAAACAAAAATAGGCTGTTAGGGGGGCAGAGGGGGCGGCGGGCGCTGAGCACTGTGGATGGGATGAAGAGAGAGGGGGAATGAAGGAGGGGAAAGCAGCGGCGGAGGTGGAGGGACGAGAGGAAGGATAGAGGGGAGGGATAGAGGGATGGGAGGGAGGTGTATAGACAGAAGTGAAGGAGGACATTAAAGGAGAAAATGATGATGTTGTCAGTGAGCGATGTAAATCGCGGCAGCTACATAGTCAACAGATACAGTCGGCTGGCTGTGCAGGCCGGGGCCTGTCTCAGCTGCAGTGGCACTGACAAATGGAATATTTTCAGAGGACTTAATCAGAGGAAAATGGGCTTTCATCTGCTCGCCTACCCGCTCTGCCGCTCGCACAGAGAAATGATTGCCTGTCGCTCTTCCTCTCCCTGTCTCTTTCTCTCTCACAGTCATTGAACGTGGCCACTGAACCCTGCAGAGGTTACAAAAAGGGAATTTATCAGTTGTGTTTTACAAAAGGATATAGGGACATCGAGAGGCGCAATCACACTCCTCATAATGGACTTTGATTTGAGATCGGTGGTTTTGCTTTGCATAAATGATCACACAAAAGGAAAGGACACGTTTTAAAAAACATGAAAGACAGACTGAAATACATGTGACAACTAAAACTTTTTTTGTTGCTTTGTGAGGCTTTGGTGCTGCAGGTGACTGGATGAACACTTAACAAATGTCTCTGCTCACCTCAGTAATCACACATTCATCAGCCATGCAGCAACAAAAAGAAAAAAGCAGAACTTTATGTTGTATGAGGAAGTACAAAGTGTGCCACTCTCAGATTGTCCTGATGCTTCAAACACACTCATCATCCACTCAATAAAACCTATTGCTTGTCATGAAGGCCTCATTTCCTACACTTGTGTTTGATGTAGTACCTCGGCCGCTCTGTCTTTAGGCCCACAGGAGCAGCACATAGGCCTCCACAGAACAGACAACACTGACATGATCTATTTCTCCCGTGATGAATGTACCAATCTGCTGCCCTGTTGCCCTGTCCGCCTAATTTGTTATGATGTGACACCATCTCGACTCTTTTCTATGATGATGAACTTGCTGCTAGCGTGGACCAGCAGGTAAGTGGGATGAAGGCGTCAGAAAGCTCCTAACGCTCGTGTAGCACTTTAAATTCAAAAATCAGTGACAACTCAGTTGAATAAAACTGAAGCAGTTGTCTGCATTTGATTTTGGTTTATCACCAAACGATGCAAATGAAATTGAGGTTCAGTCTACTAGTTTTTTAAATGCTTTGCTTTTGAGAGTTAGTTGAAAAAAAAAACATCTTCATTGCACCTTCCACCAATTCTTAAGGTCTTTGATTAACATGTCATGTCTTGTTTGTCTAATTTTATACAAACATAAGTAAGTGATCCCAGTCTTTATACTAAACTAGAATAATTACCTACTAACTCCATTTAAATGCACTTGATCAACTTTGTTAATGTTGCCATAAACACAAATCCCACACACTGTTTTGTACTATGTCATTGTAATTAGTGACCAGTTTTTACAAAAAAGCCTGGAAGCGGTTGGTGTTGTCCGCGGTGATGAACACATCAGGACACACTAAATGAAAACTGATTGTGTATGACTTTATGCACTCCTCTATAGGGTGCATTTTGCTTCCAATGATATTTTACTATAGGTTGATATTGATGTGTGAGCTGCCAGACTATATGGATTTCCTTTTGGCAGCTTTGGACACACACACACACACACACACAGTGTCGGTGTAGGGCAGCAGGCTGGCCTGTGAAGGAAGGTGGTAATGGCTTGTTGAGCTGCTATAAGGCCGGGCCTTGGGGCTGGTCACAACCATATCTCACACAGTATTGATCAGCTCAGTGCTAAGTGTGGCCCTGAGCCCTTCATCCTTTCCTTCCTCCCTCATCTCCCTCTCCTTCTGTTCTTGATCCTGTAAAGTTATAACTGTACTCATGTCAGCCAGGTAATTATCATTGATCTGCTGCAGCGCAGGGTGACAAATTCTACTGGCGCTCCACCGGCTGATCTGTGATCAGTCACGGCTTGCTGCCCCGACTTCGCCAACAGTGCAGGTGGGCACTTGTTGCCACGAGAGTCAAACTCAGCTGGTGGGGGAGGTTTGGATTGGACCTGGGGGTGTTTTCCTGCACGCAACAGCTTTTGTCTCCATCACATCCACTGCACGCATGTATAAATTTCTATTGTGTGAGAGAAAAGGCAACCAGCTATTGCAGAAAACAAATATTATCAAATACAGTGTTTAAGCATCATCCGGAAAAATTGGCACTTTTTTGTTTTGCTATAGTATCCATTGTTATATTGTTATTTCCAATTTCTTTATGTTTGGTGTTGCTGCCATGTTTTTGTTTTGTTTTTACATTATTTTACGTATATTTTTACATTATAAGAATATACAAAACACATGTAAAACTATGATTGCTTTGTAAGTAACAAGTATGCAGTACAATGTGCACTTGGCAATAAAAAGAATGTCAAAAAAAGTATAATCTGGAATATATCTGAGATGATGTTATAGCTACGAGTTAATGTGAGTTTTTTCGTGTCTTTTTGCGCAAAGCGAATGGTAGAACTTGAATAAAAAGAAATGTTTTAATGACCCGTTGTCATAAAAGTTTATGGTTTGGTTGCCTGCTCAGCGTCAGACATGCTCAGCCCTGTTTAAGCTGCTGATGAGTTAAAGACACAGATTTGAAACAAAGACAGGAAGTAGAGAGAGAAAAATAGACAGACAGGTAACAGTTGAGCGTGTGGTCAGTGAAAGCCCAGGGCAAATCATCTTCATCTCCAAACTTATCCTCTGAGATCTGTTCTCGCTTTCCCTCACTCGCTCTCTCTCACACACACACACACACACAAACACACACACACACACACACACACACACACAGGTTCACAGGTTGGCAGATGATGAGGTCTCTCTTCCACTGTCTCCTGGCAAGGATTTGTATTGTTCAGTCTGAATGTGAATCCGGGGGTTTGGAGTCTGTCGACTCCGCTGCTGCTACAAGCTTTCAGGGAGATGTGCTGATGACCTAGTTAAGGTTTCTGGAAATGTCTAGATGAATCACAAAAGGATATAAATACCTGTGCAACACATATTCTCATGCAGGCAGACGTTGTCACACAAACGACTGCATAGATCGTCTGAATGACATGTTATGGTAAAGACACTCAACAAGGTCCAAAACCTCTAGTATTATCCAATTTACCATAAGTAACTAACATTTTTAATATATGGTCATTTATATTTAAATGTAAAAAAAAAAACGAACAACTGAAATGCTTCAATTTGCACAACATTTAAATTAAAGTTAACTGTAGGAGTCAATCATGCTACAAAACTCCAAAATCTGTAAATATATTGTTTCATCAACATGGTCCAGGACATGGAGTGAGATATAACCTCAGTGGTTTAAGAAATATTATTACTAATTTTAGATATGTATGGAAAAACAAAGAAATATTATGTGACATTAATGACATGACGCTGTAATCGCATCTCTCTCTGATAATGAAAATTTCTAAACCACCTCTGCACCAAAGTTTAACAAGTTACGAGTCACAGTACCAGATACTGTGTAAAACGACAATCGTCACTTTATTAGAATTTCTACAATTAAGTAGACATCAAAAACAAAAAAACAAAAACATTTCCTTTAGTTACATGTAAAAATAATAAATCATTTTTTATAAGAGAAATTATTGCCTCAGTGAAATGAGTCACAAGTCAAGACGCTGTCTCAGTCGTTTTCACATAAATAAAACTGATGTTTTATGAGACTAAACAGCGGAAATTTAAAATGTCCAAAAGTTGGACATTTTTTTTGAATATATTGAGGATTTCTAAAAGTTACTATTGCTTTTAATCATTGATGAGTTTCCCTCCTAAACCCTCACTTTAACTACTGATGATTTTCAATAGTCTGATTTGGGCCACACACCCACACACACCCTGTGACCACTAATCTATAGCAAACAAATGAGGCTGGGCTGACAGAGTGGGGCAGAGAGGAGATTGACTCAGAGAGAGAGGCCTAATTAGCAGAGACTCATTAAGAGTCTTTAAGAGGCTGTGATTAGGGATGTTTGTTCACACAGCATGCTGCTGTTGCTGCTACTGGGCTTAATGAGTCGGACTGATTGCCAGCTAGTTTGGCCTACAGCGTGATGGGGGTTGGAGGAGGGTGGAGGAATGAAGGAAACGCAAACGCTGTGTCCCAGCAAGTCATTTGTCTGTGGTTAACTGATGTTAAACACAGGAAGAAGAGCATCTCTAGGCTTTTTGGATTATATACACATCTGACATTAACACAGTGTGTTAAAATAATAAGTCAGTGTTAACGCAAAAAGGTTGGGTTTGGGTTCTACGTTAAATCTGACACTGATTGTAAAGTCTGAATGAATTCTGGGACATTTTCAGGAAAAGACTTAGAGTTTTAGTTTTACACTTTTGTTTTTATATGGATTCAACAAACAAATCAAAGACATTGTAGATTATGTGGCAGAGTCAACCGCTAGCCATTTGCTATTACTTGTTATGCTAAAATAAGCTAGCTGCTTAATGTAGCTTCATATTAAGAAAAAGTGGCTTTGATTATGGACATTAAACATATGAACTACTGTTAAACTGCTGTTTTTAAATATGAACAACTGAAGCACGATTAACCGAGTTTAGCTTAGGTGGAAATAACGTGTTTGTTGGTGTAATTTTGAATTGTGTGTCCTGTCATACTAAGCTAATTATCTCATATAAATGCTGCTCTAAAGGCGGGGGTCAGGTCAGGGTCTGGTCTAATTAAGGTTTGGATAAGAAGCTTGTGTTTGACTATCAGGGGATTCATAAGAGTCATTAACATTGGTTTGTACTGAGTTTGACAGTTTTCCATCTCATCTCATTGTTAGGTGATCAGGATGCTGCGGCAGTGACGCACGATGCGCCTCTGTGTTTCCCGTCTAGTTGAGAAACTTAGAGGACGGTAAAGCTCTCTCCTCCTTGAGGCTCAAACCCATTTCAATAATCAGTGCACCCCCCTCACCCCACCAATCCAAAAGTTTACCACTGAGCCCGAGCTCTTGGCTTTATAAACCCCAAACCCCTTCACTTAAATCTGATAAGACTCCCAGCGCTATTGTGATACGATTTTCCCCCTCGGAAGTCCGTCCATGATCCCGCATTTCCCTGAGTCCTTCTCGTTCCACTTCCTGAACTGGGGTGGATTGTCTGGAATAAACTCCAATCCTCCTTAAAAGAAGAGAGCAGGGAAGGGAAGAGGGGGGGCGGGTGAGTATGGGGGGATGGGGTGGGGTGGGGGGGCAGAGAGGATCAAGGATGGTAGAGGATCCGACAGAACTGAAAGTACAGTTAGTAACTTTGTCTCTTGTCCTAGAATTCCTCCAGATGTCTGTGTGTTTTCACTCCAACCATCCACTCGTGCACTTCTGCCCCCAGCCTCTGGGCAGCGCTGCCTCTCTGGTGTTTACAAGCGACAGCACTGATCCATTTGTTTGTTTTCTGAATCCAGGATTTGCAGAGATAGATTAGACAACAAAAGCATATGGAAAAGATAAAGAACACTTAGGTAATGGATTTTGGCGGCCTCTCTAACACAGCGGAAGACTCATCCTCTTTCCAGCTCTCATCTCTCCTCCTTTCTCTCGACTCTAAATATGTTTGCTGTTTTTTTTTTCTTTCTAGGAGACACTTTCTGAGAGGACAAAAAGGCTCAGCAGTGTGTGGAAGGGTTAACTTGAGAACAAAAGAAAAGAAAATACTATCGTTAAGAGCACAGGGTAAAGATTCAAATGAATGTATTAATGTGTTTTTCTTTATTTATGTTCAGCTCCTTTTCAACACAACAAACTGAAAGTGGACGTATTTATTACACAGCGAATCATCTAACAGAAAACAGAGATGTATGGATCAGAGGGCACACTGACTGGTCAGAAATATGTGTGTGCGCTCATGCTTTATAATGTGAATAATATATAATATATGTCCTCTAAGGTCATTTAGAGCATCAGTGTGTGACTTATGAGTAATTCAGTATCTTAACTTCTGAGTGCATCTGCAGAACTGTTTGTGGGATGTGATGATTACTGCAACCTACACCAGTTGACCAGTTCTGGGTCATGTAAGCATCATGGCGGACGCCGTAGGTCACGGTGATATTGATCTGTAGACATGGCTGAGCATGTAAAAGACCCCTTGTGTCTCCTTTACTGGAGCAATAATGACACAACAGACGACAACAAACGGCACAAGTCTTTTTGGGTTTTTGCGTCTGTGCTTCTTAAGTCTTTTTCCTTTTATTTGATAGTTGTTATTCTAGAATGAACAACAGAGGGAGGAGGAGAGCAGGGTAAGACATGCAGAGTCCCAACACAAGGAGTAGACCTGACACTGTAGTGTTCATCTTAACCATTAGACCACCAGGTGTCCATTGATAGTTTTGCATTTCTTTATGGTTTTGTTGTGTCTCTTATAGTCCTTTCCTGTTTCTTTTCTGAACCACCAACTCTCTTCATCTATTTAAGATGCAGCCAGTTCATGTTCAATGTTTTCCCCAGTGTGAAAACACAATTTGCATTTTTTTTTCAGCTTTTTAATATTTACTTCATGTGTGAAAGATTTTAATTTAAACCACTTTTACAAAAGTCTCCACCTCTGTGCAGTTTATGTCATTAATGAAGAATAATGTCAAAACAATTCACAAAAAGCCTTGAGTTTCATTACGTTAATGAAAGAACATTAGCTGTGCTGCTTGTTTAGTGTGATTGAGTTTAGAGTTTAAACAATACTTGGAAAATGATCATCACTAATAGATCCAACAGACTTCATTATTCTATGAGGAGATCGTCTGCGTGAGTACCACACACACACACACACACACACACACACACACACACACACACACACACACACACACACACACACACAAGCAGACACCACTGTTCATATAGATGTAGTGTATATGTACGCGCAAACACACAACATGGGTGTCTTAAATAACAAGAAGCAAACAGCTTCAGTGACCCAACTCCTATGAATTATCACCTCCTTGCTTGTGGCTGTTTATGAATACAAATTGAATTTCCATTGCAACCTTGTTGCAGTCATGGCTCATTTGATTTATTCCTTAATGAATATTTCCCCTTTCAACTCAGGAGATGGGAAAACATTTCCACACTAAATGAGAACCGGCTTTTATCGTAGCCCATTCTTTCCTACATCTCGAAGTACATTACACTTATGGTTGTGTCGCTGCTTTGGATTGAACAAGGCTGTTTCATTTTGTAGAGAGCAACAAAGAAAACTGAGAAATTGAAACAATGTGTTGGACTTGTATTTTATACTCTAATAGCTGCAGTCTGAAGGTTTTCTTTGTTGTAGTTAGTCTGATAAAAGATAGCAAGATATTTCTGTTTTACGCTGATTTTAGAAAATGTCATATAAGTTAGAGACAGATAAGGAGATCTACACACTGGATTCAGAGATTAAACCGTCTACACTGACTGTCCAGAGTGACGAAGGTGCCAGTCGCCACATTGTTCAACAACGACTGCGAGACAGATTCAACAGCAACACCATTTACCTGTTAATGTTGTGTAGATAATGTGCAATTGACTGTATGCCTGCTAAATAATGCAACAACTTGTTTGGGGCCATAAGGAGAATTTAAATAGTATTGATGGGTTAAGCTGCCAAGGTGTGGGATGTATGCAGTCAGAAAGCCCCACTCTGTATTGATCAAAGAACGGGCTTAAAGCAGAATAGCTCCCAGTTCTCCAACAAATGAGGAAAAAAAAAAACAAGTAAACGGAAGAATGGCAGCGTGGAGCAATAATTCACAGCGGTCGGAGGAAGAGGAGGTGACTATTATGGCACAGGAGGTGGAGGAAGAAGAGGGATGATGTGGAAGGAGATGGAGTGAGAGTTAGACAAGGAGACGTCGGGGGCCGTCTATCCATCCAAGCGCATCGCCGGGGGCAACAGGGGGAGTAAAGTTGTTAACGAGTGTGTGGACAGCGGAGTCAGGCAGAGCAGAGGTCCATCAGGGAAATGAGACGCCCAGGTTCTATTATGGCCCCAGGTGCATTATGGGAGGACAAAGGGAAACTTTTGGTGGAAATAGATTATAGACAATAAAAGAACAGAAGAGATTTCATGTGTTGTGTTTATTTGATTCTGATATGTAGGATTTTATTTCTACTCTATTTTTTTACTCTTTGAACATGCAGACAGTTGTCTTTGTCATCTCTTCTGAGATCTCTTCCAAAACAAGATGCGGTCCTAATGATGTTAAAGCACATTACAGGACCATGCTGATTTATACTCAATAGCCCAATAACATAGATCACAAATTGATTGCTTGGTAATGTCAAATAAATAATACTTAAAACCAAAAATACTGTCCACCAAAGCATCATGAATCTACTTGATAACAAAGTATGATGAGGAGCAGAAACATCTTTTTATACTTTATGCTAATGTTGGTTATTATACACTGGAAAAGACACATCTCCTTCAAATATGGCCCCATGTATATGTACAGTCAAATCTGCTCAGGTCTGCATTAGATTATGTGCTGACACAAACACATATATAGATATAAATGTGTTTTTCTCTGATGTGTCCACTAAAACCCCAAGAAGTTATTTTAGTATCAAATCACTTAGTGTTTGATCTTTTGAAAACATCTGTAGTGGTGAGAGATTATAACACCAACAGACTAACATGTCATGTCTAAGGCAGATATTTTTCTCATGTATTGTTGTTGTGGATGTTGTCTGGAATTAACAACATTTAAAGCTGGATGCATGACAAGTCTGTATAAAAACCTCAAAACAAACAAACCATCTTACCAAAGATACGTGTCACGCATCCTTCAGTTGTTATGAAGAAACCTGTGATTTAATCTGTTATGGTCGCTGATGATCAGAGACGAAGAAAAACATGTTTCTCTGAACGTCGGTGGGTGCAGCCTGTTAGTGTATGTACAGTGGTGCTTGTGCCCTGTGGCCTCAGGCTGTGTGCTTAGTGAGGATTGAAATGGGACAGATTTATAGAGGGATTAATGCAGTACGGACAAATAAGAAAAACACTTCTGTAAAAACAAACACGTGCAGTAATTAACGGGGCAAATACACTCAGAGGAAGGGTGAAATAAAAACATATCGCAGAATATAAAATAACTTTATATGGTGAGACGCTTCATTTCAATGATGACTTTCACCTGGAAAATGCTTTTTTATATGATTATAAACTGTTCTCTTAAGTGTTGGTCTTTAAAGTGGTAGTTTCTTCCTCCTTTCATCTTCAACTATGTCAAAGGATCATGAGTTCACATTTAATTTCCAATATTATAATATATTTTAATATCTATTCTAATAGCTCAGCCTATTTTAGCCACCTCCCCTCTTAGCCTCTGATGTTCCCTCTTTGCATGATAAACAGCTTTCAGCCCTCAGAATACGTATGTGGCCCATATTTATTCATGTGCGGGTATATGAGAGCAGACGACCCTGCTTTGGGTGTGGGAGAGGAAATATATAAATAAGAAAGTAAATAAACAGTCTAAATAAATAGCAAGAGTAATAAGGTTAACTATTTCATTTTTTTTATATATATTGATATTTGCAGGCAGAGCTACAGGAGGGGGCAAAATTAATGACAGCAGACATAAAGCCATTGGGATACTTGGCAGTGTGTCCAATACTTTAAGTAATAGCGTTAATGGCGAATTTGAAGGAATTTAATTTTCGACATCAAACAGCGGCGCCTTTAGAAAGCCACCTCCCTCTCGCCTCCGCGTGTTTGTGGCTGAGAGAGCTTCTGAACTCGCCTCCCCTCAGAAGAGGAGGAAGAGGAAGGAAATCATCTCCGGGGTGGCGAGCATGATGCGGGGAAAAGGGAGGCAGGCAGCTAAAAAACTTCCAAGCAGAACCCAAGCAGAACAGCCTCTTGACTCGCAGGGTGACGCTTGTTAGGCTCAGGCCCAGAGGAGGGAGCATGGCCAGTAAGTAAGGTTATTGGGAAATAATTAGCCTAGCCCGGGAATCAGCGGGGATAGCAAAGTCCTCTGGGGTAGAAACGCCAGTGCCCCTGGCCTCGTTTCCACAGCTAATTAACTTTGAAGAGAGCCTATTAATAAGGTTGTCTTCATAGAAAAAGCCTGAAACTATGTGCAGAAGGAACTTTTGGGTGTGGAGAAGGCTGGAATTCAATTTATGGTCGAAACACAAAGAAATACACAAGACTGTGGAGGTAATTGTAAACGATGTGGTCTTTTTTTTTAAGGGTATTTCAGAGCTTTCTGAGGGAACAGCTCTCTATATGAAGTCACACACTCAGCTTCAGAAACATTATCAATCTTCCCCTGTGAGCGTCAGATTGTCTCATCATTTCCAACAGAAATGTCGGCCCGGATCGCCTGCTCCCCACTTTCACCTACTCAGTGGACGTCATTCCCCAGTGGCCACACGTCCCCTTACCTGTCATCCCAGAAACAGCTGGTGTTGCCACCAGGTCTGGGTGTGCTAAAAAAAAAAAAATCCAGCCTCACCGCCCGAGGCTGTGGGAGAGCGACGCAGGCCTCAGCGCCTAATCACCCCCTCCCACGACAGCAGTCATCAAGACAGCAGCTCCAACAAATCAATCTCCCTCTGACAGTTCATTTAGACTGAATTAATTTGGAATTAGGGGCCATTACTGCAATTGGCAGGCGTGGATATTCCCCTAACGCGGGCTGTTATCCTGCTTTGGGGATAAAGAAAAGAAGCAAGCTTTTCTTTTTTTTTTTCTTCTCCTTCTGTAGGATCGACTGGATAAGGTGTTTTTCTGTGCTGATCACAGGGCTGAGGGAGGGAGGCATTGGATTTTCAGTTTAACTAAATCATCATTGTTCTCAATCAACAGTCAGACTCTGCTGATTGTTTTTTTTTTTTTTTTTTGTTCTGTCTTTCTCTTGATACCTAATGGAAGTGAAATAGGTGTTTAATGAGGGTCGTTGCTCTATCGACTGTCAAATTGTTGCCAGGGGCCAATTAAAAGTCTGATAGTCGGCTGTAATGGCAGAGAAAACAATGAACTGAGGTAAATACAAGACACAAGACAGAATCAAAAGGACTGATAAAGTACTTTGTCAAGGGTCAGACCAGGATAAAGCCAGAAGAAAAACTAGACTAACAAATGTTGTGCTTGTTTGTATGATTTTAAAACTGAAATGTCATCATTGTTTTCACCTTTATTTTCAGAACAGCATCAGTGAGTTGCTGAACAGATTGACTTGGCCTCTGTCTCCTGCTGGGAGGCAGCAGCTTGAAGTTTACCCAGGGTTCACGACCCCGTGACCCAGAGGTTTGACCGAGACAGCTCAGCTCCATGGAGACGCCGCTTTGAAAAGATAAACACCCTCACACACTCTAGCGCACGGAGGCACATGAAGAAACAACTGGATGAGAGATATTTAACCCGACAACACAAAACAGCAAAGCAACATCAAATATGAAGCTTTCTGAATTTCTATGATAACATCTAAATTTGTTAGTCTCTGTCCAAAAAAAGAACAAGGTTTTTATATTAAGTCTAAACACACTTCTCCTGGTCTGCAGGTGAACTAGTGCCATGTTTCTATTTGTATCAGAACTTGTTTAACATAATGAAATCAAACATTTGGAAATATGGGAAGAGGAGGCATCAACCCACTTATTAACAGAGAGCAGAGATATTTGGTTGCATCGTTTTGAAATGTAACTTCAGAAGCAACTACAGATCTCAGGCCTGTAATTGCTATACATGAGTGTGTCTTATTTGTTCAGAATTTAACCTGTAAATAAAATAACGGGCCTGTGTAGCTGTCAGTGTGTTACCAAAGGCCGACATAGTCGAGACAGCAGAGAAAACAATGAATCAGGATCAATTCAAGACTCCAGACAAGATCAAAAGTACTGATAAAGTACTGTTAACTTCTTTCTTTCAAAGGTCAGACCAGGATAAAGCCGGGAGAAAAAGTGGAATAACAAGTGTTGTGCTTGTTGGTCCTATTTTATTTCAAGAATGGAATAATTTTCTTTATTTCTTTTTTCAAAGAAATTCAACTTATGTTGTGTGTCATAGGAGTTGGAGGCATCAACCCAGCTATGAGCAGAGAGCAGATATGTTGGGTTGCATTTTAACAGCAGAAACTACAAGATTTTGAAAGATAAATTGAGCAGCAACTACAGAAAATGTTGGTTAGTTTATTTGAAAAGCTTTTTGTCAGATTACATTTCAGCATAATCACAATGATCATCTACAGGCGTTTTATTTTAGCCAGTTCTGTTTTGATACGTGTAGTTTTTGGCACTGGGTGTTGTAAACATAGCCCAGTCATTATCAGGAGGAGTACACCCAGCGACGAGCAGGAGCTCCTTCATCCAACCATGAGATCAGAGTAAATATTAACACTGACACACTGCTGTGGAAATACCTCAGTGACTTACAGGGGCTACCAGGAGCAGAGCAGGAGGATGAGTGGGAGGAGAAGAAAGACGAGCAGACGCAGACTGTTAGGTGAGCCAAAGGTAAACGGCAGGGCACAACACACACACTCATGTGTGCGCACACACACACAAACACGCACACACATACACATACACACACACACTGATACCCTCTTAGTCTTCCTCCATTACCACTCCCAACCACAAACACCTTCATCCCTCTGATGACATGTTCTCTCAGCACCTACACAGAGCTCAGTGAGGAAAACACCACCAGGTCCTCAGCTGACACAACAAACCTAAAAATACAGACTTTTTCATTATATTATTACTGTTTCATCACATGAGGCTCATACAGACGGCTGTACTTCTAAAAGTAAAAAGAAGAAAAAAAACAAAACAACCAAAAACGAGAGATCTGAGTTTGTTTCGCTCTTCTGTAACTTCAGTACTGTGTTTTTTATTGTCTGTGTCTTCTTGAAAGGCTGAGGGGAGGAAGTTGTGATCTGAGCCGACGATAAAAGCACACAGGGAGGTTGTGGGTTTGACAATGATCGCATTACAAATACATGCTAAAGCCCAGAGCAGACAGTGCGGCCCTCTATTTATTATGTTTTCAGGCCTAAGCAAAATCTTCCATCGGCCTGAGAAATATGACGGTGATTTCACCGACACGCTCTCAGGTTTCAGTGCAGGTAGACAGAGGTGTGTGTGTGTGTGTGTGTGACATGCATGAGTCAAGTCAAGTGTTACATATACTGTATAAAGTGATAGAGAAAGAAGAAGGGGATAGAAAGATGGCGGGGAAGAAGAGATGAGAGGGAAGAAAGACAGTGAGAGAGGCAGTGAGAGGAAGTTCATGTTACGTATTTGTAGTCAGGGTGTAACATTTCAGCACCGGACTGATAATAGAGTCAACACACTCTGCACAGGTTTAGGGGCACAAAGATGTATATGAGGAATGTAAGAGTGTCAAATAAAAGCTTCTCTACACCACAGACACACAAACACTCAAATACAACTGTGATTCATAAATAATTAGAGGAAACTTCCAACTGTGTGAAGGAAACCAAAGTCAAAGAAGAAAAGCCACAAACATAAAGTTGTGTTGCTTCGACGTTTTGACTTAATTTCAAGAAAATTTCTGTGACCACAGCTGGTTTACGTGAACCTGCAGTGAGGTTTTCTTTTGTTGCCCTCTTCTGGCAATGAGAGTAATTACACAAACACACACTTCCACGGTAATCTGAGTTTGCCGTGTTTGTCATTTGCTTCCTTTTTTTGATTGTAACCTTTCCTCTAAACGTTCGGTTTCTGTTTTATCTGGAGCAGCAGAAACCTTTTTGCATGAACTGTAACAGTACGCCAGCGAAAGAATGACGCCACAGACTCTAGATTAAAAACAGCAAAAAGTCTCAGTCTGCATTGTTGATCATTTATTCACATTAAAAGTCCTGCAGGATTTGATAGATTATAGCCGACAGAATTCCTTTTTTTTTTTTCTTCTTCTTTCCTGGCAACACTCCTTTTCCACCAGTCATTTCCACTCATTATGCTAAGCTAAGCTAACAGTCTACCGGCTGTAAATATATTCACTGTACAAACACCGGTGGGATATTGATCTTCTCATCTGTACGCCAACATCTGAATACTCTTAACTCCCACAATGTTGTGCTACCTGTTTGAACTATAAACTGTTTACCAATAAGGTAAATTCTCTGTGAGGCACGAATATTACAGATATTATTCATTAACTGTTTATATGTGTAAATAAAAGGCAGAGTAATGGAGGCCAATCACAATCATCATTTGATCTGTGAAATCAATAAAACACGATATTAAAAGAAGTGTATGTGTACATGTATGGGATTCCCATGGTGTCATTACTACTGCACAAACAAGATTGAAAGATTATAAAGCAACATGGATGAAGACTAATCGCTGGATTTATTGTGGGAAATGCCGGAAAATCCTTGGATTTTCCTGCTGTGATTTAGTTTCAAATCCACTCTGAGATACACAGCCGTTTCACTTTTAGCCTGTTTGACCTCACGTCACCAGGAGTCCTTGGCAACATGTGGGAGTACTTTTAATGAAATGAATGTTACATCTGCATGTGTCTGATATTTTACAAGAACTGTTTAGTGTTGCCGTCTGGTGACCAGAGATGGTGGGATGGGATTAAGGGGAAAAACCTATTTGAGGCTTTTTTTTTATTTTCCTGCTGGTAAACGTAACTCAGGTCATGAATAATATATAATACAAACATCCCAAGGCACTCAAGGCTCTGTAAAGTCTTTCAACTGAACTTTGGATCTCATGGTGCAGACAAACTCCCAGCGTGCTCCACTACTTGCTGCTGAATGGTGACCCCTCGGGAAAAAGAGAGAGGGGGTGGTGTCAGGGGAGAGCAGAAGTGGGGACGTGAAAGAGGGAAAGGGGCGGTGCAACAAGATGGAAGATGAAAGAGATAGATGGGAGAGCGGCAGCGGAGAAAAGCGAGGAGAGGAAGCTTGATGGAGGGAGGGAGGTGTGGGGAGTGTCGTAGTTCTCAGAGGAGGGACCACGCTGTCTGAGGTAGTAGTGTGGAACCACCCAGGGCCTTGTAATAGTTAAATCATATCAATTAACCGTGGGACATCAGGGGATTAAGGGTTAATCTCTCCCTTGAGAGAGAGAAACAGTAAATTAGAAAGGAGAGAAAGGGGAGAAGGAGAGAAGATCGTGAACAGCTTTGTTGAAAGGGAGATAGCTGACATGATGAATTACACAGCATGAAAAGGCATGTTTCAGATAAATAAAGAAAACGCCTGAAGGATGACTTATTTCCTCACTTGCGTTACCAACAATGACGTGGTAAATTACTATACAGCAAATGAGCAGAGTGGCGCTACGTTAGCATTAGCTGAGCAGCAGCGGTGGTGGGACCAGAAGTAGTGAAGTGGCATTTAGGGATTAAAAACAACACAAAACAGGAGATAATCCCACAGCTCGGCCACACCCGCCTGGGAACTGACTTATGCCATTTTCAGTTTGGATGAGGCTTGGAAAAAGAAAAAGGGTGCGAATAATTTACCCCCTATTTTTAAAGCCTTATTCACCCCCACTCCCCTATAAAATTGTCCCCTGTGGATTTAGAAACACCCACATTTGATTGAAAATTTTACCATATGAGATGGTATATGAGGCAGAGGTTTGGTTGGGGAGGGGGTTCTAAGAGACTGAGCTTTGAGTTTGAGGAAGAAGAGAGGAGCCCCTCTTTCTTTGGTGTGTATGCAAAAAAGGCTGAAGTAGGTAATGGAGCCGTGAGGTAAGAGGATTAAGATCAGCATTGGGTCAGGACTGATAGTGAGAAATGGGGTGATGGAGGGACAAAGGGATGAGTAAAAGAGAAAGGAAAAGGGGCAGAAAAAGAGAGTGAGGCAAAGAGAAATTATTAGACAGAAATGGGTGATTTGGTGTGAAAAGATATGAAATGGAGACTGTGGAAACTGTCCCGTTCATCCTCTGTCTTCCAGAGCCCAAAGACTTTGCTTCACACTCATAAGTGATCATATGGGATCTGTGCGTCCCCCTGATAGGGAGCGGCGGGATAATGCTTAACCTGATACTTGGATTCGTTTCGCAGACAACGGTGGGGGTCAAGAGCATCTCTCCTGCCAGGGGAAGAACTCGAAGGCTGCAGGAAGGTACGAGCAGGCTGGGGAGTTGAAATGCTGAACGTTCAGGAAGAGAGAAAGCTATAGGACTGAGCTTTTAAAGGTGATAGGACTGAATAGGATTTGGAACGAAGACTGAAATATTTCACAAATCATAACTTGATGTTCAGAAACAGCAACATTTGTTTTCATGTGACTAAAAACACAATTTCTGGACCTCACCAGCTGTTTAAAGGAAGAGTTTGATGGTTATTTGTTTTCTTGCAAATAATTAGGAAAGAAGAACAATATTACTCTCATATCTACTTGACAAATATAAAACTTAAAACTATGATTAAAAAGCAGGAGGAACAGTTAACTCTGTCCAGGGATGCACCTCTAAATCAAAAGTTCACATATCACATTTGTTTCATTTATACACAATTAAAGACTCCAAAGAAATCACAAATTGTCAGTTATACACTTTGTTTTTGTGCAGATAAACCAGACAAGATTAATGTGTTAATTAATAAGGCTAGCTGTTTCAAGTCCTTAAGCTAAGCGCTAACGTCGTCGGTCTTTTGCTTCAGATTGTACAGACACAAGATTGGTATCGATCTTCTTCCCCAACTCTGAGCAGGACTGTGTATTTCTCAGTGTGCCAAACTAGTCCCTTAACAGCAAACTCTTCAAGATCTGTGCATTAAAACTGCATCAAAACTCATGAGTCTGAAAATAGCTAAAGGTGTCTGAAGTTTGCAAACTTCCTCGTCATAAGTATTTGCCATCAGTGAATGAGCGTAGCCTGGTAACAGTCATCTGTCGGGGCTGAGAGGCCTCATCTAAATGTTCCTCTGACCGATGCATCTTCGCTGTAGTCAATTTGCCGCCATCACAGGCTCTTATTTGCCATCCAAAGAGGCTCAGCTGCTCGACCCCGGCAGTAGCCTCATGGAGCCACGTCCCCCTCCTCCCCTTTCCTGCCCTTCCAGCCTCAGTCACCCCACCCCAAGTCTTAATTCAGACACTTTGAAGTATCTTGGTCTATGGTGAAGAGCCACTCAATCAATTACGAATGAAATAATCTCCTTATGATATTTGGAGGTTTCTTCAAGTAGAGGAGGGGGGGATGCAAGAGGAGATTATTGAAGCCAAATCAGTCTCTCAGCTACGTCTAAAGTGACGGGGGCAGAATCAGCTGAGAGGATGGTGGGAAATTAAATAAGAAAAAAAAAAAAAAAGATTATGTCTAAGTGTGTCACCTCAAACACTGCTGTGAAATCTCTAACCTGATCCATGAGGAGGTGGTGGTGGTGGTGGAGGGGCGAGACTGGATTATTGCAAGCTGCGTTAGAAAAAAGGATCCACGGTTTCTTAAAAAGGTTTTGCTCACCACTAAGAGAGAACACACACATATCAAACAAACATCCAGGTGATGTATCTCTGTGTCCAGTACAAGCACAGACAAAAGGAAGGACTGTGCCAGTCTGACTTTATCTGATAAACACTAAGATAAACCATATTTCTGCTCTGAAACATCAAATGCACAGAAATGGAGACGGCATTTGATGCTCAAATGCTGAGGTGACACACAAAGTGACATTTGTGCAACCAATTAGCCTGAAATGTTAAAAACTAACAAACAAACAGAAGGAACAGCAACAAAAAGTCTTTTTCATGTTTATTTTGCCTTACAGTAGTGTTGATGACTTCCTCTTACCTGTGGAAACCAAGACTGGGCCTTAAAATGACTGAAAAAAAGCCCAAAAGAAACAGTTTAGTGGACTTTTACAGAATTCAGAGAAGTTTTCACTGTTTTTCCTCCTTACATGTCAAGTGATTTTGAAAAACGTCAATAAATACCTCAGCACATGTCAAACATGACAAGACAACAAACAGGACCCTCCTCCCCTCTCCCTCCGGCCTCCACCGTCTCCCTCTCTCTCTCTCTCTCTCTCCCCCCTCAACCCCCCCACCCCATCAGTGCTGCTCACCCATCTTGCCTCAAGCCCTTTTGATTTTCTCCATGGCTGACCATTGTTTCTGCTGCTGCAAGCTCAGCCATCAGCACGCATTGATCGCTCCCCTTCATCCTCAGCATCCCCTCCGTTATACCTGACTATAGCGACTAATTCCCCCGTTCTCACCCCTCTTCATCCCAGATTGAGAGGGTCGGAGGAAAAATCAATAACGGTGCCAAGTGGGGCGGGGTCAGGGGTCAACGAGGTCCTTGACAAGTGTGTCAGGGGAAGGAAGGAGTGAGAAACGAGAAAAAGTGCTTGTTCGTGCGTGTGCACAAGTGCACGAGTGTGTGTTGCGTAAGGAGTGGTCAAGAGAAACAGAGTGACCAAAGGCCTCGTGGGTGCAAGTGTCAGGCCTGTCAGGGATCAAATTTATGACCATTGATTGGTGTGTGTTTGTGTGTGTGTGTGTGAGGAATGTGTGTGTGGATCATGGTGGAATCTGACAGGGGTGAGGAGTCATCATATAAAGCCCATTATGGCCAAACAAGCCAATGAAACAAATGAATCCCATGAGATGTCACAGAAAATCCCCCACCGTTCATGTATCCGTCACTCGGTGCACCTGTCCATTTGTCTGTCCCTTCAAACTTATAAAATATATTATACCATTTAACTCAATAACACCAGAACTCACTACACAAAGATGGTGCACTGAAACCTTGACAGGAGCTAAGGACTCGCACACCGACTTTACACATGTATGTTAACATGTTTCAAAAGGGGCTCAGGACACAAGCACACATGTGGACTAGGGGAGGAAAGACACACGCTTTGTTTGTTGTATTTAAATAAACAAGAAAATGTGTGACTGTGTAACAAGGACCAGGGATTGTAAATACAGTGAATACATAAAGTCCATGATACAAGTGTCCACTTAACTCTCATTGTCTTGTTCTCTATAAAGTTTTGGGTATTCTTTGCAAAATCTAGATCTCCACTCTCAAATCTTATTTCATATTTGAAGCTGGAGACAGGAGACTAATGTCCACTGTAAAAGTGGAAAGAAAAAGTATGTGAACTCTTCTGAATTTCATGGTTTTCTAAATAAATCTGTCATAAAATGGTATCTGATCTTCATCTAAGTCAAGGGTATTGAAATACTGATCTGTCATGTCTTTATTGAACACACTTATTCAACATTCAGAATGAGTGAAAAGTAAGTGAACCCTTAGAGTTAATAACTGGTTGACTCACTCTGGCAGCAATAACCTCAACTAGGCACTTCCTGTAGCTGTAGATCAGACCTGCACATCGTTGAGGAGGAATTTTAGCCCATTCTGAAAAATCGGACTTTCACATTTCAGTCTCCACATTATACCACAAGATACAATGTCCTGATTATTACCCTTTGAGGTGGATTAAAAAAAGATAATAAAATAACAACTGACTACAACTGCATCATTAACGTGTTCAAAATGTTTCTCTGCACCTCAAACTGTCTTTACTACAAGCTCCTCTGTGATACTATCAGTTAGGTGTTAGCTTAGCGAGCTCATGCTGCTGCTCAGTTTGGCTGCTCATTCCCTACTGTTTAAATCCACATCAGTAATCGTTCACTGTAATCTTCCCTGCAACACATAATCACAAGCTCAGGAATTAGCTCACACTCCTCCTAGGGGACTGTGTGTGTGCGTGTGACTTGATTACAACCATTTAATGACTGACATCCACATCATGATACAGGGAATTATCTGCGTGTTACTCCATATAAACATAAAATAGAATAGGGACCCTCTCAAGGTTTTTCCTTCTCATTCATAACTTTTGTGCCGTGTTCACAAATAAATCTATGAAAGTAGGGACACACACACACACACACACCTCTACTGTACATCTATGCCACACATGCACACACAAAATGGCAAAAGGAAGACGAAGCCTTGAAGAAACCCATTTGCAATTTAAATGGAAATGTAATGAGCCCATGGTGGCAGTGAATTAGCCTGCTGATCAATTGATCATGTCAAGGACAAATAGGTAAACAAACATATCCATTAGCCTCCTGCTCCGCCTCCTCCCTGCGCTCCCTGCTGTGGAGGAGTAGTGGAGGATCACTGAGAGGTGAGAATAAGGCGGGTGTGTGTGTGTGTGTGTGTGTGTGTGTGTGTGTGTGTGTGTGTGTGTGAGGAGAGAAGAAGCAGGGGTGACAGCAAATACCATCTAAACTATCTTTTCATGGGGAAACTCACTGAAAACACACACACCAAGTGTAAACACACTGAAACACACAATTACATACCCCACTGTGACTGTCCTGCCCAGCTCGTTACACAGACAGTTGAGCCCAGCAAGGCTCCTTTCAGAGGCGATGGAGACAGCAGAGGAGAGGGGGGGCTCTGATTCAAACAAGGAGCAGGACGGAGTGAGTGAGGGGGCTGGACTAGACCTGCTGCCAGGCCTCACTCCAATCTATGTATGTCCACACAGAGGCACCGACCTCCAATCAAACCCTTGATGGACCTTATTCCAACACTGTTTCACCACTGATATGACTGTTAGTCACTGCTGAAGAAACTGCTAAAGTGGCTTTAGTTTTCTATTTTTTTTTTAAGGATGTTTAAAGTTGGAATGAGCCAAAGCATTGATGTTCCATAAATCATTTCAGTCCACACGTCTCTTATCGGTCACAGCTTCTTGTTTCTCTAATCTATCACAAGTCTCTGAAAACTCAATCACCGCAACTAATTCATCTTAATAAAAAACTGATGAAGAGTTTCTCTGCTTTAAAACGCCAGTCAAAACAACCTGATTGCTGCCAGACAGTTAAAAGATCTGTTAAATGGTGAATCCTGGGACAGACCGAAAAAATTAAAAAAAATATATCACGAACATACACAAAACATCAAAAGATAAACACCACAGAAGATTATTTTTAAGTTGCTCTTATTAACCACTTACAACTATATCGGTCAATCTTTAATAAAGCTATTAAATCACAGTTTATTTACAAATGTTTATATAAAAACTGATGGCTGCGGTACTTGTCCTCAGGGCAGAGGTGTGTGAAGTTTTCAGTGGTTAAATTGGATAATTGTTTGAATTTCTCAGGCTTCGGTTGCCTACATCTATCAGATGGCTCAGTAGAGACAGAGACGGAGACATGGCAGACGATGACAGTTTGAACATTTCATCAGGAGTTATTTCATGCAGGCTGCCTGTTCAACGAACAGAAAAAAGTGCCGCCATCTCCCCTTTCAAAGCAGGACAGGATATTACCCTTAGCTTTTGAGGGCAAGGACACATGGAAAGGCATTTGGAAAATTATAATATCCCAGCATATACTGTATGTTGCAGCGTGCATGATCTATTTTGGTGACATGCCACGTTGAGAAGACATTATTACTAGGAAATGCACCTAACACGAGAGCTTCAGTGGAAGAGCAGGTCCACACTTGTGTCTACTAATTAAAATGGTGTTTTTACACAAGCGTCAGTGGAAGAAAATCCACAAATATAGATCTTTAGAATACTTGACCCCAAAATATGACATCATGCATAAAAAACTGCTGATGAGGAAACACAGGTTAAAACAGGATGAAGAGAGAAGAAAAGAAAGTGCTTTTTAAAGAGGGCCATTTGTAAAACAAGGAGTTTAAAGCCAGATTATAGGCCAACAATGACACAATCCCTTATGTTCATTCCTGTAATACGCTGTGAAGAAGAGGATTTATACTTTATTGTGGAGGAATGCATCGAGGCAGTCTCGTGTCTCCTTCTGCGTCTGCCCGCCTCTTTGGGAAACATTTTCCTCCTCCTCAGGCCAGGTGTAATCCCTGCATGCAGGAAACACAGATGCCTTCAGCCAACTGCTGATCAGCCTTATAATGGTTGGAGTATTACGAGTGATACCACCACAGGGGAAAATTCCTTCAATCCAGTCTAAAGCTTTCTCTGCAGCAGGCGACTGCGGAGGACGGCGTCGGGTTTGGGTGGCTGCTCCTTGGATTCCTCCTTAACTGCTCTGCTCGTCTCCTGCTCTGAGTTGGATTGCAATGGATTGTCTTAATTGTCTCTAATGACTAAACTGTCCCAACTATTTGCTTCATTAGCTCTGCATTAGCTCTATTAAGAAGGAATGGAGCCGAGGAGGAGGCAGTAATTGAGGGTGTTAATGAAGGCTACACGATGAGTGTCACCCTCAAAGTCAAAGAAAAAGTGCGACGCTTGTGCTTTGAGAGCTTTGACAGATCGGTGGGGTGTAATCTGGGATTTTTTTTTAGAAAAAAAGGAATATGACGAGATTCAACACACAGGACAGTAGGCGCAATTAGTTTAGTTTAGTGTCAATATTTCCCGTTAATGCAGCAGTTCTCACCACCTATCTCTCTGAGCTCTGTCTTAAACCCTGTGAGCTCTCAGTCTGCTAAACCCAGCCCCAGATTAGGGTCTGATTGTTCATACTGGGTGAAGATAAAGTGGGATTTTCTGTAGTAAAGACAGATGTTTCAGAGGAAGTGAAGGGATTCTGGTTTCACGAAGGAGCTTTAGCTTTGTCATAGCTGTTCAAGATTTGGCTTCATGTGCCCATTTGTTAAAGTGGATTCTGGGCAGAGCAGGACACACCCAGGGCCAAAGAGGAAGGGCCACACCTGAGTCAAAGAGCGTTTGGGATGTAAAACCCTCTTTATTCTGCAGACACCATCATAAGAGCATAGTTGGAGCAGTGATTTGGACTGTGACACTTATTTTAAGCAGAAAAAGAAAACAAATACTAGAAAAAAAAAAAGAACAAAGCTAATTAATATGCAAATACACATACATTATAACACTAGGTAATGTATTTACACACAGAAGTATTCAGATTCTTTCATAAATACAATTTGAAAACTGGTTTTTACATCTGTGCTGTAAGAAAAATTTGCATCTGTTTCAACTTTGAACATGTTATCACTTTAAAAACATTGATTTGGTGTATTTTGACCCAATACAGTTGGATAGTAGAAAACTGGTATAAAGGTCGTGCAAAACCTCATGAGAGGTACATCTGAAAATACATTCAACATACATTAAATGATTATGTGATTGTCTTTTACTGTCAAGTGCATTAAGAAGTTAAGAATATGTGCACGACAAACCCATAATGCATCAGTGATTTCATTTGAAGACGGTGAAGAATATCTGAGTTTTTACACTTTTGATTTGAAGATATTTAATCTTCTACTTATGAACATTCATGAGATCAAAATCTTCTGGTTTTATCAGACTGTTTAACAGTCATGTCAAAGTCATTGTGATAGACAGTAACACATATTTATCGTCACTGTAGAAACAACTGATTTCAGCCAGTTTCATCAGTGTGCGTTTAAACACATTGTGTCTGTGACAGTTGAATGTATCACAGCTGCACTCTCTTCATCTTGTCTCATCATGACGTTCACGTCAGTATGAGGCTGAGCCTTGTTTCCTCAGTGATGTGTATTCAGACTTGTGCAGCTACAGTGAACATGTGTGAAGTTTCCTCTGTGCAGGTGAACGCTCGTGTTACTCAACTCGTCTAGGAAACTTTGACCCTCCCTCTATGATCTTTCTTAGTTCAGTCCTGGAGTGTGTGAGATTTTTTTTTTTCTCTGTCTCTCCTGTTCCCTCTCTTTCCTTTTCTTTCCCATTCTCTGCCACTCTCTCCAGTTTTTCCTCCTTTTTTTCAACACATAGGTGGATTAAGCCAGAGGGGCTTTTGTTTAGATAAAGCGAAGGATTAGGGAGAGATTTGCCCCCATAAAGTTGTGGGCTTGATGGGCCTTTTATCCCTGCATGTCCCTAAAGCTGTGTTGCCTCTGGATTAGGACTATACAATGGGGCCCCTTGTGCAGAGGGATCCGGGCCAGAGAGAGAGAGAGAGGAGAGAGAGGAGAGAGAGAAGAAATGAGACAGAGGGATTGAGACGAGGGAAAAAAGAAATGCAAGAAGAAAGAGAGAAGGGGATGGATGGAGAGGAAAAAAAGAAGGTGAATTATACAGCTTTTAGAGGAAACTGACAGGTTGAAAACTTTTAGAGGAGGGGGGATTTGCGGAGGAGATCCTGAGATCTTGTCACTAATAAAAGGGATTTGAGGAGGATTCAGAGGCGTGGTGCTGACAATAAAAAAAACCGCAGAGTGGTCGCTGTCTCTTTAAATTCATTTATCTCGCATATTAGGAAATAAATAAATAAATATGAAATCGGGTCTTACTGTAGAAGTGCTGCTAATAACGTGTCTAAGAGGTGGCTCCTGGCAAATTGCTTTGTTATTCTTGTCAGAAAGGTCTCCTGCAAAGAAGTCGATTTTAAACTACACATCAAAATGATTAATTGCTGTGGGATGAACAGATGCTGAAATACCCTTGAATGGTGCCGGGGAGGCTGAGGCTCGCTGGACTGCAGACCTAATGTATTCATGAAGTTGCAGAAACATCATTAAGAGTATTAATTAGCTATTAGAGCTGCAGAATTTCACCGGCTCTGAAGATCGTTTTGCTCCTAATACCACTGTCAAACTAATTCACTTTAGGTATCTTTATGAATTATAGAAATAGAAAACTAAATGTCATGTTTTCTGTTAAATATGAAACACAAGGATGGGGTTAAATTTAAAAAACAAAAAACAAAACACAAGTCTATTTCAGAGTTAACTCACTTTTTTGGATTAAAATCATTGAAACATCGGATGTTTGTGCCAAATGAATACATATATGTTACTGTTTTAGTTGTTCGTCATCTGGAGGTCATTGTTCGGCCTTCCCACCTTATATTGAGCAGTGCATGGCAGGGTACAGGGGTGAAGGGAGCTGTTTTTGGGGGCGTTTAAGCTCTTCAGATGCGCTGGACAGCTCTAGTCGCTCTAAGGAGCTTTAGGTGGAGAGGCGCTGAGAAGAAACTCTTTCTCGCTTTAATTGCTTTAGAGACGGTCCTCACAAAGAGACAGTGGCCAGATTTACCTCCCGTTTAAGTTCTTATTTCCATTGGTTCACAAGTTAATCCTCTTTCTTTCTCAGACCTCGGAGAAAGAAAAAAAAAAAAAAAAACGAGAGATAGAACCCTATACCGAGGAAACCAGAGGCACACGAGAGGAAAGACTTTGAAGCAGACATGGAGAAAGTTTTAGACTAAAAATACGATAATAATAATAACGATAATAATAATAAAATTATTAGAAATAATCAAAAACTGCAGTTAAAATCGACAAATTCGTCGTTTGAAGAAAATAAATATGACCAAATCACTAGAAGCCTCCATGACAACGTGCGCGAGACTCCCATCATTTCTATTTATTCATCCATCGTTTCATTTTATATTTTTGCATGACACCATTCAACGGAAATGCCATAAATTAACACTACAATATACAGCACGTCTGATGCTGTGCTACTATTTCAATGACATTTTTTTTTTAACCTAATAAAAAATGAGGATATGTGTGTAAAACCACCTCTGTCACCTTCACCTCCCTCCTCTCTCTTCATCACTTATGACTTATGATTGTTCACAAACCACTGGTTGTAAATAAAAAGGTGCAGTTTTAATTGTCACCCAGACGTCTGAACATTAACATTCTCTCCTTGCATGAAGTCTTTTGCCTCCTTGCCTCAAATTTCCAAGAGTGAGAAACATGGTCAGAGATTTAAAAATAAAAAGCGTCATAGGCCGAGCACTTTCCCAAAGAATCTCCCAACAAAATATTCAAGCTTTACATTAAAAGGCTACTTTACGCTGCCCTTAATTCCCTACCTAAACGGTTTTGCTCCGGGAGAAGAAATCTTCTCTAAAAACCCTTCAAGAAGAGAAGGGCATTATTGCCCTAATCCTCTTACCCGCAGTCATTTTAAGACAGGGGTTTTTGGAGGCTGAGATGGCGTCTTGTCTTCCCTATCCCATCCCAAATCCTTCCAGACCGGCGGAGTCTAAAGGCAGCGCCCTGGCATCTATTAGCCATCTCTCTCCTCCAGTGGCATGGAGGAAAAGCCGGAAGGCAAACAAACTAAAGGTCGGTTTCTTTTCTGCACAAAACACGAGGAGAAGCAGTTGGTTTCGTGCTCCAAGTGCATAAAGTCTGTAAATATATAAGGAAACGGAAAAAAAAAACACATAGCCTACAAATAGAATATGATTTTAATCTGCAAATGAGTTTATAAACTCTTCTCACAAATATAATAAAAAGTCAAGTCTAATTCATTTATTGTCAGTTTTTAAGGACGAATTTCATTTTGTCAGTTGCATCAAATTATTGCTCACATTTAAAATAAAATCAAAATTAAATTGAAATAAAAGTCTTCTACTTTTTTTTTTTTTTTTTTTTTTACAAGAAATTAATATAAAAATAGCGACATTAAAAAGCTCAACTTTTCGCTTTTTGATGTTTGTTTATAAAGTTCAGGAGCAGAAGGAAAAAATGTGTAGACAGACACGGAGGGATTTATCAGACATAATGTGCTTAAATTGATCATATTTGAAAATAACTCCACGAGCCGGAGCCGCCGCGCGACCAACTGTCTGATTTACTTGACTGACAGCTGAGAGAGCCAATAGAAAACCAGCGTGACCCCCACTGAGCTCCCCTTAAAATCCTCCACCGGGCTCTCGCGCACCAGCAGCTGGCGGCTTCCCACATCAGCGCGTGACCACGGAGAGATCAGCACGAGGAGAGCTCTGTTGCACTGGTGGAGCGCGAGCGAGCGAGCGAGCGAGCGGACTTGAAGTTGAAGTCACAGATCGGATGAGTTTTTAAACAACCTCTGACTTTGTTGAGTTGAAACCGGACAGAAGGAGGAACGGAGGTCGCTGTCAGGAGGAGGAGCAGCTGAAGGAGCAGGAGCCTGAGGAGGAGCAGGAGGAAGTGACCGACAGAGGTACGAACTTTACAAACATCTGTCTGTTCTCTGCTGCTGCTGCTTCCACTAACATTAACATGACAAACTTAACTATTTATATTCAATGTTTCACATTTTACCTCTGTGATAATTTAAACAAAAATATAGCCGGTCAGAATTAATTTAATTACAAAAGTGGTTTAAAGATACTTAGCAAACATGCTACGCTAGTAGCAGTAACAAACTGTGTTTTTTTTTTTATTTGAATTTGAATTTAAAAATTCAATTAAAAATTTTTTTCTTAAATTTTAACTCATTAAAACAAACAAACAAAAAAAATCTAAAATATATAACCAGCAAACTGAAATGAATGACCACACGAATTAAAGAAATGGTCCAAAATAAAATGTAAAACCCTTAACCCGTTTTATGCACGAGCCCAAAAATGAAAAGCAAAATAAAACCGCTCGTGTTCTTCGTGATGACAATATCAGTAATTATTAATGTGTTATAAAATAAGTCACTACTGTGTCAGTGACGCTGGCATTTTAAAATGCTTTGTAGGTTTAATAAATAAAGACATTTCTTTAAATTTCACCACGCCTTCGTTAATAATAACATCTGAGAGGAAAATCAAAGATGCACCTCGCCCTCTGACACTTTACACTGGTGACACAGCAAAGAGCAGCTCGTGAGGTCGCCTCGTGCCCCTGAGGGCTGTTAGCAAATAACATTTTTCCTAATTTAGTCGGATCAAAGAGTTTGCACTGTACATGCCAATTTACATAATGACGGTTTGATAATCGAAGCATTGAGCAGGGCTGCCAGGAGGGCCCGGTGCCTGGAGCAGATCGAGGCTTATGAATGACAATAACAGCTCTGACGGGCTCACAGTGATGAGCTATTGTGCAGAATTTGATATGGGACAAGGAAGATGGAGGCTACAAACTAGACATGGAGTGGTAAATGTAAAGCAGGTTAAAAAGTTTGCCCCGGCGAGATAGGAGATAAAAACATTAAAATGTTAAAAAAAAAAAAAAAAAAAAAACACACACGCGGCTGTTAGGTCAGTTTCTTTTGCTGGTTTATTTCAAGGTGCAAAATAGCGCGATTAAAATCATTTCAGTCCCTCAAACAGCCATCGGTGATCCAGGCAGTGGAGGTGTAAACAAACAGAAACGTGTGTGTGTGTGTGTGTGTGTGTGTGATGTGGTTGAATCAGATTAAAACACACACCTTTCATTTCAGAGAAATCATGCAGAAACAAAAAGAGAGAGATTGAGAGATAAAATAAAAACGCTTTTCTCATGATGGAGCACACGTGCACGCACACGTGCCTGCGCGCGCGGGCACACACACACACACACACACACACACACACACACGGGAACTCCAACTCAGAGCTAACCAGCCAGTCCCACTGTACGTCCGTCCGTGTCAGCGTTGATGATAAATGGAGGGCCTCGCAGTCGAAACCTATTTGCACTTCCATTAGACGGGGAGCCAAATGGGGATCAACATGCATATTTTTACCCGCGGAGAAGCCATACATCTCAGCCAAAACGTTGCCCCGGGGCGATGGGATAAGAGGCCGCCAGAGAGGGGAAGGGGAGGGGGAGAGACGTGGACGGGGGGGGGCCATTCAACTCAAATACTTGGGGGAGTAAAGTAAATGTTTAGCGAAGCACCTTCTGTCCCGGCGAATTAAACTATTCCCCACTGCCCTCTGATCACATTCATCAGCCGCCGCAGCCACTTAATAGGCTGGGAATGGGCACTGCGGGCACACACACACACACACACACACACACACATATACACACTATCGTTTGTGTGTGTGTATTATAAGGCTATGCAGTGCGCTAAAAAAAAAAAAAAATAGAAATAGATCAAAAAAATCTTTTACACGAACGACCACCCAGACAAACAGCAACTAGGCTAATAATTATAATAAAATTAAAGATAATAATAATAAATCATATAGACATTTTAACAAATGCATATATATCTATATCTATATCTATATCTATATCTATATATATATATATATATATATATATATATATATATATATATATATATATATATATATATATATATATATATATATATATATAACATTTAAATTAAGTTTCGACAATTTGCTGACATTCAAATTTTAATTGAACTTGTTGTAAATGTATCAAATGAAATAAAACAACAACAGTAGTGACATGAGAGCCTTTAAGTTGTGTCGAAAGTATTTTACATCTTATCAGTTTCAGTGACAGAACTTGCTCACACCCCTGATGCTCTACTGTACCTGTCACACCGCACAAGATTTATATCTTTTCCCTGTGGTCTCTCTGTAATAGTTATAATAACTGTTTGGGCCTCGGAGATATCCCCTCCTGCCAGCCTCCTCCGCACTAATACATATCTAATCGTGTCCTGCAGCGTTTCATCTATGAAAATCTCGGCCGTGAAGGAGAACTACAAAATAGAGTTTGGGAAATTGCTGCCGTTTGAAAGACTGACATGGACGTTTCCTCCAAGAAATTAATCTATTCGTATCAAAAATCTATACATATTTAGGCCTTTTAGTTTATAATTAGAAACACGAAGAAATACAATACAGATGTTGCTTTTAAATGTTGCTATAAAATGGTTTTGTTTTTGTAAACGGTGAAGTGACGGTCTCTAATTGAACAGCACTGAAAATAGCATTTAAGTAACCACAGCCCATTAAAAAATAATCCCGGTATCCGGTTTCAGGTTTTGCCACCGAGACCCGGAACAAATCTCCTTATATCATTTTCCAACACATTTCATCAAAGCCTTGATCTGTCAAAGCAACGTTTTCAATGGGGATTTGGCTTCTCCGGGATCAACAGACACGTGAATAAATTCATGAATAAAGCATCCGCTCCGCTTCATTATGGGACCGAGCGATAATTACCCCAATTAAAAGTCTTTTGTATAATTAATGGATTGAACAAAGTGGTAATTGGATGTTAATGGATAACACTTTTGTCTGAGTGTGCACATTAAAATCTGTTGGCGTGGACCTTCTGTCATTAACTAAGACAATACTCGTGTGTGTCAACGTATCACATCTAAATGCTCTGATGTTTTCATTTTTATTTTTTTTAAATAACATGTAAATCTTTGGAGACTTCGTGTTCACAGTGTCAACCGTGCTCTTCTCCGCAGGTAGCGACCTCTCATCATGCAGCACTACGGGGTGAACGGCTACTCTCTGCACGCCATGAACTCCCTCAGCGCCATGTACAACCTGCACCAGCAGGCCGCGCAACAGGCGCAGCACGCGCCCGACTACCGGCCGTCCGTGCACGCGCTTACACTGGCCGAGAGACTAGCTGGTAATTGAGTGCACACACACACACACACGCACGCACACACACACACGGATTCTTGATGTGAATCATAGCTCCAGCTCTGCGTCCAGACACATTTAGCCATTCACAGTTTAATCCAACGTCCCCACGCGCCCAGTAAAATAAAACTTGCCGTGTGTTTTCCCTTCCAAACGGCTGCGCATTTCAAGACATCATCCTGGAGGCTCGCTACGGATCTCAGCACCGCAAGCAGCGCCGCAGCCGCACGGCCTTCACCGCGCAACAGCTGGAAGCGCTGGAGAAAACTTTCCAGAAGACCCACTATCCAGATGTGGTGATGAGGGAGCGGCTGGCCATGTGCACCAACTTGCCCGAGGCCCGTGTGCAGGTAGGCCTGACCATAGAGGAAAATCACTGATATGGACCTATGTGTTTATCGGAGTCAATAATGATTTTTCTCTGTAATTTAATATATATTTATGGAGACTTTAATTGATTCGTAGATGGACTAACTTGTTCTTCTGGAAAAAACGGTTTTAATTTTTCATTAGCAGTAAAGAAGTAATTAGATTATTATTAATAATAATGATAATAACAACAACAACAATACCAATAATATGTGCTCTATAATAATAAGAACCCATAATTCAACATAATTTGAGTTGTGCATTATTACAAATAGAAAAAAAGGAAACAGACTAGATATTTTTAGGCAGCACTAATGCTCATGTTCAATGAAGACATGACTTGCACAAAAGAAAATGCAAGTAATAATCTGAATATAGTGCTGTCTGAATATAAGGTCAATTGCAATAATAAACATAATAATAAAAATAGTTTAAATTAATTTGAGTTTAATTTGCTTCAAACTGTTATAGTCTTCTAAAGTATCCATGTTTTAGTTTTTGCACTTGCTGACATTACGATATTCCATGTAATCATTGCCAAACATCCCATTCTGTATTTTTAAAAAATTCATTATTATTGTACATCGGCCTCTAACAGTCTCCTCTTTCATCAGGTTTGGTTCAAAAACCGCAGAGCCAAGTTCCGCAAGAAGCAGCGCAGCCTCCAGAAGGAGCAGCTTCAAAAGCAGAAGAGGCGTCAGGTGAGGGAGGAAGTGAGAAGGACGACGCACCTCCCTCCACCACCATCCTCCCCGACACCCAGCTGCCTCCCTCCTCCTCTTCCTCCTCCTCCTCATCTTCTCTGGAGACAGAGGGTCCCGTCGTCCGTCCCGTCCCACTGGACATGGAGCTGAACGTCACATCGGCAGAACATTCAGGCAGCGAGTCGGCGACAGAGGACAATGCCACAGATAAGGAGGATGAGAGTAAATCTCAAAGAGAGGAGATAAAGTGTGAGCGAGCAGTGACACCTGGCGACGTCTCTCCTTGCAAATTACTCAGCCCTAAACCAGGTAAGAAGCTCAGACTCTTTATTTTGCGGTCACAGACTTCTCTTTCATCAGCTGAATGATGATTAAATGCTTGTAGTTCATCTCCTCTTCTCTGGTTGCAGACTCTCCCCTGGTTTCTCCATCCGTGACCCCGTCCTCCTCCAGCAGCGGCCTGGCCAGCAGTGGTCCTCTCTCTCAGAGCCACTCCTACTCCTCCTCCCCTCTCAGCCTGTTTCGTCTGCAGGAGCAGTTTCGCCAACACATGGCCGCCACCAACAACCTGGTGCACTACCCTGCGTTTGACCTCGCTGCCCCGTCGTCACTACCCTACCTGGGAATGAATGTTAACATGCCCCCGGCGCCGCTGGGCTCTCTGCCCTGTCAGTCCTACTACCAGTCTCTGTCCCATCATGCCCAGCAGGTGTGGAACAGCCCGCTGCTTCAGGCGTCGGCTGCGGGCGGCCTCACCAGCCACAACAGCAAGACCACCAGCATCGAAAACCTGCGTCTGAGGGCCAAACAGCACGCTGCCTCGCTGGGACTGGACACAATGTCTAACTGAGACACAGATTGTACGGCGGACAATGTAAACTAGGCCACAGCCCACAGCGGCCTGCACATCACCCCATCCCACTGCGTGTCTATGTGACTGTTATAGATCTTTAGGAGCTGTATGCTGACCCCTACTCAAGCAAATGGGCACAGGACATGCAGAGATGTCCAAAAAATGAAACGCCAACAGGCAGTGGACGTACAGGACTCCATTTATCAGCTTTTTAAGACAAAACCATACTTCCACAGCTTTTGTGACTCCTCTCAGCTTCTGTCACAACTCAAAGGTACTTCACTGGGAAAAGAAAACACATAAGATGCTCAACATCGCTAGAACAAGATGCAGCAAATCGAGTGAATGTCCCAATTCAAATAAACACGTAATGGACTTTCTTAACATCTGAAGTAATTAAAAAATCACTAAAGATGATGTGAACAGCTGGTGACGGATGCACTCAGTTTAAAAGACAATGCAAATAATGTTTACAAGAATAATGTGAATAAATGAGGCACTTTTGGAGGAATTAGGCTCATGAGCCAGGAAGAAAAAAAAAGGTATCACTCGTGCAGTAAAGAGACCATTTCGGTCAAAGCACCATTGACATTTCAATTAAGAAACGTGGTTATGTACATAGCATGTACGACATAACAGCACATAAATAAAAATAAACCCGAGCCATGTTGTCCTCAACAGCATAATTAAACGTGACTAATTTACCAGTTTAATGGCCAGTAATATGCCACTTTGTACAGAGAGTGGTTTGATAATGAGAAAATGATTTCTGTGAATAAATTCTCAAAGCTTTTAATTACATTTTGCCCTGGGCTGAGGGAACTGGGGCAAATGCAATTATGAACATGCATACCATTTAAAGCAGCCTTTGTAAATTCAAAAGGTCTGAACACCGACGGTCAATTAAGGTGGCGACATGATTGACATCGATTGGAAATCATTTTGTGTATGACGGAAATTGATTTCCGTTGAATACAAAATGAAAAGCTATAAACAAATAAGGACTAGTGGATAAAAACTGTCTCGACTCAGCAGTTACTCTGATTCTTGCCTTAATATTCTCTTGAGGAAACATGCGGCTTCTCATTGAAAGTCAGACTGACTGTTAGCACTTGGTGAGGAGAATCACACACGTCTCTGATGTTTTCTGTTCATGTGTTCTAGAAAGTAAAGTCTTCATATGAAAAAAAGCACATTATTTTAATATGTAAAATACAAAAAAGTTTATCTATTAATGTTTACTGGTAGGGTAATTGTAAAGTTCCTATTATGTTGTATAATTAATAATGGACTGTCTCAGATAAAATTCATTTAGCTGTCAGCTTGTAAGATTGTATTTGCTGAGCTCACCGGCGGTCTCGTCTGCCTCTGCCTCTCTTGGTTGTCTGTGTACCAATCTTGGGTTGAATTAATATTTTAAATGTGTTCAGTTTCTTCTCTAGAATCGACTTAAAAAGAAGCAGTGGAACAAATTTGGATTTGTTGTAGTTTCCAGACAGAATCAATCCAGACGGAAAAGCCTTAAGTCAAAGAAGGTGAAAACATTTCAGTGAATAATTAACCCGAGTCCTCTGTGTACTGCTGTCTTGACTCTATTTTGAGTTCTGTTGTTGCTCTTATTCTAATGCTGTTCCCCCGACTGTCTCTGTCAAACTACTTGGTCCAGTGGTAGATAGATTTATAATGGTGGAGGAGAAAGTGATGAGACCATCATGGTTCCTTTACTCCTCCTAACAATGTAGACTTGAACTAGTGTTGTTGTAAAAAATAATCATGAAATAAAAACCTTGCTTGGAGATGTTTATAATGAAGACTTTCTCTATCTGTGATGAATATTTACTCAGTATCGGGTTGGTAATGATGTGGATGGCCATTAAAATCTATTAAACAACATGAATTTAATCATAGAAGTAGATACGAGCTTCTGCTTTTCAGTGAGTATTAAAAATCTAGTGAATGAAGTTAATTAAATGTACTACTTTTATGAAATATAATGTAAGTTTGCTCTAACTATAGAAGAGGAGAAAAGAAACTGCAAGGAGAAAAAAAGCATCAAGAACATGAACATGAAGGAGCGGGAAGAAGGTCAAATCAAAAGAACAATAAAACAAACACAAACAAAATATATGAGAATCTGCGGGGAGACAAAGAGTACAGGAGCAAAGGAGACAGAAAAAGAACAACGTAATCTGAAAAATCTGAAAAATAAAAAGCCGCATGGAGACATAAGCCATCCCCAATGAATAAGCAGGCCATTATCCTGAAGAATGACGGCCTGGGGCGGTGATTATGCTGCTATTATATCTTTAACAGCATGGTTTGTCAAAACGCACAGACCCCCACCCCAACATGCCCCTACACACACACACACACACACACACACACACACACATACACACACACAGGCCAACTGAGCATCTCCAACACTTCATCCACAACATGCCCTTGCTCTTCTCACAGTAAACTTTACATGTGTCGCCCTGATTGTGTGACATTGCTCTGTTGTTAATTGTCAATGAGTGTGTGTGTGTGTGTGTGTGTGTGTAAATAACAAATGCACCTCACACACCGAGCCATATTTCCAACCGTTATGAATGGCCGCTCTCCAAAAATCGGATAGAGGGGGATAATGATCTCACCAGATTAGCAGCGTTAATGTGGGTGTAACACCTCACCCTAACCTTGTTGTGTTTTATTACACCACATACATGTGTGTGTCCTCGGCCAAGGGCACCCCGATTGTGTGACTTGATAAGATTGTGGTGTGGATATTCAGCCGGAGTGAATGTCCTTGTTATCCAGGGGAGGAATCTGTCCAGGTACGCGGAAGGATTTCCTCCCATGGGGCTCTGGAGCAGAGAACATAACACAATACTCTTGTTCCAAATGTTCTCTCTTTTCTTAACACCCATCCCCCAAACACACACGCACACACACACACACACACACACACACACAACACACATGCACACACGCCCTGGGGGTTGAACAGGGATTGCTAGATTGTACTGCTGCAGGGTCAAGTGTGTTGAGCCCTTGGTGCTGGATCAGGTGCTTCCATCTCTAACACTCAGGGCTGTATATTCGCCACTAACGCCATAACCACCTATTTATAGGCACACACGCATCTCCATCTACTTTCCTTTAAGCAAGTGATGACATGTGTGTATTTGTGTTTGTGTATGTGTGTGTGAAACAGCATATGAGATTTGTCAAAAAGCCATCACCTGAAAAATCGAGGAAATCTTGCCTGGATATGAAACAGATACTCAGGTCAGATAGTTGTGTAAAAACATGTTTTATAGAAGTAAGTTGTAAATATGTAAATATGGAGTAGTGCGTTTGCTTTTTTAAGCTGCAGAGTTAAGACTGCATCAGAAATGAAAGCTTTACACATTATCAAACAACAGAGTGCTGTATCTGCTTTGACTCTCTTTCTCTCTCTCGCCCTCACACACACACACACACACAGTCCCTCACCTCGGAGCAACCCCCCCACACACACACACATACAAAAATCACAGTGTACCATTCAATCAGTGCTTTCTTTCTCTCCCTCCTCTCCATGGTTCTCTTAAAGGTTTTAACCATGGCGAGAATGAAAAGTGCCAGCGTTAGAAACCTCGGCCCATTGAGGAGGTGACAGGGTCTGCCAGAATATGATCCTAATCCTGTTTCCAGCATTCTTTTAGCCCACTGGCATTGCCATTTCGCCGCATATACTCGGAGCTGTCAGGTCCAGGGAAATCCCTCTAATAGTGCATTGCCCAGATACACATCAAAGCCCTCCTGGAAACCAACAGCAGGAATTTAAGGGAGAGGGAGGTACGAGTATAATCAGACTCACAACTTCAAATACACGATACAGAAGCTAAAACTTGGTTGGACGACATAATTCACATCGAAATTTACTCACATAACACTTGAAGGGGTCCACACTTCGCTACAAAACAACTAATGGCAGGAGAATAACACTTAAAAATCTTTTTCTCTGAGGTTAAGTTTTAATACTGATATGTTAACTAATTAACAGATGAAGACACAGAGCAGAGTTCGCTGGTTATACAGATGGAAACACAAAGAGAGGAGTGATATCAAAAGGCAAACAACAGGTGGCTAAACTGTGTATCCTGGGCCACCCTCCTTTAGTTCCACTTCATCTTCCATTTTCTTCTTGTCCTTTTTTTCTTAAACACTCCGACTGCCATCTCGCCCCTCCCCGGGTAATCTTCTTAGAGAGAAGAAAACCCCCATTCTCTCTCTTCTTAATCTGTCTGAAGCCTAAACCTGCGGTTGCATTTCCAATGTGGGCCTCACTGAACTGAACGGGAGAGCTCTCAGCCACTTCACAGAGTATCGAGTCAGTCGCTGAGAGCTCAGCTTGTTGGACGTAATTTAAAGAAGGGTCTTTACTTAAGTTCTGAGCTGAAATGGTAATGTTGCAAAAAAAAAAAAAAACATGCAGGGAAATTTCACACGACAACATTAAATGTTAAATATAAGACAGCAGCTGTATGTGATGTTCTGGGTCAGACTCGTCACCACCACCAAGAAAAATCCATGAAAAACATGGATAAACTCCTCTATCAAGGTTTAGTTTGTTCTATTGTGATAAAGCAAATCTTCTGGAAAATTAAATATCCATTAAATCAAAAAATAGTACATTTGTTGAAGTATTTAATTAACCATTTCAGGTACTTCTACTCCATTACATGTATCTGACAACTGCTACATTTTACTGATGAGAATAAAAATTGTACTTACTATTATTAGACTACAACAGGAAAGTGTGTCCTGCACACTGACGCTTCAGTATTATAGTATTTAATATAATCACACAGAATTATAAAAGCTACAGCAGCCAAATTTCTGCAGAATTTAATGCTCGAAACATAATTTGTTCATAATATTTTTCTTTACTTATTAATATTTTAATGAATGATTTGTCTGTCAATTGTTTTGTTCATTTCATATATTTTACTTTACTAAATATCAGCACATTTCCTCAGGTTCCACAGGTTCATGAAAAAAAAAAAAAAAAATCATATAAAAGTCAATTTCGGCCAAAAACAGAACTTGCTGGTTGATTTGTCAGAGAGATTGTTATCTCAGCAAAAAAAGCACATATGAAATTGTTACAACATGTAATTTAGCCTCTGGTTCCCAACCTTTTTTAGCTTGTTACCGCATTTTGACATCACAAATTTCTGGCGACCGCAGAGACATTGTTTTCCCTAGAATTATTTTTGGATCATGTTTGTTATACTGTTTGTTATACAAATACAGAGTAGCCAGATTAGTGCACAAAATTACATTTTATTTTTCCTGATCACAAGTACAGTTAGGTGAGCTTGTCTTTACAAGGCTGAAAATGAACACTGAACAATCTCTCGAACAATGAATTTTGAAAAAAGAGCTACTGCAGCATCTTAAACAGTGAAGATCTGAAAGATGGAAAAAATTACAGTGCTTGAGTTTCAGTTTCAGCTTCAGTGTCATGTCTTTGTTTTTCTTTCTTGTTTCCTGTATGCGTGTGAGCTTAAGTTAACAGTGCTGTGTGTGATGGAGCTTTAATTATGGAGAAAGGATAGAACAAGGTGAAAAGCTGAAGCTTTGGTGGCGTAAAAGGATATTATGGATAAAAAGGATACAGCAATAGATAAAAAATTTCAATATCAAATTTCATCATCGTTTTAATTTTTTTCTATTCATTATGGAAAACAATTGGATGAGGGAAAAGTTCATCATCAACAGTTTAGTGGTGCATTTATATCGTTTTAATTTTTATATACATATATATATATATATATATAAATATATTGGATGAGGGACAAGTATTTTTTTATAATCAATTACAGACATTTCAGTGGTGCTTTTGAATTCCATCACAATTTTGAAAAACACTGCTCTAAAGGACAGTCTGAGATCCAAAAGGTCACAAAATTTCAGATTCATGTCGCCTGCTCTGTCAGTCCCCACCTCCTCTCCTCTGACACTGTGTTATGAGTTTTACTGTAAATAATCCCCTCACTTTCAGTTGTCTAGTGACAACTCAGTATCTGCAAAAGTAAATAGAAATGTGTTTTATGGACAACAGGAACAAAACAAAAATCATTTTCTCTGCGGCCTGTGGCTGAAAACAGCAGAGCATCACATCCTGCTGGGTTCAGTCTACACACACTGCATCAGTGACAAAGACCCCCACCGGTAAAATCCTCTCTCCCACCGCCAACGATAGGACACCGCCTGATGTTCACCTCTGGGCCGGACTAAAACGCCACAGCAGGAACAGCCGCATCTGCTTTAAATACACACGCTACAACTATGACACCACCATCTGCCTCTGGGTGTGTATTTACTAAAGAAAAAGACACAATGTCAACACCAAACTGAATCATTAACTTTAGCAGGAAAACTCTGTTTTTCCTCATTTAATAACCTGCTGTAGGTGCCAAGGTTTAATATATGGATTCATTACTAAAGGATGTGAAATCATTTACCAGGAGCTGGTGTCGTACGAGACTCTGATGGTGTTTTGCATCTTTATTGACAAAAAACATACAAACACAACAAAATGTACAAACACAATGACGGGAGCATGGTTGTGTAGTCAAATCCATAATATTCATCTTTCTAATACACAGCATATGTCTCCCTAACACAGGCTTACACACAGGGACACAAATACACAGCGCTTCATTGGCTAATTCAATAATAAAGCAGGCAGCCAGTCGAGTCTATAGACAGGCAGAATAGAGAGTAAGTCATCTCTAACAGTCTGCCGTCTCCTGAGTGTTAAAACATGTAAATTTATGTAAGAGCCCATAGGAAACACATATTTACAATACGTTTAGGTAATCACAAGATGTGCGAAGAGGCATTCAAGGCCCTGGAGACGAAAGCAGTCAATACAAAATAGTTTTTATGTATCATTAATTCCCTCTGCATTCCCCGATACATCCCCCTTTTACTGCAGTAATACAGTAATCACTCACAATCGCACAGAAAATTATCTGCACTCATCTGTGGAATAAAAAAGCGGAGGGGCAAAACAGGGCGAGACGTCCCATTTTAGCTCTCTGCTGCCTCTTTAATGTTCATCTGGGAGCCGCATGGCTGCCGTCCATCCCCACACGCCGATGGGAGTCAGCTCCTGCACTTGGAGCAGCTTAATGACAGTGGGATGTGGTTGGTGGACTCGTTAGACACACACATAGACACACGGTCGCACACACGCACGCACACACACACACACACACACACACACACACCTTTTCACGCTACATTGCCTGGGCAGGACAACATAAAGGGTCATCGGCGGTGTGATGGAGAAAGAGGCACCTCTGCGCTCACATTAGGTTGTGATAAGAGGAAACATTTCACCTCTGGGTGATGTCAATGCAAAACGGAGTCAATCCAGCTATAATAATGAAATTTGCTCAGATTCAGATGTGAGGAGCCAAATGGTCAAATAAGTCATTACCTGCCTGTTCATTATGCCCTCCTTTCACACAGACACCTATCGCATTATTAGGCAAAGCCATCAAACCTGATGAATAACCATGGAACAAGCCAAATCCATTTTCACTGGAGAGTTAAAGAGAGCAGGTAATTCTGTCAGAAATGTGTGTTTGGTAATGTGATTCCACAACCTGAAACATTTATCTCTATGCACCTGACACAGAGAGGACATACGGTATGTACTGAAGTTCCTGTAACCTTTCCAGACACACGCTTACTGTCCTCTAGTGGGCACGTTATATACAAGACACCTTTATTCTTTAGTAGCTGTTGCCACCTATAGGGAAAAAATAAAAATGCATGAAAAACACAGTTCTCAGTTTGTCCTGTTACATTAAAAAATAGTCTCTGATGACCTCTCCAAGTCATCACAGCCCAGTCTATCCACAGTTATGTCCATCAAATGGACACTTCATTTACTCCATGGGTGAAAAACAGTCAAGTCCATCAAATGTTCTCCAACAGGTGCAGCATAAGTCTGGCAACAGAGAGTCACTGGAAACCCGCAAGATGAGTCGCCCATGAGCATCTAGACAGAACCTGCTCTGGTCCATGGTCTATGTCAGCCTCCGTAGCTTGCACATGTAGATAGGCCCAAAGTTAGCAGCTAAATGTGGGATGACCATCTCACCCAGGTGGAGGCCAGGAGCGAAGTGAAAGGTTTTCCTAAACATGTGTGTGAGGGGTCGCAAATCGACAACCTGCAGGTGGGAGGGGAGGGGGACAGGGTGATGAAGAAGGGAAATTATTTGTTGGGGTACGTGCAACAAGAGCTTTCAATTTCACCAATTTTACCACTAATTTGAATGTGCGGTCTGCTTATATAAATATAAATTTATTTAGAATATAATTTGTCTCCTCTCTGGTGTTTGGAGTTGGATAGTGTATGTACAGAAATCTCTCCACATAATGCACATAAAAATAAACACACCTTCAAACCCACTATATTATATTTTGGGATGTATACCAAGAGGTATACTATATATTTCAATGGTTTTATTGTTGTTAATTGCTACAGTCTCTCTATACAAGATCGTAGGTGGAATAATGGACTACTAGACTGAAGCAGGTTTATATGACAGAAGAGATGACGCAACTAAAAAAGGAAAAAAAAAAAAAAAATAACAACATATCTTCTATCAGCATAGAGATGGGAAGGTGTAACTGAACATTTGGTTGAGATGTAAAACACTGTGAAGATGGTATATTTTTCCATGTAAATCTTTTATTTTACTTTTTGGTTTGTGCTTGTGGATTTTTTTTTTTCTCATTTCTTTTTCTTTTGTTGTCAAGAAATGTTGAAGATTGTATGTCGCCAATGTTTTACCCTGGGATTGAATAAAACATAAAATAAAAGATAAAAATATAAACATAAAAGTAGCTGATCAGATGCAGTGTGACTGTAGTTGGTTTTAGTTGCTCTTTATTCAAATCAAGCTCGTCACTCCCCCTGGTGGCCCAGAGCACTTCAAGGACCTTTTGATTCTCGCATGTATTTTCCCCATTTGTATGCTTTGACCCTTGACTCTCTCTGGATTTGGGGCACGTTACCTTTAATATTTGTTCTGCTTTTCCACTGTGAAGTGCATCTCTAGTATAAAGTTTCGTGTTGATATTGACAAATAGTGTGTGTCTGACTGACCTCGAGGTGGATACCGTAATTCTCTCGAGCCAAGTAGATGGCCTGTTCCACCACACTCAGGTTCTGGATATGAGATAGTGTGCAAGTGGAGTACATGATCTCTCCACCTGGACAGGCTGCTTCGATTCCCGCCCTGCAGGACAGATGGAGGGTTTGTCGTTGTTATAGAAAATAATCACCTTTAACTCCAGTAACTCCACTCACAATGTCCTCACAACTTACAGCAGCAGCTCCAGCTGTAGCTGTGGCAGCCTCCGTCTTTCTGCAGTCCTGTTCTTACTGAATATATTGTTGTCATCCTCCATGAGTGAATGTCTGTCTGTAGTGCAGGGAACATCAACAAGTACCTGAAGATAGATTAAACAGGTGGAAGTGAATTAAGCGATAGTATTTAGATAAACGTGATTGATTCAGGTGCCGACAATTTGTAATTTTAAAGGATCAACATCATCATATGTTCAGTGGCTTACTCTGTCGAAAGTGCCCTTTTCGATTTCACCCCACTTGGTGCCATCAAAAGAGGTGACGCGCATGTTATGGGTTGTCAAAAGGTCCTTAGGAATGTAGCTTCGCAAGACGTTTTTCAGTCGCAACACCCGAGACGCTGAGAGGTCATTTACACACAAAAACCCTTTGATGTGAACAAAAATGATTGATGGTTAGAGACACAAGTGTCATACACTGTAACAGAACTAAAACTAAAGAAAGACTTTGGTGAGTGAGGCTATCAGTAAGCTCCACACTTACTGATAGTCTGGGTCTGAAGTAAAGCCAGGGCCTTTCCTCCTGGAGCAGCACAGAGGTCAAGCACACTGTGACCTTCTTGAACATTCAGTGCGAGACAAGGCAGCACAGATGCAGCATCCATCAGGTAGTAACCCAACAACCGGTACATGTCTGGTCTGGAGAGGAAACAAAATAAAACTGAAAGTAAATTGACTTTAAATTGACAATAACAAATTTAACATTTTGACATGCTGTGGTAGGCAGAGCACCCATCAACATAAGTATTTCTGGTTGAACAAACTCACCTCGCAGGCTTGAATCTTGTGATATCACCTCTTGGAAACACTGCACACTTGATGTTAGGACTGAGCTGTAGGGGAGACAACTGCTGACTAGGAACATCACTGGATTCCTCCTCAACTCCAACCTCTGATTCTGATCCAAGGAATGACTGAGCTGTAAAAACAATGAAAAAAACAGAATTGAGGAGAGAGATTTGACATTAGATTATGCAAGCTAAAAAAAAAAAAAAAAACATTTCACAGAGAAATAATGTGATATGAATTACAAATCAATCACACGTAGAAGCCTGTTGACCTTAACAAGGCTGAAGAAAGAACCCAACTGTCAGAGGTGCTGGAAACGTACACCTACTTTCTGTGTCTACGTCGCTGATGAAGTCTCTGCATCCCTTTGCTTGGAGGTCTGCCAGAATTGCATCATGGGAGAAATTGTTGAGCAGGGCTCCGTACTTCCTCTCTGAGAGCAAAGCAACTCGGACTGAAGGCCACAGCTGGCCCAGCTGAACACTGTAGGTGGAATCAAAATGCTGCAGGGCCAGACTGGTAGGAGGGTACTTGGGACGCGTAGCAGCCTGGAAGAAGTAGGGAGGATGAAACACTTAACCTATATTTTTGTTCTGATGTTCTCTTGTATCTGTGTGAGTTTAGTTGGTCAATGCAACGACAGTCGGGAGCATTTGATAGAATCTGTTCTATATTCTACAATGAAAATAAGTTGAGACATTTTAATATAATGTATGGCAGAACAGCAGAAACACTATAAAGATCATGCATGTCTCAGGCTTGACGAAACATTGTTCACATTTAGCAGCATAAGTCGTACTTGTAAATACTGTCACTCATTTCAACACAAGCGCTAATTATCACCATCTCAAGGGCAAACATTTCTGGTCGAGCTTTCATTAACTACATGTTGTAGACAGTTTAAATTCAGGGACATTTAGCCCATTTAATCACATTTTCTGTACAAACACTTACGTCATCTAGCGAGCAGGTTAGTTAATCTTGACAAATAAACGTGAGTTGCACTCCAAATTAAAACAATAGTCACTGTTGTGTTTATTACAGTGTTGACGACGTACCCATTTTTCTTTCATTCGGTTTCTCCTGGGAGTCAAGCTCCTTAAATCTTTAACTCTCCTCAGTAGTAGTCTGGTGTCCATGAGCAGCGCCATGTTGCCGTGTTACATCTCTGTCAGTCCGACCCGGTCCCGGCAGCTGAACAAAAGTTCCGGTGGTGTAATCCAAAACTTAGGCGGGGCAAATACTAAAGATAAGTATTTGATTGGATCAAACAAATGCCAATCATTAATTTTGACCAATAGGAAGTTAAATCCGGTGATCCTTCTAGTAGTTTCCTGTGTGTGACCGACCTCGCGTCCTCAACGTTAAAAACGGTGTATCTGCCGAGCCGGGACCTCCGTCCTCTGTTTGGGTTTTGTGGTGAATTTCGGAGCCGGAATCATGGTTTTCGAGAAGAAGATGCTCACGTACGGCGACCCCGACGACGAGGTAGTTGAAAAATACAGTTTTATGTCTCTTAAGTGTCTATTTAAAGAGCGTAAGTTACCCAGTGCAACAAGGCGCCGTAGTCGTTAGCCTGACTGCTGTCAGAGTAACGAAGTAATGAACAGCTTCTGTTTACTGTTTTAAAGATGTTTTGTTATTATTTTGTGTATCAACGTATTAAGGTTTGTTTTTATAAGTGGTCCAGGATACTCTGTTTCAATTAACGCCAACCAGTTTAAACTTTTAATTATGGATTTCATTATTCAGTAAGACACGGCAAATGTCCCTCAAATATCACATTTTTATTTGTATATAATATAAAAATTAGAAGTAGATAGAAATAAAAATACCTTTATTGTCATTGCATGAGCATTGGAATGAAATTTAAATACTGTAATCACAATAATCAATCACACAACATAAAATCTAATATCAATATCAATAAAATCAATGAAAACTATAAACAGAATAATTAATAAACAACAAAGAGTAGCAGCAACTAATAATAAATGAGTTCCAGCACAGAAAGCTGTGTATAAAAGATGCATATACATTGCTAATACCTTATCATTTGCATTAACTGTTCTGATGGCTCAAGGAAATTAGAAACTTGTATTTGATTTTTATTGTCACTAAACCAGGAGGAAGAGGCTGCTGAAGAGGAAGAGGAGGAGGAGGAAGAAGAGGAAGACATGGTGGTAAGTTTGTTTATTATTTATGTCATTAATTCACCTGTCATCACAAAGAATAAACTGTTAGACATTTCATCAGGTCATAGAAATAACTGAGCAAAATTAGTAGAAAAAACACTGGAAAAGGTCAACTTATGACTTGACCATCTGGTCCAGCTGCCTATTGTATGTTGTTGTCATTTTTTGACTAATAGTGGTTTAAAGGCATCAAGCTCACAGTCAAGTGAAGTTATTATTATACCTGTGAGAACATATAGAATTAGTGTTTCTCCATGACTTGTTTACTGTAGTTATTTGGTTCCAGAAGTCACTTTCACAATCAGCAGCATGACCAGACTCATGGTTGTGCTTTAAGTCTTGTTTCATTTGCTCTAATTAATACACTTGTCTGTCAGGATCCTCTGGAAACAGTACGAGCCAAGTGTGAGCAGACCGAACACTGTGTACACTACAGGGAGCGTTTGGAGGCCTGTGAGACTCGGGTTGGCTCCAGGTCCAACACCACGGAGGACTGCACAGAGGAGCTCTTTGACTTCCTGCATGCACGGGACCATTGCGTAAGTGTCAGACACAAAGAGAAATAAAAGAAGAACTATAATGTCCAATTTGACCAGAGTGGCTATGATACTTGTTTTGTGAAGAGAACAACCAATCATAATGTGAATTTAAGGTGAATTGTCTTCCATGTCATTTTTTAGGTTGCACACAAGCTGTTCCACAACGTGAAATGACCTGCCTGCCCAGTCTTCACCATCTACAGCTGTAGAATCTATTTAACTTCTGAAAATGTAATGTTATCAGAACAGTGTTGAAGTCTGAAAGCATCTTTCTGTGAATTAATGTAAATACAATTTCTAGGGTTTCAGGACTAAATAAATGCCACCATTTCTAAAGAGAGAGCATACTTGTTGGATGGGGTCAGAAGGAGTCTGTAAATTATGAATCACTGCTAGTGTGGCTGATTGATGCTTCTGTCTTACACGTTTGTGCAAGGAAGGTCATTTCATTTGCAAAAACAAGTTTGCTGCTCCAGTAATGGGGAGTTTACCTCAGGTTTGCTCATACATTCATCACTCTGACCAGAAAATAAAGATTTTCCATAGTTTCCAGTTTGTGTGAGTCACTTCTTTTTCAATGTTCTCCTCTCATTTGTAGTGAAGAGGTGCACATTTATTTAGTTTACCAAGCTACCAAAGCAGTGACTGACATTTTGTTAAAAAAAAAAAAAAAAAAAATGGGGATGGGGTGGTTGAAGGTGGGGGCCTTGGTGGTCTGATCCCCGGTCACAGAAGCTGATGTCGAATGTCACCTCAGTGGGGAAGGAACTGGAGCTTGTTCAGGAGGTGGAGAAGTATCGGCTAGATATAGCCAGGCTCACCTCCATGCATAGTTCTGGCTCTGGAACCAAACTCCTCGAGAGGCTGGACCCTCTACTATGCTGTAGTTGCGTCAGGTGAGATGTGGAGGGTTAGGTGTGGGCATAATAATTGCCCCCCCAGCTCTTTGCCTATGTGTTGGAGTTTAGCCCGGTGAATGAGAATGAAAGGGTTGTCTCCCTGCGCCTTAAGGCCCGTTTATGGTTCCTTTACGTTCGTAAATAGGTACGTGCATTCCTAACGTCAGACCATTCATCCTCCCCTTGCATATTTCATGCTGCCATGGTAGTTAATAATACCTCCACTAGGGGGCAGTGCTGAGTACAGAGTTCTAAGCTCTTGTTTCAGACGATAATAAACATGGCAATGGTGAAGGAGATCACAGCACACATTCTAAGAAAGTGATAAAAACAGGCAGTGCTGTGGATGGTGGTGGTTTGTGCGGCCGTTAAATACATTGTGGTCAGAGATTTCTTTTATCTTCTTTGTTCCTCTCACTGGTCACATGTGAGCTATACTGCACAACACTGCCCAGACGGTTTCCAGTGGTATTACTCCGTTTGCTGCGTACTTCTACAGATCACTAAGCCCCCTGAAAATGGACCAAATTATGTGCATAATGACAGAGGAAAGGTTCCGTCCATTTCTGTATGTGTGTCCTGTGTAGAGCATAAATGGGCCTTTGGGTCAGGTAACTGGTCCTGACTGTTGTTGGTGCATATGTGCCAAACATCAGTTCAGAGTACCTACCCTTTTTGGAGTCCCTGGGACAGGTGCTGGAAGGTTCCCCAACTGTGGACTCTGGGATCGTTCTGCTGGGAGACTTTAACACTCATGAGGGCAATGACAGCACGACCTGGAGGGGCATGATTGGGAGCAACCTGCTCAGTCGGAACTCAAACGGTGATCAGTTATTGGACTTTGGACTGTGCTGGTCACAGTTTGGCCATAACTAACACCATGTTCAAGCATAGGGGTGTCCATCAGTGCACATGGCACCAGGACACCCTAGGCTGTAGGTCGATGATTGAATTTATAGTTGTTTCATCTGACCTGCGGCCGGCACTCCGGTGAAGAGAGGAGCTGAGCTGTCAACTGATCACCACCTGGTGGTGAATTGGACCAGGTGGTGGGGGATGATGCCAACCAGACCTGGCAGGCCCAAACAGACAGTGAGGGTTTGTTGGGAACAGCTGGCAGAGGACTCTGTCAGACTGGCCTTTAAATCCCACCTCTGGGAGAGCCTCAACTGCATCCCAGGGGCTCCAGGGGACATGGAGTTGGAATGGTCCATGTTCACTGGGGCCATTGCTGAAGCAGCAGCACGGAGCTGTAAGGCGGCTGGTGCTGGTTGTGGGGCCAACCCCAAAATGCTTGGTGGACACCAGCAGTAAGAGATGTCGTCAGGTTGAAGAAGGAGTCCTACAGGACGGTTGGCTTGTGGGTCTCCCAAGGCAGCCAACAGGAACTGGCAGGCCAAGCGATGCGTGGCCCCAGCTGTTGCGCCCTGAATACCTTAAATCTATGGATGTTGTAGGGCTGTCTTGGGTGACACGTCTGCAGCATTGCATGAACAACGGGGACCGTGCCTCTGGAATGGCAGACCGGGGTGGTGGTTTCTATCTTTAAGAAGGGGGCCAGAGGGTATGTTCCAATTATAGAGGAATCACACTCCTCAGCCTCCCTGGAAAAGTCTATGTCAGAGTACTAGAGAGGAGAGTCCAGCTGATTGTTGAATGTCAGATTCAGGAGGAACAATGGTTTTTGCCCTGTTTGTGGAACAACGGACTAGCTCTATACCTTGAGGAGGGTGCTGGAGGGTGTATGGGAGTTTGCCCAACCTGTCCACATGTGCTTTCTGGATCTGGAAAAGGCTTACGACTGTGTCCCTCAGGGTGTCCTCTGGGGGGTGCTCCAGGAGTATGGGGTGGGTGGCCCTCTGCTGAGGGCCATCCGGTCTCTGTACTGTCAGAGCCAGAGCTTGGTCTGTATTGCCGGTAGTAAGTCAACTCGTTCCCAGTGGGTGTTGGACTTTGCCAGGGCTGCCCTTTGTCACTGGTCTTGTTCATATTCTGAGTAGAGCTGCTGCTCGTCCACATCGAGAGGGGCCAATTGAGGTGGCATGGGCATCTAATTAGAATGCCCCCTGGACGCCTCCCAAGGGAGGTGTTCTGGGCATGCCCAGCTGGGAGGAGGCCTGGTGGGAGACCCAGGACACGCTGGAGAGACTGTCATGTGCAGGCCCGGGAACATCACTGGGTCCCCCTGGAAGTGGCTGGGGAGAGGAGTGTCTGGGCCTCCCTCCTGAAGGACCCTCTGGATTAAGCAGGAGAAAACAAAATGAAATAAAAAAAAAAAAAAAAAAACAGGGGGGAAATTTGACAAAATTCATCTGAATAAATTATCTGTTAAATTCATGTGTTATTTAATTCCGACATGGATGGGGAAAAGTAAAATAATTAGTTTGTGGCGCTGTTTAAGATTTGCCCTCAAAGGAAATTTTGCAGACTAGTATAAGTGCTCCATATTTTAAAAATTTCCACAAAATAAATGTTAACACACAACGCTGCACAAAATGTCTAGGCCACAAAGTAGAGTCACAATAAATGTACTGATAAAACATTCACCCACTGAATGAGCCCTCCCATTTTAATGACCAATACATTTTCTGTTCCACTTCCACTAAAGAAACGAGACAAATTTGAGCATCCACATATTTTCCCCTCATTCATTACTTTTCCATGAATTAAAACCTTAGATAATGATAAAATGATACTCCACACACAGTTATGTGGGCTAAAACTTTATTTAAAAATCACAATAAATTAAAAATCGTGGCATTATAAAAATAAAACTCGTAAAAAAATGTATGTTACAGCTCTGGACACATGGTGGCAGCATGACTTCATATACTGCCAGGTAAAAGAGGAACCATGATATGGACCGTTCATGTTCCAGACTGAAGACTTAAAAAAAAATGTATGCACACAGTGCACAATATAAAGTAGAGGCTCTCATTCTCATCAAAAGTTTTCCTTGTTGTTGCCAATATAATCGTCCATGGAGGCCTGTAGACAGGAGCAGAGATTTAAAGATAATCTTTAACAAAACAAAATGCAATAATGTTGTTATTTATATTCCAAAAATCCAGGACTTGTATTCAGCTGATGTACTAACCTGCATGAGCAGCCTCTCCTTTCTCAGTTTTTTGTAGAAGAGAAGAACATCTGCATCTGCCCGCACCACATGGGGGTTGAAGTCCATGACTCTCAAACCCTCCAGGCTCCGAGCTCGAGACAAGGCCACGTACGCCTGTCCACTCTCAAACACACGAGCCAGAGAGATTTCCACACAGTCCAGAGTCATTCCCTGAAATCAAATGACAGAGCAGAATCAACTAACATGCAAAAACAATGTTATAAAACAGAAATCACTGTCATTTTGTTGTTTGTGTTGCAGACTGCCTTATTGCATAGATATTCCAGTATTTTGGCATTAAAACAGGAACCACCGTCTCTAGGATATATTCACGCCACATTCATGTACAAATATGATTTAAAAACATCATGACAGCAATGTTTAAAAATTCACAGCCACATGGTTGATAACTACACCCCGCCTCTGGTCGTCTCGTATTCTTTTATGTCCTCTCATTTCCTCTGAAGGGATGCAGAGATGGGATTTCCTTTACATATCTCCGTCCCTTGGCTCCTCTGCTACAGATCAAAGACCGATGACACATCGCTGTGACCGATGAACTCAATTACCCAGAGGGCGCCTTTTCTTTTGTATGACCAATTTTAAAGCCTGATGTTAGGATATGAGAGTGTGCTGTGAGGGTTTAGAGGGAGCTGCAGCTGAGGCAGCTGACTGGTTAGTGATGACACTTACAGTTCATTTGTTGGTAATGGTAAGACTGGTGTTCAAAGTGTCTGAACAGGCCTCTGTAGCAATTTCCCTCTCATAGAGTATCATTGCATATAGTTTTCAGCAATTTCAATCAAATTGCCGTACTGGAAACTACTGCTGGTTAACAACATAAACATGTTTTCCCATTAGATTTAATTATTTTTACCATCATTTTCTCTTCTCTATTCTCCTCCATTACCTTTGCACACTGCAATAAAAAAATGGACTGTATACACATAATACTCAACAAAACAATGCTTTAAGCTAAATGTTTTAATTATCGTGCTACTATTCACACAACATCGAAGCAGTGAATCAGTGGCGCAGGCTGTAATCATAATGTAATTAAACCCACCAGGATATTGAGGTGTGTTTCCATCCTAACACACCTGAGGCTGATGGGAATGGCTTGAGCAAGACAATTCATTTTTTTTGCCCCATGATTGCTATAGTTAATGTGTTGGAGTGATCAAAGTTATAATTCACTTTAACATTAATCTAATATAATAAATTAGTTTATTCAATAGTTTAGACGGTATATTGAAAACCTAAAGTCAGCCTCATGCTGGAATCAGGAAATTGCTCCATCCTCAGCACAGTTCATCTTTTGAAAACCATTAATGTTTCTACTCTGTGAAACCATCAGTGATGGATCAGCAGACATCTCCATCCCACCACTCAAAACATCAGTGGTCATGGCAACAACGAACAGCATCCTCTTCAAAGACAAAGCAAGGTCAATAGAGTGCATTTTGTTTCCAATATTTGAACGTGAACTGAAGTCAATGGCTGCGACTAAACCCGTCCTCACCTGGCTCTTGTGGATGGAAATGGCCCAGGCCAATTTGAGTGGCAGCTGCTGTCGACTCAGGTGGATCCCACCACTGGACTTAAACACCCAGCGCTCCAGCTTCATCACCTCGGTGACGCCGCACAGGAACCGCACACGTGGGAGTCCTGAGAGAAAGACGGTGTGAGACAGTACAAGGAAGTTCAACTGTCTTGTCAGTCTGATCTGCCCATTCATCATAAAAGACATTAACTTCATCTACAATTAAAAATCAGTGATATTTGTCATGTCAATGGAAGGTGGTCATGTCAAGACACCATAAACTGTATGTTTAAGAGTAAGTAGGGAAAAAAAGGATTAATACAGATGGCTGTAATTCAATTGGGGGAATTAAACTCGACTTCAGTGTGAGATTCCATTTTATGTACAGCAGGTGCTGATGCCACACTGGTTATGACCAAACAGCTTAATTACCCAGAGGGCAGATTAGTCAGTTCCAGAGCTGTCGGGGACTGACAATAGCCATAAAAATTTAATTTGTTTGATATTTTAAAACAACTATTTGGTTCATATGAAGCTTTAGTCAGGACGATCAGCTAAGGTTTGCATCAATCCTGAAAACGGGGGAAACAGCTGTTTATTTTTCTTTTGTTTACAAATTAAAAAAAAAAAAAAAAAAAATTATATGAAATAATATATTTTAGTAAATAATGTTTCTTAGCAGAATTAAATTGGTTTCAGTTTTAATTCAAAAATGAAACACTCACCATGTTTTCCAGACTCAAAAGCTACAACCACACCTCGCGCTCCGTTCACTAGACCTCGAGTGACATCCAGGTTCTTTGTCAGCATGACCTTCAAACAATATCGAAGCACGTCAGCTCAAAAGTGCAATACTACAGTAGATATAGAGAATATGGCGTTACGCTACAGTCAACATTACCTGAGCTCCCACTTTGAGTTGGATGAGTCTACTGACAGGGCTGTGAGCATCTATAGTCTTCACCAGAGCCGGGTCACTGTCAAGAGCTTCAAACACACGAAAAACCTAATGTTGATTCATTTACAAACCATGAAATACAAACCATGAAAAGAAACATGGAAATATCTGTAAAGAATATAAAAATATTAGAAAATGAAATATTGTCCAGTCTTTGATTGTTAGGGCTTAAAAAAAACAAAAGTAAAATAGAACAGGAAATAACAGACGTCACAAAAACAACAGTCTGACTGAGACTGAAAACAGCTTTTGAAAGGAAACAGTTTCATATGTGACTCAAGTGTATATAACAGGATGTCACAGCCAAACCAAGTATCACCTGTTATTAGGTGACAAAAAGTCAAAGTAGTCAAACAGAAGATTCAGACCTGGAAGCTGCTGGAGTTTATTCTCGTTTGTGAGCTCTACGTCATCCTTGTGTGTGCACAGCCTGGTTGCTAGAATCCCGTCCCTCTCGATGCGATGGTAGGCACTTTTCATCAGGTTAGCTGTGACTTCATCAGTCACCCTGTATTGTGTAAATTGAGAGAGAACTTTTCATTTTGAGAAGCCATTATTGCAGCAGAGCACACGTTACATTTAATAAAAATGTCCTGATGTACCTGTAACAGCTGCACATTATTCCACACACTTATAAAGCTTCATTATAAAATGAAGCCATGTGATCACATCAGTGCTCATTATTTTACCTGCCCACCCTCACTGCCTGCAGCAGTGAGATAAATAACTGATCCGTTTGCCTTCGCACTTCCGTCAGCTCCATATTGACCTGGATGACTTTACGCCAACTCCTGGCCTGAGGTTTGACAGGAGAAAAGCTTGTTTTCAAAAACATCCATTAATGCTCTTCAGCAAATAAACAAGTCTGTAGAATAGATTTTATATAAAAATAAGTATGTAGAAAAAAAAAAAAGGAACTTGCATCATTATGTAATTATAAACAGTCTGAATGGCATAATGGTACAGTTATGATTCATATAGACTGACTAACCTGAAATATGAGAAAAATAGGAACACATCCACTTTTATACAACATATTAGTTCTCCCATTCACAGATACACTATCATCATACTAATACTCATCAGCAGTAAGGGCCTGGTTGATCTGACCTGAAAACAGAAGTTTGCCTTCTCCTTTCCTTTAGACACAGGAGGCAGCTGGAGGAAGTCACCACATATGATCAGCTGGATGCCTCCAAACGGCTCAGTGGACCTTCTCACCGACCTGCAAGAATACAGTGAGACGTCGTACGTCACTATGAATGAATGCAAAGATAAATATTAATTTGTGCAATTTGTGATTATCGTCAAGATTCGATAGATTTAGTTAATTCTGTTATTAAGTTCTCTTGTAAGAGTTAACTAGAAACATCAACGTACTATTCTAAATTAAAATACAGTAAAATTATAGACACACAGTAGCTGAACTCAACACACACAAGAAAGAATTTTCCATTACTAAAGTATGTGCAAGCTTATAACACAAAAATCCTCTCACCTGGCAACTGACTCGAGCTTGTCGAAGAACTGGGCCTCCACCATGGAGATTTCATCGATGATGAGGTGTCGACAGCTTGTCCAGTGCTGCAGCACCCCGGGTCTCTGAGCAAGTTCAATGCACTGCTCCAGAGGGGCAGAGCCTGAACCAATACCTGGAAAGTACAGATGATTGGAGAGACAGATGGTCAGAGGAGAAACAGATGAAGAACATGTCTGCCAACAATCAATTCACCAACTCTCCTGTATACTGAAATTTAAAACAACAACATCCTTCTTAAAGATTAAATAATTAAAAACATCAGACGTAACAGAGTTGAAAGCTGTAGCTCTGCTTTAAAAGGGGAAGCACAAGGGATGCGAAGGCCTCATCGAGTTTTTGTTGAGGATAAGTGGCCCTGAAATCAAACATTCGTCATTTCCATTTTCTGCTGCTTTGTTTCTCTAAAGTTAAAATCTGGACTAAAAGACTAAAAATAATAATGATAAAAAAATAAATAAATAAAAATCAATAATTCATAATGAAGGCTGATATAGATTGTTTTATCCAGTCCTTGTGTTCTCCTCCACACGGCCTTGTTTTTCTTGCAAATTGTCCAATTACTTGGACAACCTTCACCAAGACTAACCTCTGCACATCCTCTCCCACTAATTATGTGTTATATAAACAGATACTTGTGTAATATCCAGCTAATCTCTTCAGGTGGCACAAAAACAGACCTGCAAAGTTGTGTAATGTTGTTCCTCCGATGTGACATGCAGCCACTCCTGTGCTGGCTGTGGCAAAGGTGCTCTTTGGAGGAAGAGATCCTATGATTCTCTTGAGTAAGAACGACTTCCCTGTACCTGCAACACACGGATTCACAAGTATTTAACTTCCAGTGGTAAACACACCAGGAACGGGTCATGAAAACAGATTCACTCACCTGCGCTTCCGGTGAAGAAGACGTTCTTGCCGCTCAGCACTGCGCTGAGAACAGCAGCCTGCTCTTTGTTCAGTTTACATGTTGGCAGAGACAGAATGGGTTTCTTGTTCGGGTTTGACTTCACCTGGAAAAGTCAACACACATTACATTACAAAGACAGCACATGCACAGTCTGGACATTGAATAAACAGCTGATCCAAGACTATCAGACATTTTTGAGATGAGGGATATTAGTTACATAGATATTTCTATTTCTTCTTACACACACGAGGTACAGCAGTGTATGTTCACCGCACACAGCAGAGGACTGACCTCCTGTACCTGTCTATTCACAGTTTGGGTGTGTCAACTCACTGGGCTGAAGTTACAGTCGCTCCTTGACCTCTTGACCTGCTGTCCACTTCGTGCTGCAGTCATCTTGTTGCTGCGGTCAGTCAGTCCAGTGGGAGCTGCTTTACTTCTCAGCTCATTCACCTTCTGGATGTCTTTGTGCTGTAGAGGGCTGATGGCCTCGAAGCTGCGAGGCAGACCTGCTTTGAGCTTCTCCCTGTTGCTCAGAGGCTTGTGGCCCAGCCAGGCCTGGTGTTTGATGCTCAGGGTCTTGAGGAAGAGGCTGAGTCGGTCTGGAGGACAGTTGGAGATCAGGACCTGGATGTTTTCAGGGAGCAGTTTCACTGTACACTTTCCATCTCTGACGAATTTGGTGAAAAGCTTGAACTCTTTCAAGTTGTAACTCTGAGGGATTTTTCCGTCGTGGACCCGGAGGATGATCTCCTGGAACTCGTTGCGGCCCAGAATAACGGAGGCTTTGCGGATGGCTTGTCTCCTCGTGGCCTGACCAGAGGCGTTGAGCTGCTCCACCGTCACACAACACTGCAGCTCGGCTCCGTCCTCCCCTGAAAACATGGCAGCGACTCTCTGCCAAATATAAACGTTTTAATTAACTGATGAATAAATCGCAGTTTGTTTCTCGGACAAGTGTCCAAACAAACACAACACACTGCGATGCGACGCTGCGTCAACAGGAATCAACAATAGAACACGTTTAAACTTCATTCAAACTTTATATAAAACTCCACATAAAGTGTCGAAGCAGATCTTACCTTTGTTGTTATTTTTTTTAACAAATAAACTGTGTCCTCGTCTTTATCTTCCTGACTTACTGCAGCTGTTTCGTCTCTGAACGCGAAACAACCGATTTTAAAATCGTCGGTGCGTGAATTCAGCCAATGACAGCGCGGCTCTCCTGGCCAATCAGAGGTAGGAGATTTAATAAACTGTCCAATGAACGGCGAGAAGGATCCGCCCCCGTTTCTCTCTGACCAATCGAATGCGCAACAATATATGACGTCACATCTATGCGAAAGACAGATGGAAACGTTTCTCCACAAAGAAGCTGCGATCGTTTCTTCGTTCTGTTTTTATTTATCAGATTACACATAAAAATGAGTATTATCGATGTATACATGTATATATAAATGAGAAAGATGGCGATCATGTTCATAATTTTATTTATTGTTAGGATTTCCATGATTTTTTTTTTTTTAAATTTAACTTCTTCCACTTAAACTTCTTCCACTTAAAATTGTACCTTTCAGTACAAGTCACCGGTCAAGCAGCCGGTAATATTTCCCACCAGAAGCTTCTTGAAATATTCCCTCATTAGACTCCACATCCGGGACCTGTCACAGCAGAACATGTTCTCAAAATGTTCTCATGTTTCCAGCTGCAGTTCTCGCCTATATTTGAAAAATAATGGCAGACTTACAGAAATGACTGTACTATATATTCTAAATAACGATCCACCGACTTAGAGTCTCATTTATTCCCCATATGAACCACTGACTAAAATGTCAGACATTGAGTCTCTATTTGACACAAAATATTCAAGTGCAATGTCTGATATGAGATTCATTTGATCTTTTAAAAAAATCTTAAAATTCTGAGTAGAGTGACATTTACTTTTTTTGTGGTCATGTTTTTACCATCCACTTTTTTAAAGCGAGACCAAGAATTGGATCGAAAAATTGTCTGCTCCTTAAAAAAATATACATACATTATGTCTTTGCATACTCTCAAACTAAATTAGAATCTAAAACCATCCTCATACGTGTCACATGGGATGATCAATTTTTTATCGTTTAACCTTTTTGCCACATATTTCATTATGGAGTAACAATGAATAACCTTGGCTGTGGCAGACCATAGTATGTGTGTCCATTTTAGTATAAAAATGTGAAACGGTTGGACCCAATATTAATAAGGTTTTGTGATTTTGAATGTTCCCAAGATTAGACAATTTCCACAAGTGATTACGTCTGTTGAAATTTGGCTCTGATCCTTTAACCTTAGTGTTAATCACGTTTCTCTGAGAACAGACCTTCAACCTTATTTCTAAAATTTCCAGTAGATTAAGATCGTGTCCAGCGCAACGTGAGGACACTTTCACAGCTTTACAAAATTTCCATCTCGCTGATTATTCATGAGGACAGGACATCACTGTTATGAAGAAGAACAGTCTCTGCGTCAGGCTCGTATCAGCTTGTTAACGTTTTTCTTCTAATGCAGGCTGTGAAATCCAACATGGGGGTTTGAAGTCGACTGTGCATGTATGATCTGCACTCGAGGCGCATTTATAGTAAACACTGGTCTCTGATGTTGCTGCAGATATTCCGGGCAATGCGCATGCCTTTGTCGAAACCACAACAACTTAATACTTTGTGTTTCAGGTAAACAAAAACCGAGCAGCACAGGGGTGATTTTCCAACATTACATGAAAATGGAAAAAGATGTCTAATGAGACGCTATTTAAAAGCGTTGAGTAATGAAAAGACATATGCAGACTTCTTTTAAATGCAGTCTTGTTCTCACACAGACAATTTTCCCCTCCAGTAGGATGAATTAAAACACATTTTCATTAAAGCTGACTGTGTGATGGCTGTGTTCATTATCAAAATGGCACAAATGGACACTATTTACAATTTTACACTGACCTCACTCTAATTATTAAGTGGACAAATGGTGAATAGTGGCGGTCTTGACCTCCCACAGTCTTACTCTGACCTTAGTCATGTGGCATGTGTGTTTATATCAAATGATAAAGCAAATAACAATGACTCACATGATAAATGGGAGTTGTTGATATTGAATATTTTAGAAGCTGATCTGCAATTGACATCGTTTTCACACAATAAAGGTTTAGTTTCCTACACTGTATATTTGATTATTATGTTGGCTCATCTGGGATAAGTAATGGAAATCTCACTCTGTCCCTGAACACAGTAATTGTGCTGAAATGGTTCAAAATAAGAGCGATGATTACATCATTTCTTTATTAATTTTCTTTTTTTTTTTTTTTTTTAATTTCTTCCTACAGATCAGAGCCTTTTTCGTAATGTTTCTGCACAGTAACAGATGGGCACAGACCTTACATATCCTTTGTGCCCTGTCAAAGTAAAGGACACTTTTAACTAACCATTCCCCTATAGAACTATACACCCACACCAGTGCACACTCACACACACACACACACACACACACACACACACTAGCTAATGTTTATACTGCAAAGCTACTTGAAGGTGCAGTGCCCTGCAGCCAAATCTGTGTCGCTCTTAAATATCAAATGTAATTTGCCTGCACTGATTATAGTTCACTGTGTATAGTTTTTACGTGCAAGAGTTATTTAAGTCATTCATGTTCCAATAGAGGGAGAGGATGCGTCACATCTCTTGTGACTCACATCTTGTCAGAGATCCTTCATTTTCTCCTGTTCAAGAACAAGAAACATGCTGCCTCTGTTTGTTTTGAATGAGAGGTGGTGAATGGATGCTGGTGCTTCAAGGTGTTTTACTGTGCTGTACATAATGACACCACACACAAGACATGAACACTTTTCTTACCTCAGGCCGACAATACACTGCTGAGAAAAGCTCTAATTAGACAAAACAAGTACAGATACATGTGGGAGTCTTTTACTAAAAAGAAACAGGATATGTTTTATTTCAGTTTAGCTTTGATATATGAATTGTTTATTTGTGTATCGTTATTTTAAAGTCTCTATCTGTATGTTCTGCATTGCCTTATCTAGGTTTTGAGTGAGAATAAGGCAAAAAAAATCATAAATATATTTATGAAAAAATACTTGTTGGGGTGGTTTGCGTGTGTGAGGAGGGAGACTTTGCCCAGATCGAATACGTCTCCCTCCTCACGTTCCAGTGCATCCATGGCAACGCCCCCAGTACCTTAAAGAACTCCTCACCCTCCAGACTTCAGCCCGCATGCTTTGCTCCACCAACACCTACAGACATCTTCCCCCAGGACTAAGATACTTGTCACTTAGAGACTGAGTCTTCTGCTCCTCCTCTGCTCCTCGACTGTGGAACCCCCTCCCAGAACATCTGAGGGCTCCACAGATGATTGATAGTTTTAAAATGGGTCTTAAAACTTACCTTTAAAAAAAATATATATATATTTTAAAATGTAATTCTTTCTTGCTTTTTTCCTGTTTTCTTTTTCACTCTTGCCTATTTTTGTTTCCTTTTAATTGCTTTTGTAGCACTTCTTTTTAAATAAAAAGTGCAATATAAATAAAAATGATTATTATTATCAATTCAGCTTCAACAAGCCACATTAACATGCTGTTTACATTTTAATGCCTCAGTAATTATAATCCTCTCAAATGGCGCTTTTAACATCCTGAGAGGACGAGGATCCTCTCGACCTGTACTGGTAATAGTTCTGTACATTTTACAGAGAATAAAGATGTTTTTATTACAGGATGCTCACTAAAAACAGGACTTATTGACCTGAGCCCTTCTGCTACTGCTGCTTTAATCTCAAATGTGAAATTGATTAAAAACGGACTAAGGAGAGAGCTTCTGTTTCAATGAGTGGATTTCTGCCTTTATTATTAAAGCAAGAACATGAGTGAACATATGCTGTTTTAATAATGTAACACTGATTCATCCAACCAAATGAAAAAAGTACAACTCCCATATGTTCTTCAAATCCAAAGTAAAATCATACATCTCCATTTTGCACCTAATTTGTCATTAAAGTGTAAATTTGATCAACTTCATAACTAACATTACAAACAGATGACATGTCACATGAATCCAACAGATGTAAAATTAAATTTTAATTTACTGAAATGGGCTTTTTCATGTGCATCTTAGCTAACACCACAAAACTCTTTAGCATGTACTTTATACTCTGCTGTGAATGTCCACACAGCACATACGTGGAAGATTTGTGTCTAGAGAGCACTGTTGTGGTCAAATCACACAGTGTTGAAAAACAAAGATAGGATCTTCTCAGAAAAAAAATATGGCTCATTATCTCTGAACTGGAACAATATGGGGAATGAGTCATCTGGTTATATCTGAGAACACAAGAACAGACTGTGACATTAAGTCCAACACAGAAATAAGCCTTTGCCCTGATCCTTTACGCACATCCCAGACTGTCTGCCACAGTTAGATCCTCTGAATTAAGGGAAAAACCTGGCCATCCAAACCAGACTAAGACCAATATCAATTGTGAATTGTATGTATGAAATGTATTAAATAACTAAAACAAGAGGTTCCTCACCTGTACATTTGATTTATCCACTGTATTCTAGAGGAAAAGGCAATCATGACCAGACTCGTGTGCAAACGTCAAACAAGCTTATGTGAACATGTGGCAGCCCACATCCCACACTTGGGCGACACATATGAAAGATCAATATCACTGACAAACACTGTGATATAAAAAAGTATAAAGTTACAGACACACAGGCCATATATCAAAACATCAGCTTTGATATCTAGAGGTAGTTATATGTCACTTGCATGCATTTATTTGAAACTACATGCTTGTTGTCAGGGATGTTGTGCAAATATGGGAAGTGTGAAATACACAGATTCAGCATTTAACACTTGAACATTTTCAGGACATGTTTGTAGTCCTGCTTGCTCTATAAAGGATGAATGACACACATCCACCTCTTTTACATCCTACATCCACAATGTTGGGGCTGACGTATGGATTTAAAAATGGTTCAAGAAGTTTTAAACACCGACAACAATGAACTGTAATTACCACCTTCGATTTTTTTTGATTACTTACTAAACTCCAACCGGTTCATCCAGTCAGTTGGACATTACCTGTGACTTACCTCACCGGTAGTGATGCATGTTTGAGAATCATTCTTCGTCCAGTAAAATTTCAAATTTGTGACAACAACTCAGTTTAGAGTTTTTTGATTCTTTCCTCCTATCAGTGACAGGTGGCAGCGACTTCACATGTTCAGCAGCCAGTGAAGAGTCAGTGATGTTGGCGGAGAGCTGATGAGGTCACAGAGGTGTCATGGTCACCAGTGGAAAAAAAGTACTACAATTGTTAGAAGTCTAAAATCAATATGGAATAAAAATAGAAATAAATTCTGTTTAACTGACTGATGCAAAAAAAAAAAAAAAAAAAAACAACAGGCACCCTCCATTTTAAACAGTCTCTCAAGAATATTTTTGTTTCATGGTTCATTGTCTCTGTGGCAGGTTTGGAGGTAGAAACAACACGTGGTGATGATTCCAGATGAGTGACTTTTTATATCAATTAATCAGTTTGCCTGTGGCACTATATCTCCATGTATGTGTAACAAACGTCTCCAACTGTTCTTAATTGCCTTTAAAACAGTTCAGCTCACATCCATTCCTTCCAATTAGGAAACATTTTCAGCTCCTCTGTCTTCTGCAGGTAAAAGATATTTATAGAGGCGAAATTCAATAAGACAGAATCGAAAAATACATTTAATCTACAGATGTAAGGAGCAGGGTGTTGAAATAAAAAAAAACGTCTATGCCGTTGTCACGTGTGAAATATATTCATTCACTCCTCGTGTGTTGCTGAGATTAATTTTTTAATCATCATCACCTCAATAAGTAGCTGTGATGATCCTCTATTTATTTGCAAAACCTTCAAGATAAATTCAATTCATTTATCTCTTTACTTCTCTTTACTTTACATTTTCACAATGATCAAGCGCTTGGCGACAATGGAGGAGAAACTCCTTTTTAACAGGAAGAAACCTCCAGCAGAACCAGACTCAGAGTGGACGGTCTGATCTGCCTCGACCAGCTGGAGAGAAATGAAAACAGAGAAAAGAGAAAGAGAGAAGAGACAGAGGAAAGAGACGGGAGGAGGACGGGGGAGGAGGAAAAAAGGGAGACCAGGAAGAGACAGTAGAGACTAGATGTTTACAAGTAGTTGTTAAAGCAAAATTACCATTACAATAATAATAATAATAATAAAAAAAAAATAAAGATGGTGATGATGATGTTGTTGTCATCAGTAGTGAGAGAATCTGGATCACACACCGTTCTGGAGTCAAAACTACCTGAAAAAGAGAATAGGGGGGTTGTTGAGTGTTAATGATATTCAATATATTGATATAAAGACATGAGACAGAGAGAAGAGGAGCAGTGTTTTGTCAGAGTTCCTCAGCTATCTACTCCTATAGCAGCTTAATAAGATAGATATTGATTCATTTTCATTATTTGAAGGCAATATATTACACACGTGTGTTCATATCAGTGTGGATTAGACAAACAGTTTTCTCCTTGTGACGATACAGCTCTGACATCTGTTCATTATGAAGCTGAGCATTAGAGGTTTCAAAGTCTTACAAATAGTTCAGACATTCATTTGTGATTGTAGCATTCAGACACTGAGTCCGTTCAGTCTGTTTGTAGTCCAAGTTGTTAAGATCATTTCAGTGAGGAACCACTCAAATATAGATGAGAAACATAATTATGTTATGATTTATTGTATTTGTCTTTTGACAAGGAAGGAGGAAGCAAGCAAGTTATAATGGTTTTATTGAGCTGTAGAGGAGTTGGTCAGCCGGTTTGGTCACATTTGTAAATGTCTAATGTAAAAATGTTAAAATCTACTGATTAACACAATGAAAAGACAGTAAATTAGTTTATTTCATAATATTGAATTACTCCGTTAAACAGTTTTGGAAACATGGATGAATTAATATGAATAATTCATATATAAAACAGTGATTATGTAACTAAAATCAACTTGTGGTGTGCAGGATTTCCATTTCAAGTGGTAAATGGAAAGTTATTACAACTATAAAACTCTTCACGTTCATACCCATCCATAAAAATGTGTTGCTCGTGCAATAAATGCACTGGCAGTATAACAGATATGTTATGGGAGAACAGTGAACATTTTATGTGTGAGAAAGTACAAACATATTTCACCAATTACCTCCACTGTATTGATATACCCTTATGAAAATCATAACGCTGTTTTCATTTCACACAATAAAACATGATAGAAGTGTTTCCTTTTACCGATATTATACAGATATGAAATCTAATCCTCGTCCTTCATGTGGCAGGTTTTAAAATCAGTTTTACTACGCCTCCTGCTTTCACTGAACTTGTCAAAAATCTGTGGATAATGTGATTTCTTCCTCTCACTGTCTCAGTGTTCAGCCAACTGGGATTGTGTGTTACTGATACTTTAAGACACTGTAATAGGATTAACATTAAATGTTTCCACAGTGCAGATTAGACTGTGGAGGTAGTCGTTAATAACACCTAGGGGAAAGATGAGGTGAGATGACTGTTAATAACAAGTGATTGTCACATTGGGTGGGAGGTCTGTGTGTGTGTGTGTGTGTGTGTGTGTGTGTGTGTGTGTGGAGCTACTAGCTGCTCAAACAGTGAAAATACTGTCACAGTTTTTGAAACTTGTTGACATTTTCTGACATTTATTATCTGAGACATCTTCAAAGTAAAAAGAAGAAAAGCCTGAATTGTTCAATGTGGACGAGCAACACGAGAAACCAACAGATGTTGAATTTTCTTTGAAATGACAAAAGCTCCTGAGAGGCTTTTTTGGTAAAAAAAAAAAAAACATATTATGTTTTGTGTGTCACTAAAGGACATAAAACTCAATGTGATCTGTTCCTGGACATTTAACAGACTTCATTCACTCTGTCAGATTTCAGGTTCAAAGTTTGATCGAGCTGGTGTGTTTCTAACGTTTCTATCTGATCTGTACATGATACAAGGTACCACCCCACACTTACCACAGGTTCTCTGTTTTTAGGTTTGGACCATGTAGAGTCATCAACAATATCTTTTTCTCTTTGCAGGTGAGCCCAGACTATTTCGATTGCAGCAACATCCCCATGGTGAAATGAATAACAACAATGTTTTTCAGTGTGTGAAGCATTCCCAAACAATGAAATGAAAATACAACATGTAACAATCAAAGCATAACAATTATTTACACTAAACCTAAAAACCTGACACTTGTACAGAAGATATTAGGATAAAGATAACATACCCATACCCCCATTTTCCTTATAAAATTATATATTGTAATATCTCAGTTTTTTAGTTTTTTCTTGGTCTTTGTTTTCAATATCAAACAAAAACTAGAGTATGAAGCCATGAAGGCAGCACTTTCAAAGGAAGTTGACAGCAAAGTGCTGTGACGCCGTGAACCAGTCTCCTGAGAGTCTAAGACTAATGAGAAAACTGTAATTGATCCTAAAAAAAGAATATTCTGTATGTGCAATCAAAAAGACAATAGTTATTGAATTAAACGTCACCCGTAACACCATTATATGCAATTGCTTGACATGTTAATTTGATCAAAGCAACTGATAAACAGCTTCACAACCACGCGTCACCACATGACGTGGTTAACAAACAATATGAAAGTATCGACTGGAGATCAACAGATGGCTTTGTTGGCTTATGTTCTGATGCTATTGTTACTTGACTGTAGACATAATAGCTACTGGACTGAAGGACATGAGTAAACTTGTCCACTGCAACAGCAGGATAAGTGAGCACTGACTGATCATGATGCTTCAGTGCTTCACTACAACTGCTGTTGGCGAGGTGAACAGCACCATGTAGCTCCTGTTTAGAATAAAAACAAAATATGTAAATGCTGCAGTTAATCACGTCACTCTCGTGTTTCTCCTACAGTGTTACAAGGTGTTAGTTGGTGAAGTCACCACGTCTCTGTCTGGAATGAAAACTTACCGCCCACCACTCGCATATGTGATTACTCATCCTTGTTAAAGACGTCTATGAATCAGTATTAAATGCTTATGCACAGACAGTAAGAGATGAAAGACATGTACAAACATCTAATAAGCATGTCACTTGATTACACTGGTGTTGAATACATTACACACACACACACACACACACACGAATGTGAAAAAAAATATATGAGTGTTTTCACATTTCATATTTTTTTATGTTTCCCAAACCAGAAATTAAGACACCAGTTACACTCATTGTGGTTGTTTTCAATTATTGTTTTAAATGTACAGATCAGTTGATAGTGAGCGTTTTTTTTTTTTTCTGTTTGGTTGTGTTAGTAGTGGCACACATGATGAAAATCTTTAATATACTGCAGCCGCCCTGATGCATGATGTGAAAACACAGTATGAAGGACCATTTGCACTGATGGCTGCACTCTGTCTGAGCACAGAGGCAGAGACAAAGGGAGAGGGTGATGATGATGATATTTCTCTTGGTACAAATACCAGAGTACAAACACAAAACTCATTTCAATTTACATGGATGCGCAGGAAACCTTGAGTGCTGATAGAAGATGTACTGAAGCTTGATTGAAGAGAGCAGAGGTGAACAACACAGCTCAGGAAACATGTAAACAATAAAGAACAATAACCAGTACAACACATGTCCATGTCCATCTCTATATTACATGTTATTTTGTGTAGTTCAAACACAAAAAAATAACTTGTAAACTTCTAAATAACCTGTGGAAACACAGGCAAGAAATCTTTGGTTAATGTCAGTTTCCTCTATGTCACTTCTTTTTATGTCAATTTCTCTGGAAATACACCTGCACATACACCTGTTTCAAGTTCTGATTTGATGTTTGTTTCTCATGCTATCTGTAGCTTGATCAGTCAGAATAATCTGTCAGTAATGCTATTGCACATATATTCACCTTGACACAACTCAACACCTATTGAACATAGTCGGAGAAGAGGCGGCCGATGAAATCGCCACTTACGCTGTAGTGGTGAGCTCCAGGCTGCCTGATACGAGACCAGTTGAAAGACGAAGTTGTGTGGGCTGTTACACTTAATGTCCTTACATGCATACAAACCTTCACTGACCTTCACTGACATGTTACAAGACGTGTGTGGGTTGTTAGCATTTTAAAGTACATTTAAAAACTACCATTATGAGTGTGTGTTGGGAGAGCAGCCGATGTTTTACTCCTGAGGTTTATTACTCACATCTAATGTACAGAAGTTCACATTAGGGCATCAACTGAGAACTAAATAATAATAAAAGCAATTCTGAGAAGCTATAAATGACAGAGAATGGAAAGTCCTACGTCAAAAGGAAGAACATAGACAAAAGAGAGAGATCCAGAAAAATAAATAATATAAGAGAGAGTAAATGAGCTTTAGCATCCCCAGTGTAATGCACTTGGCCGCCAACAGCAGAAGCAGCCATGTGATTGGACATCTGTGTGGAGAGAGAAGAAAAATCTGATAAAGCTGGATGATGACATCAATGTATCGACGGCGGTGCAATGCCTCCACCAGCAGCATGGAGCAGCGTGACGACAGAAAGACATCGGAGCATCACCATCAAATTACCGCAGCGGTGTGGACGTCACCGACATGGAACAGTCACCACATTTAATTCTTTCTTTTCACCCAGAAAGGAAACCTTTCGCCACTAGGAACCCCTCGGGAGCAGGAGAATGACTGAATAATGCGTGTGAAAAAATGTGAGAATGTTTTCTTACTCATTCCCTTTCGTCTTGACCAACTTTAATTCTGTTTGTGGATGGAAAAAAAATATTTCACCACAGTAAAAATAGATGGTGTCATTTATGAGTCATTAATTCCTCCAGGTGCTCACAGGACAATAAAATCCTACCTCTGACTTAAACTTTTATTTTTATAATTGAACAGTGAAATAATAATTTACACACAATAGTCACAAATTTGTATTTTCACTAAACTGCAGGTACCTCAAAGCAACAGTAATTCTTGTTTGTCTGTTATCATTTAGAGAGAAAAAAGTAATGAGAAATGAGGAAATGCTTTAGTCAAATGCATACAATGCTTGTCTTTCTGACATGTTTGGACATGTTTGGATTTATTATGATTAAGATTGCAACAATTGCGAATTGTACAGATTATGAGCACCACAAATGTTTAGTTGAACAGACTTGAAACTGAACCACAACAATGTTGTTACTTTGATAGATAGGAAATTAAAGAAGAGTTTGACAAAGATATATATATATATATTTATATATATTTCCACCGGCATTTCTATTACTATATATTTCTTCTTCAATTTGGTTTTAGTCAAATCTATCAGATAAATTGTAGTTTCTTCATGTTAACAACAACATCTCTATATGTACTGTAGTCAGCCATAGAGTTTAGTCATGGGTTTTGTGTTACGACCAATCATTTTCACCTCATACATACTTCCTTTATAATCAGGCAGCACCATATAAACCTCCGCCGTATATGGATGACACCGAACTATATTTACAATATCTATGAAGCCAAATGAAACTAACTGGGTCATCAAACTTCAGGAAGACATAAAGAACGTAGGAGTTTTATTTGATCAGGACATGTGCTTTGCCTCTCACATAAGGCAGCTGTGCGTGTACATAGCACCTAGACACTTGCAGTGTTCAACCTGTCACTTTACACAAGCCTGCAGAAATGTTAAACAGCAATCAAGCTGGAAATTTTGTTTGGGAAGCCACACAGACACAAATCTTGCTCATTTGTTTTTCACATTAAACTGAAAAGGTCAAGGCCACTAACGCTTGCGTTCCAATTCAAACAACAGATCACATGATATCTAATTAACTTGTGACTTTTTGATTGCACACTGATCAATACATGACTTTAATACTGAATCCCCTGAAGACAGAGAATAGATTAAGGTGTTTTATAGATAATGCGAAAATCTTATCAAATCTCCTGTTATTGTTCAGTGAGAACTGAGATGTCCATACAAACCATTAACACCACTGCATATATACGCAGGCAACGTAATGAACGAGTGTGTATCAATGTCTTTCTCAAAGACTCTTGATTAGAGGCTCTGAAAAGAAATTAAAATAATGTTATATGAACACAGACTCCCTGAAGATCACGTGCCAGATAAGAAGAACAATCACACACACACACACACACACACACACTACCTGAAAAACTTGTAGACACCCACACTGAGCAGACATTGAGTGGGTCTTCAAAGGATCCCCGTCTCTCTGTCACTCTCTCAGAGAGATGGTGTGTGTGTGTAGTTATTACTCATCTTGTGGGGACTTGTATTATTATGGGGTCAAGTGAGCATGAGAACACAGGGACAATGTTAAAAACACCCTTCACAAAGGACACTAAAACTAGATTATACATTAAATGAATGAAAAAGTAGGAGGTTGAGAAAGACAGTAAACAGTGATGTTTTTACTTCTTTCCACAATAGCTGTTATGGCAAAGACAAATGTGGTCAGGTTTGTCAATATGATCATTTATCATAAGTGGTGATAAATTAGTAGCTAGTTAAGATAAGGGTTAGGCATTGGTTATGGATAGAATAAGTCAATAGAATATGTTAATATAAATCAATGTAACGTCCTTCATGGAGGCATGACTCTCTCTCTCTCTCTCTCTCTCTCTCTCTCTCTCTCTCTCTCTCTCTGTGTGTGTGTGTGTGTGTGTGTGTGTGTCCCTCGATACCTTCAGGGACTCATATCTCAGTGAAGACCATTTAATGAGGAGAAAAGTTGTGTTTCCAATTGAGAAAAGGCTAATTTGAGTCAGTGGTTAAATTCAGAGTTAGGCAGGTAGTTATCGTAAGAATTAAATAAGTCTCTATAAAATCTATATAACGTCCACAACTGTGACCTATGACAGCGTAGTGTTTGTGTGGGAAGGGGGAGAGAGTGTTTTATGTGTGGCCATCAGAGGCACTGACGTCTGAGAGCCCTGGATTATTACAGCACGGAGGATAGACTTTAACCTGCAAATACACACATACACACACACACACACACACACACACACACACGCCCCCAGGAGGCATCAGTCCATGAGAGGAGGACAGGAATCCACTTACACAGACAGAGACAGAGAATCCAGCCTCCAACACAGTCCACCATTAGACAGACCTTTCTCCCATTGTATATGATGAATTCTTTCATTTTCACTGATGAGATTATCCTGCTGCTGCTACAGCTGTGTGTGTGTGTGTGTGTGTGTAGTATTGATTATCATATAGAATATTTGGTAAATGATTCACCCAATACCACATGACTTTTAAGCGTAACATTTACTGTATATTCCATATAAAATAATACTAATTTAAACACATGCATCTCTGAGGTCAGTTTTCAGGCAGTTGTGCTTTACTTTAGTATATATTCATTTAAAACCTTCACGTAACTGTAGGTGGACATAGTGTACTGTCTACTCTATTTAATTTATTTGACTGTAACTGTAAATAAAAGTGGCTTTTGGATTAAGAGTTTACATACAAAACATGTGATCAGCTCAGTTATAGAATAAAACATTCAACAATATATTGAATGTTAGATGCAAATGATCACAGTACAGGCTGCTGTGCTGCAGATTCACACATGAATTACCTCTGAGCTGTAACAGTCACAGACGGCATTCCTGTGTGTTAGTTGTAGCCACATCCCCCTGAGCTGCAACTGGTGTGTGGATCAGCTCAGTGACTCATTTCTTGGGAATGTGAGGAGGAAGCGATACTACTCACTCACCTGCGGCCACAGTTTCACAGCAGATATGTGATGCTTTTTATTTTACTTTTTATGAATCCTCTCAGGTCCCATTTTAAATTTAGCGCCTGGTTGTGTGGTTAGTTAGTTGAGATCACAGATGCTAAGAATAAATGGGAGATGAATCAGGGAAATTTCAAAATAAAATTCATAAAGCTGAATTGAATTTCTGATGAGAATAACTGAATTATTAATTAGGATTACTCATAAAATTATAATTTGGCCCTGGAGTCACAGGGATGTTGAAATTATGCAATTTGTTAAACAAAGTACAAAGGAAATGAAAAATAGATTGAATGAAATCCTGGGACCCACTAATGTATACGGCTCATGAAAAATATATATGAGAGAAGAGGGTGGATGGAACAGCGGAGGCTGATGAGGATGAAGATCGTGATCATTTCTCAGTTCACTGCCTATTTTATGTTTAATGTCACTCAGGTAATCAAGTGGTATTGCTTTTTATTTCCTGCCTTCAGATTAATTGATTAGTTGACCAATTCAGTGCAGCTCTGTGCATATAGTGCGTGACTGACACCTCAATGCTCCTTTGTCTCTCATTAGAAAGCTCACTGTGTTGCTCAAATGAACGGATGTTTTCTAGAGAAAGGAGCTTTTTAAAAAGGAAAATTTCCAAAGTGAACTGTTAAATTTAAACCACCAACATGCTTCAGTTATTATTTGTCTGAAACAAACAAAGAGCAACATCAGAACCGGTCCACAGATAAAGATGAGGAGCCATAAATAAAGCTATTTAATCAGACAGTGACACTTGGTCCCCAGGAGTCCTCCTCTGCTTGTGGACACCAGGACTCTGTGTGGTCGGTGGGATTGATGAATTGGGTCTTTCCCTTGCAGTGTGTGGGCTCTTCGTCTTCTTCTCTGGTTTGACATGCGATCACTAATGTGATCTCATCTACATCAGAAAACAGATTATAAATAATAATTTGTTGGTGTGGGGAAAGAGGAGTGGTGATATAGATTTAAAGAACGGGAGGTTGTTCGTCTTTAATGAGCTGCCTGGTCCAATAATCGATCACTCCATGTGTCTCCACACTTGTGGTCTATTACGTCATGTTATCAGTTATCGATAATGGGTTAAAAGCTGAGTCTGCAGCAACGCGTCAACTTGTCTCTGTTCATGGTGCTGATTGTGATGAGGGCGTTGACCTTGGTGCTGAAGTTTGGAATTCAGGATATTGTCTGCCCCATTCGCGCCATAAATTGTTCAAGAACAAAGTGTATTATTCTTTAATTATCTGATATTATCTGCAGAGAGCGTCTGTGCGGCAGGTCAGACCAAACAAAATCAGATTTTGAAGTTTCTGAATTAAATGACACCAGATGTTGGCATTTTGGCTCTTGCCGCTGCGGACATTTCCCCTCTGGGAATAATAAAGTTGCCAGAGACAAAAAAAAAAAAGTGTTATTTACGCTTCGGCTGCAAAAATATGATCCTGGGAATCCTGGGTCGCAACCTGCGCGTCACTGTCCTGACATCAGCACACAGCCTTAAAAACCCGCAGCAGAGATCGGGGTAAACACAGCCCGTCACACCCTCATGTGGGCGCATCAGGAGCCAAAGCACTCCACTGGACACAGAACAAAAGAATCACTTCCACGTAACGCGCTTATTTTGCTCCATCTGAAACATTTCAGGATGTAATATATATTTTTTTTTTTTTTTACCACTGATGGTTTATTTTGAGTCACGCTCTTCATCTGCAGAACACGATTTCTTTTCTACACATCTAAGAAAGTTCTTGCACTTTAACGCAGTTGTTTTGCTGCTTGTAATAATGATCAACGACACTCTTGCGTTTGGAGAACTGGACGCTAATATTTCTGAGCCGCTGCCTCCTCTCTCTCTCAGCCAGAACCAGAGCGCGCTCCGCCTGGAATCCAAGTCTCTCGTCACTTCAGCCACCATGTTCGCCGTGGGAGTTCTGGGTAACCTGATCGCCATAGTCGTACTGTGCATCTCCAAGAAGGAGCAGAAGGAAACCACTTTCTACACCCTGGTGTGCGGGATGGCTATCACAGACCTGTTGGGCACCTGTTTCACCAGCCCGGTGGTGATCGCCACCTACGTCGCCAACCGCTGGCCGGGAGGAGCACTGCTCTGCCACTTCTTCTCCTTCTCCATGCTCTTTTTCGGGTCAGCTGGTATGTCCATCCTGTGCGCCATGGCTGTGGAGCGATATCTGGCCATAAACCACGCGTATTTCTACTCTCAGCACATTGACCGTACAATGGCGCGCTTTGCGCTCCTAGTCACATATCTCGCTAACATTGTTCTGTGTATTATGCCCAGTTTTGGCTTCGGCCAGCACGTCAGGCACTTTCCTGGAACTTGGTGCTTTTTGAACTGGAGGGCGATGGATCCTCTCGGAGCCTGCTACTCCTTTCTGTACGGCGGTGTGATGTCGGTGCTGATCGTAGTGACGGTTCTGTGTAACTTGGCGGTGTGTAGGTCGCTGGTGGGGATGAACCAGAGGACGGGGATAGTCAGGACTGAGTTGTGTGAGCAGGGAGGTTCACGGCGCCTCTTCCCACGTTTGCCATCAGTGACCTCGGCGGCCGAAATCCAGATGTTCTGGCTTCTTATTTTCATGACCATCGTTTTTCTGGTCTGCTCCATCCCTTTAGTGGTAAGGACACACTTTAACATTTCCCTTGGTAATTCTAATAATAATAGTAATATTTACACACTATGCTTGCGAAATACATATAGTTACTGGCTTTGTTGTGTTTGATATTATGACACTTATGTTGAGGAAAAACCTGCTGTTACAGTCTCTGTCCATGTGTTAACACCCGACAGGTGCGAATCTTCGTCAATCAGTTATATGGTCCTGCTTATATCTCTGCCGGGGGGAAACCTGACTACAGGAGCGACCTGTTGGCGATCCGCTTCGCTTCATTCAACCCCATATTAGACCCTTGGGTTTACATTTTGTGCAGGAAAAACCTGCTGCTCAAAGGCTGCGAGAGGCTGAAGAGGACGGTGGCACGGGTTAAACACGGTCGCAGAGAAAACGTCGGCTGGGTGGGAGGTCAACACTCTCCTCCCTCTTTACACAGCAACGACACCAGTTACGCGTCATTACGCACAGCCAGCTACAGGAACGAGGTAGAGCACCACGTGTCGATCAAAACTACAGCTTTTACAGACTTCGCCATGAGACAAGCATGGGAGTACGACACCGCCAGGGTCAACTTTCATCCATTCAGCGTAGAGTCCACCGCGATCCTGGGGTGTGAGGAGGAAGTAGCAGCCGGGTCCAAACAGGAAGCCACAGCCAAGTCTTCTCCAGGACGCAGCACGACACCGATGCTCTCTGCGCACGTCAGGAAAGTGGACATAGTCACCTGCACATTCAGCACACCGAGCTCCTGCCAGTCAGCCAAATGCCTTTGATAAAGATTTGTTATCTGTCAGCATAAGTTAAGATATACTTTAAACGTGAGAACAAACTACACTTTACATCACATCACATTTTGGCTTCTATTTTAAAAACAGCAGACACTTCCACACAGGCTAGTGTCTGCTGTTATACATATTTTAAATATAAATCCAAGACCCACAACATTAGATGAAACCTGTGGTGACAATTTCCAAACATGGAAATTCATACGTACTATTATTTTTACCCCAAGGGTACAAATGTATGGAGCTCTAAGAGTTTCAAAGATTATAAACTCATATGTGCCAGTTTATTATGTGTCGTTGCGCTGCTGCATCTCATACTTTTTTCTAATGTACATGCTGCTAATTTAGTCCGCCTTTTAACAGTGTTGCATGAAGCAGGGGAAACTGAATGTAAATCTTTGTAATCCTGTTTTATATTTTACATTTACATATGTTTTGATAACATTTGCAATTGTAAAACAGCCAGAACGAACATATCATCCTTTCAAAAGAGAGAAAAACACGTGTTGTTGCTGTCCGCTGTGTGACCTGTGGTGTTTATGGTGTTTGCTGATCTTTGCAGAGAAATAAAGTGACACTCAAGTTTTACCTTTTTTGTTCTGGAGATATTTCAATAGCAGCTGTTCTCAGCTTACAGCCAGGTGGCAGGAGAGCTGCAGAACTGGAGGGAGCCCGGAACAAATTTAGCATTGAATTTTAATCCAGTAGGTGGCGCAACAACATAAGGAGTCCAGTGTGAATCGAACAGGGAAATGGGACTGATGTTGATACTTTTTACAGCAGAAAATGAACCTGAAACAAAATTTAAATTCTCTGCAGTCTGATGGATTGTGCCACACGTGAAGTAACCAACAACAAGTAGATGTATATTTTAAAAAAAAACTTTATTCCCTTGGAGGATAATGCCATACAAAAATAAAAGAAACTTTATATAATAATAATAATAATAATAATAATAATGTGACATACTTAATGGAACGATGAGGTCCTGTAGTATACATGTTTCACTTTGTTTGCTGTACGTATGTTCGTTAGGTGTAAACTGATTTTCTGTTTCCAATTGCACAGCAGAGAAGCTGATATCATCCACAAAGTTTGAGTTCAACTCTTGGGTATGTGAGATGCTCTTGAGGAAAAAAATTATATGAAGTAAACTGCATCATTTCAGCATGGGTCTATTAGTCTCTAATGATTGTTCAAAAGTTTTCCTGTGATGAAAATCATTTCAGAATAATTTCAGAATTACTTGTCTAGTCTCTGGGGTCTAGAAGTTTGTGAGGCATTTAATGAACACGAAAATCAGCACCACAAAAGAAAATAAAACATACATACTGTGTCTGAGCACAAGTAACTGAACATTTGAAATCTGAATCTTGGCAATAAATAGATATTTATCAACAGTATAGAGTTCATAAAAACAGCTCTCATATGAAGCTATAATAAATAAATAATTTATCAGAAATAAATATATTTCACTTTTATACAGTAATACATGAAGATGCATGGCATCCATTTGGCTGAGTTCACCTGAACATAGAAATGATACGATATAATGTCCCTGTTTGCGTGTGAATAAAAATAAATGATAATGAACTTCTGTTGTGAGCCGTCTTCACTGTGAGTGATAGTGAATGTCATATCAGTTTGGAGTCTGTCAGAATATAAACACAGTGTGTATCCTTTCTTTGTCTCTCGAGATTCAGCCTTCAGTTCTCGCCCAAAGAAAATCAATACAGTCTTGTTCACATAAAGAGTCTCTCCTATGAGTAATAACTGGTCTGCTGCATCCTGCATTAGTGACCACTTACTCAGTTGGAAAAGTATTTATCCTTTGATGAGACGAGTGTAAATCCAGACTGTGATTCCCTCGTGACCTCCCCCTCAGTCTCTGATTCTGACCTTTGCCCTCAATCGTCCAGCTGCACCCAGACTTCTTCCTCCTCAACTTGAAATCTACCGCAGCGTCACCTCCTGTACGACATTTCCCACATCCAGGCCTTCGTCAGGCATGCTAACGTCCCCCCCGAGCCTCTCAACTCCTCTCTCTTCAGGACGGGTGACACCCGAACTCCTCACCTTTTCCCTCTTGTTCATCTCTTCAGCCCATACACATGCAGCTGGCAGCTGATAATGACTGGATGGTCCTCCACGTGGTCTGGGCATCCATGAAAGACACAGACTCGTACCGGTCGGGCCGGCAGCAGGGGTGGCTGCTCACCTTACGCCGAGGCAGCGACCCATTTCCCAGCAGGGCCTTCAGTGCCAGGTCGTAATTTGTTCTTGAAGACTGGCAGGAGCCCACGCAAAACTTAAAGAGGACAATCTCATCTGAATCAAATCCCAGGCCCAGGTCCCGAACCCTCATCTCTCGCTTCTCTACACGACAGTCTCTGCTGCTCTGCTGCGGCCGCCTGCTTTTACCCCCTTTACCCTTTTTATCTCTTCTTCCTGTCTCTTCCTCTTCCCCCCTTTCTTTCCTCTTCCTCTTCTTCTTTTTCTTCTGTGATCCCTTGGGTTGAGGTTCTGTGGGGTCAGAGGAACGAGGAGAGCGCCCCACCCAGCGATTACTGGGATGGTCATCCACCTCATCCATTACAAAGGGGTCTGAAATGGAGAGAAAGAAGGAGTGGTAAATGGAGAAAGTTGCAGTCAAAGTCATGGTAATTATGAGCAATGGCATTTTAATACGCCTGCAGGATCCACTATTTCACTCTCCCTTCTAACTTCAAATAACTAGTCACCTTTTAAATCACATGTTAATATATTAAGGTGAATGAGATACAAAGCAGATCCTCAGCCACATGTCCTCTTTTCAGTCTAATACTGCCGGGTAAAGCAGATGTGCTGTAAATTACTTTCATTAGAGCCTCAGTACCATATAGAGCATGCCAAGTGGAGTAAGGGTCACTGTTGTCTTCCTGCTCCTCGTCCTCTACCACCTCTGGTAACGTCACAGGAAGCTCTCGCTCCTCCTGGCCTCCCAGAAGGCCCACAGCGTGCCCCGAGTCTGATCCCACACCAGCAGCACCAGCTTTCATATGAGCGCCATCTGCTAGAGGCAGTAGAGAAAGCAGCACCCAGAGCAGCACCTACAGGACACAGATGGCACATGTTAGCTGACAGAAGGAAATCAGAGGGATTCATTTAATTGATTCATATGTCAGAAAAAATTAATAAGTGACTAAATAAACCAGTGATGGTTGTTCAAAGCCTTTTGGCCACCAGGGGGCAGAACCTCAAACTGCAAACGTTACATTGACACAAGTATGTGGTTAATATGGCAAATATGTTGCAAATAGGTATAACTAGGTTCAGTATTAGCAGCAAAAAACAGTAAATCAGTTGCTAACTTTGTCCATATCTTCACCTCTCGCAGCTTCAATACATCACAGTTTTTTGTGGTTAGTATATATACATTTATATCTCGGCTTCTGCGGCCTACAGGTATTTTTTTTTTAGATTTTAATTATTTTTGTGGTAAAATAAATAATTTCTAGCCTAAAAAATAAATAACAAGCATGGGGAAAGTTTATAAGAGTGTGAGGAGGGTTTATAAAGGCTTAAAAAATAAAATAAATATATGGTTACTACTTTGCAGATTTTCACCTTTTTCGGGGGCTCTGGAACCTAACGCCTATGATAGGCGACCACTGTATAGCTGCTTCAGAAAGCTGAATTTTTTCTTTCTTTATTGAAATATCAATCATGATGCCATTTTAGTGCTTTCATTGTAACAATATAATCACTGACAAAACTTAGTTGACTAAGTGTTTACAGGTAAATACAAAAAGATAAAACTGAGATAAGACAAAGAGTAAAATTCAGAGCTCCTCTAAAGATTTATGTTAAGCTCCCTTGCTCTTCAGTAATACTTAAGTCAAATAACTTTCTTTCCGCCCCGGATCAAGCGTTGTACTCTGGCCTATAATTTAGCAATGAAGGCTCCGGTGCTGACAAGGTTTTATGAAAAGCACAGGTCTGAACCTTGGATGGGTTTCATTAGCAATTTATGCCTACACATAACTCATCTCCTGGTTTATAGTGCTCTGTACAATGGAAATGAAAAATGATAAGGCCGCTTGTTCTTTGCAACGATGGAGATTTCATATAAAATAAGAAGGAAAAAATATAAGATAAGAGAAAAAAGCAGAGATGGAGAAGAAGAAGTGATAGAAGATATGGAGGTGTGTGTGTGTGTGTGTGTGTGTGTGTGGAGGGGGTGAGGGTTATGATGCTGTTTTGGCAATGGATGTTTCTGACAAACCTTGGCCTTTGCTGACATTAGAGAGGTAATCTCGTGTCTATCCCTCCTCCAAACCCTCCATCTGGTCCCACCTGGAGGGGAAGAGAAAAAGAGGTAGAGAGGAATGTTAGAGTAAGAACAAACCTTCACTCTGTCAACTTTTCTCCTCCCAGGACTCCCTTTGAAAGGGGTAACATAAACTAAAGACACAACATGCGGGCAAAATGATGTCTATACATTCACAAATGTCCAGATACAGTAAAAAAACACACACACACAAAAAAAAAAAACAGCGCCCACGGGCCCCTGAGCAAGCCAACTTGTCACATAAATCACGTCTTCAATGCACGAGGACAGCATGTTTGTTGTTGCTTCAGTAAAAGACCAGTGTTTGCTGCCAGCTAGTGTGGCTAGTGTTGACTTGTCGGTTCATACATCCATGCAAACAGCCCCAGTCCGGCAACAAAAGACAGCATCTGCGATATACTTGTCAAAGGCATTCTTTAGGGTTATTCCTGTGGCAGAGGTACAAGCAGGGGGAACCAGGCATAGCCAGAGTACTTCGCGGAGGTCCCAGACAAAAACCACAGAGATGCAGGACAGGTGATAAGAAGTGTCACGGGTGCAGATGTTTATATATAGTACGTGCAGTGTGGAGGATTGTGCTGGCCGCTGAGCGCCCATAACATGAGGTCATCAGGTTCCTTTGTATTTGCCCCGAATGTGAAAGTCAGCGAAGGTCAGAGCATCACATGCATCAAGAACAAGAGTCATATTCAGTGGTAGGAACTGAACATGGTAACACATCTAGGCTTTCATCAGCTCTCAACAAATTTATTGCTTTTGTCAAAGTCATTAAGATACAACCATGTCCAGTGGTTGAAATACTTCATTCTGGACCAAAGTGGAAGACCAGCAGTTGGACACTGTCAGAACCATGACTAAAAATACAAAAATATATGAACAAATATCACCAAGTTTAGACAAAACAGATTTTATTAATTCATTTCCTGTTCATTTGCCGCTGGGAGCCAACATGAACAAGGGGAATGATTACTGCAACCAGAACCTCTTCCACTGTACTCATGGGTTTGTCTTCAGTAAGGTTGATTTGAAAATCTGATTATCTTTCAATGAACTGTTTAGTCCAAAGTTTGCGTTTGCTTGCGACCCCTTGTCAAAGAGTTTTTTTCCTCCTTTTGATAAAAATACTTTTTCTGAGGAGGTGGAACGATCAAGTAATTCACAAGGAAAATAAAAAAAAACTCCTAAAAAACAGCTAATATTACTGCTCTTTTTGTGACCTCTTATGTTTATGTTCATGTTCCGACCACCCGCAGTAGGGGCCCTAGAAAACACTTTGTACAACCATTAATCCAAAAAACAAAATATATATATGAAACCGAAAATAAAAGGCAGCCTATCCCTTAATCTCAAGAACAATCTCAAGGCTCATTAGTAGCCATTTTGGAGTTTTTGATCATATCACATTTAAGGACTTTTCTTCCATTTATCTATAATGATATGTAATAACAATAAAGCAAATATCCACACAGAGCTGGAATCACTAATATTTGTGTTTAAAGAGTTGCTGAGGAGACCCTAGAGTTTAACGGCCGTTCCAAAGTCTTTTACTGTTGCTCTGGAGCAGCGTCCTTCGCAGAGTCGCAGAGAAACTAAACCAGTACATAAATCTCACTGTTTCTTTTTTTTTTTTTGTCTTTTAAAATGTCACAACTTCGTCTTTGTGTTTTCTAACCTTGGTCTTCTCTTCACTTTTCTTTCTCTTGTTAAACGTTGGTAACTTCTCTTTAAGTTAGTCTAGTGAAGCAACTTTCTCCCCATAGATACGTCCAACATCTTTGAAACCACATCTGTCATCTCTTGAGAAGGTTTGTGTAACCTTGACACTGAACTAGAGCAGCGCCGTACACTCATACTAACGTATTCGAGCATGTACTGTTCATGTATTTGGAGATTGCATAGATATAAAGCGCACCATGTTTATTTAACAGTCAAAAACAATCCCAGCAATTCTATCTGTGCAGTGAGATGGAAGACTGACAAAACGTTGAGGATCACAGGTCACGATAAGACCTGTTGATGCATTTATGCAATCCTGCATTCTCCAGCTGTGGTCGAGGGGAAAGTTCGCCTGTAGACGCAGAGGGGTTAGAAAAGGACGAAGAGAGACAAACTGAGCATAATTAAACCAGACAGACGGACAGACACACCACTGTGGCAACCTAAAACCAAACTATGCTGACTCCTGTGCTCGTCCATCTCCCTGTGAGCTGATTTAAAGGCCAACAGCAGTGTGAGGTGGGACAGAGGGCCGCAGATCCTCGCCGGGTCTCAGGAGTGGTGCCGATGTGAGTCTCTAATTCAACAGCTGGGAGTGTTTAGGGTCTTTTAGTTCAGCGAGCTGGGAGTCTACACAGGCCTGTCTACTGGTTCATTTCACCTCAGCGCTCTGGAGCTGTTTACAGCCCGACGCCTGCAGCCTTTTTCGGGGGATGAGGTGGGTGGGGGAGTCGAAGGGTGGAGAGAGGATTAATACAAGGAGCGGGATACTGGACTGACACAAACTTACTGATGGTGTGTGCATGTACAGGTTTACATCCAACGCTGTGTGTGCATGTCTGTGTGTGTTTATAAAGGATAAGCATGTGTTTTTTCCTTGTTTGGCTGATTAAAGCCTTTGGTTTGTCCATCAGGCCTCATGTCTGCAGCAGGCAGAGCGTAGTTCTTGTCACCTTGCATTTACATTGTTGCTCCTCTGCACCCCAGTTGTTGTTCACAGGTAGTTAAATGGGCAAATCCTCCTGAAGCAAAGACAGCCCATAAAGCCCAGACGCAGCTACTATTTCCAGAACTTATTCCATTGATGTGAATTGCTTTTCCAAATACCGTTTAAGAGAGGATGGATGTGGATTTCTTTTTGAGGATATTTATGAGGTAAAAGAACAGAGGCTGCCAAAAGTAAGTCAGTGAAGAGAATATAATGTGCAATGAAGAGACGTATGCCCCACAGCAGGAATATATTATGAGGGTCTTAATTCATAATTGTCATTTGGATCTTCAGCTTACAACCATTGTCTGACATTAACCTCAAGACTTTAAAGACAAATCTGTGAGTAAATATTTAGTCAAAACTGAGTTCAGACTTCTTACCACATAAAAAGTATTGTATCATACAACTGTGATTGTTGGAGGGAAAGTAGCATGTTAACTCTGCAACAGAGCAGAAAAAAGCTGTAAAAACTTAAGTGCTAGTAAACTGGCTAAAGTTTCCCTGTTTCCTAAACTAGTCCTGCTAAAAGCTAACTAGCTTAGCTCACCAAAGAGTCTGCAGCCTCATCAAATTGTATATTTAAAGGACCATATTTAATTTAAGATCACTCTGTTAAACTAAACCCAGTAATTTAAATGGAGAGGAAGATTGTCAATACTGTGTTTCCTTCTAAACTGATTTAATTTTGTTTTTCGATGTTTTTATGTGACTGTGATTAATAATCAGCCCTAAAGGTGTAAAATTAGGGTTGGATAATGTATATATGTGTCAAGAATTTCAATAACTTCAACCTTAAACTATTTCTTCCCTAATGTGACTGGTCATAATGTAATAATTCCTTCTTTATTACTTTTAAAGATGATATTTAGACTGTGATTATTTCCAGCAGAGTCACAGAAAGAGGGCAGAGTAACATAACTTAAATGTGTTTCTGGTTAGTGATCTATGTGCCTACTGTATACTATTACACCCTAAGACCTGAGCTTTGCCCACAGAGCCTCTATAAACCTCTCACCATGTTAAAAAAAGAAAGCTCTAAGCTCTCCTGTCCCCCTCCCTCTAAAAGTCAAACTTTCCTGATAATGACCTCCTATTAGAGACGTGCTCTGCAAGCGCGTGCACGCCGGCGAAATGTTCTGACCTCCAGCTTTAACCTGTCACTAACGCCGTGCCTGATTGCAGGAGCAAGGAGAAAAACAAGAGTACAGTAAATCACCGCTGGCTCAATAAAAGACACCTGCAGTGTAAGAGGAGATGCAGGAGAGAGAGAGAAAGAGGCAGAACACCAGGAGAGCCGCCTGATCACTACCAGACACCAAGGAATCAGTGGAGGTCCCACAAAGCGTGATATCTGCTGTGCATGCATGTGCCCCACAGCTCTGCATATATGCATCCAGAGCAGCGTGAAAACTGGTTCTGTGACATTGCTTTAATCTTGCTTGTAGCTTGACAGAGTTTGATTTCTTTCCAGTACATCATACAAGACACTTTAGGGTGTAACGCTAAAGGTTCTCAACCTCTTACCCGCTCCTGAACTAAGAGTTCAAAGACAAGATTTGAAGAAAACATGTATTTGTTTAATGTTTTCAGACATGAACATGATGTAAAGAAGTTGTGTTTTACTTCAGCCTCCCCTGCTTCATACACATTAAAAGTCAATTTCCCTCTTAAGCAGATAACAACACGTCTAAACTATGCGAGGCACTCATAACGTCAAAGGAGGAATAGCTAGAGGAGGAGCGATAGAGATAAAAAAAATCACGTGATAAGAGAAAAGAGAATTAAAAATAGAGAACGGTTATTGTCCAAGGGAAAAGGCAAATGAGGAAAAAGATAATTGAACCACTGAATGGCAGAGGTCTGAAAGCAGAGACAAGGTGAACACAGGGAAGAAAGGGAATGGCAAAATGAGAGTGGAGAAAGGGAGTGCAGACTGAAGCCCAGTCAGTCTGTAATCCCATAATCCCTGGCAGGCAGGCAGGATGTAATTGCTCGTTAGTGCCAGTTTCCACTCTGAGGCCTGTCACTGCTGGAAAACCACAGAGCGCCGGCACAATGAGAAACAGATAGCAGGTCCCATGCCTCGGTTCAGATAAGTAGGAAGGCCTCCCACCTAAACCCCCAACACACACATACACACACACACACAGAGTCATTCTTTCCTCTTTTTTTCGTATTATCATATCACAGTATGAACCCTAACTTTATCAAATTCTCACATTCTACAACACACACACACACACACATACACACACTGAGGTAATCAGAGGTGTGGACACTAAAGAGCCTGGGGGATCTTGGTGAAGAGAGGAGTGAATCTGTATGACCTCACTCCCGCTCCGTGTTTCTCCCATCAGGAGGTTTTATTAAGCGGCTGACAACAAATGAGCCTGTGGGTGTCTGAGAGTTTTTCAGGCCAGTAACAGACAGTGAAGCATGAGAGCGACGCTGTGGTGGTCCGGGAGGAATAATCTGTCTGACTGTGAACAACATGAGCAGGGCCAGGCTGGCTTTAATTCCACATACTCGCGTAACCGCCACCACCAGAACGGTCCAGACAGAAACTATTCACCAACTTCTAAGTGCAGAAACAAACAGTCGATTTATTGGCCAATCAATAAACAGAAAACTGAGTATCTGTCATACAACTGCTGGTCACAGTTTCTCAAATGTCTTGTTGTTTTAGAAAACTATAAACTGAATATTTAGTGGTCTGTTCTAGCTTGGATTTTTGAAATAAGAGCAACCATTGTTCACTGTTTTCTGACACAATAATATAAACCTGCATTACTAATTTGCTTGATTAGTTTACAGTATATTTAAGGCTACTTTAATTTCTTTTGTCTACAAACACTGTATCAAACAGTGCAGTTCCCCTCAGGTCTATTGAACATTTTAGCATCTTTAAGCTTGTTTAAGTTTTCGTTCACGGATACTTTAATATGTTGGTTCACTCATCGTGCTGGTCAACCTTGTTATCAGCTTGCAGCAGGCAGATGTTTGGGCCACTAGCTAACATAGTGGAGCATTTATCAGCTAAAGAACTAAATATTTTCCTCTGGAAGAGATTAAGAGCTGAGATTGATTGGGACCCATAAACTTAATAACATTATAAAATGTGGACGATGTGCTTACAGTTCATACAAACAGAGAGAAATAAATGACTTATGCAGATCAAAGATGCGTCTCCAGTATCATGGTGATAATGTTGCTGATAATCAGTTTGTACGAGGTTCACAGTTACAGGGAACTGTAACTCTTTCAAGCTTTGCCTGTGGGGTAAAACAGTACAACCTGGACCTTATTAGAAGAACCTATTAGAGGAAAACTTATTGGTTTCCTGATGACAAACCTGAGTGATTAGTGATTTACTTCACTGACCCTGCAGCCTTCTCTCCACACCAAAGAGACGAGCTACAGAGAAACGTGTCTAATGGTTCTTCAGTCCCATAAATGAAGCACTTTTAGTGGAGAACAATGTGTTTGAAGAGTAACGGTTTTGGATTAACGCCGCCACACGTGCAGGTTCAACTGCCAAAGGTGCTGCAGAGAGTTACTGCAGGTCACGAAAGCGTCAGGGATCAGCAGGTCACCACATGCACGATAAAATGCACACTGTCACGGAGCGTAAAAGTGTCACCCATGACCAGCACGTTAACCTCAAGCTGCAGCCCTGACGGCACTATTACAACAGACGGACAGACAGAAAGAAAGAGGAGGCTGCTGTCATCATCTTCACCACAAAACAAAACAAAACAAAACATCCACTCACTGTGAAGCACAGAGCCAAGGCTGTAATGAACTGAACTGTCACAGGAATATTTCTAACTGTATCCTGCTCTGAAACAGAAATGTGTTGATTTCACTGCTCAGATATTCAAACACTCCCTTAACGTTTCCAGATACTCACATCACAACACCTCCTTGTGTGTTTACATGTTTCTGTTCTTCTACATGCCTCACTGCTGTTCGGTAAATTAAGTACTGTATCCTATAATTACTGTTACTGTTGTAGGTATGCACTCTATCAACTTCTGCCAAGATTTTTCACTTGTCACGTCATCACTTTTATCAATCTGTCGATAACATCTCGTTATGAGGAAGACGCGGAGGACGTGGCATAAAAGATTTTGTCTAGAATACTAATAATAGATTTACTTATCTGGAATGAAATAAATCACCAATTTGATTTATAAGAAAAAATATATAGATATGTAATGTAAGACAGTGTAAACGACAACTATCGGGTAACTTGGGTTTGTGCAACTTCATTTGTCATAGTTATGAAAACAAGAAAAATGGGAAACAGCGTCATCACTGCAAATAGATTTCACACACCATGAAACACAAATGACCTGCGGTAAATTTTTGTATAAACTTGCGCCTTATTTCAATTTTAACGCTATTTTCTTATGTCTAAATCTCCCTCGTTTCAAAGTTTTATTTCTCTGCCTTTATTTCTCTCACATGATTCATTTATTTTTAGACCATTTTAATTAAGATTGTTTATTTAGATTATTTAATCTGGGTAAATCAATATAATTTGTTGTTTATGTTAACGACTAGTCAGAGTAGCAAATTTAAAGTTTGACCTGATTGAGCCCTTTCAAATACAGCGAGTTTAACAAGTTTAGCTGCAGTTAATAATATTTCATGTTAAGCACAGAGTGCCTACTTTTGTTCTTTGTTTACACTAAACACTAATAAACTTACTGCTCACCACCAGACAGCTGATACAGTTGACTGTAGCCAGTCAACACATTTAAAAACACAGATATTTACTTCAAGAGCTGGTGGAGACAAAAAACAGAGTTTTATTTTATGCAAAATCTGAATGTTAATGTTGTTCTGCATTTATAAGACGGAGGCAACTGTTTTTCTTATTTGCCGCGGTAAATATTTAATTGTTTACTTCTTGATCTGGTGCCCCCAAGTGGACAAAACGTTTTTTTAAAATCAATTAATGCACTTAACTCTCTGGCTACTGGTGTCATGATTGATATTGTTATATATGTTTTGTGTTTTTTGTTATGATTTACAAGAGGAGTGATGGCCACTAAAATAAAACTTGTATGAAATCTCCAGTTATCTGTTAATGAAACAGCTTTCAAGCCCTGAAGAGAAGAACTGAAAGAGATTACAGTAGATGTGTAGTTAACCTGCTGCAGGATTTTCCACATCAGCTGCAGCTTCCTCGATGTACAACAACCTCTATGAGATTAAGCGTGCAGGGTCACTGGAAGCTTTAGCTAATGTGTAGTTAGTACTAATTACCCCTGTAGAAACCCACAATGCAACAGAATCATAAGTGTCTTGTGACCTGATCAGATAAATTAGATGGGACACCGTCCTGAGCTGTTCTGGGCCTTTTTCTCCCACAAGCGCTGAGATATATAGACTCCTGATGTGACATATCTGTGTCCTCACCGTCTTGCTTCCCTTCACTTTGTTTCTCACTGAGGCAGCTTCCCAGTGTCCCTGACCCTAATAACCCAAATTCCTGCCTGATTAAGTTGGTTTTAAAAGGAAGCCACACAGAGAGCGGTTGGAAGAGCCTCACCTTAAATGGGAACACATTTTAGCCATGTTGGAGCAATGATCAGGGGGTAGGATTTCACTTTCCGGTGTTTGTGAGGATGGTGGCGCTTAAAAGGCCACAAAAAGGACATGAGGATGAAGAGGAATAGACACTCATCTTCTCTTCCTGCTTACTTTCTCTCAACCACCCTGACATTTCCATTAAAACTGGCTTTGCACACACATTTCCAACTCCTCACCCTCCACCCTCACGACCTTTCCTTGCTCCCATCTCGTGTTGTTATTTCTCCAAATTAAGCCCACACTGAGCCTGAGAGTAACGCTGTGAGAAGTGGCCATCAGTGACACACACACACACATGCACATATACGCACACACATTGGCCATTAATAGTGTGTCTTGGGTCTGGGTGAACCAGCACTCTCCAAAGTGTTTCCGTGTCGCCCGCTCGCGCCCCAGACAGGCTGGGTTTAATGACCTGGCCTGATAGTTCAAAGCAGCACTCAGACGCTATGATTAATGAATCTGACCTGCTAATTCCAGGAGAATACAGCTTATTGTATCAAAAAACGCTCTCACAGACACAAACACTGCGCTGGGCTAGTTAACATTCTTTTGTATTTTGAGGAAAAAGTTGTTTTAAGGAGGGAGATTTTCCGATAAGGACAGGAGTTCGCTTTATGTTTCATCAGCGGCTCCAAAAGTATTAACTGCTGCTTTGTTCTAAATAATTTAAGCTGTTTGAACTTGAAGAAGCCAAAGTGCTCAACAACAACAAAACAATTCAAGATCAGAGAGAGAAATAATTTCCCTAGCATACTTACAGACCAGCGCTACAAAAGCAAGGACCCAGAAAACAGAAGTTGCATGGGAGGCATTTGTCTGAAGGAATACATCTAACAAATTGAAATTCCTTTTTGTCAGATCATGCCTCCTTCAATTTGCCCGGAGGGAATCACTGTGGTTCGCTGCGTACTTTAAGCACTTCCAGATTGAAGTTGCCCTGTGGCACTTCAGGTTGCATAATCAATCTCTCTCACTGCAGTCTCTCCATTAGTGCTGGGACAAAACAACCAGAGTAACGTTACACAGCGAGGCCGAGACACGGCTGAGGACGAGGCTCCCTGCACATACATCTTACCATGACACATTCCCGCTAATCTGAAAAACTTCTGCGCCAGTTTAACTGTTGATATTTCACTGCTTCATCATATTGTTATAAAAAGGAGCAAAAAAGTTGAAGCACCTCACAGCTTCATGCCCGGTGAGCAGTGATCACATCTCATGGTTTATATCGTGTGTGTTTTTTTTTTTTGTTTTGTTTTGTTTTTATTGTTCTCCAGTGCAAGCTTTTACAGAACAGTTAAAGTTATATTACAAAACATAAGGTTTTATCTGTTTTTTTTTTTCTCATAACAATATAAAAGCTTATAAGACTGGGCCTCAGCATTTACAATACCATGCACAGTTAAAGGAATATAAGGTCAGTGGGAAAAAAAATACAGTTAAAGGAGAATTTGATACATGTTGACAGTTGGTGCATATATGTGAATTGTTTGCAGAATTTCTAATTATTAAATTAACTGAAAGCACATTACTCTTCCCAGAAACCCACAATACACATACTGCATCTGGAAAAAGTTCAGATTCAAGTCGGGCCAGCAGATTACACTGTACATGTGTTTTTTTGGCTAGCTCGCTTTTCTAAAGCTGGAGATTTAGAGAGAAAACAGAAATCTAACTATAATATGTCAAGCCCAATAAGGCCGATGGTAACTTTGAGGCATATTTATTACATGTTATTAAGCTGCATATATTCAGTTAATCAGTGCATTTTTCAAAGCATGTTTAAAAATGTAACCGGTTAAGGCCGCTGTGGCGTATAAGGCGTCAGTGATTGTCAGTTCAAGTCCCGGCTGTGACGATCATCTCTCTGTGTCATTTCCTCACTCTTCTCTCCACTTACCTGTCTGTCTTCACTCGTTATCAAAAAAGGCAAACTGACCAAAAAAATATCTTATCAGTATCTTTTCTCATGCTAACTAACTAGCTAGCTCTGGAGAGCTGTTCATCCCTCTAGAGGAAAATGATGTAATTCAGGGTAATCATCAATGTGCCCCACTGTAAGTTAATAAAGGTACTTTATTTACTTTATTTGTGTGTAGGTTATTGTTGAATAGCTCTTTGAATGTTACATATAACTGTAAACGAGAGATGTGAGGGTAGACTTCAGGGTCAATGCTAATAAGATAATTAGACAGAAGCTAAATCAAGGTTAGTCCATCTTTCCTCATCATATGAGATTAACGATTTTTGTTCTTTTGCGCTTTTTTTCTTTTTCTTTTGGGTGCAATGTTTCCATCTGAAGAGAAATATTATTTTACCCTGCCAGGCTGATGTTCATGTAGTGTGTTGTTGGCTACACTAAAGCTAAATTAGGCTGTTATAAGTTATTAACTTAATAACTCTAATGCTGTAATGTAAGATTATATATATTATATGTATAATATTGAAAATCAAGAACTTCAGCCTTTATTGTGACTTATTCTAATAAAGACAAGGTCTGAAATCAATCAATATTTGATCTTTTTGCAGCTTAAAAATGGCTGAATTTGTTCTTTCATTCTGTTTATTCCTGCACGTTCTTCTTGGTTGTCAAGTGAAGTAGATTATTATGTTTTTCTTGGCAAATGATAAAGAATATCTTTTAGAATTACGTTTTTATCTTCAATATGTCTCTGAGTATGAAATACGTAAAACTAATATTTGAAATATCAGTCTCTGCATCTGAAAGCTTAGTGAGTAATGAAGACCACTGGCAGAGGAATACAAACTGTGTCAGAGTGTTCGCAGCCACGACGGCTCCAAAATATATTTAAGAGGATACTTCTATATGAACGATTGTAATGTTGATAATATGTTTTGTCGTTTTAATTGTGTTTCTTTAAATGGCTTTTCTGAGAGCAACACAGCAAGAAAGAGTTAAACCTATAACACCAACAAACAGCATGTTAACTCTCGTAAAGCCACATGCCAGTTAAAACAAACCAGACCACACATCAGGAGGCTGCTGGTAAAGAGAGCACGCTGGCCCACAGTACCTGACCCTCGGAGGAGCTGCTGACCTTGTGACCTTTGACTGGAGGAAGTGAAAGCTGTGGGAGCATGACGGGGGAGTGTGAGATGCCTGAAGCTGAGGCGACACTCTCATGTTCAGCCTGAGAGCAAACCTGAGGTTTTAAAGGACATGAGCAAAGAAAAACAAGGTTGTTTCACGACATGTTTTCTCACATTTTACAGACATTTAGTGGAGGGATGTCTGCTCTGGATGTGCAACATGTCTCAGGTGGTGCCAAAGCTCTCTCTCTCTCTCTCTCACACACACACACACACACACACACGTACACAGATTTATCAAGTACAACAGCTTTGAATAGCCAGGACGATAAAACACCAACGCGAGACCCATCTCTGAACATCTGAGGCCTGCTGTCCTCCGACTGAGCCCCGTCTGCGTGCATGACTGACATTGTATGTACATGAACGTGTGAGTCAGTGGGTCACTGAGTCAGTGAGTAAGTATGAAAGTTCATCTACGAACATGTGAGTCAGGGACTCATCATGCAGTTTCTCCTACATCTGATCCAAACTGCAGAGTTCAGGAGGGAAAGTGCCACAGAAATTAAACAGCAAGTTGGAAAAGATCCTGAAACAACATCACTGCCACAAGCTCATGAGGCCGAGGAGATCAACACCGCTACATCTCAGCCTGCAAAGAAATGTGCTTGACTTCCAGCACGTCAAAACACCTGTAGCTTAAAAGACTTTACGTGGTCCTGATCTGCTCTGAGGCGCGGGAGAGGAGGGAAATGGATGCAGCTGTACGTGTGTGAGAGTGTGAGACCAACACTTTGATATTTAGATTTGCAGCCCACCACAGAGCAGGGTCACACTGGAAAACTTCCTGAGCGCCACTGTTTCTTCCTCATCCATTATAACACACACACACACACACACACACACACACACACACACACATATGCCATACAGGAACATATCATTTTGATTTATAGTTTCAACTCAGTCACCTTCTCTCATTATGTAAATGCCTCAGATCACACACCATAAAACTAAACTTCATAAAACACCTTCACCATCCTCCTCCTGGATCACATCTCCAGTAGTCTCTCAGTATATACTAAATTAAATGTAACACTTAATCCAGGTCACTTTGACCCTGAGAGTCAGAGGAGCCACAGGCATCTGGCAGGTGTGAGCACACGAGCTGAGAGCCACGGATGTGACAAAAGATTAAATAAAACATGAAATGGTTGTATCACAGCAAACACAAGGACAAGAGACTTCAGAACAACGTTACATCTAAAATAAGCCCAATGATATTTAACTTAACAGTGGGGAAACGGTGTCTTACCGGCTGCTCTGTGCGCAATCTTCTGCTCCAAGTGCGCACCGGAGGGGACCGGAGAGCCGCTGCTTCCACGCTGCGTGCGGCTCATGGTTTTGTTGGCAATCCATACGCTGCGATGTGTCATGTTTTACACCTCACTGTCACCGTCACGGTAACTCGCAAGTGTTCAGAGCAGACTGACTCCTGTGAGGCTGAAGCAAACATGAAGAATCCATATAAAAAAACGGCTCAGCTTCAACGTGAGAGGCGCCTCCTTCTCTCGTGTTTTTTTTTTTTTCTGTCTCTTATTTTACGCGGCCAAAATCCTTTTCTTTCTCCCTGGTGTCCTGTCAGGGATCCTTGCAGAGTCTCAGCAACCTGAACGAGAACAAGAGAGAATTAACCTGCGAGTCACACGTCCCAAAGTTTTAGACATTTCTCACTTTGTTAAACTCAAACCTATTCAAACGTGTTTCTAAATTATAAAAATAAATTCGTGAATAAAAGTAAATCATATATAAGATCTAATTTAAGAACCCAAACGACATGGTAAACTGTTTTTTTTTTTTTTTTTTTTTTTGCAGGCGGCAGCTTTCCAGGTCATGGGAAAAAATAAACTTTACAGTGGAGTGGCGCATGTAGAGTAAAGCCTATATAAAATCTAATTAGGCAGGAGTTTGTTTGGGTGATATAAAAAGTCCAACACTATGAGAGGTACAGAGACAGAGAGACCAAGAGAGAGGTAGCAGGACAGCCAGAAAGTGTCAGAAAGTGTTGCTCTTAATTTACTCCCCTTATCGAGTCTCTGCTGACTCAAAAACCAATCATGTTTAAATGAAATGAAGCCAGTTTTTCAGGCATGTCCTCCCTTTTCTCCTTAGCTTCACTAACCTGTTCGGTCTTGCCTCCAAAAACAGCGTCTATGGTTAATGAGTAAATAACACCGCGGGAAATGTCCCACAACACGTTCTGCAGTCTCTTTAAAGTTGTCAAGGTCGATACAGTCACAGACAATGAGCGCGTCCAAGGAGAGACTCTCCGCGGTCACCTCGTTTATGACACGCCTTGTTTTCTTCTTTTTCTTGTACGTGTCAGTTGATCTTCAGCGGACTTAAATGTTTAGTTCAACTGAGGAGAAAAAAACACGTTGATATATCGGTCATAACATATTTCTGTAACATTACAAGTCCATGCGTCACGCCTTTACGCAGCTACAGTCCCGCGTCTCCAAACGAGCGCTTCTCTTGTCTCTTTTTTCTTTTTTGAAGAAAAAAAAAACTGTCTTACTTTGGACTCAGGTATCCAGGTTATCAGAGCCTGTGCCGCTCCGGTGTCTTCTCGGGAGTGTTGTACACAGCTACTAAACAATGTCTACAAAGTCCCGCAGGACTGGAGGCTATGCGTAAAAACAGCGCGCCGCTCCGCCTGTCAGAGACTTTGTGAAACCGGAGCACGGTGTCCGCTGTACAAAGTGCTGTGATTTTTCTTCCCATCCAACACAGCTCAGATGTCTTTTTGTTCCTGCGCTTGAAGAGAGGAAGGACGGAGAGAGGAAGGGAGGGAAGGAGGGAGGGGGGGTTGACTGTCACAGAAGGACGGTCATGGAGCGTTTGTGGTAGTGTTCCAGTGGAAGAAAGTGGACAAGTGACACTGCGTTTACATTAAATCCAGTGTTTCATTATATTCCACTCATAGCTGCACACACACACACACACTTACACATACATGGACCACTCACAGTTCCTCTTATCTTAGAGTCAGACACCATGACTGGAAGAATTTTGCGGTTGTGTTTTTGTTTTTGAGGCTGTTTCCCATCATTTGATGATTGTTTTGTCCCAGTCTCTGTTGACATTTTGTGTCTTTGTAGTCGTTTTTTTTTTTTGTATTTATCTTCTTCTGTCTTTGTCTTCTGTGTCTTTGTTTTTAATTGATTGACTTTCCAGTAAGAAGTTACTCTGGTCCCTGGGCCTACGTCCAATATTGAAGTTCAATAGTCTCTCCAGGTAAACACATATGATTGAATGAACACACCTGCAGGCCTCACACGTTTGCTACCGTGCTTCGTGTATTTGCTCCGTCAGTCTTCCTCAGTCACTTGCTGTCATGAAAAGTGAATGATGTACACCACGAACCCCATCACAAACCACACACCCTCCACCTCCTGCTGTCCAGCTCCTGAATCTCCCTCCACCCTCCAACCTGCAGGTTTGTCCCATTCTGTCCTTCCACCTCAGCTCCACTTCACTCCACCCACCCACCCTCCAACGCACCAAAGGGCCCTCCAGCTGAGGCACTCCCTGCAGGGCAAACAGTGAGGCCTGTCAAGCACAAAGGCTGGGTAAACAGCTCCTTCACTTTCCTCTCTGGGCCCACTCTCTGTACCAAGTCAGAGACAAATGCAGGGAGGATCCTGGTCTCTGCCACGCTGCTATTTATAGCAGCAACCAACAAGGCAACAAAGCACACAGCTGAGGTGCATGACATGCAGGAATGTACTGTCAGATAATAAGGATGAGCTCAGTAACAGCGGCAGGGACAAGAAATCTGCTCGGACGTCACAGTCTGATATTTGTGATCAAGAAAACTTTAATTTCCTAATATTACACAAAAACACAGATCTGCTTTTACTCATAGAAAACTAATTCTGCTGCCAAATGATACTCAGCACCTCTTCTCATAATGAGATTATAACCTCGAGAGTGAAAAATGTCCTCGATAAAATGTCTGTGTGCTTTTCACGAGTGTGTCCACACGATCAATCACAGCAAGTGATGGTGATGAACTTGTTCAGCTTTGTGAGAGGGATTTACAGCGTGACACTGTTTATACACCCACAGTTAAACCACATAAAAACCAACAGACATACTGTATGTCTTTAACCACACACACACACACACACACACACACACACACACACACACACACACACACACACACACACACACACACACACACACACACACACACACACACACACACACACACACACACACACACACACAAGTCTTGTCTCTGGAAAGCAACAAGAAACACAATGGCTGTTGTGGAATTTTTCATTTCCTTGCAAGAAAATAAAACTATGAGGAGAACTTTTTGAAGATATGAGGATTTTTTGATTTTTATCATTTGCTTTATATTTTACCCCCAAAAGGACTGGTGTCGCTTCAGGGTTGTGTACAACTGTTTCCATAGAGACAGGGCCTTTGTTGCTTTCATGAGTCTTTCCAAGTTCAGGCCCAGACTGGGAGGAGAGTGGGTGTTTTGGATTTTGGGTGTTGATGCTGAAGGGAGACAGAGATGAATAAAGGAGAGCGACTGTTCCAGATGTGAAGGACAGTTAAAGGTTTTTTATTCCTTCTTTCTCCAGTTTCTTCTGGAGGCACAGGTCACTTCCTTCTGCGCTTGTCCTTCCTCTCTGTCTTTTTTGTGCTCTCTCCATCCAAAGGTGACTTTCTTTTCTTGGGCCTCTTCCAGCTTTTTAAGTTTGTTTTCACTTTTTCAAGTGGGAACTCCCCTCATCCAGTCAGCCCCCCAACCCTCCACAGCCCCCGGGCCAAATCTGAGAGACAAAGTCATACCATAGCGGGAAACAGTGAAACTCCAAATGCCATTACAACGTTCCACATTAGCTCGACAAGTGAATATAGCACAAATAAATCTGTGGTAATTCACACTTCATCAGAGCATTTTCAAAGCTGCTTTTTCAAAGCTGCATTCCTGCAGGCGTCTTCAGGGTTTGTTGCATCGTTGTTCATACAAACAAATCATAAAGCAAAGCACCAGCATATGGCTTCAGGAGAGACGTTATTATGTGGATGGATGGTGGGTGATCTGAGTACACAAAATGGGAGCCACAGATGTAAACAGTGGTAAAACATCAGTCTTATAGCTGAAATAAAAAGAATAATAACCAAATAATTAATCATAACTCTGATAATCTGTTACTAATTTCAGTTGTTTATAAGCCACAAGAAGACTCTAAAGGTCTTGAGATAAATGCTAATAGCAACATGCAAACATGTTAGTAAAAGATTTATAGTGTCACTGTCTCAGTTTAGCATGTTAGCATGCTAATGTTTGGTAATGAGCAGCAAACACAACCAGTAGCTCAGACAGATGAGGATGTGTCTGGTTTCCTAATTATAAATCATAAACTAATTATCTGTCATTATAAATCAACATGTTGGACCAGTTAAACCTTCAGCCTGATGATGACGAGGACAAGTTACCAAACCCATTACACGTCACTCTGTGGGAACCATGAATGTATCATAGCAACCTGTTCATTATATTCTGAGATATGACCAAAGTGGTGGTCAGAATGACGTCACTGTTAGCAAATTAAAAGGAATATTTCTTTTGGAAACAAGTTTCCAGACTCAATAAATGGTCAGGTTATGAGGCAGTCGGAGCTTTTGATCATAATAGATGATCTTCATCAGCAAATGGAGTTTGCCCAGAACTGTATTCACATTCATCCATATTAAAAACTGAGAATGAAAGTTCATTCTTAACCTCACCTCAGAGGCCGGAGCTGACAAAACAATCTCACCACAAGGTCTGTGGGCCAAACTCATAATACAAGTGGAAACAGCTTCTCAGTGGACCTTGTAGTAATATTATTTTGGCAACCAAATATTTGGGGTTTGGCAAAACAAGCAAATTTAAAACGACACCTTATCCTCAGAGAGATTTCAAAGGTCATTTTTACTCATTGAAAAAAACTTCATTGAAAAAATTTTAAAAAAAAGTTAATCAACTAAAATCGACTAAAAGATGAATGACACTAAACGTCTTTTGCAGTTCTGGCTAAAAATATATGTGGGTGTTTTGGCTTTAATGAAATAAATACTATAACAGCTGTTCAGGAATGCAATTATGATTTCTGTTTTCTATGAACATGAAGTGTTGGAAAAAAAACAGGATAGTATAGCTGGTTAGTATGGAGCTTTTCTAACTTAGAGATGTTCAAATGCGTGGATGTTTCTGACTTGCTTCTCACATCTGGGCACTTTGGTGTATTTTCTTTCCAGAGGAACAACAAGAAAGACTCAGAGATATCTTAGAAATGTTTTATGTAACTATCTTTGTTGATGTTTACTAATGATCCAGAAATGACCGCTGCACACAACAAGTTCAGAAGACGACAGGGAGAGAAACACTGAGTTCTCTGTAGTGACACGGGTACATGATGGCCCCGTAGGTGTGTCTCATCCCCAGACAAAAGGGAAACTGACAGAATGTGGGACACAGTGCGGAGCAGGGAATGTTGTTTTCCCTCATCTCAGCTGACCCGGCATTAAGTAAACACAGAAAAAATGGGTGTCTGAATGGGTGTTTTCTCTCCTCGTTCTAACTCTTTTTACGAGGAGTTTAAATTTCAGGCCCGGAGGTCGTGGCCTCTCCGTTCCAACCCCACTGAGAGGAGGTGGGGCGGGGAACCTGTCGCTGAGAATAAAAGGCCCATCAGCTGAGGAGGTGCAGGCGTGCTCATACTCCTGTCTGCCGGACAAACAGAGACGACCGCCTCCAGCCGGCCAGCTGCCTGACGGAGGGGAGTGGAGGGGGGATCCCTAGTGGCAAATATGGTCGTGCTGAGCATTCGATCCCACCCTGCGGAGGTGAAGAAATCTGTCGAGTCAGAATTAGCCCCGGCTCCGTGGTTGCGGCGACCGGTGAGGCGTGACTTGTGGGGGCCGAGAAGTTTCTGGCAGCCCATTAACAGCAGGATGGGACGGTCCAGAGGTGCTTTAAGGGCCCTCAGCGTCCTCGTCCACTTTCACCTCACACCAGCGGTGACTTACAGCAGCACACAGCTGGACGGACCGCTCTCACTCTCACCAACACTCCTCTGGTTTATGGTGATGTTGCAGCGCGTCAAAGTGAGTGAGTGTTTCACAGCTGCGGATGAACAGCCTGTGTGTTTAGAGAACGTGAATGTGTGTGAGAGTGTGAGTGTGTGTGTGCACAACAGGTTTTGAATGGGTCCCTCCAGACTACAGCAATGAAACAAGATCCACCTAAGAGTTGAGCAGGTGAAGAGAAAGAAATACATTACACAAAGATGGGGACAGACAGCAAAACAGAGAGAAAGTGAGGGAAGGAGAAGGGTGAGGGAGGGTGGAGAGAGAATGAGGGACACCGAGTGGGACAGATATAAACACACTAGAGAAAAGGAGAGTACATTAGGGAGGAAGTCCGGTGGATGGAGGATTGAAAAATGATTTCCTCTGGCTCTGCAGGTAGGAGATACAGAGTACAGAGCTGCAGAGGAAATCCCCTTCTCCACACTCCTCCGCTCCATCCCTCCTTCATCTTTACTGCAAGCTTCCTGCCGTTTGTAACCTCTGAAAGCGGCCGCGTGAATACCTGCCGTAGGCCGCACAACAGGACTTCTGTGCCGTAAACTCACCAACGACCATCACCAACAAGATGGTCGTCAGGATACCCTGGAGCCGACCGCTGACACGTTTTGACGAAAGCAAGGCTGGAGAGTTAACGCCTGGCCATGTGTCGTGAAACAGGAGTGTACACTAAATACATCAAAAATATTTACCGTATCAGCTGAAAATTCAGTGTACAGAAATATGTTTATACAACGAAATGTACACACAGAACCCAAAAGATTCAAACATGCACAGGCACGTTTCCATTACAAACTTATTTATTGAGTTGCAGAAAGCCATTTATATATATATATATATATATATTTATATTTATATATAAAAACAGACAGTAATACTTTTATCACTTTGACTTCCCACTGATGATGCAGAAATGTAAAATAAAACAAACAAACAAACAAACAAACAAACAAAACCAATCACAAGTTTTATAAATATAAGCTAATACATTCTGCTTCATTATGAAAATGTTTTTAGAGGCGATTTGGGTCCATTCCATTTAAATTTGTCCAGCATTCTTAAAAACTTACTGTAAAAAGTAAGAAGAAAGAAAAAAAAAGAAAAGGGTTCACTTTGACTCTGACTAAGGATCTGCTTAGTCTCAAAGCTTTTAAGACCAGACTGGTGGTTCGGTGTGTTTAAGCGCTGCTGTGACACACACCCTGCACATACTTTACATTATTGATGAACATTTTTCCAGGCCACACTATAAAGATTTTATATTGATCATCTTCCCCACGAGCAGCTGCAACGAGTTCAGTACTTTACAAATACAAATGAGATACAATATGCAGAACCACTAGTATGGAGCTTTGAGTCTTCCTACCCTGTGTATAGTGCACATACAGTACAGATATGAAATGGACTGGTCCCAAATGACATATTGTATGAGGAGTGACCGGTCCAGACCTGGAGCTGATCACTATCAGCTGCCGGTACTTGGTCCCAGGTCTCACCCCTCGCAATGGTTTCAAGGTGATGAGGTGTAAGGCACAGAGAGCGCCTCGTGATAGTGCAATGGTCAACTGTTCCTTGTACCCAAGCCCCCACCCTCACCCTCTCCCATAAAAACAAAACAAGTCCCAAATAAGGCCTGGGTCCTAAGTAATGATCCATTCCTTCAAACCCAGTGGAAGTGTTCTGAGTTGTGAAGGGACGGCGTCGGACACGCGGCTGCACAATTCCCAGCAGTGTTTGTGGAAACTTAACCAAGAAAAAAGTAACACATGATGGAGCAGATGTATCAACAGCAGCTTTCTGATTGAGAGTACTGGAAGTGAACACTGACTACGATGTACAGTAAATATGCACTTCCACAAAAACAAAAAAAGAAAGAAAAATACAAACAGAAAACAGATGAATTGTCATTTTAAAAAACAAAAATGCACCATCGATATTTAAAGCTGACTTTCATTCTCTCATCAACAAATAAGAGATTGTAACATTCTCACACGTTGTTTGAGGGAAGGAACCAAAATGTTTATTGTGTAATGCTGAACAATTTCTGTTTTTGATTAAATAAAGTTTGTAAATACTGAAAATCCTGTGGTGAAACAGTCATCTGCAGAGGACAAAGGCCAAACCGCCTCCTGGATGCTTTGTGTTTTATGTTGGATCTATCTCCACAACGCTTTGAGGTAATCGTTTCAAATTTAGCACAAACATTCACAGGGATGAACTGAGCAGATCTGAATGGTCGTAGGTCAAGGTCACTGTGAAAACTATATTTTGCGGCTGCCTTGAGGGAGACGTTTCAAATTTGGCACAAACATTCACTAGCTCTCAGGGATCCACTGATTTCGACTCCGTTTTGAGATTTTTAGCGGCCAAAAGGTGAAAAGTCAAAGGTCAATGTGAACTTTGAGAGGGTAATTCTGTCCTGGGTAAGTTCTGCTTACGTAAACTATGAGAGATGAAAATAAGGGGCTGTTGATATTTAACACTAAAAAGAAATTCAAAACACAATCATCAGTGGATTCGGTCACAACGCTGCCTCTGCCACAAATTTAAAAAGATGCAGTCTCTGAGGAAGCACATGGCGGTGGAATCTAAACACAAACTTTCAAGTTTGTTGTTTACTCCCAACAAAAACAATTGGAAAGCAGGCCAGCCTGTGACCAAAACACTTGGATTTTGTAACAAAATAAATATCAAAATTAACCTATATATATATATATATATATATATATATATATATATATATATATATATATATATATATATATATATATATATATATATATATATATATATATATATATATATATATATATATATATATATATATATATATATATATATGTGTGTGTGTGTGTGTGTGTGTGTGTGTGTGTGTGTATATATATATATATATATATATATATATGTATGTATATATATATATAAACCATTATATATATATATGTATGTGTGTGTGTGTGTGTGTGTGTGTGTGTGTGTGTACACACACACACACACACACACACATATCTATACCATCTACAATTTCATCACTTACTGAAGAAGAGTCTGCAGCGACAGGAGGTTGGGAGAAGAGATGAGGCTCCCCTGAACATGTCAGAACGCTGTATGTCTCTGCTGCTGCAGCATGAACACACACACACACACACACACCAGACAACAGCTGATGAAGTGCTGACGACAGTACCGTGGTGTGAATGTGCTGAGAGAAGATGAGATTCACAATCAAAGAGGAGGAGCGAGAGAGATGCAGTGTCTGTATCTTAGTTCAGAGCTCACCTGCCAGAGCTGGTTAACAAATTAAGCAAAATATTAAAAAAAAAAAAAAAATCTAAATAAAAATCAAAAATAACTTAACACACACTTGTCCTGAAGCTCTTGATGCTTTGTAGTGTAAAAAAAAAAAAATCAGAAGCAAATTTAGAGTTTTAACTAAATATTTTCAAGTTTTTTCTTTCTTTTCACAGTGGCTTCTACGCTGACGTAAGCAGCCACATAGGGATAACAAACCACCCAGACGTCTGTAAAACACACACAGCCACTCTGTGTAAAAACCAATTCAACAAAAAACCTGGTTATTGAGTCACTAAAGCAAATAAAAACTCCAACAACTGACGTCTGTACACTAATTAAACACTCCAACCAACATTTAGTGTCTGAGTGACACCAGTCTGTGTGGCAGGTGATCCTCACTGATTTATCCACTATCATCTGGCAAGTGTCAACCCTGAACAGATAATGAAAAAATTAAAGAATGAATAATAAAGGGCCGGGGGTGGGGGATGCTGCAGTTCGTGAAAAAGCACAGTAAAAATCTCCGATATTTACACTGAGGAAGTGAATACATTCAGGCAGCAAAAACAGGAGAGGAGAGGACATCTCCCCTGTAAGAGGTACAAATGGCACCGCTAATACTCAACACATCCCCACACAATCTCTCCATCAGTCCAGTCTTTGCTTTTCTCTTCTGTCCCGTCGTCACGTCAGCCACGTGGAGTCGAGCTAAACCCCTGACATCCTCACGTCGACATGTCGCCTTCGCTCTTACTATTAAATCATGTGATACTTGGGGGTTTGAAGTGGTAAACGTTGAAGCGTGGGGTTGGTGGAGCTTTTCTGCAACTGTCTTATGACCGGCCAGATTTTAGTCATCCACAGAGCCCCTCGCCACCCCCGCCTGATTCAGCAGGAGTCTTTGGTTGAAGGCACATGTGCGCATCTCTCCACAGAAACCCTCCAGTATCTGTTTTTTTTAATAATCTCCTTTGATATAAAAACCCCGGCAGTGTGCAGGCCATCCGGATTCTGGAGGTTCTTTCTCCCCGGGTTGATCCATTTCCCAGCTTCCTGTTGTGTAGTCCTTTGGGAAAGGCAGAGGGAGCCTGTGAGTGGGTTGTAAACTCAGATACCATTGGTCAGGTCTGTGATGACGTTGGCCTTCACCAACTTGCGGAGGAACTCCTTCTCCTTGGCTATGTTGTGTGTCCATGACTGTGGAAGAACCAGAGAGAGAAAAAAAATAAACAATTCAGTCACAACTCAGCTGAAGCTGAAGTAAGAACACAACTGTACAGGCAACATCCAAAACCCAACAGCATAAACCTGCGTTAGTTTAGGGTTTTTAATATTCCCAGTGTCTGTATGTGTGGGTGATAGAGTGCATTTCTATATGTAAGGCCACGCTGGCTCAGTTTTCCTCCCTGCTGTGCTATGAAGATTCAGCCCAGTGGGTCGACATGAAACCAGAGCTGCTCGTTCCTGTTTGGTGCTTTGGGATGAAGAAATGAACAAATGGCCAGAGAGCAAATGAAGGAGCTAAAGGCTGGATGAAGAAAATTCAGAAGGGAATAAGAGGAAGAGAAAAAAAAGCAGAAAGGAAGGCTGGGCAGACTGTTTTTAACACTCTCCTGTGGGCTCTGGGCCTGTCTGAGTCAAACCTCCTACCACTGTGTAATGAGGTCACAACAAGACCACGAGGAACAATGAGCTACAGTTTTATTGGACATTAGCATCGGAAACAGGGGTGGCAAGTTTAAAGCCCAAGTGAAATCCACTTCTGCAATCAGAACTTGTATTTTTGACATGAAGGGAAAAAAAACAAGAGACAGAACCACCAAAAAAGATCCACAAAAAATGTTTCTTCAGCCTCTAAGCTTCAGTATCTTTATGTGGTTTGAGGCCAAAGGAAGTGTGAATGAATGACGTAATGACATCAAACAATTGAGCTAGTAAATGTAACGTGCGAGTCAAGAACAGAAGTGTTGATGGCAGCAGAATGAGAACTGGCAACGTTCATCGTCAACATTTCCAGCTTTGAGATTCTCAAAATGCAACAACCCACTAGCTAATTAGCGAGCTAGCCTGTTGTTAGTTGTAGTATTTCTCCCAGTTGGATGTTGTTTGTTCAAAAAGTCACATTTTTAAGACAAGCCGTACGTCCGTTTGTAGGAGGAGACATTGGCTAAAACCGCTCTTAGCTGCTAAATGTTAAACTATGTTCAGCATCTAATGAAAACAATGAGTGGATCAAAACATTAAAACCATAAGCTACAAGATGCTGCAGTAGTAGAAAAAATTTAGTCTTAATCGTGACGAAATGTACATTTGCGGCGAGTGAGTTCGTGAACATGGTTTTAACTCACATCAGATCTGCATTTATTTCAAACGTGACTGAGGATCAGACTAAAGCCAAGTGTCTCATATATGACAGCAGGTGACTTCAGTTGCACCGCACTTAGTCTGCAGTGTCATATGACACATTTTGTTACCAGCTCCCGTGGAGCGTCACAGCATCTACCCACATCGGAAACAAGATCTTTGTCAAACACAGTGGAATAACACGACTCCAGAAAGTCAAACAACCCCAGGGACTGGTAGTGGTTAAAGTATTCCAAACAGAAAAGCCAAGAGTATTCCCATTAATTTAACCGTGTGTGGCTGATGATGACAATCTTGATGAAGATGATGATAATAAATGCCAAAGGTTCACTGTGAGTTTAGACAAAGGTCATCGTCATACTGAGCTCATGGTTTACGCCCGTCAGCACATGGGTGACATCTTTGATTCCACTGGGTTTCAGTGTAAACACAGAGAGGAAGACCTGACTGATGGAGAGGAGAGAGGTCTGTCACGACGGAGGCTCGGAAATGACCGTTAACAGGAAACATGTTGCTTAAAAGTTGGTTCACAGCTTTTGTAGATTTTACTACACTTTTCAATTGTTTTAGTTTTGACGTTTCCAGTAAAATGTTCAGTGTTTTAAGTTCTTCTAAGAAGAAGAGAGGACAAATTATCACACTTCTGTTTAATTTTTTTTTTAACATCACAATGTTCCTCACACACAAATCGTGTGTCTAAGCAGACAGCGCCGACACATCTTTAAAGTTACTGTACAGTGTCGTGCCAAGAACTGAAATATTTAAATATTTAAATACAAGTGCTGAGAAAAGTCACGCACGGTTCTTGGACTAATATTACCATCAGCCCGGATAGTAAACGCTTTGTAGTGAATGTATTTTGGCTGTTCGCCATTTCAACTCCCCCTCAGCCTCCACAGGACCGGTGGTCCCTCCTCATCAACTATTAGTTATTTATTTCTTTACTTATTCTTCAGTGGTTGCGGTAGGGAGGGAGACGCCAGGCTGTGTATTGGTCTCACAGATTTCTTGTATGGTGTCACAGATTTCATTTAAAAATCTGGAAAATTAAGAGCATCTTGATGATTTCATCAGTTTGCAGTGTTTTCAGACGCTCTTCCACTCACCTCTTTGATGACTGACATCTTGGTGTTCTCATAGTAGTGTAGAGGAGCGTGGGGGGTGTTCATGTTGTAGCCGAAACCTGCCACCGCCACCTCGTCACAGTTATGCAGCGCCATCGTTATGGCAACCGTTCCTAAAGTTGGAATGTTCTGTGGTGAAAGCAGAGACAAGGGCCATTAGAACATACGAAATATACATGAAGCATGTGTCATTAAGGTGTTTTCTGAATAATATGGGGATTAATGTGGACTAGAAACATGTGCGCAGTAGTAACCATTTCCAGCCAATTCTGAAACACGAGTTGAGACACAGATGTCCAGCGCGTCTCATGTATCTGCTCCCCTCCCTGCTTTATACCTCTGTCTTTGTTCTGCTCCACTGCTGCTAACTGACTTTGAGCACTTGGTGATTAACTATTACCTTTAAGACACGACCCCTGCAGACCCCTGCTACGACACAGTGATCTACAGGGTTGAGCTGTGCTTCCTAACTGCCCTGGGCTGCCAGGGATCTGGGGGGTACAGGGGCTCTGTGTGTGTGTGTGTGTGTGTATAGATGTTAGAGAACAAGAGAGAAAAAAAAGTGTGTGTGTTTTGGAAAAAAAGAGGGTCCAAAAGAAAGAGTGGAGGGAGGCCCCATTTAAACCATTACCCTGATTTGCAGCCCTCAGGGTAGGTGGAGCTGAAGCAGCAGCTGGCCAACCCCCTACTGCGTGTTCTAATACAGATTAATTTACACACACTCGCATTCACACTCATCATAAACACTCGTATAACAAACAGATCTCCTCATTAATTTTCATGTACATAAACATACGCTGTGATGGGAGGAGGAGGACAGAGGACAGTGTTGCGGAGGAAGAATGTGCCAAATCATACCATTGTGTTGTACGAGACGGAGCTGCAAACAGCCGGACGCAAACACAAATGTCCATGCACTCTCTCTCTCACACACACACACACAGAGGCCAGATGCCCACATGTTGAACACATGTTGCAGTGGGGAGTTCACGCAGGGGTGTTCTGGTGGCCCCAGAGGGCAGAGCTACGGTGATCCACTCGTTGGTTATTTCTCCAACAAATAAAACTACCAGTACGCACACACCAGTTTTTGAATAAATTCAAATGCTCTGTGGTGAGTAGTTTATATTTCTTGGCTCTGGACCCTAGTTGGTGGCCACAAACTAGACTTTATTCTCCAACTAAACGTTCTCTCTGAAACAGAAGCCTCACGTCCAGACAAACATGATTCATGACAGCAAAAACACATCAGCGTCTAGTGTCCAATTAAAATAACAGTCCTGCTGAATTTAGACCGGACCAAGGTTGCAACAGGTATCCAACATCTTGACAATGTCATCGAGGAAAAATTGTTTGGTATTTCCTTTTTTTTTTCCCTTCTTCTTCTTCTTTCCCCCTGTCTGTGCTGAGAGGACGGTGGAGGTTTGCTGCTTTTCTGAGGTCAAGACCCAAGAAGCAAAATAAAAAGTGAATGGATCATATACATCTCCAAGGACACTTTTTATTTTGACAGAAAGTAGACTGGAACTCTTAGGAAATGATTTCATAAACTTGATTATCGAATTGTTTTCACTTTTGACAGTCTCCAACTAAAGCCCAGATTTTTCTTTTTTCCACACCAGGTTCCATGAAAATGTGCTCAGCGACTTTCCAAGAGGTCGACAAAAGAAGATGCTTATCAGTGCATTGTCATAAAGACATTCTCAGCACTAAATTCAAAGTGGCTGCAATACTGTAGCCATGGAAAAACTGCGTGTGTGTGTGTGTGTGTGTGTATGTATTTTACCCCTTTGCCCATGAGGCCGTTGTTGAAGGGCAGGCCAATGAATTGGAAAGCAGCCTCCTGGATGAAGTAAGGGTTCAGGATTCTCATCTCGGTCGGCTCCCGAGGCACAGAATCGGCCACCGGCCTCCAAAAGCCTTCTTTACCTCTCTGAGGAAACAGACAAAGAGAAGGAGAAAAGAATGTCACGTATATAAAACACAAGACTGACATTCATATGATGACAGTAGATGGCCAACTGCGATTTACCGTTCATACATCAAAGTCACATTATCGTCTGAAACACTGACATAAAACACAGAAGCCAGCCAGAAGCCAGACCCCGACCAGCACTGATTAGGGAAATGGCTTTTGGGGCTTTAATGAATGAAGTCAGGGTGAGGGGCTCGCAGGACATCAGTAATTACTGAGTGTAGCGGTGGGTGAGGGGGCAGAACTGAGAGGGGACTGCTTTGCAGGAGAAAACGGCTGTGGGAGGTAGATATTGTAGTTTTATATTGAATATATGTAGCATTTCTCACACTAACAGCAAATACAGAACCGTGTTCATTATGTTTTACTTTTATTTCAATAAAATCAAAAAATGACCATGTTAGATGTTCATGTTTCTAAAATCAAGCATAAATTCACTGAGGTTTCTCTGTGGCTTCTCTTTCAGAACAGTAATATTGATGAGATTAAGTTAGATGGACGAACTTGCTTTCAAGATGTAATATCAGTACATTAGAAATTACATTATTCTAATTGGACAAAAAACAGCAGTAAAGTCAACACTGATTAGAGAAGCAGGGGGGAAATCACAACCCCCCAAAAAGATTTTGCCAACCAACATCTGAGGTTATATGGTGTTTGACAGGAAGTGGTTCAAATCACACCTTGACCTGAGGGTGTTCTGTCAGACCTCAGGTCTTTTTACACGAGGCAATCATCATCAGTCGCTGGGACAGACTGTCAGACAGGCCTGTCGCAGCATCTGAATAAAATTATGTAACGCTAATGAAACACACTCGCTCAACTCAGTCAATCCAGAACATCCACCAAATAGTTTGATACACAAAACCACAAAAATGTGCTCTTAAAAATATCAGCCTCATTAAGAACTAAACCTAATCTAAATTACAGTTCTTATCAAATCAGTCAGCTGTGCAGTATCAAATTTGAATTTGAAGGTGAATTGAACAAGCAGTGCATGATTGACTCCCTGACGGTGCGATTTCCTAAAGGGAATGAAGCCAACAGGGTCAGCAGATGTAAATGGGAATCACCTGTTCAAATAGCCAAGCACCCACCGGGCCGCCTTTGATACAGCAGTGCATGACTGTGTGTGTGTATGTTTGTGTGTGTTTGTGTGTGTTGGCAGAGGCAGTAGCAACAAGTCTGCCGGCTTTGTGGCTTCAACAGTGGCGGCTCTTTTTGAACACCGGCCCAGTTCTGTGCCTTCGGCAAGCTGCAACAGGAACAGCAACTCATCTCTCCTGTCAACACAGCTTGTGTTTGCCAGGAATCTATTTAGCAGCACTGTTTGGATGTGTGTGTGTCTGTGTATGCTGAATAGAGAGAGTGATGCATTTTTTTCTTTATTCTAGGAAGGAGAGAAGCTAATGACACACAACACACACCCCTCACTTTACACAGCTATGACCTGACATGTACATAGACACAAATGTCATGGGGTGGGGATCCCTTTGAAGACATTCAGGAAAGTACAGGTGGCTTGGACTAATAACAGAGCAATTAGTATGTAAAGATTCAGGTCTGCCGGGAAGGAGGAGGTGATGGCTGCTGCTATGACTTAAGGAATGTGGGACGTGGGATGTTTACATTAAAGGTCTCAAACTCAAATGAACAGTTAGCATGGTCAGGGAAAGTTAATGGTAACACTCAAAGCTTCTTAGACAGCACATTTAGCTCTTCAACTACTCCAGAGGAGCTGTTAAGTGGCCACAACAAGAATTGCATTTGTGGGTTGCTGCTGGAAATGAGATTGGAATATGATGTGAGTTTATCTCGGTAAATAAAAGTTAAAAGCAAGACTAAGAGTCAGAGGGAAATACTGCAGTAGGACTCAAAACCTCTGGCAAATAACCTCCAGGGAACAGGATGTGGCTTTCGCTGTGGATTGACCGTTAACCTCTGTGCAAGTGTGTACTGGTTTGTCCAGAGAAACAGCGCTCTGCCAGTAGAATTTGGACACGGTCAGGAAGCGAACAAGTGGTTCTATACCCTGACACACACAAGCCCAAAGGTGAACAGAAGTGTGCAGCTTGGCTGGTTGGGCTGTGGTTGGAGAGGAAATGACTGTTTTCCTTCTCCTGCGACAGCTTTATGGTTAAATTGGTCTGGATTATTAGATTTAAGTGTGTGCACAAGCCTGTGTGCTCCAATAAAGCACCTGTTACAACAACCTTGAACTTGGGGACCTAATTGTTTGCAACACAAGAAGATAGACGGCACAGAGGGCCACATCACTCAGTCAGACGACAGTAATGTGCAGATGTTGGTAAAGTTTCACAGTTTGGTGTAAAACACCCCTGAAAAAGCAGAACAGTAAATCTGAATGCACGTTTTCAACCTTGTACAGTTAAAAACAGTCAGTGGTGCTAATACTCCAGTTGCGTGCCATGACATCAGAGCTGCTGAAGAGGCTGCAACAAGATGTTGCAATTAGAGAATGAGTAAAACCTCAAATAATAGAAAACAATGTGGAAAGAATGGGGAGAATGTTTGATCTATTAATTTGAGACAAGCTACGGTTTCCTCATCGCTCCACACATACCTTGTATTAGCGCTATTTTGATTGGATTTTCCAGCGTTTCCACTCTTCTCAAGTTTCTCAAGGCGCTAATTCAAAGTGATCGTAAAAAAACAGATGAATGGGAACAATCTCGTAACCAAATGGTTGCAGTGCATGCCACATGACCACAACATCATGGTTGGATTGGAGCTGGGGATCTTTGTTGCAAATCAAACCCCTTCTCTCTATCCAATGTTTCCAAAATTATTCTGCACAATTAACTGTCAAATAAAGTTAGAAAAACTATCGATAAAAAACAAAAGGTGGATGGAAATACACGTATTTACCATCAGAAGTTTGTCCTTGATCTTGATTTTCCCAAATATTCAGGAGCTCTTAATAAATACGAAGTCACATGGATCTCACCAATGTAAATGCTTGTTGGAGTATTGCTTTATACAATCTGATTGGGTTATTCATTCAATTCATACTTTTCAGCATCTTCCACCCCCGCACATGTTTTGTCTGCTGTATCAAGTGGAGGTTAAAGTTGTCCTGGAGATGAGTCTGTTGAGACAATCTCAAACACAGCCTTATTAAGAGCCCGGTATTGTCGGGACAGTTCTTGGCAGCGCTTCTATGAGTCAATGAGGAGGAAAAAATAGTTCTGATGAATGACGTGGCACAAGAAAAGAACAGTCGCAGTCCCTAGCTTCACATTTAGACATTTAACAGAGCCTGACCAAACCAGGTAGGCCACAGTGATATGACTGAGCTCATATTTCACAGGTGATTGTCTCATTTCAGAAAAAGTCCCACAACACTCACCATGTTACATAAAGCTCGCAGGTTTCAGAGACGCTGAAGTTAAAGCTGGCTGACCGCATTTTCTACATATAGTACATACTCTATAGCTGAGTGGTTAGTGACAGTTTGCTGTGATTCAAATCAAAGTAACCATGGTTTCCCACATAGTTAAGCTAAGTCGTATACCTGTGCCGGTACAAAAATGTTACTTGTGGACAATTCTCCAGCACTGGTACGTCTGAAAGGTATCACTCACCACGGAACTTAAGGCAGCACGATTCAATGCATTTCCGAGTAGATTAATACCATAAAAACATTGCCTCTTCATGCCAGTGTTGTCTACTACACCAGAAGCCTTGCAAAAGCTAAGTGTATTTGTCTTTGTTATTTCACAGCTGTTGGAAAATCCCAGCTACACAAAAGAAAACCAAAGGAGCTTAAAGCAGAGAACTATGGGAAGACAATGTCAAAGCATGAGAAGAAGAGCTACTGTAAGCACAGAGACATGACAGATCAAACAGATGGAAAAAGTGATGCACACGGAGAGATACAGGTGGTTCAAAATAACGACAAAAAAAAACAAAAAAACAACTCTAAAATGTACAACATTTTGAATATGTGAAAACTATCCTAGGTTGCCCTCATATATTTGTATGTTTTGAACATCATAAATGTACCATAAAAACTATGGATTAGTGATAATAAAATAGTTCAACTTAATTGATCATAAACATGACCATATGAAGCTTTTTTTCCAGATGCATAAAACTGAAACTACACCTCAGTTACTCTTCAGTCAAACGAAATGTAAAAAAGTGCCCAAATAAGAAACAGCTTGGTTTAAAGCCTTTCATTTATAGATTTCATTGTGGTTTGGTTTCAATGTGGCTTGAAGTACCACCCAATTAAACTTAACTCACCTTTAAAATAAAATATTTCTCAGTGTTAATTGAAGCAGATTGTTCAGTTTATAGCTCCTGAGGGACCGAGTGAAAAGTGTAAAAATGTGGGAGTGTAATAAGAAGGGCGGGGAGGGGGTGTTGGGGGACTAAATCTTTCACATCTGCTTAAACACAAGCACAGTGCAGCCAAAACATCTTGTCACAAAATCTCAGATTTCAAAGTTTTGACCAACTTTTTGACCATTCTCTACAATAATCTCATGATGCAACTAAAATGAAATGTCTTTCGACAGGTGTGTGTCCGTCTGTCAATGCTCACAGGTCGCATGAATTTCCGCGTGGGGATGTGGTTGTGTTTGATGTTTGTCGAGAGGACGACTCAAAATGAGATGGACTAGATGCCGGATGGTAGACTAAAAAACAGCAGCACCCTCAAACAGCCAACAATCACAATTAAGGTTGTCTGGAGGTCATTAGCGCTGTGTACATGTCGGACCTTTGAGTTTACAAGTTGCAGTGTCTGACCACATAAGTGCTCCACTGAAGAGGAACCGTTTCAGAAGGAATGTTTGAAAAGCAGAGAGGTTTTCCGCTGTAGGTGGTAAATGATGAGCTGCGCAGTAGGGGGACTATAGTTTCTTAGGGAGGAAACTCTGAGCAGCTATGGTTATATTAGGCACTTTTGTGTGAAAAGAATCTCAAACAATCACCGATATGTCTTTACTTTTTCTGACACATACGGCAATGAGGCCACAACAGTGGCCACAACAGTGGCCTCATTGAGGTCACGGTGGTTTCTCTTTCCCTATGAGGTTATCCGCTGTGTGAAAACCTCGTTTCCACACTCACATGACGGCAAAAGGTGAAAAAAAAAATGCCAACACTAGACAAGACTGTGACCCCAAAGACTTATATGAGCAGCGTGGCCTCTAGCTACTGAGACATGACATGTTGGGAGATCACATGGCTGTTGCTGCTGGCATTTGACTAAAAAACAAATTAGTCTTTCTTTTGACCCATTTTAAAATGTCAAAGTCCTTCTTAATGTTGAATAAATACTCAATTACCCAACATCCATCACATGACAACATGCTATCAAAGGAGCCCGGTGTGTTAATCATTGCAGGCTACGTAGGTGACTCATTTTCGAAACACAACACTCATGGTAATCAGTGACATCCGGACACTATGTTAGTCACTTGGTCCATGTTCAGAATCCATGTTTACAAGTATGTAAATGTTTATGAATACATGTATGCATGCTACTTTGGGCTTCTGCACAGATGTTTGGGCTTAAAAAAGATCTATATAGCTTTTATTTCTGTCCCACAGCGCTTTCTGACTGACTGAGTTACAATAAACCTTTCTGGTAAAATGACATGTCTATAAACCAGAAGACTTGGGCGTTACACTGAGGTTAACAATAGGAAATGCTTCCCAATGTTACTCCAGCTGGAAGGAGTTCATTTGAAAAGTTGTAATATGAAACACCAAGCTTTTTTTTTTGGTAATTCCTTACATATTCGATTTCTGGCAGATGAGATGTTCAATGTTTTTCTGATACCGCCTTCACTACAATATTTTGATATGTCTGAGTAAAGAACTCCTGGCTCTATTTCTAGTCCTAATTGAAAAAGCCCGTAAAAATCATATGAACAGGAACGCTCTAGTAGCCAAATGGTTACAGGACACAACCGCAGCTTCATGGTTCACTTCCAGCTGGAGATCTTTGCTGCATGTCAAACTCATCTTCTCTCTCCCTCATGTTTCCTGTTACTATTAATGGCCAAATGATGGCAAAAGCACAACAGAATAATCTTTAGAAATAAAAACAGGTGGATAGAAATGTATCTATTGGCTATCAGAGGCCCTAGCTGTGTTGCTATTAAAGGAGAAGGACTCTCTTCTTCAAATTGTCTCCATCAGTCATTTATCTCTCTGGCCTGTGGAGAGGCAGGGAAAGCTCCTGTAAACAAACAAGTTAGATAGAACACCGACACTCCACCTTCGAACCCTGTGTTTACCACCGGCTGTATATCCTTCACTGGCTCTGTTTGAAAATATCCCCACATATACAAACAACTGTGGCTGTGTGTGCACGAACCGTGAGTGTGTGCCGTGCATGAGGGGCAAAAATCAGAAACTAGTCACATCGAGGGGGAGAAAAGGGGAATATCAACAATTGTGGAAATCATGTTTGAGCACATTTGTAAACAGCATGTAACTGGGCAATCAACCACACTGCTGCATATGTGGGGTCAGGCTTTCAAGTGGAGTGACAGAGCTGAGTCGTAATCACGTCTACCTGCGGTAATGATGGATTGCGGAAGTCGGAAGTGATGTGATGCTGTAGTACTGTAATTGTAGATGAGGCGGTGGGTTTCACTGATCTAAAACACCACACACATCCTGACAAAGAAGAGCACACTCTAGCTTAAAGATCTGAACGCTTTTCATATCTACGTTGATTTTTTTCCTTGAACTTTATGACACTGTGTCTGTGTGTGAGCGAGTGGGAGGATATGTGTGTGTGTGTGTGTTTTATGAGAGTGTACAAAACACTAAATAACAGATTGGGAAATTGCCTCGCTAATTTGTATTCTGTTCGGGTATCCAAGACTGCGCTGTAGGCATTGGAAAAGCCACAATGGTGCGCAACAGTCAAGCACGCCGACCACCACCTAGATGAGTCACTTGCGGCTGATCTACAACTGCGAACCACCCACTAACCTTTAAAAGAGGACGAGCGAGGAAAACGCTTGCTTTCATAACCACAGAAGGAGCGTGAAAAGTTTTTGCATCCCGTCCAGCTGTGAGTGCGCAGGTTACACAAGGAAATCCCCCGCTCCACCAACAGATGTAAAATGTCCCAGAGGACAGCTGTCCATAGTTATACTAGATCTGGGATGGACTAAATGGGATGGACTGCTACTCAGCGAGAGCATCCTGAATCTAATCAGTGATTTACGTACTGCTTGCCTGATAAATGATGAAAAATTAGGGCTAAAAAAAAAAGCAAAAACATTTATGAGTTAAGTGTTTTTGGAAATATGCCCCTTAGTTCACAGAAGGCACATGCACATACACACATAAACACCTCTTCATGTTTATGTTCCCGCTGCATTAGTTTAATGTGGGTGTGAGTCAGATACAATGAAGCTCTTTTAACAAGGTCTTCAGTTCCTTTCATGTTGCTGAGACGTACAATTCACTAGTAAACAGATGTTGCTGCTCTGGGAACACAAGGCAGTTGACTGCATGGTAAAATCTACACAGATAAATGAATGGCATCCTTATGTAATGATCATGAGTTTGACGAGTATAGAAGTTAGTTCATCAAATTGACTCAATATTTACATACAGCAGGTCGCGTTTTTTATAGGATGTGTTCCTTTAATGTGGGTTATGTTGACAATAAGACTGAGCATAACTTTAATGCCAAACGTTAATGACTTTAGTTAGACATTTAATTGGAATAAATTGTCCAGGAAATATTTACACAGGCTGATATAAAGTACTTATATGGTAGTAAATCAAACTGCTGCAGATGTATAAAAACAGACTAAAGACTAACCAGAGGTCAAACGCAGGTCTTTGCACATCTGTCAGTTCTCTTCTTCCATGTTATCATCAAGGCTCGGACAAAAAGACACTGATGATTTTTTTCTTTTTGTTCCCTGATTTTTAACCCATGGGAAACATTCTTCCTTCCTCAGCAGATCAAAGAGGGCTGAGTCAGATGCCAGGGGCCAGATCAATTATCCAGGCAGCCATTTCCACTGTCCTCTCCCTCTGACCCACCAGAAGAAATCTGGGCCCTATCAAGGGCTGAAGGGGCCATCAGCCAGCCAAGCAAACTATTTTCCTCTATTTTACTTTACCGTTACATTCCACCGCTCATTTTCTTTTCCCCCAGCTATTATCCCCTTACCCTATTTTACTTTATGCTCTCCATCTATGCTTCCTCAATTCTCTCATCCTTTAATCCAATTTCTGACCACTACTCGTTTTCTGCCTGTCAGTCTATGCCCTTTTCATCCCCGACGATAAATGTATTGTCCTTTCCTTTTTATTTTCATCCCTATTTTCTTGCTCATAGTGCTTTTTTTGACAAATGTCCCTTGGTCCTTAAAAGTCACACAGCTGTGGTGAAAAATAAAGCCAGTTTCCACAATTAGACAGAAAAACCGTGCATCAGAAATAAGGAAAAACCCTAAAGGATCGTACTGCTGCTTATGCAAGATTTAGCCCATTTTCTTCAACTTACGCACAGAATCTTTCATTTAACTAATTCAATTGGCATCTTTTTAAAGGGCACTGAGCTAAGGTCTACAAAGTCAAACAATGAATTCCTGGGTGACTGAGAAACATATCTGAAAATTTAATTCAAATGCTTTTAATGTCAAAACCATATCCCGATATAATATTGTCAAAATGCAATGAAATTAAAAAAAGAAATAAATGCAATGGTCAATGATGTCATCTGATAAAGATTTATAGTAAATGGGCAAAACCATATAAAAACAGCAGTATCCCCTTTTAAAATACTTCTACATTTATTGCAATGACTTTGAAGGAGCTGAACGGGCTCAGAAAAAAAAACAGACTGTTCAGGAATAACTGAATGAAAGTGCTTATGGGAGCTTTTTTGAGCAACAAAGGTTTTAAAAATCAAAGCTTTCTATAATACCTTAATGGATAAGAGAGCCTGTTCTGTCATTCAGTCTGGATTCACAGCTTATTGCTATGGCAAACATTAGCTCATTGAACACGCTCATGTTTAGATGTTGAACAGATTTACCACGAGTGTCATAATTCAGGAGGAAATGGCATGAAGAAATTTGGACTAAAAATAAAACTTACGTAATAATCGTTGGTTTTTCTCAACTGTTTAAACCATCTCAAATATTTCACACTGTATAAGCAGAGCTTCATGATGTCTCATTAATCCTCTGACTAGCGTTTCCACAGAAAGGAATGTGCAGAATGTGATCAATGCTTAGAATGTTATGTTCAGCTATAAAAAAAACACATAACTCTGATCATCAGACACATTTAGAAACCCAGAGAAGTAAAACTTCTAGATTCAAGTGGTTCTAAAGCTAAGTTTTATTGTCCGTCAGACACTTCTCTCATTTTAGACTCTTTTATGCTTAAACAGATGTTCCCGCTGTGAGCCTTCATTATGTTACATGTTAGGGTGTGTGTCTGTTTTAAATACGTTATAAAATGTCCTAATTTCTTTAAGAATGGTTTAAATGGATCCTCACCAATGTTTCCTTGAAGACCATCTGTCGGAGCCACTTGAAATCCAGTGGTTTGAAGGCAGAAAAAACAAAAAGCGAGTCTTTTTCATATCGCTCATCCTTGTCGATGGCTCCCTCTGGATAGGTGATCCTCATGGTGGTTTTGGTCCCTACATCTTTGCCGTAACCACTTACAGGTGCTTGATTCAACCTGTCAATGTAAAAAATGGTCTTGGTGAGTAGAGTTAATGTTTTAAAGTACCCTTAAGGTCCATGACGTGGAAATTAAAGTATCCAAGATGTTGAGTTTTAGTTGTAACCACAGTGTCTTGTAGCCTCACCTGACTACAACATCGTAGTCATCTATACGGGAGCCTAGGGATTTGTTGGTCAGGATGCCCCCGTTGCCCACGATGACACATCTTTTACAGCTGAGACTGGAGGGCAGCAGGGTCGCAGTTAGTAATATTACAAACCAATGGACAGAAGGAAACTGTTATGGTGTGGGTGAGAAGTGGCTGTTACCTGTCCAGCTGCTCGCCAAGTCCATATGTTTTCGTGGCAGTTAAAATGCTGTCAATGATTCTCTCTGCAAGAAAATAGAGAAACCACCATAAAGAGGACAATTAAAGATACAATAAAGTTGTCACCTACACTGCAGTGCAGAACACTATATTAAAAAAAAACACTTTAGTGTGGGTTGTTTCATTTCCCATCGCAGTTTGTGTGCAGTGACACTGGTGGATAATTGCTTTCTTGGTAACGAAAGGAGTCTGGTTTTATATAAGTCAAAGTCAAATCTTTTATGTATAAAATTCTGTATCAAATAAAGGTGTGATCAGAACATCATTAAGGTTTGTCATATTTAGTGCTCACACATTATGAAGCAGCACAGCAGTTTAACATCACAAATCAGATTTTCTCTAATCGCGAAAATGACATATTTGTGCTTTCAAGTCAGGACTGAGGTGAGCTGCTCCTTTTGAAGATGTATAGACTGCCGAAAGCTCCGACATACCACTGCTGATATCGCAATCTAGGTGGTCTTAAGACAGTTGGAGGAGAGAACACCTCTCTCCATTTATTCAGTCACAGATAAGGAGTGACCAATCAACCCTAAAGGAATAGAGGTGATAGGAGAAAACGGAGAGGAGTGAATCTGGGAGAAACAGACATACAGGATTCAAGATGGTATGTGTGTATGTAGAAACTCTCCCATAAAAGCACTCAGAGAGGAATGCTGTTTTCAAACAAGCACATTCTCTTTGTTAAGTGGGCGATGCTGAGCTCGTCTCCCAGCATGGCCAGCACCTCTCTGATTGTAGGTTGATGTTTAGCCATAGCGTGCATTCCTGCCATGTTCTACGGGGCATTCTGCTGTAGTCATGCTCCCAGTATTAGATATTACTTATATTTCTCTCATCTCTTGACCATTTTTAGGCCTCTCATACTTGAAATTAACCTTTCATAACAGATTCCATTTCGGCTGCTGCTATCCAAATTACTAGGGCTGTAATGCCCCAGTCGACTGGTTGATTTATTGGCCAATATGTTCTGGTTCCACCGAACTTCTGATTGGTCGATTTTTTGGCGTGTCAATTTCATATAATTTCAATACGAATGTGCCACAGACCAGCGTGTGTCAAGGGCCGGTGGTTAGGAAACAAACTCTTGCGCTGATTGGACCAGCCCAGTGTCAATCGGGTTGATGATCTACAGGTTTTATGGGCCCGTCAGACCAATATGGAAATTAATAAAAGTGTCGGGACTGCTGGGACTACGGACGGCTGACAGCCCTAGACTGGGAGGCTGTTCTGGACTTTTCCACAACACACAGATTGTCAGTCCCCCCCTCAACACGGCATATCACCTAAAAAACGGTAAGATAACTTGTCTGCGTTGGGTTGCTCCGTCCGTTTTTAGCACACATGATGCAAAAGCGCCGTCAAAAAAATCGAGTGTGTAATTAATACCCCACGTGCCTAATTAGTCGATTTTTAGTCGAAATTTCAGGTCTTCAGTCGACCAAGAACTTCTTTGGTTGATTACAGCCATACAAATTACATCTGTAGTGATGGAGAAGTACCATAGAAGGACTACAAAGACGACAATAATATATGATAACATCACTGCCTTTCCTTCATTTACATCCCACACGAAAAAACAGTCACTTTGCAATACATGCTTAGATAAATGAGTGGCATGTCCATTGCCCTCTCCTCTTAACGTAACATAATCAATTTATAGCACATAGTCTGGAAAGGGGGGCCAAGAGAAACAGAAAAAGTGAGAGTGAAGGGAAGAGTGTGAAGAGGAGAGTTTATACTGGGGCCTCAGAGCAGTTTGTAAGACATATTACAGCCCTGGCTAACGATCCTAATGATTAACCTGCTGAGGAGAGGCAAGCAGAGCAACAGCCCATTGTTTGGATGTGGTGTCGATGTCTGGCGTCAAGCATCACCCCGAACAGCATAAACACAAGCCTGAGGACCACACCTGGATCCAAGCGGGTGAAAAGTGAAAAATCACAATGGGCAGGACTCTCTTCCAGAGGACGACATGGAAGCTAATTGTTATAAGTACCCGGGGTAAACATTTCAGCAAAGTATGTCGCGTGGTAGAGCCAGAGACAAATGGCTGTAGGTGCAGACATTATCCCGACATGGAACTCTTGAAATGACAAAAATCTTTACTGGCAACTTAGAGGAATGGCGGAAGCGTCGCATAAGACATAAACACAGACGCATTGTTGGGAAGAGTGTAGGCTAGACAATACAAAGAATCGTGTGATGAGAGTGTGGTATTTGTTAAGAATACACTAAGGTAGACATTTTACTCAACATCATGCTCAACTCAGCAGCGATAATGATATTTGAATTTGACACTGACATTTAGTCTAATCTTTGGCACCAGTTCACTGTCTCTTTGAAGCTGAATCAGGCGTCTTACCATGTGTAAAGTTGCATAACAGTCTGTGTGCCTTCATTTGTTAAGCATGCTGAGAATGAAAACAATACCCGACAGTATCACTGTGGTGGTATCACTCTGTTTATGAAATGTTTAAACTGGCAAGTGAGGACACAACTGCAGGTTTTAAAATGCTTTGTCTTCACTGGCAGGGATCCATGAGTCTGTGATGAGTCTGCGATGATCATAATAGGTCAATAATGGTTACAAAGCAATGTGAAAAGCTAAACTACTTAAAGAAGTACTATTTCACCAGCTATAGTTTCTGATATGTATTAACATTTGAGCACCTGTTCTTGTCTCATTTTACAAAGATGGAAAAACAGGAAATCTCCTTTTAAATGTACATGACTGGGTTTGTTAAAGTACATGAAACATGGGTGTTCTTTTAAAAATATCTTTTTCACCATTTTATTCTTACATGTATTTTAACTGCACCAGAGCTGCTTCATTATCATCTAAACTGTATATAAAAAGTTATACAAATTAAGTTTGATTAAGTGACTCAACTACTCTTCTCTAGAGCTCTTAAATCTTCACTGCTTGGCATTCTGGGTAGCATGGGCATCATTAGGTCCATTTGTGTGTGTGTGTGTGTGTGTGTGTGTGTGGGAAATGTGGGGGGGTGGCAGTTTGATGTTTCAAATTAGTGCAGACATGCACTAAAACCAGCAAGAAAACAAGTCAAAATAAACAATAATAGGCCTACAACTACTATTATGAAAATTAATTTACATCATTTTTATTTTTCATTTTGCTTTGTGTCCACACTGCACAGCTTAGGTGAACCATACCGCAGACTTAAAGGGATCTGAATGCACCTTGAGTGTTCAAATGTGCCAAAAATTCTCAATTATCGATCTAAGTTCGCTTCAACGGCTGAAAGGGACCAAGCGTGAAAACACCCTTAATCAACTTTTAGCAGCAAATGCCATGGGAGAGCCTCTTTCAGTTACCGTTAAAAGAGGCTGTCCACTCTAACTTATGTTACAGTTAAGTGTCTTTAGCCAACATAAAGAGGCAGGTGAGATTGTGAGAGCTGTGCAGTTCTGAGAAGGGATTATTTGAACAATATCAGCTTTTGCAATACACATAAACTTCTAGAAACTTGGGTACACCAAACTGGCTGATAATTCAATACTACGCACAGCTTCCTGGAGCCACATACGACCGTCTCTCCTGCTATCAGAGCACCTGAATAAAGACTCTGCTTTAAACTTGGTTCTTCAGCAAATTGTGTCTTTTTTTTAATCCTAGTTTCCTATGTGTGGCTGACGAGGCACTTATTCTTCACACCCTGGCACTGCAAAATTCACTGCACTTTATCAGCAGTTCAGTGAAGCAACATAAGTTGCAGTATGTGGCAAGATACTGTACATTAAAGTCAGCTTAAATGAAATAGAAGACAGATGATGAAGATGATGAAGATTTAAGCTCTATTTAGCAAAATGTCTCAAAGAGGACTGAAGGAGATTTGGTTAAAAAAAATCTAAGCAACACTGTGTAAAGAGCTTCATTAAACTAACAGCAGAAAGATATTAAAAGTGACAGAGAACAGTTGAACAGGGGTTTGATCCTTGTTCTGTGATGTGACATTTACACAATAAAATGTTGGTTGGATGTGTAACGCCTCAGAAGCTTCATTAAAAACCTCTCAGAAAAATATTTTAGGGTTTTAAATGTGTGGTTTTGCACCTGTTTGACATCTTTTCAGGCTTAACTGTCAACCTCATTATGAAATACAAGCACTTGACACTGATTGGCTCCTTCACTGTCACTCAAATGAATGTAACTTCTCCGGCTTAATATCACAGACAGACCATCTTTTTACAGCTAATCACCTTTGAAGGGGAGTGAATGGAGTCAGAGTGGGGGGCAGTGAGATACATTTGGCATCACAAACAACTGTTTTTGAAATTGAGCCATTTTCTAGCGACATTTCTAAAAGAGGAATTTCTGTGAAAAGGAGACGTTCAGAATTTCTAGAACTTTTTACATGTTCCTGAATGTGGGTGGACGGTCAATCTTCAACAAAAAAAACGCTTTTTGATTCTGTCACATTTAAGATATTAGTAAATACTATAATGAGCAATACATGTTGATCAGTCAGTGTCAGACGGCCACCCTAACCGAATCATCTCAGCTTTACTGTTCTCAGGTTATGGTTGATATGTGCCAAAAGACATCTCCTAATAGACAAAAAAGAAGGATTAAAAATAAAACTTGCCCACCGCCACCACTCCTTGTTCCCAATTTGGAATCCTTTGTGGCGTTCTATTCAATATCCACACGTATCATCTCTCCACATGGGTACCACTAAAAGGGAAACCCCATTGCCGTCGCAGCCCGTGGAGAAAACAGAAACCAGGTGTAACACTCAGCTCTTTTCATACAGACACAGGCTGTGTATGTGCGGGTGTGTGTATGCGTGTGCAAATGTTAGTATGACAGCGGAAAACTTGCTGTAGCACAAAGGTAACATTCAGTCTGCCCTCTGCTTCTAAGTACTGGAAAATATGCAACGGAGCATGTCACTGAAGGTTAATGTTATCTCTTTGCTTCCCATGGTATTATGAGCTGGTTTGATAGCTGAAGTGCTAAAATGGGTTTAAGTCTGAGAACATGCTGCACTGTGTGGTGACATAACTGTTACAACTGAGAGTTAGAAGACTGACTGCACCACAGTCTGAGCCTGACAAGTGGCAGGGACAAAAATATATATAAACTATAATATAACAGGTTCGTTTCATGGCAGTGGCTGATGCAGATTTTGAGGAATTCTCCAGTTTTGCAGAATAAGCATTCTCGTGGGCCTCAGGCCAATATTAATGTTTAAGATCTGTTTTGATGATCATAAGAGCATAACGAGCTGCAATGTGTGTGTAAATAAAGCCCAGTAGTTAAACAATGATCAAGTGGAGATGATGCAAAGTAGAGATTTGGTAATTGCGTGCATGCAACAAGCTGATGTCTGGGAGCTGCTTTTCACATCTTTAATGTTAAATTGTCCGTGAATAAACCAGTTGCCGAAGTTTTTAAGAAACCGCCTGTGCTTGCGTTACTACGTGATAATATCATAACTTTGGCAAAAAGCAAAGGGGACTAAATGTGATGGATTAGCCCTCACCTTGTCTTTACTCAGGGCAGGATACAGTAACAAGCCTGAGGGTTAATGCATTGTGCCAAAAGCACCAGCCTTGCCACAATGACAAATGATGAAAAGTATACAGTGGCAGAACTTTGGCATTCTCCACAGCTGAACCACGGGAGCGAAACCTACATGATTAAAAGAGCTGAACAAATCAAGTATTTGGACAAAATAAGCTGCTTGGTTTCATATGTCTGAATCACTGCCCACGTCCCTGACAATTTTCAGCAATTTAAAATGGAAAACAAAAGAGCAATTCAATCTGAACGTCGGGCTTCAGATCAACTTGTCTCATAACACATGTTGACAGTTTGTTGATTGGCCTAGATTGGATAAGCAGATACAGTACGAGAAGCCAACTGAAGGTTGGCAGCTTTTACTTTTCATTTCATCACCTCTTCTGACTGAAGTGTGATACTGGTAACAAGGAACAAAACCCTGAAAAACCAGAGCAATATTGAAAACATGCAAAGCTGAGCTTGAAATCAACAAAATCAGATTTCAGGTTTATTACTTGGAGACAGCAGACACCACAGACACAGCTACTGCTCCACGCTCCAACACAGCATCTAAACCCGTACAGACAGTGGCACTGATAATACAGTGTTGGCTTCACAAAGGACACTATAGGTTTAACATATGAAGTTCAGTTTACTGAAACCAAAGAGTACTCCCAACCAGAGAAACAGCTGTATAATGTCTTCTTTTGAGGTGGAGGGAGCTTTTGAGAGTCTGGTGATGTCATCAGGATTTTCTTGACTTACGTTCAATACAATTTTTTTTTTTTTTACTACAGACATAAGGTGTGGAGCTGGAGAGATGTGGGTATTTAAGAGGGAACGTGTCTGATGAAAGATGTAATGAAGCTGCATTAGAGGAGTAGTAGTTGAGCCTGAGAGTTTTCATATCTTGGCTTCTGCTTCTTTGATTTTGAATGTTCTTTTTTTTATCTCCGTCTTGTGAATCCTCCAGCTTAGGGAAGGGCAATATCCCCTGCTCAAATACTCCTCTAAAACAAGCATGCCCACGCAGACAGCATCAAAAATCAGACAAGATTGAAGTGGTCTTCAGTGTATATAATTATCGGAGAGTAACTAATATAATGAATAATTCTTACCTTGTGTTTTAAAACCAAAAGGAGGCAAGTAATTGCTGACTTTTGCGAGACGTTTGAAGTTCTGATCAAGAAACATTGGTGCTGATTTTAAGAACCTGTGAACGAAAGAAAGGAAGGTTTTCATCAGTCAACTGGCAGAAAGGCATCGTGTTGTAATTATTACTATTCATAGTAAACCTTTCCTGTCATGAAAAATTATTTATTGTGTTGTGCATTCCCCCACCACACCTTCTCTCCTGTCCACAGAGAAAACCCTGTGGCTTCCCATAAACTCTGCTCCACCTGTGACCATGGTGTTATTGTCCTCAGCCAAGTTTAAGATACAAACAAATCCACTTGTTCCACCGTCAGTAGTCTAACAGCATTCCTGCCTCCTTTGCTGTTAACGCTTCCCAAAACAAGCACACGCATTACTAACACGCTAAAACCAAGCAGGCAACATTAACTGACAGGCAGGGAGAGACACAGGAGGCAGCTGCAGCGCATAACCCATCAACATAACCTCTCCACCCAAGCCTAAATCACAGCTGACACACAGTTTTGATAAATCTGCCGAGACAACACACTCATGCCAGAATGCTTTTCCTCAAATGATTTGGGTCAAGAATCCTCCTACAAACTGAATTAAAGTGGAAGAAGTTGTTCTCTAATCTCTAATATCCTGTTCATTCTAAAATATAAAATCTTGACAGAAAACATAGATTCAGCTACTGGAGTGAGGAGCCAGTCAGCCTGCAACGTAAAAAAATAAGAGTCTGACATTCAAAAATATGCTTGTGACAAATGTTTTAATGCCCCATGAACTGCTACTTCCAGCATTGCCTCCTCCTTATCCTGTGTCTCTATCAGTGTGTGTGTGTGTGTGTTCCTCTTTGATTAATTACTGCACTAAAATCAAAAGAAGCCATTTCCTCTCAGTCACGCCTGCGACCTGAGTGCTGGGCTACGTGCCACCTCTGTGAGTGTGGCTTCAGGATGGATGTGTGTTTTTATGACCTGCTGTCTTGATGGGGGCGTGGGGCGGCAGAAGAGTAGAATAGAGAACATGCTTGGAGCACCCTGGATATTCTCAGACAATTTTTATGTTACAACTAAATGATCATTAATGACAAAAGGGACAACGCCAGGCGCCTTGGAGAAATCTATAGAGCTGGTGTGTATTATTTTGTTTATGACAGAAGACAGTTACAGAGATTGTTGCACTGTCTCATTAACTGGAAACAGACCACAGAAGAATAACTACTGCATCGTGCTGAGGCGCTGATGGCTGGCTGCTCCACACACATTCGCATAAATGGTCTCTCAGAATACATAAACTATAGCTCCAACAGCAGACAGACTGCACTAACTAGAAAAGGTATCTGGAATCAAGAAACGACACACAAGTCTCATCACTCCTTTGTTTCTCCGCAAGAATCTGGGATGGCTTGTTCCCATAACACTGGTGTGGGTTCACAAGAAACATGTGGAGCTGTGAGGCACAATGACCAAACATGGCTGACATTGTTGAGAGGCCTTCCGGCTAGCTTCTACCCCTTTCAAGCACCCTAATCTGCCTTTGATACCCTCATTATCCTTCAGCTTTAAAGCACGAGAGCAGAGCCAGAAGAAGAGAAGCGGTTATGTATGTCTCTCTCGCCTCTTCACTTCACCTGACAGGGGCACACACATTCACAGACTCCTGTCCTGCCAAAACAAATGGAGATTCATTAAACCTGAGACTTTGGAGGCCATAAGGGGCTATAAATAACACAGGATCACTGAGAGTCACTGAACTCTGACCAACAGTCAGTCACTGACATCCTGACAAAGCAGAGAGACAGGGGGCTGCTTGTTGTTAAATAAAAAGTGAGGGCTCCCAAAACAGCCAACAGGCAGAGACGCATTGTGCTCGTTTCCTCTGCCGGGTCCATCTCTCACTGGCAATATTTTCATAACCGTGCCACTTCAAGTTCACTGCCGACACTTGATTTAGGGCTCCAATACAAACAGTTTTGGGTAAAGCAGAGGGGAGGGGAGGTGCGGAAAATGAATTGGATTCAGCAAGGGCAAGGGGCTTCAGAGAAGACAAACATGGAGGAAGCAGGAGATGATTAGAGGGGGAGCCACAGGACCTCACCGTGAGAGGTTAAGTAGGTTTTATCTAACAGCTGAACTGTAGGCCGCTCCTATTTGGACAAAATGCTAACAAGAACATTCAAATTGATTTGTTTTCGTTTGGTAAACACACAAAACAGGCTGAGATAAAGAAAAGCATGATGTTAATTGATTGACTCCCTTTCGCACAATAAATCACAAACACACGTATTGCCCGACTGTGTACATTCATACAAACATACACATACGCCCAAACTTACACAAAGCACAGCAGCATTAATTGTGCTCATTGACCTATGTGTGACTGGGTTGAAGGTGGTAGTAATCACAGGGCTCCCAGTGGGGGTTCTGTGTTGTACAGAACTTTGATCCGACACGTGCGGCTGATTAGAGGAAGTCATTTCGAGGGGAGGACATTGTTAACACGTAGCCTCTCAGATAGGGAGAGGGCAGCTCTGCAATTTACAGTCAACAGTGTAATTTATGTTTGTTAAGTCAATTAATATACACTGTACGTCACACATATGAAAATATGTGTGACGTACATGTAAAATAAACACATAAAATTCCAAAATAAAGTAAAACATTGTAATTTATTGTAAAACTGTTCACTGTGCATCCTCAGGCGATTGGGTTTAATACTAGAAAATGAACTTGGTGAATCTGTTGCACAACTAGGCCAAGAACTGCATTGATGTGCCACTGGCTATTGTTCAGCAATGTGGAAAATTGCCCCTCTATTAGCTTAGCTCCAAGAATGCTAATAGAACAATGTCCTATAGAGCGAGCGGAGATGGACAGCAAGTAGGGGCGCAGAGGAAAATCAAAAGTGCCAGTGACATCAGAGAGGCCCGTGGAGAGCTGTGTGGACTGTGTGTGCTGGGTACCACGATGCTCATGATGAGTCAGGACAGGAAGTTGGTTGGTGTCACTCATAGAGGAGCCCTCTAAGGCCCTAGGATGTGATAGGGGAAAGCTGGAGGACCTTGTGCTCGCGTGACAAAGGTTCTTTTGTGTAACAGGGAGATCACAAGGACACAGTCGGGTTTTTGTGGTAGGGGACAAGACGATAGAAACATGATTGAAACTGGGGAAGATTGTATAGGAATGTGGCGGGTTCTCTGTTCTGACTCAAAACCCCTTAAGGCCAAGTTCAAGGAGTGACATCATGCGTCTTGGAATGCTTGTGTAAAAAGTTATAACTTCTTGTCATTACATCAAAATAAAATGATGTGTTTGTGAAGTTCTTACAGATTATAAATGGGCCTGCCTCTAAGTTTAGATCAAGTACACTTGAGGACATTCAGTGCATTTCCAGCTTGTTTATGTGATACTGCATGAAAGAGAAAAAGCAACGCTCCTCACTTTGGATAGATGGTGGTCATCTTGGCTGCTGCATATCCTGGCTTGCACGCTCCTTCGCTGAGGTTGCCATACTTGTATGCCAACTCCAGTGGCCTATACATTAACAGAACAGAGTGAGAGATTAATCAGACACATCCTCGTTACTGATTATCAACTATAAAAGGCACATTTCAAAGCCTGAAAAGCTGAGCTTGTCAAACAATCTGCTTGAGAGGTTGGGAAAACGGTTTGCTTAGGAAGTTGGAAAGCTCAGCAACAGCTGAGAATATCACCTGTGTGTGGCGAGACAAAGCAGAGAGGCCTTGTGCAAATAATCACACTGGCAGAGCTAAAACTAGAGCCTCCCGATTACTAGCACCATCATTAATAACCTGATGAATGCCATGAATCTAGTTCAAATAAACAGGGAGATGGGAGAGAGGCCCGTGTTTTAACACTATGTGAGGCCCAAAATCAGAGTTGGCAGGAGAGGAGGCTTGGCTGGGGCCTGCTTGTGCACAATTTTGAAGCTCCTCTGTGTTGATGTAATAAATTTCAATCCTGCAAGAAAGTTGTTCGCTTGCAGCTTAACTGTAAAGTTTCAAGCTGGTAATTGATTCAGTGAGAAATCTATCAATCTATCAGACTACCAGAGGGAATAAATAACAAGTCACAAAACTCATTACAAGCTTTAAGATGAATTGCAGTAAAGTTTGCATGGGCTCTAATGGTGTAATTAATGACACTGTAAATATAATGCAAGGAGCTGTATTAGATAAACGTATACCATGTGAAAACCACCTTAAAGTGTGTGCTGACACGGTGCTTACAGCAGCTATGCAGGGTGTGGACAGACGAGCCCTGTGAGGGCCGGGTTGGTAAGGGCAGAATATGATTACTGCCTTGCCTGCGTGGTCATATTGTTATGGGGGTGGGGCAGAAAAGAGCCCTATCATCGCAATTTAGAGAAAGAGTGTCAAACCAATCAGAGGATTATACACAAATCAACAGACACGCTGACACAATGACAGCTGCATGGTGACTGAATGTAGCATGTTCTCACCCTGACAAACCACAGCCGCTCGGGAACAAACGGGAAAACGCTTACCGCATCTCAGTTCACGCTAATTTCTAAATTTATTACTCAGACCACTGATCAAACCTGAGCATTCATCACCAGGTTTTGGTTAGGACTCCAACAAGATGCTGTGCGTTTATTTAAAAAAAGAAAAACAAGTGAGATGAATTGGCTGAGGGTTTACATTTTCATGTTTCTCATTGATCAACTGGGATATGTATGATTGAGTATTTAGTGAAACAAGCTGTAAAACATAACTAAACTAATTGCAGACCCGGTCGAACTGAAAATTCAGATGGTCTAAATATAACGAGGGAGAAGTATCTTCACGCAGGATACGATGGAGAGTTGTTACATTAAATAAGTGAAAGACTCACAGTTTTGTGTCCAGCTGCAGCAGAAAGCCCTGCTTATCATACACTGGAACAGAAAAGAGACAGAATTCAACCATTAGAATAAATAAATAAATAACAAAACAAAAAAAAACACAATGACATCTTTGATAATGAGTGCTGGTCATCCAGTTTATGAAAGTTCAACTATCAGCTCATCTGCTGTAGTTCAATGACTCGGTGCATCTTTCACAGGAGGAAACAAAATGGCAAATGTAAAAGTAAATGCATTAGAGTTTGTGACAAACATGACAAGCAAGGTTAGGGAGAAGCCAGCCAAAACAATCTGCTGAGTTTAAAATAAAGTTAGAAACGAAGTTAAGAGATCACCTATGGACAACCAAATGGGTGGCCAATAGGTGCCTGGTGAAGCGTTGACATAGAAGACAGAAGCAGAGAGAAATAGGAGATCTTTACATTAAATGAGAACTTTATTTGTAATTATGCCATTTAAGCTTCTACTTCAGTCTTAATAATCCATACAGAGTCTTTAAAACACTTAACATTTTATATTGATTTCATTATGTAAACTGCTGTAGCTGCATTAGTGTGACTAGGTTTAACATGAGCATTAGTTGAGAGTTGGGAAAGCACAGTATTACTCCCGTGGTTGCAGATCTCGTCTTCACAGAGAAGCTGGAGGAGAAAGATAAAGAAAAAGAAGAGAATGCAAATGCAATGACGGCTGGTTAGGGAGGGATCCAAGCGCTGCCCTGGAGGGTGGGCACTTTGCTATAGCAGCCAAGATGAGTTTGTGAGTGTGTGTGATGTTTCTGTTAAGAAGCACAAAGCAGCCAGAGGACCAAATCGAGGGAAACTGCAAGGGGGTAAATTAAAAAGACGCTAGCGCCCTACCAGTAACACAAGTGTTGGTTTATGAAACTGTATAGCATTGAGCACCAAAACTCACGCACACTGCTTCATTTGTCAACCATTTGTTACTGAGCTGATCCAACAGAGGGCAGTGTTGCATCACACTGCAGCTTCATGAGTGGGAGGATGACAGAAGTGATGTTCAACTCGGTGGTTGACAAATAAAGCATTTTATTACAGCAACTACTTGAAGTTACTTTGATATCTGAAATGCATTGTTTTGCCTGTTGGCAAAAAAATATGACTGCATCTTTTTTCTTTTTTGTACGTTTCTTTTTTCTTAGAAAGTAGGAGCAACAAAGACGGAAGGCTTAGGTTGGTGGGGCTGCAGATGTACCTGAGCCTACTATTCGTCCCACGTTGATGTCTGGTTCCACCTCTGAAACACAAAAGGGTCAGTTAGCACCACTTGAGGTCTGTCTGGTTTGGCAGCATTGGGCTTGAAAAGCCAACTGCACGTCAGACATTGCAGAGTTGGAATTAGAGGAGGTGGAGGAATAGGAGGTGTAGGAGGAGGAGGCGAGGTTAGTAGCTTTAATCCCAGAAGGCTGCATTTTAATTCTACGTCTCAAACTTTATTCAAAGATGAAAAACCCAATGAAGTGGAAAATTAACTGCAGAAATCCCCCATTGTGCTCTAGCAGGTATTATGGTGGTATATTGAATTGCCCATTAAGACTGAGGAATGAGTAAACAAGCACAAAACACTTTTGATAATAAAACAAACATAAAAATAACGATAGGGAGGCAAGAGTGGTAAAAACGTGAAGCTTTTTAGAGTATCGCTGAGTTAGCAGAAATTAAAATCCATAAGGAAAAAACCATAATAGCCCAGCTAAAAAAAAAAAAAAAATAACCAGTTTCACACCCAGTGTACTGTACACGGGCAGAGTCTTAGTGCCTCTACCTGCAATTCTTTTCACTTCAGTCTCTTTAGTCAGGACTACAGTTGTCTCTGCTGCATCACTCTCTGTAAACAAAAGGGGGGTTAAGACACTTTGAAGTAAGATCATCATCACTGTTGAACTGTGGAAGCAACTATTAACCAAACAACTTAAACACAACCAAAGAACTCAGCAGCAGCTTCAAGCAAAACACAGACAGTGGCTGCGCACAACAACAAACGCACACAAACGACTGCTACACACAGAGACGAAAACAAACTGATATCTAGTATGTGCTTCAAGCTGTATTTTTTTACGTCCAGATTTTATCAACTGTTAATCTTGATTTTTTTTAAGCTTTATAATTTGTTTTTACTCAACACACATAGGAAGTGGTGACTTTTAATTAAGAAGAAGGTTAGCTTCACACCAAAGCCCACACAGGTTATAGAGGGAAAAAAATCTAATTACTGCGGTGTCATTTCAATCAAATGCTGAAAAATCAATCAAAATCCAAAAGGACAGAAAGTTTTCCATTTGACAAAAAGAAAAAAAAAAAAATCTGTACCAAGTACAACACAGCCGCTCCACGTGAGCACCTCTGACGGACCATATTTCCCAGAAACACTTAGCAAACAAGTAGATTTATCTCATAATGACAACATTTATATAAGCTACTTCAATATTTTCTGTTAGAGAAGTAGATCACAGATACAAATCAACAGGGTTAAATGTTGCTCTTGTTAGCTCCTGCAAACAGATGAAAATAGTAGCAGCTTGAGTAAGAGCACACTCTCTTTTTCCACCCTGTAGGTGTTCATCAAGTGTGGCTTAACACCCTGCTGCTCTTGTTAGAAGCACCAGAACAGACTGAATCATAATGATTTTATGCTTCTGTGTTTTTTTTTGTGAGGCTCACACAAGTAATTATTTACCATATTCCAACAAGATTGTTAACAAAAAAACTTCCTGAGCTTAAAGTTTTCAATAATGATCATGGAAATCATATCTTTCAAACAGCAGCCTCAGTGGATAGTTTACTCATTAAAGTACATCCAATACTAGACACATGTTTCTATATTCTACTTGTCTACACATTTACTCGTGACATGGATCACACGCATGCACATATATACACATACACATGCTTGATGTCAACAGCTTTAAGTCTCTTTACTATAGTACAGTTGTATAGTAGTAGCTGTAATTTTATTTTCTATCACTGACTCACTGTTAATCAAAATCACTCCTCATTGCTTCAGGAAGAGTCACTGAAACTTTCTAAGCTCACAATTTCAAAGCAGCAGCAGCAACAACAACAACAACAACAACAACAACAACTCTGTATTAAATGAATATACTGATAAAGATTTTTACAGAGAAAAGTGGAGACCAGAGAAAATGTTCTATACGGCTGCATAAATGTGTTTTTACACACAATGGGTTACCAGCATTTACTTCATCATAGTTGACCAGGCTTTCCTTGAGGTTTCAGAGTTTAATGAGAATTTTTTTAAAAATGGTCGGAGTCATCTGAGCGTCAGTATGTGCAATTCTTAATCATGGTCATGGAGAGCTCCACTAACAATGCAAATAAATGCAAACAATGCAAATAAACTGGACAGGAGTGAAACATCCACTCCATCTGATTAAGGAATGACAATGGTCACATGAACCTGCTCTGAAACAGATACACATTTCAGAGAGGCTTCTCAGTCATCCAGGTCATGGCTGCCCAACAACAGTTGAATCAAAGGCAGCTGGACTTTGCTGAGCCTGGATCAAAATTCAGCACTGATCTGATCTTCATCATAAATACTGGACTAAAGAAGAATAAGAGCAGGACAGGGAACATACACTGTGGGTGTGGTAAACATCTGGTGGCTCTAGATAGCTCGAGCAGCTGATTAAACCCAGATCCTGTCGCAGCCCACTGATAGCACCACACACTTATAAACACTGCAGACAAACATCTGCTTGTCAGGGCTTGCTGAAAACACTATTTAAAGGCTATGAATAAGGTTCATCATTCAACAACAAATACACTGATCTGTCATCTGGATTTTATATCTCCATGCATCCGAAGCATGTATTATGATATTAACGTCAAAATAAATAAAGTACAGAACGGTATTACCAAGCGACGAATGCATAGTAGTAAAGGACTACTGTTAGTGATGTATATGAGGAGCAGCGTATAAGTGTGTATATGCTCCATTTGTTCCAGAAACATCGACTTTGTGTCTAGGAGTACAAGTGAAGAACGAGGAAGAGAGATTATCCAGATCTGATCCTCTCTGAGAGACAGAAGAGCTTATCTGACCAGAGAGAAGAGCAGGACAGACAGACCACATGCTCATCTTTCCCCTTTGACCCGCCATAATCCAAACATCTGGCACCACAAGTACTGTAGAAAGCCAATATTTCTCACTGCAATCAAAGCACCTCGTTTTTTTTTTTTTTTTTTTTTTGTGCCGTTGGAGCGTATGCTGGGGGTGAAAATAAGCTCAACTCTTTTGGTTCCCTTCACATCAAAGGGTTTCATGCAGTTTTTAAAACAAACTGACTGCGTATCATCTCAATCCAACACAGGTGACAGTACAGAGTTGAAAGCATCTTAATTCACTGTTTGAGAGTTACCAATGCTAATGGCGTCTTTGGAGAAAAGGGAAAGTGGGGGAAAGTTAAAAGTAGACTCTTGTTACCGTACAATGCTGTGATATGTACCACAGCCAAGGTCATTTGTCAATTAGGTGACAGAAGACAGAAATTTAGCCCTGGATATTCAGTTGGCATTATTTCTGCTACATCAGTGAGCTGCCTTCTTACTACTAATAATAAAACCGGGTGATTTACTCTGCCTTTATCATAGCTATGAGGTTAGAATAAGTGATTGAACACTATAAATTCTTCTATTCATTTAAGTAACTGTTTTCAGGTAGAGATCCTCATTCAAATGCAGCAGAATATTTTTCCACAGAGCAAATCATTTCTTGCACCACTGGCACCTTGCGTGGAGGACAGTGGAAACCTGAGACCCTTTATCTCCTCACAGTGTGAACAATCATTAAGAACAGTGATTAGTTGAAATGAAAGACATGAGAGCACAGTTTGAGATTCAGGACATCCTGTCGTCATGGAGCCAGTAAAAATGAAAACCTGTCAGCATCTGGTCTCACAGCAACCTGACTGTGTGACAGGAAATTAAACCACACACAATGAAGTTAGGTTCTTAGTCTTACTGAAAAAGTTACCTGTTAAAGTCAGATAGTTAGAACTGCAGGAAAGTTACAGACGCTGTGTTTTAGAGTAAATCTTTGTGTGGTAGCAATAGAAACTGGTCCTTGCCTACTCTCACTTCATTGCAAACTCTCTTGCCCACTTTCAGACATAGTAAAAACCAAATCTGTAACAAGTGAAACAAGGACATTGGCAGCACAGAGACAGACATGACTGAGCTGCACAGCGCCCCTCCCTCTCCTTTAACATCGTTACCACGGTGACAGGGACCTCTGAGACTCTGAAACCTTCTAATGATTCCCAATAAGAGGTTTTAAGGTTGGTACGCCTTTACAAATCTCACAATTTCTGTACTTCATACAGAGCTGCAGAAATGCTCTCACGTCCAAACAAATTCTGTTTGTGATTGTGTGTGTTCAGCGTCACTACAGGAGTCTTGAACCCCCGAGCGCTGTAGCAGCAAGGACATGCATATCAGGGAACATGAAACAAAAAGGTCACAGCGGGATCAGACCAGTGTTGTGTTACCATGAGTTCATCTTTCTGTGAGCTTCAATACACCACAAAGAGAATCATAATCAAGTCAAATTCTTATTAGTTGACACAGATGCTTAGCTTCATGTTCTTCCTGCATGGTAACAGAGAGCACAATGACCAAGAGGTAGAGTAAAGGCTGCAGGACCAGCAGACCTTACTTCCGAGACTAATTAGGCCAAGAGCTGCCCCGCTGCCACTTCAGCAGCAGCTTGTCATGCTCCACTAAATTATTTATCAGGGTCTATTTTAGGAATTATACTTGGTTAAGTTTTCTGCTTCTTGAGAGCAATCTATATCAATCACTTACCTTGCTCTGCAGGAACCATTTGTTTGTGATTTGACTGATTTAACATTAAGTTTATCTTCTAAGTTAAATAAGATTAATTGCAGGATAGCGTAAACTAAATAGCAGAATACTGGATGGATACTTTTCTAAGAAACTTGTTACATCATGAAGTTTGTAAATTTGTGGTACGTTTTTCCTCTGTGTGCTGAACATTTAAGGAGTGAAGTAACAAGAGTAAGAGCAGATTCAACTGGTGAAAGAGTGGTGTAAATTGATGGCCCAACATCAGAGCGTCAATGCTGGTATCAAAAAGTGCTGCAGTCTCACTGATTCATTCAGAACAGTGTTTATTTAATTTTCAGTTTCTACAAACTCTGCACAACTAATCGAAATATTACCCGGTGTTGGTGAAGTCGACTAGTGTGAACTAGTCTTTAATGTTTGCATCACAGGGGCAGAGTGCATTACTCTTTTTTTTTTATTCCAGCTCCATTACTACATTACTGGTAGCGTGACGACACTATGTTGTGTGAAAATGTGTCCGCAGAGAAAAAAAACCCCACTTTACTCAACTTCACACTTTTACTCTTTAGAAAGTGTTGTCCTCCTCAAAACAGTGACATTTGAGTTCCTTGAATCAAACGCTATTAGGGCAGAGAACATTTTCCCTTTGTGGTAGGCATTAATAAGAAAGTTTCACATGTTTGTTAAGAAATCTTCTAGCCCCCTCTGCTGGATTTAAAGGGCCTATTTCATTGCACCTACACATTTTCACATACACCCACCCCACCCCCCGCCGAACAAGTTCGTTCTGCAACCACATGTTACTTGAACTGCTGAAATATTGCGCCACATGACAACATGTACAATCATCAAGAGCTTTTGTTACCATGTCTCTAGACTAGAGACTCACAAATTCATTAAAATCAACATTACTGGGAACAAAGTCACGACCTACATGCAAACAAACCACTTGTATTTTCAGGTGGAAAACGAATGAGAGACATGCATTGTCAGTATGTTAAAGAGGATATTTTCTACTATCTACAAAAGCAGATGAGAAAGTAAGATGTGCAAGTCAGAAACAGCTTTTATCTCTCTGGAAAACATGTACAAGAAATTCTGATTTGACTGCTTCCTGTGGTAAAGTGAAAGAAGCACTAATGGCATATGGGACAGAAGCCTTGCAACAACAGTCCACTATCCAGTTAAGAAGACACACAAAAACACACACACACAGATAACTGGCATTTAGCACTGCAGACAACAAAACTGAAACAGACTGGCTTGATAGAAATATGTACATTTTAAAGGATCTATGACAGGTGGATGATCAGATGATGAATTAACGTTACAGTCAAACTGGAGATGTTACTTACGAGGCTTCTGGCCCCACACGTGTAGATGTAGCCTCCCAGAGGAGAAGTAAATAAAGCCCAGGACCAGTGTGGGGCACAGGAAGAACAGCAGCTTGTGTGTGGGCTTCATGGTCTTCAGTCATTCATGTGCCACCATCCAGGTCATCACCTGAAATGACAAGGAAAACAGGATGCTGCAGTTGCACCTTTCCAAGGAAAACTCCATCCTTGACCAATACAAATCGATGACAAACAAAACCATTGTGTGTAATTATATACTGTGAAACAAGGGTGTGGGAGAGGAGTGCTGTAAGAGAGGAGGTGGAGTTAAAGCTGAATAAGGGGAACTTACACAAGAAGTAAAAAAGGAAAAGCAAGGAATCATTTTATGTTTAACAGAGGCTGTTGGACTGAGAAGAGATGACCGTTACTCACATTCAGACATCTACAAAGACGGATGTTCTTGCTTACATACAGGAAGCCACACCCTCACTTCCACAGTCCATATCACATAATATGTACATGTGCTTTCTCTCAATGTTAGGCAGTTTATTTTCCTTATCCTAGAATAATATACATCTTTTATTACAAACAGACCCTGTTGACACACACAACAGGGTCTGTTTTCTTCAATGTGACATTTCTTAAACCGCAAATTCCATCTGGTGGTATTTTTGTCTCCTCTTGAGGCAACAAATGAGGAAATGTAGAGCTGTTACACAGGGAGCTGTCTGAGCTCAAAAAGCACTCTTATACCCCTGCACGTCCATGAACACTAAAGTACATGGGGAAAAATGTTTCCCTTAGAAACAAAACAACTTGTTGATACTCTGTGACATGTCTGACATTAAACATAAAGATAAAGCGATTAAACTTAATATTGTTAATGTCATGAATGTTAACTGGTTGAATTGATCATTATATGGAGAACAAACAGTTGTGCAACAAAAAACAGTATTTACTGTGTAAACACATGTAATTTGGAAGTACTGTGTGTATGAAGCAATGAACTATTGATTGTATTTTTAAATGTAAATAATAGTCTGGTTATTTTTGTGCCAGAAGGCGATGAAACAAGGTATTTTTGTTTAGTTTAGTTTAAAGCACCACAACGCTGGTGAGATCAACGTGTATGTTATTGAACAGTCACCTCCTGTCTCACTGTTACCTTCTTCTGGTGCTGTGAGGAGACAGCAGTATGTTTTCTGATCGTGTCCAGAGGGGAAGGTGTTTGTTTTCATCATCTTTTCACTATAGTGTCACGGACCAGCGGCGCGTCCAGCCGCTGTTAGCCAAAACAAACATAACGGAACCCAACTCAACGCGACGTCTCCCCCTCCTCCTCTTCCTCCCCTCCTCTATGTATGCTTTTACATACAATGGCTACTTAAACATTACCTGACGGCCCCATCTCTGCCCCCAAAACGCCTCCTTGTTTATATTTAAGCTTTAAAAATGCATAAGCACGAAAAGAGCTAAAGGCTCGCAGTCGTTTTCAAACGGGCGCAGCGAAGCGGCGCAGCGCAAAAAACATCAAGCAGCGAACCGTTAACGTTAGCATAGGTTAGCCAGCTATGCTAACAACGCTACGTTGGCATAGTGGAGACTTAGCCACGGTTCCCCTCTCAGCAGGCCCTTAATAACACAACACCGCGTGTGAAATAATGTGGCCAGACGTAGGTTTAGTGTGAGCTGTGTACACATGTAAAGGTAAATACAGGTATGTGACGGCTGCGAAGTCTGGCGAGAGAACAATACTGAGGTAACCAGGCTGATGTTAGACAAACCACCGGTCCCACCGTCTGAAATGAACCCCCACCAAAAAAAAAAAAAAAAAACACATGCAAACATACCGTTCTTATTTTTTAATTCACTGAGAAAAGCGTCCACAATACCTTTTCCTTTCTCCTGGGTCCTCGGGTTCAGAAACAACACCAGTCTTTGGTGTAAATTATGGATTTGGTCGATAAATCGACCGCGTTCTCCCAACTCCCCAAGCCATCTTGGTGAAATCCGTGAGAAGTAACCCAGGCTCCGGACTGCGCGTTCTTCACCAGCTCCGGATCACAACAACAAAACAGACCGCTACCTCTCCGTCCATCAACACACCATCGTTAACACCATCATCATCACCACCACCATCAGCAGCTGTTTAGTTGGTCCAGAGCAACACAGTGTGCCACCGACAGTCACATGAAAGATATCCCCTGGATTATGATGCCCTCTCCTGTTCCAGCGGAACTAAAATGAATGCGCCTCTCATCTGGCTCCTCACGTGGTGGCCTCCTGTACTAATCAGCTGTTACCATACCCTTTTCTACTGAGTTTTCCCTGTGTATTTATAGTCAACACACACGTCAACCACAATCATCACACCACACCCCATCAATCTATAGCCTTGCTCAGCAACAGTAGTATAGATGCAGTAATATACGGAGCATGTTGGACTGCCTGACACACTGTAGTGGTATGTGCTTGGGCAGCACTTTTTTGTGATGGACTGTACAGATAAGAGGAATGTTTTTATCCCACATTCATAGCTGAATTCGCCCAAATCCTCGCACGTAATGCTGTAAAAGTTTCATCATTGGCTGAAGCTCACTGTGAATGTCTTTGTTTGAAGAAATGGCCAAAAGTAAACACTGAATTCCTGTTTAAATGCCAGTAACACATGAGCAAAGTTTGTCCAAATCAATATCAAGGAGACTGATAATGTTGACTGTATTGAGTGCTTCCTGAAATTACTCTACAATGACGTTCATATATCCACAAACCATAAGCACATATGAAAGCAGTAGTTAAGATGGTCAACAGGAGTTCAAAAAGGGAGAAATCAAAAGGTCACTCAAGTTAAAGTGTGACTAAGCTTAAATTAAGGATCAAATGTTCAAAGTAGGAAAGGTTCGGACATTCCTTCATTTCACTTTCACTATAAATTATCATCAGAAGTGTGATTTTTGTGGGGGTGAAATAATGCATTGAGAATAACTGATAACGGCAAGATAATATAAGCTACAGTAGCCACTTCCATCAACCAGTATTCATCCATGAACACGTCACGTACACAGATGTAAATCTCTCTCTCTGTCTCTCTCTGTCTCTCTATGTGAATAATCCTTTTTTATATTTTTCTGTCTGCTACTTTCCTGATAAACATGACTTATAAGATAAATGTGTGTTTAAAAGAAAGTTTATTTACCCAGTTGTGATTAGGATTTTTTTTTTTTTTTGATTTAGAGTTCAGGAGTTTAGGAGCTATCTATGTGTGCGTGTTTTTCACTTATTAAGATTGTTTTTGGACTCAAACCACATTCTGCCGTCACTACTCAGTACGAATTCATTATCATTAATTTTAGAGACAGTAATGCCACATTCTGGTTCAGTTGACAGTTGACTGTTCAGTTAATTTATGCACAATCACTGCACATTAAATATGAGTTGACAAGTCAAGTTCCTGTGCTCACATGTAAAGTCAAGTTAAGGATAGCTAATTGAAAAGAATTTAAATGCGGAGCAAGATTCACACCCTGATGTTTCCATGAAGGTGAACAGACATTTTACTTTGTTTGTCAGGACTCTTAAGAACAGAAATGCTTATTTACATGGATGAATAACTAAAACTCAGTACAAGGAGGATGATTGATAAACAAAGAACCTGCTGACCTTGTATATAATCCACAGTCCCAGTTGAGCCTTTTATTCTATCAAGTGGCTGCCAGCAGCAGATTGTTATATGGCAGCAGATCCATAGTCCTGTCCTTGACACCTGCTCGGGTTACTTGGTTAATTCAGTTTTCTTGTTTCTTGTCTTGTCTTTTTTGTGCCCTGAGATTCACAAGGCTTCATAAGCAGTTGTTAGGCTGAGAGCCAAGGTAAGAGCGGGTGTGTGTACGGGGGGTTAATACTCTGTTTTTACCCTGTGAAGAGTATGGCGGAGAAGCATACCGATCTATTAATATTGAATCAAGCAGGAAATACAATCTGCTCACCCGTTGTTCTCCATCTGGGGTCAGGAGATTAGCAGCAGCCCGAATAAAACACACACACTCACACACAAACACTTAGCTTGTTGAAGTGTGAAGTGGGAGCCCTGGTGAGTTGGCAGCACCTCGTGGCCTTTGGCACAACATTCATCTACATCACACTTACAAGAGGGAATGATCAATGGCCGGAGAAAACAATGCAAGAAGCTGAAGTGGCCCATGCTCTAACTACACTCTGTTTATTTGTCTGCCAGTGAGTGCACATGTTCCTGAAGAAGATGGTATGGTTTGTTTTGTTTGTCAGATTATAAAGTGTTTTCTTCCCTGTGCACTATAAGTGTAGCTGCCAAGATGAAAGAACATCCAAACAAATTAATTAAACCCTTCAGGCCTTTGGATGTGACTCACTTATTTTTAGAGTGAGATTTTGCTGCTACTACTCCATCTTGACTAAATCACTGTATTCTTGAATGACAGGTCTGTTACGATAACAAACACACACTACAGCAAACAACTTTAGCTGTATCAGTGACACTAGAAGCAATAGCAGGTACATGGCTGGATTTAACATTGTATCTTCTTTGAGCAGAAGTCAGTTTCCCTCTGTGCACAAGTTACCGTTTAAGGCCTCTCCACAGACTTAAATATATCACAGATCTGTGGGTGATGAAAACAGTTGAAAGTGCTTTGAAGAAAATGTAATGCCTCTCATGAGGTTGTATTAACTGGAAAAAGAATAAATCTAGTGCTACCACTACTATGAACAAGTGTGGTTTTTTTTTTTTTTGTTTTTTTTTTTTTGCTTGATAAATTAATTTATCTGTGTGAAAGTGCAAACTTCACCATGGCAAAATAAACAATTTATATTTGTATCTTGTGAAACATAGATGAATCTGCTCAATGTCTGCCTTTGTTCTCATGGGTAAGCAACAGGACACAAAAAATGTAAAAAGAAAGTGACTGCAAACACTTTCACTTCCCATTCATATGTGTAATTGATACTGAATAACAAATCAGCAGCAACACAACCCTATAGACAGAAACTGGTTTAACAGACTGGTATCACTGTGGTGTAATATGTAGCCACCAGAGCTAGGCTAGGTTACAAGGTGGGTAAGTTACCTCCACAGTCACAATCCTGGTCCCTGGTTTTTATATGCATTAAACAAGCCTTTTCTCACTTTCTGAGTTGCTCCTATGTAATTTTTTTTCAATGTTTGGAAAGAGCCAGGCTAACTGTTTACCACTGATTAAGGTTTTTATGCTAAGCTAACAAGCTCTAGACTTCATAGCATCATATTCAGCCTCATATTCAGTTTACAACCTTAAGATTGGTTTGTGCTCCAAACAAATAAGGGAAGCATATTGAAATTATATTATCATAATATTATTATAATGGCCTCACTCTACTAGCAAAAATACCTGATAGGTCAAATAGGTCAAATCTCTGTCATTCCTGATTGCAACATAATTTCAATCACACTGACTGCAGCAGCAATACACAAAGTGTTTTGCTGTGGTTTGTCTGCATTAGTCATTTGCATAAACTAAAATGCACCTGAAAATGGCAGATGGAGACATGAACTTATCAAATGATGTGCAAAGCAGTGGTCACTTTTCCAGTTAAGTATTTTACTGCTTTAAATTACTGGCAGTGATCTCATTCATTCTTTCCTCCCTCTGTTTATCTCTCTCACAGTTTATCTGTTCCCTCCCATTGAAACATTTAAATTTTATTTTGTCCTCATGTATGACATAATTAAACACATGAAACATGTTTATTCAAGTCTTCAGTTAAAGTAAACATGAGAAAGCAAATGTCCTGGTTATTATATAATATATTTTGACATAGCCTTACTGGGTTTTTAGTTTGGACAATAGAAAAGTTAAACTCTTTAAAAAAATATTTAATCGTTTTGGGAAATTGGCTTTGTGCTTTTATTCCCAAAAACTGGATGAGAAGATTGTTGCCACTTTCACATTTGTCAAATAAATATGTATAGGTCAGGTTAAATATGAAGCTACTCAAAATTTCATTTTATGCTTTCAGCGCCACACTTTCCTCATTTGCTTTCTAAAATACTTCCAAAAAGGTTAAGATTTTGGTAATAAAGTGGTAATATAAGGTGTTAAGATTTCTTATAAATGAGTAACAACAATAATCTGGACATTGTTCTACGACTATGACTGGACAAAAAAATAAATAAAATATAGGCATGGCTTTCTTATAGACTGCTTACAGTGACACATTCTAACTTCCTATGGAGAATCAAGCAGCTTATTTTAAGCTCCACTAGGCCAAAGTCATAGACTCATTCTTTTCCCACAAATAATTCCGGTTTTGTTTTTAGCCTCTATCTATGCCAGTGCTGACACTGTATCTCTGGAGATGTGTGAAAGAACATTCCCACATAAACACAGAAACAAATATCACATCTCAGGTCTTTTTTCTTTTTTTTTTAGTCTGGAGTAAGGTGCAGAAATGGTCTAATCCTTTCTCATGTTGATACCTGACAATGCAAGACTTTTTATTTAACTCATGTTAAAGTCTGGAACCACAGAGCAAGGAATACGCACAATATTACAAAGATTACTGTTTCATCACCCAAGAAATAAGGTTATACATGTCTCCTACCTTACAATGGAAGATACCATACAGTGAAGAGGATCAAATAGTCACTGAGACTAGTGTCTGCAAAAAGAGAGAGCAACACCAAACAAACCACTGTCCTCTCGGTTCTCCCTTCAAACACTAGTTAACCAATAACAGACGAGATTTGACTAATGGAAAAATGCTACTGTAGAAGATCCTGATAAAACATGTGGCACAGTATAACTGTCCCATCTGCAAACATATGTTAACCAGTGACAAGATGGGTAAAGAAATCTATTTGAAAACAAGACAAGTTATACTGGCGCGTCACGTGAATATACCTCAGATGGTTATGTATGTGTGTGTGTGTGTGTGTGTGCGCGTGTGTGTGTGTAAAAGAAGAAATTTGACATAACCTTTGTACCAGAAGGTAGTATGCACACTACAAGCTTGTTTAAATCAGCTTATACTGTGAGAGATATTTTGTGGGATTTAGATCTTTTGTATAATTACTTGCATACTTGTCTGAGCAGCAGGAGAAAACCATATTTTGAATGTAATTCTGGACCATCTCATTGTGACCCTGTGTTGTGTGAAACCACATCTAGTGTGTCAAAAGCTTCTTTTTTCTTCAGATGGTTCCTCTTTTTCTCCTTTTAATCAATCAGTATGTTTGTTGCAGCATATATTACATCCATTATTTCTTATCACTTAATACCTGTGACATGCAGAACCAATGAATGATGACTCCTTGCAATATATTAGGTTCCCAAAACCACAACGACCTTATGAACCAAGCAGCCTTGGTCTTTGACTCTTGAGAGGAGTAGACAAAGACCACATGCTTGCACACCTAAGGTCGCTTTGATGATTACAGACTTGATCCGTCATGTGACATTGTGGGGCCAAAGTAAAGCCCTAAGGAAACCTATAGGCTTAGACTGCTGGTTAATGACAGAGCAATGAGAGAAGTATCATTTGTGAAGTGAAGTAGTGCTGTGTCTATCTATATATCAGTCATGGTTTCATACCTCTACACCCAGACTCTCTGTCGCCATCACTTTGCAAATACAGGCACATATCCTAATTTTTTTTACACTCTATTGTGTGCATGTTTGTGTGCTTGCACATACTTGGCGACTGTCAACATACTTGGTGGTTGTAAGTAGGAAGAAGGTGAACAGCATCCGGCAAATGTTTGTGGCAAATTGCAGATGAAAGATAAGTAGTTCACCTCAGATTAGGTCAACACAAATCATTAGTTTCATTTCTCACTTCAGTAAGAAATTGGGTGATATTTGCATATCTTAATGTTTAAATACTGGCCTGTGCAGTGCTGATACAACCGATTTATCATAATTGATTTTGGTCTTTTGGTGACACAGAAAGAGGATTTATTAATCTGCTCCTGTGAAAGTCTAGTGAACTCAGTTTTTTAAGAAACTTTTCAATTATGCAAGATTACACTGATAATTAGTAATTAAATAATTCAATTTAATGTCTCTGACAAGGTAATAATTAATGTGAGTTCAGACAAGCACAGACACCAGATCCAAACCCTGAAAGATGAAATGAGATCTATGATGAGCTTCGACTGGAGATTCCCACGCCAAACAATGAGGTGCCAAACAGAAAACAGTGTTTGCAGTTCCATGGTACTGACGTCTTCAATGAAAGACATTTCTTTGAATGTGAAAGATAGATATGGGGGATTACAACCAGTTTCAAGTCATAGTGAAGCACAACTTTAGTTACTCACCAATGAAGGATGTTTCCTGTTTTTGCAAAGCAAAAGTCCCCATGACAGTGTAACACATACCAGAAATGGAATCAGTGAAAGCTTTATTTCTATTTTTGTGTAGTGGCACATATAAATCTTTACTCAGCAGATACCGCTACAGCTAATGCACCGGAATACCAATCAGTTAAAGTGCGACAATGGTGCCCCCCCCCTTCCTTTTTTTTTCTCACATGGATCACAAAAGTGTAAAGGGGTACAGGGAAATAATGTATTAAAGCAATAAGCACCAGAGTGAACAACCAACGTTGAGTAAAATATTTCAAACAGCAGGCCAAGGAACACACTGGTCCTCAACATGTTTATTCAACAGTGTTATCAGATCAGCAAGCAAGCCAAACAGTTCTCCCTAACTGAAGGCTAACAGAAAAAAATAAAGCTTTGCATTCTCATTTATACCTATAAAGACTTTTCGAAGTATCCACCGTCACATGTTTTCGTGTGATAAGGTATCAAGATCAAATTTAGAAAACAAGTTACTCATTCAGTGTTAGATCCTTAGTGCTGATATTGATTTCTGTTTATGCATTTGAAACCATGTGAGATGTGTAAGCAGCAAGCAGCAAGATTTTGTGGTGTATTAAGGGGGTGGAGAAGTCATGTCTTTGAACTTGTGCTGCACTGGAGTACAGAATTATCAAAAACAGCATGTTTGTCATCGTTCCAGCTTTTGATAAACTGCAGGCGCTTCTGGTAAAGGTCCTTTCTGTACTTCGACTCGAAGCCTTCTGAGTGTTGAGTAATATGATTGATGTTGCATCATTAAAGCAGGATTATTATTTTAAAAAGTTTAATATTTTTGCCAAAAGTTGAGCTTGTACACAAATGATGACTCAAGCTGATACTGCACTCTAGCAACAAACTTACAAATAATTAAGATTAAGAAGAAAAAAAAAGGAATAAGAAAAAGCAAAAGAACAAGTGGTTTGAGGAGGTTGCAGACAAATACACTCAACCCACAGCGAAGCCTGAAAAAGCCACAGCTGCTGGGTTGTCAACCAGGGCCGAGGGATGGTGAGAGGGTTCAGTAGACAGAGGCATGCTGGGAGATAGAGGGTGGGTGTGAAAACAATATGTCATCATTTTGCCAGCATGTTCCTAGTTTGTTTCCATGCCCACTTAACAAACTCACATTGCATCAATGTAGCATCAACAGATACTATTTTTTTCTTTCAAACGGATGTTTTCAGGTCACTTTTTGTCTAATAATTCTTTCCATTAATTCACATGACATCATTTGCATATCATCTATACATGTGTTTCATTTCTTGTTTTGGAACTACAAATTACTTTTGGTTGTAGTTTGATTTGTGTTGTTTAAATACACACGGTCAATAAGTCAACCACTTTGTGACTTTGTTCTGTCTGATGATCCTCTTGAGTATCAGATTTGTTCAGTAGTAATTATCCACACAGCAGCTCTTTCACTTTATTTCAGCGCCCACAGTCTCATTGGAAACACCTGCTGGTGACAATAAATAGAGTAATATCACAGCAGGCCATGGATTGATGTTTTGCATCCCAAAATGAAAAAAAAAAGATCTTAAACTAAAGAATGTATGTTATCACATGGAAACCCAACTGTATTTTCACCTTATCAAGAAAAACTTTCTTTTACAATGCAATCTTTAATTTCCCTTTGGGATTAATACATTTTCTATCTAGAGTATCTATCCCAGAGAGCTGACTGTGATCAACTCTTTAAATGTGATGAAACAAAAGAAGTTAAGTGGTTGTATATTCTCCTTTAGGGGCTTTTTACAGCATTTACCAAACAAAGTAGTTTGAGTCGGTAGCTTCTGACGACAGATGTAGCCACAGACAGTGCTGGCTCTGCATCCTGTGTGGAACAGGGGGGGTGGGTGGCATGAAGTCAGCAGAGGTGCTCAGAAAAGTGCACCTGCGGCAGGTTAACTGGCAGCCTTTGTTGTTTTGCCATGTATATGTGTGAATAAGATAGCGATCGAGCCACTGCTGTCATACAACAACATGCTTTCCTGCCTCATGTATATATATATATATATACGTGTGTGTGGGGGTGTGTAGTATGGAAGTCTCTGAGGAAAAGGTAAATAAACACGGTGGAAAGTTAAAGGTGACAGAGAACGGATGGGGTTTTGATCTTCGTTCTGTGATGCTCTGTCACTCTGTATTACACAATTAAATGTTGGTTGGATGTGTATCGCCTCAGAAGCTTCATAAAAACCTCTCAGAACGATATTTTAAAGTGGGGGTTTTAAACACCTGGTTTTGCATCTTTTCAGGCTTAACTGGCAACCTCATTATGAAATGCAACCACTGATTGGCTGTCTTCAACCACTGTCACTCTAATGAATGTATCTAAGAACACAATGTAACTTCATATCACAGACAGACCGTCTTTTTACAGCTAATCACCTTTGAAGGGGAGTGAATGGAGTCAGAGTGGGGGGGCAGTGAAATACATTTGACATCACAAACAAGTGTTTTTAAAATTGACCCATTATCTAGCGACATTTCTAAAAGAGGAATTTCTATGAAAAGGAGACGTTCAGAATTTCTAGAAAGTTTCACATCTTCCTGAATGTGGGTGGACGACCGTTCTTCAACAAAGACGAGGTCAAAATGCTTTTTGATTCTCTGTCACCTTTAAGTAAAAAGTTTGCTTCTGAATTTTAACTAAACATTTTCATAACTAATCTTATTATGCCCTAAGTGTTGAAATTGATTTCGATTAATTGAGCCACAATTTGGATCTATGTGACTATTTTTTGAATAAGCTATGTCCAAAAACACTTTCTCTGTGCTATACAAAGTGTTATGTACTTGCTGCCATTTTAGTGAGTGTATGAATGTGTTCATTGCCTCACACTGATCCCTTAACACAATAAAAGCAGTAAACTGAGCATCCTCTATAGAAGGAGAAGTGGGTGAACATGGAGGAGGAGGCGATATAGGACAAATGCTGCCATCAATTTGGATCATGTTGACCATGTTCACAAAAAGAGTCTCTGTCAATGCTCACTGATGTTTGATGATTTGGGAATTTCATAACACTTCTCAGAAGAGGTTGCCACATCTTTTATTTATTTATTTATTTGTTGTTGTTGCATTAGGAAATCTGCCTGCTAGCTTAGTCATCAGCTTGGTCATCGTCGAATCACCACTTCCTACGCCATGCAGCTTTGTAATGCTGCACGTGGGGACTTTAGCTAGAAGTCCAGCAGCTATAATGTTCACCATGTTTATGACCTCGGTTGGAAGCAATTTAGTGAGAGTGAACATGCCGAGCACTGACTTGACTAGAGCGCTGGAGCCTGATCCTTTCTCATTCATGTCCATGGTGAGTTATTTCAGTCTGGATCAGAGTGGTAGACTGACTGATGCTTAAATTAATAAATTAAACTTCAATTTACCCAATGACCTTTGCTTCTTTGTTTCTGCGCAACGTACTGATCTATCTACAGTCAACAGTTTCCATCAGACATCTGAAACTCACATAGAAATCTCAGACTGAAAGAGCTGAGCAAGCTGAAGTGACACTGGCCTTCAGCGCCAGGAAACCCCTGACTCTACCGTGGCCTTGCCCGAAGCTACATTGAGGTGGTTTTTGAACTCGGTATCTTTTTTTTTTTTTTTTGCTTTTTCAGGGCAATGAGGAAATTTTTCATGACGTACAGATCATACCCAAACTTCTCAGGTAATGTTCTGCTCTACTGCTCTGATGAAAAAAAACAAAAATGCCACTGAGAAAATGTGCAGATTTCGTTTCTCAGGGAAATACCTGGGAAACTAAAATGACATTTTTTGACAATGTGCCCAGCTGTGAAAACTTAAAACCAAAGGGGGATAACCAAACTGCAGCATCACAGAGGCTTCATTCGTCATAAATGAGCTTGAGGAAGTAAGTGAAGTCGAAAATTACAGTGGTAGGATGTTGGTCACGGTTTCTTGGTACCAGCTCACCAGTGAATGCCTCCCCAAAACTGTCAGTTCACTTTTAGAGATATTGAATTTTAAGCTGACAAAGAGAACAGAAATTAAGAGGAAATCCTGGGGAATTTCCTCTGATTGCAACTGACTGGTTAAACACCCACCACACATTATTTTAATGCTCCTCCTTAAAATTTTTGAGCAATAGGAAAGCTCTTAATGCCAGTTTATGACTCAATTCTAATCTATTTGCTTGTGTGCGTGTGTTTGTGTGTTTGATATTTGGTCTAAACATTACATTTAAACATAGTCATTCCCGTTAATATTTCTCTTCAAGTATTTATAAATCGTATCTGGACTTGACCTCTAGCTGTTACAAATAGTTGTATGAAAGTGAATAAATGTTGGAAAACCTATAAGAAACTGTTCTTACTGTGTAAACTATTTGATTATATGTTGTTACATGTTAGGTCTGTATTCCATTACCAGTCAGTTGTTAACTATACACCAGTTACCAATGCATTATAGGAAAAAGTTCAAACTGGTGACAAAACATGAAATACTAGAATCACTTCCTTGTGGTCTTATGTCTTCATCAATCCAATCCAGCTAGAGATCATTTGTGCTCATATTTATGTATTGTGACCAAAAGAACTTGTCTGGGAGTTTGACTTTTATAAATATAATAAAATAAACATGTGTAGTTAGAAATCCCTGCTTCTGAGAAACCAAAATAATTCAACGGATGCTTCAACCTGAGACTTTGTGCTTCAAAATGTGATTGAAATAGAAATTCAACAATTAGGACTAAAAGTAAACACGTTTCTGAAGTCAGTATAATAAGTAATGATATAATACAGTAATAAGACAGAGCTACTTTTGTTCAACTCTCCTCTGGAATGTTTTTAAACCGGTTTATAAGAATGACATGTATTGACGGTTAACCTGTTTTTAAAGGTGAAACACTGAGGGAGGTATAAATGTGTAAAAAGCTGGCGGTTACATGCCAGATAACTATCAAATTACCATCCCAAATATGCCTCAACATTTTTATATTTTTGTTAAGACTCCAATAAGTGTAATAAATCACAAGGTGGTAGATCAGAGTCTAAAAGCACCTGGAGTTCACAGACGTTGTAAACCAGGAACCATCTGTCTTATCAAATTCCTGCAGCGGTCTCCACAAGACTCATCCTGCTCTGCTACAGCTGCTCGCCCTCTGGCTAAAACTCCCAACATCAGCCACGCAAAAACACCAGGAAAGTGAAATAAAAGCTGTCTGAATCTTCTGTAATCTAATGAGAAGTGTTGGAGAAAGTAAGTTGTACAAGGTTGTTTTCTTAGCTCAAACTTTACTCAAACAGATGTTTACAAAGAGTACACAGATTTATTGTTGCCTTGGACAAATGAAAGCAAATAGACAGTAGCCACCGAAATATGTCTGCACACCATGTCCTCCTGAGAAGCCAGCATCTTTTTTATACCGTAATAAAACAACAGGTACAAGGAGCTCGACATGAAAGAAAATGTTCTCAAGTTTGAAACTATCCTCTTACAACAGGCTTGTTTATTTGGGATCAAACTATAACCTGATTAAAACAGTCATTTCTAGAGCTAGCTTTTATCAGAAACACAGAAAATCTAATCTCAGCCCACCTGTCGAAAAAAAAAAAAAAAAAAATGCTGCTGCAAATAAAAAATAAAAACAAAAGTCCCACAGCAGCAGGCTACAAGAAGTGCTTTTGCTTTAAGAGGCCTGATCATTCACACCGCTGAATTCAAATGAAGAAGTGGGTCTAAAAATTTAAACAGGATGTCTGTAAACCTATCAATATAATAAATATAAATACTTCTGAGGTTTTCTACAGATTGTGAAAAGGACATGACAAAAATAGCTTTGTTCTTAAATGCAATGCACTCGCATAAATAAAAGAGGAATAATAACATTAATTACAATAGTTTTAATAAACCTTAAACTTTAGAAAACAAATCAAAGAACTAGTGACCCTTTCAAATGTAAGTAAGGCTCGGGCCACAAACACACGTCTAGTTTTCTTGTGTATTCACAGTAGAAGCACATTGTCACTCCTATGAGAAGAAATCCTTGTGAACCATGAGACATGATGATGAAGGGACCAGTACAATGTAAAGACATGTCAAAAAGTGTCCATGACACATTGTTTAATATCTTTGGAGGTTTAAGTTTTGAGTTTAACATAGTTCGATTTCTCAAATTTGAATTGTATTTTTTTTTTTTTTACTGTGGTAAAAAGCTAACTGCCTCAAACTGTAGGTTTCTGTCTTTGTTTATCTCAATAGATGGAAAAAAAACTGACCCAAATTACATCTCTTTTAAAACGACATTATCAAGCACTGTGAAATATCATGATAAGTCATTATGAAGATGATATGAGTCTGTAAGTCAAGAAATGTCCACTGTGTGAAGCTGTGTTTACATGTTCGCTGCTAAATGTGGTTGTAGAGCAAAAGAAAATTTCCTGTCCCAGTTAGATAGTCCAACCTTTTCCATATCTAATGGATAAATGATGGCTTCTTCCTGAGAAAAATACACACACAAAAAAAAACATACAAAAAAACCCCAAAACACAGACAAAATAAAAGAAAAAACAAAATGAAATGGAAGAAATTAAAATCTACAGAGCGTGATGACAAATGGAGGTCTAAGAATATTTATTAATGCACACAAAAGTCTTTTTAAAGTCCCAGCCGTAGTTTATAAATATGTAGCCTAACAGGCCGTGGAAGTAGAAGAAAAAGAGGAGGAGGGGAAGGATGGGGGTGTTCTTTCCTCTCAGCAGTAACCAAAAACAGAAAAGAGGTGGAGCTCTCTGCGGAGAGATGACAAGGCGAGGAAGTGATGGTGAGTGGGTGGAGAAGGAAACTGATGTCACTCCATGATGGCTCTGTAGATGACGGGCTCAATGTAGTCCTCTCTGTATCGAGAGTTGATCACACGTTGTCTCTTGGAGTTCTGTTTGACGTCGCTCTGGGTGAAGAGCTCAAAACGCATGTCTGACGCCACCGACTGAGAAACAAACGACATCACATACAGAAATCAGAGCTTTGCTGGTGCTTCACTTATTTACATTTAAAGGAGAATTTGAAGTTACCATTCTAGACTTGACCCGTTTGGGCAGATCCTCATCCAGAGTGTAGATGTCTTCTCGTTTGACACTGATCTGTGATCCATCCTCAAACTCCACCTGAATGAACACACAACCACATGATTCACATAAACGTAAAAAATTAATTCATTAAAATGCAAATAATGTGTTTGTTAATTCCATTCACTGCATTGGATTTGACCAAATGCTGATTTCAAATGTTTTGCAACGGTGTATATTTTTACCCACACGGGCCTCGCCAATTTTGAAGAAAATACGCTGACAACTCCAGATAGTTTTAGATCAGGACCAGTGAGACATAAAGGAAACACAGATAAGGGTAAGAAGTATTTACCAGGTACATGGGAATGGAGTGTGATGCCACAAATTTGGCTCCGTATATCAGCCCATCTGTCCACCTCACTTGAACAGCGTCACCTTCAGCGGGTGGACCAAGATGGACGCAGTCACGGTTCTGCAAACACATCAAAGTGAGCGGGGGACACAGACCGTGTGTTAGATAAAGACACTTGAGCTGGTTTTGATGTCCATCTGTTACTTCAGTTTATCAGCAAGGTTTTAAATGATCTTTATCAACCTCGATGTCTTCAGGGAAGAGGTTGTCGCTGTAGGACCCATCGTCGAACACCACCTCATAGAAAGTGGCTGTGGTCAGCTCCATCACCTCGCTGTGGTAATAACGGCCATTTTTGTATTTGCAGATCACCTTCTGTCCGACTGTCAGCTCTCGCATTGACGCTTTGTTTCGCTAAAAGACAAAAATCAAACAAAAAAGTATATTAATCAGTGACTGCTTGATGCCACAGGAAAGAGAAGAATGTTTGAAAAGCCATAAATAGTAAAAGCCCGCATGAATCAGTTTAATTCAGTGATAAGTTTTCAGACAGTGATATGCAGCCGAGACATTGTGCTGCTGCTTGTAACAATAATACAGCAGGGTATAAAAGCCAAGGTTTGTCAGCAACAAGTCCAGACTTGTTGTGACGAAGCTGAAAACCACAGCAGCAAAAACACAAGCTTCACAAGTTCGAGCTGAGTGAACATTATTTTGTCGCTGTGTGTCTCTTGACAGCAGCAAACAGATGTTTGTCTCCCCCAATTAGTGACTCCAAACAGCATGAAGAAGCACTAAAGGAAGAATTCCTGTGGCAATTTGACAGAATAAAACGGATGTTCCCATAAAGTTTCTATGCTGCACGGTTGATGAAACCACCATCTTTACACAAAGCTTCTCTGTTAGAAATCCCTAAAGACACAACGTGTTTATTCATCTTATAAACTGGGAAGAAAAGAACTTGTGACTGGAAATTATCAAAAGCACCATCTCAGATACCAGCACAGTACAAGGTTGAAATACAGCTACACAAGTTAATTAAAGAAATGTTTTTACCTGACAAGTCTGGTTTTCTAACCTTATTATATAATCAAGAAAACCTTTCTCATTCTTAGTCACTGGAAAATCATGTAATCTTTGTTTAGAATTTCAAGTCTGAGTTCAAGGATTCGTGCCTGGTGTGATAACCCAAAGGCAAAAACAAGTACAGACAGGCACCAAATTATATAGCACCTTCCTGCTGCAGAAATTACTGACTCATGATTGGAAGGATGAAAACTTTATTTACAAAGAAGAACTGAGGGAAAAAAAGTCTCGGACTAAAGTCTTAAGGCTTTGTTTACAGGCGGCGCTGTGTTCAACAATAGTTGCATTTTTACTATAAAATATTATGAGCCATAAAATCCAAAAGGCACATCGGTTCTCAGACACGATAGAGGAAGTGCTTGTGGGGAAAAAAATGTCATTACAGTGCTAAACGTCACAGCATCTGTTTTAATGGAAATCGGCTAATCTGAGCAGAGCACTGAGATTAGACACAGCTGTGAATGACTGCATGTGTGAAATGTAAATAAGATGTAAACACAGCTCGAGGAAACTTTGAAGTGACCTTTACAGTGGCCTGTTTGTGCCGCGTTACCTCAGGCATGACGGGGGCTCGGTGTCTGTGGCAGGTGATGAAGACTATGAACGGCCAGTCGTCCGGATGCATGAGGATCCCAGCTGCCTGAGCGCAGGTGGGGTGAAATGCCGTGGAGCAGCGCCCGTGGGAGCACTGGACGCAGCAGCCCATCACTTCCCTCTTCATCCGTTTCCTGCAGTACACACACTTCTACCAGAGTGACAAAGAGGCAGAGAGGTGGAGGGAGAATGGGGAGTGAAGAGGAAAAGTTAACAGGGTGAAGTAAAGGAAATGCAGAGGAAGGAAAGACAGAAGAGAAATAGAAAAATCTGAGGGAAATTCCTTCTGATTGAGGTGTGACATCATGTGTCCTTATTTAGATTTCAACTCATAAAAAGCTCCACTGAGATCAGGAGCTATAACAATGGAAACAAGGCCAACTATTGTGATCCAGTCCTGAATTATTTCCACTGGACTGTTTGTTCGTGACTCATACAGTAAGTGTGTAGTCAGTGATTCATGCTGTTTTCAAGTCTTATCTTATTAACTTATAGTGGTTGACAGTAATTCATTTAATAACTTCTTAATCTGAGTTTTACTGAGTTTTTTATTTCTTCAAAACACGGCTGCAATCATTCAGAGACTTCCAGGCGACAAAATGAGAAGTGAAACCGAGTGAGAACAGACAAGAGGAGCCAAACTGGCTCCACTGACAGGAAACGTGCGTCATCAAACGCACGCTGCCTGTATGAGCAGCGACGCTTACCAGTCTGAACCGAGGCAGTGGAATGGCAGAGAGGTCGATGGGGCTTCGCTCAGTGATGTTGACAAAGCAAGCCTCCAACACGGTGATGGCACACAGCACATGAACCCACCTGTGTCAAATGCAAATATGAAGAGGATTTAAGGATAAACAGTTCAACGTCCAGGGCACAATGATTCCAAAAAAAAAAAAAAAAAAAATGTCACAGCCCCACGTTCAGCTACGTGCTCACAATGTTTAAACAACTGAACACTGTGGGGAGCCCGTCTACTGCTGAACTTTAAGGCTGGTACAAACACAAATATTGAAAATAAAATACAAATTAATAAACATGCAAACATTTTATTTCAAATGAAATCGGGATATATTCACCCAAATGTGAAAGCTTCTTTATTGGCATCAGAAACCTTGTTTGACAAAAACTACAGATTTACAAATCTTCGATTTTGTGAAACTGTATATTGAGAAACCCTGAGGTGTGGCTGAAAGCTTGAGAAAAGCCCAGTGACTGATCTTGAGACATCTTTGAGCAGTGGTTTAAAACCATATGATGTAAGAATTTTAAAAAATAGTTTTACTTTTAAATGATTGTGGAAACTTAATGAACATATCTAAACACATAAACGGATCACAGAATTACATACTAATGGTGATAGTCATTATCATCACCATCTATATTTTTAGAGCACTTAACTGCAGCAAACTACGGTACAAAGCACTTGACTCTGGGAAATAACGGACAAGAACTAAAGAAAATCAACTCAATGTCACCAGAAAAAAAGGCTTTTTAAATAATCAAGTAAAGTGGAAAAAATGCTAGGTCAACCTAAAACAAGAAAAAAACAAAAAGATTTATGAGGTCATTGTTTTTTTTGACCTGATTTCCTTGTGTCATTGATTCAAGACTGTAGTCTGTAGACCTATAGCTTTAATATATCATTCTCAGTAATAATAATAATAATAATAATAATAAGCAGGAACTCACAACAAAGTACATCCACACGGCTGAATAAGATTAAGATTTTCAGTTTATTTTCTAAAACTCAATCACACCCTCGTGTCTTTGAACACTGTGTTTCTGCCCAACTGTAAATGCAACCACAGGCTCAGGTTGTGTAACAACTACTAACACATTGTCTGTGTAAATGTGTGTGTCTTTGAATTTGATCCAGAGGGTGAATCTCAGCAGTAAAATACAGAACCAGACAGTGAATGATTCGCATGAGGAGCAATCTGCTGTGTTGTAACCACACTGACTCTATGACTGGGCTGTTTCATAAACAACATTAACCCGTGTCTAATATGCTCTTTTGCTGTTATTTCCATAAATTCATGACTGTGACCATGAAGATTTCCTGATTTAAAGACACATATTGTATTTTCTTAGAAAAAACACAGGTCTTGTCTCTCAGGCTTAAAGGAGGGTTTGTATATTGTACTTCTGAAATAGATCCCATGATCACACAGAAAACAGTACATCTTCAGTGGTGCTCTCAACTGCAGTAAGAGGAAAGAAGTGTTGTGATGGCAGCTCTAGTGTTTACTGTGTTACTTACTTGTCATTGTTGGCTCTCTGCAGGGCTCCTCCTCTCAGGGAACACAGACAGCAGTCCTACACAAAGAAACAGACAACAATGTTGGTTATTGTGTGAATTACAACCTCTGGCAGCTGACCTCTTTATATCGTCACACGTAAATCTGGATGTCTGGATATACAGTATCCTGAAGGGTGTTATTTGTAGCTTGAGCTGTGGATCAGATCAGAGTTATAAAAGAAAACCATTTTATTTCTGTAACCCACTGCATAACTAATATGGTGGATGTCAGGAAAGGCTCCGGCATTTTCTTTCACAGGATTATACGTTTTAATAAATAAAGCTACACAACAAAATATCTCAACATTCAGTCATCGCATTTCAGCTCATATATTCTAAAACTGAAAACCCAGACGAGTGAGAGCAGAAAGAGTCTGAAATCAAAGTCCTTTGAGGAGACGTGATGACTTCTACAGTGGAGCGCTTCCAACCGGTGGGTCAGGTGTTGGTGCCAACACCGAGTCACATTCCCAGAACGTCTCATCTATTGTTCTGAGTGGACAGGAATGTTTAAAGCGAAGGAAATTTAAATGATGAACTTTTCAAACAAAGTAGAGAGAAAACAAATGCCCTCAAACGGCAACAGCGAAAGGAAGGGAATGCCGACTGTCTCAGAACAAAGGAAGCGGTGCCACAGAGGGTCAAGTTTATTTAGATGTGATGAAAGATGAGCCGCTGAGGCCGTCAACAAGCAGTGTGGTGCTGTGTACCAGTAGTTTATACCGAGTTGGACAAGCCAGAGATAAAATAAAAGTTCATCGTGTCATAAGTGCTTTCAAGGTCTTAGCCAGAGCAGCAATTAACCTCAGTTCAACAACTCAGCAGCATCACAGCTGTATGTGTAGGTTTGTCTGTTACCTGTGTCAATATCAAGAGTGTAGTGTGAATTACTTATCTCAAAATACAAACAGTCTCATACAGGTGCTCTAACCGAATTAACTGACCTCAGTGGTGGCGTCTGCCTCACAGCGAGCACACAGCCAGTCGTCCAGCTCCGCTTCGTCACCAGAAACGCCATAGCAACCTGAACAGAAACACAATAACATGACACACTTTGACTTCTCTGATGCTTTACTTAAATGTTGTTTGGCCTAGTAAAAGAAGTGCAACTTTTTATTATTTTAACTGCAATAACACATTTCCCACTTAGACTAACAGGAAGATGGGATGAAACATCTGTGAACTGGAAGTGACCTTAGAGTGTGGGTGTTTCTTCTTAACCATTTAAGGATTTACTGACTGGTTTGGCTTGGAAAAGACGCCTATTGAGCTCTTTTCAAATTAGTAGACACGATGCTGATTAAGATATCAGCGGCAGTCAATACAGTTACAAATTACTGTATAATAGTATTTTAAATCTTGTGTCTGTGGAGCTGCCACATCATGCATCATGAGCGATGAGCTTTATATCACTCAGCATGAGCTATGTGGAGCGTCTAGAAGAAGTTTTTAATTAGAAAAGACAAAAAAAAAACTCTTCATCCAACGGAAAGAAACATCTGATCATATAGACAGAAAAAGAGAAAAAAGGAAAGATTACGGTCTAAAAAAAGAAAACAATTGATGGCAAGGACAAACATGGATTGCAGTCAGCGTGTTAGTGTGGTTTTTCCCTTTTGGAGAGGGATGAAGAAGAGTGAGGGGACTGAGGGCACGAACGTAGTGACAGTGTTTGTGTTAGTACATTCACTGTCAGAATAGGGAGACAAAAGTTGCTCAATACTTTAAAAGAAATGAACATGGAAGGAGCAGAAACAACAACATAAAAAAGACATATAAGACATATGATGTAAAAATAAATAAATAAAATAAAATAAAACTCATGTTTGATTTAAACAGTAGCACTTTGTTCAGCTACATAGTTGATCCCAGACAGACTGGGTAACCTCTTAGTGGTGCCGAACGGTCCACAGGCGTGTTAGTAAATTCATCCATAATTCATATATAATATTTACTGATATAATATTTACCGAAGGTCATTTTCATACAACTGCGAGTGCTAACAGTTTAAACAGTCTTACTGGTGTGAACACGGACGCAGCACTGAGTGCAGCTGACGAGCCGGCTGGTCCCGTCCTCTGCTACGTGCGGGTTCGACAGCTGTCCCTCCTCGCTGTCGTTCGTCTTGCTGGTTTGGGTGTTGAAGCACATTTCTGGGATGAGCGGTTTGGACCACTGGCGGCCTCCTGGACGGTTCACCAGCATCATGCTGGAACTCCCACTGCTGGACTCGGACTTGAGGGGAAAATTAAAAACCCACAAGCTTGTTAACACTTAATCTATAGCTATTTAAATTACATTGTAAATATTTTGCCAGCATTGATAAATTACGGCTGACCTATAAAACGGTTACATATAAATGTGGTGATAACACAACTAAACAACACAGCGAACTTCAGGAAACTATTACATAAAAATACTTAAGCAATAAAAACTATTCTCACTTGATGATAAGTGTGGAAGATCAGGCAGATGGAGCAGTATGGCGCCTGCTGGCCCATGGTCTTGTTGTACTCTCTCTCAGCCTGGGGGTTATAAGGTCGACACTGCCACAGCTGAGTTAGGGGCTTTGCCCACTCCTCCTTCTCCTCTTGTTCCAGTTCAAGATACATGTTTGCTTCTGCAGAGGAAAGCAAATGTTATTAATAACTGGAAACACAACCGACTGAGTTCAGGTTAACTGTACTTTGTTAACGGACAGTTTATAATTTTAGTTCATTTGTTACACAGAATAGTATAATTTAGACTAATAGGGGGACAACGTTGTGTTTACCATCGTCACTGTGCACCTCTCTGATGAGAGGGTGGTGACGAGGCAGTTTACGAAGCTGCTCCAGCTCCTCCTGCTGCTCCTGCTCCTCCTGCTGCTGCTGCTGCTTCTTCGCCACTGATTTACAATACGACTGCTCCTCTGAGATCTGCTAGAGTAACACATGTATAGAGAGAGCAATTCAAAACAAGAATTATACTGTAGCTGGAGCAATAAACTCAACATTGGCTGCCAAGATGTTTTCCTATACTGCGGTACACTGGGAGCTCTGTACTTGTATGCACATGTGCACTTTGATCACAGCCACTAGTTGCATGGCTACTTACATGACGGATCTGAGTGATCACCTTCATCTCATTGTGATTTGGTTTCGGGACAGGAATGGTGTCTTTCAGGATGGTAATACCACTATCCACAAGGGGGCATTGGTTACTCTGTAGTTTGAATAAGCACGAATAACATTGAAAGTTCATGGTATACTTTGGAATAACGGCTGATATTTTGTAATTACCATCGCCAGAGAGTTAATCAAAAACTTGTTAGTGCTAATCAGTAATGATGCTGAGCTTGAAGAGATTAGTGAGCCAACATCATGCAAGAGAGATGCACCAGTACAGAGCCGCCAAAAATGGCATTCTATGTTTTTCTTTAGTGCCAACATGCACGTCTGCACAACAAAGCAAAGGGAGGTTAACAGCTACATCTGCTTGGCTGAGATACAGCCAGTGCATGTACTACACACTACAGACAGCAGAGGAACATGCACTGAACAGAGCCACAGAGTCAACTGTGATGTAGCATTTTAGATGTGTTTGTTGGAAAATTCAAGTGGATTTTCAAAAAAAAAAAAAAAAAAAAAATTAAAGCCATTGACCTTTCTCTTGTTGTTCTTAGGGGCCTCTATCTCCACTTTGCTCAGCTCTGACGGTTGTGCTTCATCTTCAAAGGAATCAGACTTGCTTACAAGTTCATCTTCAGGCGTCTCCACTTCAGCCGGAGCTTCATGGGATGTTGACATTTTTGGTTTGTCCTCCTCTTGGTCCTGTTCCACAGGACTCTGTGCCTCTGACTCACTAGGTGCTTTGGTAAGAACGACTCTGGACTCTGGCTGTGATATTTTGCAGCTTGGAGCTGGAGACAAAGACTGAACTTGTGTGTGAGACGATGTGTAGGTTTTGTGCTGGAGATGACGTGGTTGATGCTCTCTGGCGTAGCTGTGCACTTGGAGCTGTGTGTGAGGCTGCCGCTGCTTCTCTAAGGTGTAGCTGTGCACCTGAAGAGTGTCTTTTGGACTCAGAGTCCTGTGGAAGAGCAGACTGGCTACTCCCATCTTTCGCGCAGGCCGAGCTGTGGCTTCTGTCCACGTTGGTGCCACTGAAACTGACAGATGTCCGTTTCTGGCCTGGGACTGAGAAGAGATTGCAGGTGCGCGAGTCTTCGTATAGTGAGGGGGACGGCCTCCGTCAGTGTTACTTTGGGTCAAACCTCTGTGAAATGGATCCATTAATGTGAGCTTGGTTGGCGTAACAACCAGCTTTGGCGGGCCTGAAAATTAAATTCAGAGGTTTGTTCAGGAAATGAAGGTAAAAACTTAACTTTCATTTCTCTTCACTTTCTCATTTTCTTTGCAAAACAAAGCTGAGTTTGAAACATCTACACAAAAACAATACAGATAAGAATACTAAGACGTAAGAATACTAAACAGATAGAGCTTAAAGATGATGCACAGGTAACGACACCTTTATTTCTCTTGCCATCTTGTGACACAGTGCGTGGAGGTATAAGGCTCAGCCTGGGACGTTTCCCATACTGCTCATCTTCTTCATCTTCATCCTTGGGAACAACCTCCTCCGGCACATCCAGACACACCCTGTGTCGCTTGGTCTCTATCCTCTGTGTAGCACTGAGGTTTTACCAAATTCAGACATAGAGCAACGGAATAGAAACAAACAAAAACAAAACAACAGGTTAGATACAATAATTAAAACTTGTTAATGTTTTGTTAATAGATACCCGAGTAAATCAGCAATGAAGGCACAACAAACATGACATTTATAAAATGTGAGATGACATTAAATGTGATTAGACATACATGTGCACCAAATTCCCTTCGTGTCAGCATTTAGGGATTAGAAATCACTTTGTTTGTTCTTGCACTTGATTACCTTAACTCAGTCAAACAAATACGCACTTCTCCAACTGTACAGTAAAACTGAAAGTGGAATTAAACATATACTGCAATGATCAACACTTTGTGATGTGGTCACCTACGAGGCTAAAGCGCCACATCTGTTCTGCTGTGTCTCTGCTGTTGTTAACCTCATTCACTCAACTCAACTGCCATTTAACCATCAATAACATTAAATTAAATTTCCCTCTATGGATCCACCAGCAGCTGGCTGGTTTTCCTGCAGGTGCACAGTGGTTAGAGCATATGTTTCACCATAAGCACCTGCTGGCTGGTGGTAAACCAATGTCAACGCCTGTATCTCACACATGGAGTCCAGTAAATTCCAATCATACCCACTAACATGCTGCTGGCACCTCGTGTGAGGGACTGAGGAATTATTATTATTTCTTAAATATAAGAAATGGAACTGAAACCACCATTAGAACATAAGACAAGTTGTGACTGCCACCTGCTGGTTTTTAAGCAAAGTTGTGGCAAACTTAAATTCAGCTTTGGAGATGTTCATCTTCATATTAAAATAAAGGTTGAAAAATAGTGATGCACTAACCTGGTCTACTGGATTAATAGCAGTAATATCAATAAGATGTAAATGATGCAGTGAAAATTAACAAAATATTTTGCAGTTATTCTAAATAACCTCATAACCGCATGAGGTTATTATATATAGGTTATATTGTCATAACATATACTCACCACAGAAATATTTGCTATTACCATATTACAGTGATACTCATTACTTATAAAGAAATAACAGCATTTATATGTTTTATCTACAGTAATTAGTGCTGAAATTACTTCTTATTTGGTTCATTGATTTCCATATATGTGGCAGTTAGTTAGTAGGAGTTAAACATCTTCTAATTGGTAAAGAATGTGGAATAATTACCATTTATACATAGCTCTTTACACAGTCAGGTGCACTACAAAAACCATTAAATTGAGTGAATCATTAGAACACTTCATTGTAACTACTGACTAATGCTCTAAATTGCTGCATCTCCTGAGAACTAATGATGAAAGTTATTTCTGTTGGAGACAAACCTAACACAGGTCATGTTCTCACCACTGCATTTATAAAAAACAAGACAAGACAAAAAAAAAAAAAACCGGCAATGTTACGGGCTCAATGCTCTCTGGTCACATGACGTCACAGGACTTTGCACAGTTGACACCCAAGAGGAAGTGCAAAACAACAACACAGGAGTACTACATGTCGCTAAGCATGTTCTACATTTCTGTGTGCAAACCAGTCAAAAAAGAATGCTTACAAACTGAAACACCCTCTTTCAATAAATAACTTACCTCTTTCGCTCTCCGTCTTCCCCACCGCTCTCTGCAGAGCTGTTGTTGCTGTTGCTAGTGACGTCATTGAAAGAGTCCCCCAGGAACTCCTTGGCCTCTGGGGTCGGCCTTGAGTGGTCGATGGGAACCACATCGCGTCCCGTGAGCCACTGTTCATAGCGATCAGGCTGATATTTCTTCACAAATACATCCATGGAGATCTTCACCATGTCCTTGCGGCATGAGCACTGAGGGAGATAAAAGCAAAACAGGTTGTGATTCAAAAGGCATAAAGTTGATTTGATTGTGGGTCTAATTGTCAACATACCAAACTCATTCAAATTAAGTTTAAGTATGGCTTTCTCCTGCTGTCATTTCCGCAGTACTCACCAAAACCGCTTGCTTGCCATATTCGATCCATCTCTCTGTGGCAAAGTTGGTGGACTCAGCACAGTTGAAGCCGTGGTTGAAACCAGCATGATAGGCGTAGGGGAAAGTTATCATGAACTCACCAGCCTCCTGAGTAATCTGAAGAAGTAATAAAGCTATTATTAACTGCAGTTTGGATAGTGTCGATGTAATAGATAAGAGAACAGATGCTGCTCTCCTACCTTTTCAAATGGAATGCCATATTTTTTAAGGATGGAGGGAGAGATGAGGGTCATCTTGTGCCTCAAAAAGGCCTCACAGTTTTGGGCACTGCCAGGAAAGAAGCCTAGAAGAAGAAAGAACAGATAAATGATGTATTGTCTTAAATAACTTGGACGTTCCTGATTTCAGGACAATGAATAGTTTTATGCTGGTAACACCCACAATTCTTCTGCTCTCCTACCTTTAGCCAGACGCTCCAATCTCTTCCCATGCTCTGGAGGAACACAGTACCTGCAGACAGTCAAATGAGGCTTTTCATTCACAGTAAACTGGTAGTTAACCTTCGTCTGAACAGATGATGACAATTTACTGTCTTTCTTGTGTGATATCAGATATCTTCTTCTACTTTCTGCTGCTGCCCACAGAGGTTGCCACAGAGGATCATTTGCCTCCATTTTTCTCTATCCCTTGCCTCCGCTACTGTTGCACCAACCATTCTCATGTCTTCGCTATATCAATGAATCTTCACTTTGGTCTTCCTCTTTTCCTCCTACCTGGTAGCTACATCTCTAACATCCTTTGTCCAATATAACCACTATCTCTCCAGCACACATCCAAACCATTGCAAAATCAACCTTTTAACATCTGATATATCAAAGTTCAAACACCGACATAGCTTGATTGTGAGTAAATACTAGAATGCTGCTTATGAGACAGATATTATGATGAAATTGAGTCTATATGAGACAAATTGTGTATTTTCCTACACCTTTAAAAAGTTTACCTCTTTGATGTGGCTGTGGCAGTTAATTGTTTTCAGATCAACAAAACAACGGTTTTACTCAGGATGTTGATTTGACTGCTTGACACAAAGCTGGTCGTTCTACAAAAGGATCCACAGCTGCATAATTGATGCAGCCTCACTGATTTGGTTGTGAGAAGACTTATGTAAATGACAAATTTCCATTGGCAGGTTGGTTGTACACTAACCTACAAGCTGGAATCTTCTACTGTAACATTGAGTTGTAGTAGTAATAGTAGTACAGTAGTAGTAGTAGTACAAGTAGGAAAGGATATCGGGTCATTGTCAGTTATGAGTTATAAATGCATCATGTGCAGTTTTACTTCTGCATCTGATCGAGAAAAGAACAGTGTGTGTTTACCATGATTTGGGTTCTCCGAAGTGCAAGTAGTTGATACTGTAGAGGTCCATGTCCTCAGTGTGCCATGCAAAAGTGGTTTTCCACATGCCAAAATACAAGTAGGGTGTATTAACACCCTCAATAGTGATGCCACTGTCACGTTCAACAGTATCCAAAATGGTGTCCAGGTGGCAAATGTTCCATTCTTTGACTTCCTGCAGGGGCAGATCAAATCATTGACACATGAAAATTGCAGTAGTGACAAACACAAGCATGATTATTAATACTAAAAACATCCTGTCAAGTGGTACACAGCAGGACACTGAGACCCATCACTACTGATCAATATTCAAGGAGGCAACAACTTCCATGAAATGTCAACTCACAGGGTTGTACAGGGTACCATTAACATCCGCTCCATATATGGGAGGGTTAAAGGTCACATTCTTCCAGTACTTCCTTTCCAGCTCCTCAAAGTCATCATAATGTGGACTACAGAACCTGGGGGAACAAAGCAGTTACAGTTAATTAGTTCCTGTATAGAGAGTTAAAAATGCAGTTGATGAAACAGAACCTTTAATATCTGCGTTTCTCACTTGTCACTGTTGGCAATCTTGCGAAATTCTCTCACAGACATGGCTTTCTTCTGAATGTTGTACTGTGTGAAAAGGCCGGACTGGCCAGTGACCACCTGCTGGATGGGTGCAGGGATCACCAAGTCATCAATATCATCATAAGATGCTCTAGGTTTCCATTCCTTTGGAGGGACGATCTAGGAGAAGGTAGATGGACAGTGACTTACTCTTATTTCTTGACACTATTTGAGAGTAAGGTCACATAACACATGCATCAGTACTTACTTTAGCCAGGCCTGCTCTATGAGCTCCCTGGGACTCAATGTATGCAACGTAACGGCTGAAGTTCATGAATTCTTCAGCAGTGGGGTAAAAAGTCATGATTCCCTTGGATCCATGATTTTGGGAAATTGAGTCTGACGCCATCCCAAAACTCAGTGGCAGCGCCTGCACATTGGAAATTGGAAAAACATAATTGTGATGACTGCATATGATGATATTTAGATTAAGAATGGTTTTAAATAAACTATTCCATCGTTTCCTACTCACAGCAAAGCCCTTTTAACAAGATCATTTGATTTGTCCTGCATTTCTGTAGTTTATCTAAGTAATCTTTAGTTGAAAATAAGAATATTTTGTAAATAGTAGCCATAACAACATTACATAGTACAGGATTATTGCCAGGACTGTGGCACCTTGTCTTTGGTCCAACTTGTACTAAAAGCTGGTTGGATGATGACTGGTGATGTGAATGAAGAGATCACTAATGTGTGAAGAATCACACTATTACTTTTGCCAATTAAATAACCTCTTCACTTTTTGTGAACAGTGAGAATCAGACAGTCAAACGAGGCAGGCATGTTTGTAAAACACATAAGTAGTCAGGCAGTCAGTCAGTAAGAGACATTTACATTTATAGGGCTGGCACCACGACTGTCTGTCCAGCTAAAATGAGTTATGAGCCATTACTTTGAACGAGCCATAAGATCCAGCTCCGTTCTAGGAGCCGTAATTCCCATCACTAAAATTAAACTTGGCCGTTGTGGTTTGTGTGTTCACAGTACAAGCTGCTGTCAGTACAAAGATATTCTGAAAGTAAAGAACATCCACTCTGTGTCACGGTCCTGGCAGCTTTCACCCAACTAAACTTTCATAAAGCACGTTTATTAACTTAGTATTTATGTGTCATAACCATTAGCGTCGATAAGTTCATAACAAAGAGCGCGTATGAAACGAATGTATTACTGTGTTATTTCAATGTCTTCTATATAAAAACATCTGCAAAATAAACATTTAAAATAGTGTAAACAAAGCGTGTAACATGACTCGTTCTCTGTTGATATATCACTATGTATTCAGTGACCCGGAAAAAGACCACAACATCAGTGATCGAGACATCTCTGTGACTGTGGCTGCTGTCTGCTTCACGCTGGTGCATGTTTCCTGGCCGTGGCCGGGCACACGCTGGTGTGGACAGGGCTGGGAGAAAGCCTTCACCGGCCCTGATTGGTTCAAACTGTGTCTCTTTAATTCGGCCTGACTGGGGGCACAGTCAGCTAACAGTAGCCCAGTTGCTAACTTGCTAAGATAATTCTGGTAGCGAATGTGCAGCGGCACACAGCACAGCGTTAGCAAATCTGATAGCATATATAGCATAGCACAGCTACTCAAGTCTCATTTAGTTCTGGCCGCATATGTAACGCTACAAATTAACCTGTAAAGTACTGAGAGTGGGCTTGTCATTGAGTTTCACGGTGTCCCAAAGGAAAAAAAGCTATGGTATCAGGACAGTTAGCATAGCTAGCTACTTCTCGTTAATTCCGCTATGGGACGGGACTATAACCTGCAATACAGATTCTACGATAGATATGTTGCACCCTATCAAACTCATCTGTATGGTGTTATTGACAAATTTGGACGAAATTACTTCAACAATCTCGTCATATCGTTTGATAAATTGCAATTTTACAATTAACGTTTCGCTAAAACAACAATTGTTAAGTTTGACAGATGATACAAACAGTTAAACTGTAAATCAATGATATCCATCCCGGGAAATAGACCGAACCCGACTCCTTCCGCCGACATTAGCCGTAGAGCAGTTCCGGCTAGTTTAGCCGTCAGGTTAGCATTGTGAGTTGAGAAGCTAACGTACTGGGAGCCCATAAAATAACCCGACATGCAAACACTCACCACTTCCTCTCGGCTGGTTGAGAAGTTGCTCTCCGACGTTGTAAATACCTCGCGGCTAAATGAAACGGTGGCCGAGGACAGAAGAGAAAGAAGACAGCTTGCTGACTGTGGCTTCAGAGAGTAAATGACTATCCTCCATTACCACTTCTACGCATGCACACGCACCTCGGATTTTGTTTACCACAACACGCATGGGAGACGCTCAGCCAATCAGAGAGCGGCTCTGATGGTCCATCCGCTAGTCAGAAACACTAACATAATTAATGGAACATTTTGTTTAAAATTGTATATTTTTAATAATACATGGAGAAACTTTTTTAATGTTAAAGAAATCCTACAAAAATTATAGGAATAATAGATCAGTAATTCAATTCAGTCATAGATCAGTCATTCAATTTTAGGTTCAGACAAATAGGTAGATAGACAATATAGATAAATGATAGATCGATAAATGATAAATATTGAACTACAGGACAAACAGTGTCCATATTGATTTATCTGGTTATTGATTAAATTATCTGCCATGAATACAAGTTAAATGAATGTATTAATTTGTATTGCATTATTAACATAATGTAATAATACTAATGTTGTATCTTGTGTATTAGTCTTGTATCCTACACAGCCATTGTGTATTAATTAGAACAGATAATCTAATCTACCCACTTCTCCCCTCATAATTCACTGTACATTTCTTTATGTACTTAGTGTAAAATGTACTACAGTAATAATTAAGTATAGTAATTGTTTAACTTGTAAATGAATAATTGTAATGCTGTGTTATGTAAAAAAAAACATACCTGCAAACAAACAAGTAAGAATAAACAGCTGTAGACTGTGAACATCTGTTTTATTTCATGCCAGGAAAGGCACATTCATACACTGAATCCAACAGTTTTCATAAGCTATATAATGTTGTATGCACCGACGCTCAGGCAGTGCATATATTATGATTCCCATGAATAAATGCAACAATAACATTAGCACATTTTGTTAACCACAAAAAGATATAACACAAATGAGCACTGACAATTTGTACAGTATATGCACACTTTTAGCATAAGAGGAAGTACATGTGCACCCTGTTGTCCATAAAGTTTTACTGACCTGTTACACCAAAGGAAACATACAGTACATTGCATCAGCAGCACTTGTTGGTTTTTGGAAAGTCCATAGAGAATATATAACATTTAGAGGCATCAGTGCCAGGTCAGTTTACTTCCATTCTGTGTCTCTCTTTATTTTGTTCCAGTTGCATAAGACCAGTCATGTTGTATCCGCATTCTGTCAAAATGCATATATAACAGACCAGCACAGTGAGCACAGATATCCCTCTTCCTAAGGGGACGATCTCCTTTGGCTGACTCGTATTTGATTTTAAGCTTTGGACACTCTGTTTCAGATCCGTCAGTTTACACACTTCTGCTACTCTAAACAGTATTCAATATCCAGTCAACAGATACGCGCTATCAGGGAGCAAACTAGACTGTGCTTTTACTTGCACCTTACTGTCCCACTATGAGACAAAGCAACATCCATGAATGAATGTCTTTCAGTGAGCATTATGTTCAGCTCATCCCGTCAGTCTGACACTATTCGATAAATAGGGTGGACTGGAGAATAGTAGGGGAACACACACTTGGTTTGCATTTATCAGCTTAGACACAACAGCGTAAAGCGGTCAATACAACCACAGTTTGTTATGGCAGTTGCTGTTATTTCAGAATAAAGGCAAAAACAATAATACGTACACATAAAGAGTAACACTCAATTGATTAGACAGGAGTGCACTGTGACTTTTTCAATATGAGAATATATTGCCTGAAACAACCCTTGTACCTTTTCATATTCTGAACTCATGCAGGGCCTCAGTACTTTGTATCCTTAGGATATTATATAGTTGTAAATGGTTGCTAGAATAAAGGAGGAGAACCGTTAGGTATCTATGTTTGTTTATATTGGTTTTGGCAACCATTGTACATAAGTCTCTTGTTATTACTTAAGTTTCATGCAACTATGACTTGATGAATTGGTTACATTGTGCTTAAAATAGCCACACTTAGCTTTTTTGGATTTAAATGTTATAGTAGAGTTCAATATATGGAAAATAAAGTGCTGTAATTTGGAAGTAGATGAGCCAATTTCACCGACAATAGCTGTGAATTGTAAGTTTTCATGTTTGAGATTGTAGACTGAATGTGGTTAATAGGTTTGTAGGTGAACAATGATCTCCTTCAGGCATATTGTAATTTATGTATGCATGTGATACTTTTTGAATGTATATATGCATTTAATCTATTTCCACCAAGGATCTAGTCAGTGTTTGATAATAAATTATTATTATCAGCAGTGTAATCCTGTTTTATTCTGTCCTTCACCATCATTCTGGAAGATCATTCATCAGATCTGTTATTCCTCAATCCAGTACATATTTTACCAGCTTCTCACTGAAAGCGGATGTAAGATGATCCTAATGACAAGTTAATGACCGTTTCATAAAGGCAGAACAGAAGCTCTGCAGTTTTTACAGAATATTTAAGATAAAGGCGAGGAAAACTGAGAGACCATTTCATGGATTTTATGCCTTTTGCATCTTGTAGTAGTCAGTTCTTCACCGTAACCACTTAATACACAAATCACAAATGGACACAGTCCATTTGGCCTCCAGGTGTTATGTCATTTTGCAATGATGGAGCACAGACTTGTATCAAAAAGCAAAGCAGAAACTGACTGTGTATTTGCATCCGTTCATCTCGTCTCTATGTCTGTTCCATGGTTCTGTAGTTGGCACTATGCCTAAGTCCTGCTTTATCTTGAAGCACCAGTGGCCGTCAGCATCCTTATGATGTGGCCCTGTATATAACAGCTCTCAGCCTTAGAGCAGCCTTAAGAACACATGCCACCTGCCAAAAAAGGCCTTCTGCTTGGTTCTGTAATAGAACTAGACTCCGTGTTGGTTATTTGTCCATAGACTTATTAATTCTCAGTGTGTGGAGAGTGTCACTGACAGCAACTGTCTTCTCTGTGTCTGTCTTGCTGTTGTCTTTTCTGGACATGTCGGGCTCCCATAGAAAGAACTCATGGAGGAGGGTGTTGACAGTGTCAGGACACTCCATCATGACCATGTGACTTCCTTCCTCAATGACTTTTAAGAATGCAAACAGGAGAATCTACAGAAGGAAGGAAAATGAGAATATTACTATAAATAACAGCACAGCACAAACACACAATATTCATATTGAAAATCACAACATGTCCTATACCTCTGCCATACGCTGGTCTTCATCCATGGGCACAAATTTGTCACACATGCCATGAACCAAAAGGATAGGCACAGTGAGCTCAGCATGGTAAACCTCATCCCCCTCAGGCCAGTACTGGCCACTCATCATGGCTCGCAGGACAAACGGAGAGACATTGAAGGCATTGCCCTGCTTCAACAGCTGCTTTTCTTTGGCCCCTTGACGGGCAAAGCCAGCTCTAAGTGTGTGAGAGGAAAGAGGAAGTGTTATTTTTAAGATTTCAGTAACATTTTACAATTTACATGCAAGGCCTGATTTAGTGTAACAGTGTCATCTTTTGTGTCAATTTTTGGAAAAACATAAATGTAAATCTTACTTGAGGAAGCTCCAGGCCAGACAGGGTGACAGACAGTGAAGGATGCAAGATGGCAGCTGGAAAATGGAGCAAAGACTGGGCTCCAGAGCTGTGGGACCCCCTCCATTGATCATCACCACTTTATGGACCAAATCAGGATATTCATGGGCCAGGAAGGTGCAAAACGACACTCTGAGGGAGATAATGATAAGGTGGTTACAGCAGCATATTACAGTTGCTTTGATCAACTGTAGAGGTGTCTCAGAATGATTTTTTTAAAAAGCATCTTGCAAAAACTAACCCATATGAGTGGCCAATGAGAATGTTACGTTTACGAGCATATCTCTTAAAGATGGCGCGCAGATCCTCAGCAAGAGCATAAAAAGTATAAGCTGCTGCAATCTGAGGGGCAGTGCTGGCTCCATGTCCCGCCAGATCCGGTGCGATGACCTCGTAGCCCAGCCGAGAGAAGAAGTCCAGTTGGCTGCTCCATATGTCCAAAGAGCCTCCCACGCCATGCACGAAAAACAGTGCTACGTCTGAGTGTGTCCCTTTGCAGCTTGAGATCACCCTCCTGGAGTCGATGAACACTGTGCGTTTGGGTTTGCGACGGCGGCGGCGAGGAGGTGGAGCGGGTTTCTGTTCCCCGTGAGGTGGAGGCACTGGCGGAGGAACAGGGTTGGGGTCTGGAGAAGAAGCCATTTCTTTATAGTCAGCCAGCTCCACTTCAACAGTGCTACAAGGCTCCAGATCGCCATCCTGACACTGAAGGATCTCAGAGTGCAAAACATCTCCAAGGTTCTCAATCACCAGCTGGCCGTTACGGTAGACAGTGATCTTCCTCTTACAGTGGACACTGCTGCCGGCGCTGCTGTCGTTATCCTCTGGAGAGCTGTTGTCATCACAGTCCTGCTCCGTCCTCTCCTTATCCACGACTTGGTCTTCTGTCACTAAGGGCTGGCGCTCTGGGACGATGTGCCGCACTCGCAGGACTCTCCCAGGTTTCACCTCCACAAATTCAAATCCATCAGAGGGTTCTGATGACTCCAGGGGCAAAACCAGACTGGCAGCCTTCCCAGTCAAGCAGCAGAGTATCCCTTCAGTGATGCTGGTCAGCATGGTGCCTCCCTGCAGAAACAGCATAACACACATACAACAAAGCTGAAATATGGTACAACATAGACAATGTATAAACATACGGGAGGGTTTGTAAAGCTTGTTACGCTGACTGTTCTTTGCCAACTCATATTTCTCTCACAGCTTCAACCATATGCATTACAAGAGCACAGGTTTGTAGTGTTTGCAAATGTCAGCAGCTCACCATGCAGAAACTGGGTCCCAGCTTGATTTTTATGTAAACTGGACCCACGTTGTTTCCTAGCAACAGTTACACTGAAACAGTCTTCTTAATCCTTTCATCAGACCACAGACTGGGTTGAATGAAATGAAGCAAACTAAGAGCCTGGTAGCTTTCAGCTAAATAGTCTGCAAACCATTTTACAAATTCAAAACACCATAGTCATAGTATGTACAGCTCTGACGATCTTCATAAAACACAAACACACTCACCTGGATGACGAAGCAGCTTAACACTCAAAGATTCCACGTATAAAAAACAGTGAAAGAAACAATACGTGTTTCCTCTGTCAGTGAAGACTGATCATTCACATGCCGGCCTAGACATGTGCTATTAATAACCCCTCCTTTTCAGAGGGTCAGAATCAGGATACATATAAATAGAAAGCATCAGTCATATGACATGACTGTGTACATGCCAGCAATACAATGTGTCTCCTGCCATTATGACAGCAGTTTTCCAGGCACTACCGTTTCTACTGGAGATGAGACAAAAACAAGTCTTTGTTTTACTGTTCAGGTTCAGTTGGAGCCAAACTGCATTTTGTCGTGTTGTGTAAATGAAACATCATCATACAAAACACAGGATCGTTTATCTCTAGGAAACAGAATCGGAAGAGCTGCATCTAAATGATCAAGCTTCATTGTTTCCTTGTTACAGCAACTGTGAAGCAGAACTCTAATTGCAGTCATATATCAAGTAACATGTAGTTTAGATTCAGGTTGTGCTCCCACTTGATTAATTTTATAGAGAAAGTAGCACAGAGGCATGTTGAGGCAAATTGTAATGAGTATGAATGAATCATGTGGATAATTGCAAATTAAGCTTTGTAGATTTAATATAGACATTTCAGACATAGAAAGAGTTTGTCAGAGGTAAACTAGAGAAACTGACTTTTACTGCACAGGTTTGGGTCTAGGCTGAGAAGAAAATGGAGCTAGTGTCTGTGTGTGTGCACAGGAGGGTTCACATGTGCATGTGTGTGTTTTTGTTGGTAGCAGGATGGTCTGAAGGTCAGTGCATGGAGTGTTATCAAGTTACACCCTGGAGCAGAGCGACTGTTAAAGGGCTGTCCTGTCTTTCCACAAACAACAACACAGAGCATTGACATAAGACGCAGACACTGTGGTCTGCAGTTGTCTGTCTGCAATCGCTGCTGCAAGCTTTATCTCAAACTGAGAAAAATAAAAGTAATAATGGTCCTTTTGTCATTGCATTATAAAGCAATCAGTCACTAGCTGCAAGTTGTGTGTCACTTTGACATCACTGCAGGATGTCATTTAACCTTGTTTGACAGTTTGAATTGCCCTGGCACAGACTCACCACTACACCTCATTAACAGAAAACCCCACAACAGCATCACACATCAGCACCTCTGTCATTTACATCAAGGATTCTCCTCCTGACCCGTCACACCACCCCTCACTGCTGCCAACCACACAGAATTTCAATATGGCCACAAACTCTAAAGTCAAGGTTACTCAGCCATGTCCATTTGCTGCAGAATATGTAGGTTGATATGTTTGCCAAGTCTCACACTAACATATATTAGGTACACGCTGTGCTGCTCCAGAAAAAAAAGCGTGGGTTTACTCTCAGTACAATGCGGCGCTGTCTGACATTATATCTTCACGGGAAATGCGCATATTTGCAAAAGAGACACCTTGGTAAATTATAAAATGCACCCACAGACGTCCTGCATGGCGCTGTTTGTTCCACAATATGACCCCAAAACATACACCGCAGTACCAGGATGCAGATCCAGGTAAATATATACATAAATCATCAAGTATCATGTTTCACAATAATGAAAATATATAGCATCACAGCAATACATCACATACAGAGTGATACATCACAGCATCGCATTACATATTTGAAAGATTAGCAGCCCTTTATGCAAGGCCGTGACTGCAACTCCTATATTATTGATTGATTGATTGACATTTAATTGTAAATTGATAACAGTTGGTAAATCTATCATTTCTGCGCTGATCGTGCAGCTGTTAATTGATGCTGATGACAATATGTTGCACAGTAAATATTGAGCTAATTAAAACAACATCATGCAATAAAAATAAAAAAAGGTTCCTTACCTGCACAATGTCTGATGGTTAAGATGATTGGAGATCTGCACCAAAAGATGACAGTCAAGGGCCAAAGAAGCTGAAGTGAGAGAAACGTTGCATTTGGTGCAACAATTTGTCTACGCTAGAGATGCTGCAAAAACAGTCAGGGCTGCTTATTATAGCCTTATCTCATCAAACAGCTATCACAGTACGCAGAGGGTGTGCGTTGATGTTAAGGCATGCATCCATAAAATTGTGCCAAATGCATTTCAAGGAGATACCCATTACGATAATAAGACGACACTGTTATTTGTTTTTTCCTCCCTCAACTCACACTGCGTATCCAGGCCGGACCCTGCCCAGCCCTGCTGCCCTTGTGTTCGCAGCAGCCTCAGCAGTCTTCGGGCATTTTCTCCTCTGAGTGGCAGTGAGGAAGGCGAATAGAAGAGCTGTGTGTACTAACAGGAGGCCAATGGGAGAACCCTGTTTCCCTGTTGCTAAGGCTGAAGAGGATGGGGAGAAATGAGCGCGTTCGTGCGCCACGGTGCGCGCTCTCGATCATGGAGAGCGACAGAAATGATAAAATGATGTTGAAGGTGTTCATCCAAACAAAGCTGAGGTCTGAATGTGTGGCCCCCATTAAAAAAAAACCTGCATCTACTTTTCAAACCATCAGAGATGCAGCATCATAATCTTACACCTTAAAACATCTTAATGAGGTTGTTGCATCACTGTAAGAAGAAATGACCTTTGAATTTGAACCTGTTGATGAAAATGTGTTGTCTTCCTCCCATCAGCAAAGTGGTACTACTGGAACAGACCGGTGCCTGTCACTGAACAGACAACAGTGACGTTTACAGGGCGGAGAGCCTGAGAGCCAACAGCTACAGTCTACTGTCTGTTATTGTCTGGCAGCCAGTGTGTAAATAACAATTATTCTTTATGTTTCTACCCAGCAGGCAACTGCTTTTAATTAAGGGATTCAAAAAAAAAAAAAAAAAATCAATTAGACCAATTAACATGCAGGGTAGCATATGGGGAAATGCGCACTGCTTCATTAACTACTATAAAAAATGACATTGTATGGAAGTCAAGCTCAGTTGTTAAAAGTGAATCCAAAAACATTATGTTTCTAACACATCTTCATTATTGTCACACAGGAATCAGAAACATTTGCACAAATGACTTCAATCTTCAATTAAACACATATTGATTTTTTGTTGTCAACATGCTCATGTCAAAAATTATGTATCCATCACTTGTGAGGACGTCACAGCCAAGACAGGAAGATCATCCCACTAAGTATTATAGACAGACAGACAGACAGACAAGAGCAATGACTAAACTGATGTGGATGAAATACTGTGATACACACAAGTGTTTACATGGACACTGAGGTGCTGAAAAGGATTTAAGGCACATATTGTTTTTGATGTATTCTATGATAAATTATTTTTAATTTGTTGTGTTTATACATTTGTTGTCATCTTTTATGTCATTATCTGGTTCTGGTTTGCACAACTGTTACTGTATGATTGAGCTTACACAGGAAAGGTACTTAATGGAATATTTATGTCTGAATTCATAAATGAAGACATGCAACAATTATCCCTATGGATGGTGAAGGGGATTACACTCTGATGAATCTGTCTATCTATATATTCTATTTTATTGTCATTTATATTTCTGTGGACGTGTTATGTTTAGTATATTAGTGTAATATGTATTTATAGTCCTTAGTTTGTCAGAAACCCAGTGTACTTAAAGTTGAGGGTTGTGCTGATGATTACACTTCAGGCATGTACTAAGAACTTATACTGTTTCATGAAAAACGTGCTTGTAAAATTAAGGAAACGTGTAAACATTTGAACTTATACCCTGAATAAACCCTATCAGTCCTGTGTTGTATCTTATATCTGGTGGACACGGACCTCAAAACATGAATTTAAATCAGTAGTGACACATAAACCGTGTTAGTGACAATGAAACAGTACGGGGTGTTTCTATTGGCTAGCGGCTCTCAGCCAATCACAGCGCTTCATATAGGGAGGTGGTAAAATCAGACCTGTGACATTCAGTGTTCCCATGTTTGTGTCAACTGTATAAATATCTCAAAATGAGCATCATACTGTCGTCTTTATCCCGACTGCGTGGAATAACCTATTTCACCAGGTAATAAGGCTCTCTCTCACACACACACACACACAGACGTTATATGGTAGACAGCCGGTAAAGATACTAACACTGTTTGCTCACGATGCTAACATTAGCGTGCTAGCTTAGCAGTAGATCAACGGCATGATTAGCTGGTCATGCAGCTAGCTACTGAATACTGAAATGATATTGAGTTAATTCCTGGTTAATCCACTTATATCTTAAGGTTAGCAGATCTAACCAAAGTTGATGGTAACACATTGTTTACGACGACATTAATCTACGTGTGAAGGGTGTGTTAGCTGTAGCAATTAGCTTGGCTACAGTTTGACCAATTTCACGGTCACTCATTATCTATCCATATTCCTGTCTCAAGGAAGGAAATCAAAGAAAAGTCCCGGGATGTGTTGCACCATGTGTGTGTTGATCTTTAAAAATATAATGTAGTAACAAACAACAAGGCTTCACTGAGTACAGTTGTTCAGCAGTCAGGGACAGTGTTTTACACTGAAGTCAGATCCAAATCAGTTTAATCTTTGATTGAAACTCACCTTCAGTTTTTGTTGTATGTATTTTTGTTGTTGTATTACTTAACACAAATCCCACTCTGTTGTGAGTTAAAGCAGCAGTTAAAAAGTATTTTCCATTTCTGCATTAACACATGTCATCATTACATTACAGTGGAAAGTAAGACATGGGATTAGCAGTACTGTGGTTGTTGGTGCACTTGGAGCAGTGTTGTGGAATAATATTAAGAAGTAACATTTGATTGTAACTTTTGTCATCCACCATTTTTTAGCAGAATCACTGCAGAAAACCTTGCAACAACAACCGCCTCTCACCTGAGATCACTCAGTACCTGGATTGCACCCAGATCAACCACAGGACTTCAGATTTCCAGATGTGGGCCGCTTTCTTCACAAGCTGAGGGTTTAGGAGTGTTCCAGCAGCTTCCTTGGCAATACCAGCAGGTACGGACACGGAAAAGAGGCACAGAGTATCAGCCCAAGAATATCAAACGGAAGAGGACCCACGGATGGATCAAGAGGATCAGTTCAAAAGGAGGCATAGAAGTGATTCTACGTCGTATGTTGAAGAAACGCAAATCACTCTCACACTGAATGTTTTCTGTTGGAAAACCTGTTGAGACTTTGAACAAACAGACATTGGTTCTGAATTCCTGGAGATGCTCAGCAAATGGGGAAGAACTTGTGTTTGGCTAAATAGGTTATACTGGGTGTGGATTGGGTTTGCATTCTCACTGCTTTCACAATGGGGAGGAGTGTGGAAAATGGCCTTTGACAAACAAATTGCATTGTCCTTAAGTAAAAAGAAGTCTGGTAGTTTCACCCAGTCAGTTATAATTGGCCTTGATGTCATACATACTGAATAATACTCATAATTACAGTCTCTGTAAAAATCAAAGGAAGTTTCATGGTTTTTCTTTGTTCGTGTGATAAAATGTGATTGATTAAAATAATCTTACAAAAAAATCACTGTCAACTTATTTGTTTGCTACAAAAAGGTTTCACAACAGATCTGGTTGGTTTGAAAATGAAAATCATCTGCAGAATTTACAATAAATTTGTGAAAAATGTTCTTTGTAGCATCAAGAAAAGTCTTGACTACAGGTAAAGATTTATTTAAATGGAAGCGGTATAAGAATAGTGTTGACTGGATATCTGTGGACTATTTTAAGAGAAGGATCCTCGTGGGTCTGTGTTACAGGTTTGGTAACAAAAGTCTATTATCAAGCTTTTAATCTGCAAACCAAGACTAGATGGTTAGACAAGAGGATAAAAATGGCTTATTATTTTATATGGCACACAAGTGATGGGGTATTCAGTATAAATATAAAACAAAATATTTAGCAATTATATTTTACAGTAGGACTTTAAAAGTCTTTATAGACCCCGATTTCAAAATGATAACTGCTGTAAAGTTTCTAATAATCAACTGCTAATTTCTGCATTGAACAATTTAGATGAAATAGTTTAATCGACAACCATATTTGTTATCGTATTTATAATTGCAGAGAAGAGACTGGTCGGTTTGTTCTAATGATGTGATAAAATCATCCTAACAGTCGTGTAGTCACTCAGACGGATTCAGCAGAGTGGTTGTGTTTTCACCTGAGTGTCATGCCTCAACCCCCTCCCCCTGTTCTGGAGGATTGGTCTGTTACATAAGCACCGTCTGACCAATCAGCGCTTTGCTTTTTCTCTCTCCTCACGTGTTCACCGCCTCTCAGCCAATCAGAGGGCTCGAATCTCGGACGGGGCCCGCCCCCGAGCAGACGAACAACAAAAATGGAGTTGTGAAGTAGTAGCAAGTTAGCAACCGAAGGACGTTTACTTTCAGTATTTGCGTAAACACCGTTACTGTATCGAACCAACTCGCTTTTTGAAGCAGCGCAATGCGACCACGTCGAATCCAAACGTAGTTTTTGTTTTGTAGCGATCGTAAGAATCTGTCGAGTTGATCAATCAGCGAGTTAAAGTAGCTGCGACAAAGACAACAAGGTTTAGCAGCTAGCCAGCTAACAGTAACGTCTGCTCGTTTACTCTGAGCTGGTGGACAAACGAAGAGCAGACATGGAGAAGGTAGGCTTTTACTTTGTTCTTGAAAATTGTAATCAAAAGAAGCTGACGTGGTGGTAAACAGGACACGGTCTGTGTCACCTCATGCAACAGTATTAACAAGTAGTCATCTTCAACCAGAGACTTGTTAATGCTTTCTTGTTATGGCGGTGATATTACGAATGGAGACACGGATAAATATTGGTGCTTTGCTCTGCTGTGTCCACAGGGAGATTTCCTGAAGGGACTACCAGTCTACAACAAAAATAACTTCAGCAGGTTTCATGCAGACTCCGTATGTAAAGCATCAGTAAGTGATCCTGTCTGTTGAAGTCACATCAATATACAAATGTCAGTTCATGGAGTCATTTAGATTTAAAACCCATAAATGTTTGGTGACAAGGTCTTATACCTGTGTTATTTGTCTGAGGCAAGTCTTTTAACTTCACACACTAATTTGGATCTCATCTCTATATTGTTTAAGAACCGTCGACCATCTGTTTACCTCCCAACCCGTGAATATCCATCAGAGCAGAGTAAGTACATAGACTTTTTTTTTTTTTACCTTTTTCCCATCAATATGTTAAATCTCGGTTATATATTGTGATTTTATTGTGATATCTGAGCAGCCCTCAACAGTTATGACTTTCATCTGTTTGTCCTATTCATCCATCTTGTTTCTCCTCAGTCATAGTAACAGAGAAGACAAACATCCTGTTGAGGTATCTTCATCAACAGTGGGACAAAAAGGTAAAGGTAATTGAATTTATACAGGAGTGCCGGTGTAATTTACGTTCACTGGAACAGTAGATCTTTTGTGTTACTGGTATCATTGATGTACTAAATGTCCCGTTTTCTCTTCTTGTGTTATCAGAACGCAGCCAAAAAGCGAGAGCAGGAACACACAGAGGGAGAAAACGTGGCCCCTCCGAGAAAGATTGCCAGAACAGACAGCAGAGATCTGAACGAGGATTCATAAAGCAACGTGTGTCAGTGTACACTCAGCAGAGACTGACCAACACAAAGAAAACACACGGATTCAGGATACATTTTCCCAAACCCAGGCCTTGACACTGAAGCACCAGGATCGGCACATTTAAGACTTTCAGATAGTTGATACAACAGCTCTGCTTAACCAAAAGCTTTTTTTCCCTGTTACTTTACTTCTTTCATTCACTATTTCCTTAACTTCCAAAACACCTCTGCCTCAGATAGTAGTCTCTGTAGTTTTAAAAATAACATCTACCTCCTCATTCCTCAACCCATCTGTTTTTCATTCACACATGCTCAGAGTTTTCTTTTCAATATGCAGAGAGTTAAAGTCACGGCTCCTCTGCTGTCATTTAAGCATTTACAGTTGCAGTTATTCACATAATCTCGAGATATGCATGTTTTAAGTTAAGTATTTGTGGTAAAGTGGCATGTCATCTTTTTGGTTCCTACTCTTTGATCTTTAAATTACGTAATGATGAGGATCAGGGCGCCCCTCATCTTCACAGTGACTAAAAATAAAGCTGCATCGTGTTCTTTTCTCAGATCGATTATTCATTCAGGGTTTTGTTTTAACTGAGTTGTGGAGACAAATGTTGAGAAAGATGTTGTTTCCAGATGAATCATGATTTATTGCCTTAATTAGAAGAGAGTGTGTCGTCACTTAGAATGCCCCCCTTGGTTTACATTGTTGTTTCAGGAAGAAATTAACCTGTGCTGAGTTGAGTTGTATATCTGTACAGTGTAAATATTGTGATTGTTCTGACCCTTTTGTCAGGTGATAAGACAACTACTCACACTTTCTTCCCAGGTTAGCCATATTGTAATTTCATTTTGTTTAGCCAAAAATTGTTGTTTAATTCTGGAGGGAAACAAGCCAAGTTTGGTTGCAACAAACAGCATTTGTTTTGCACCTTTTGGAAATATCACATTTTCAACAATGTTTGGCTCAGCTCACAGTCTGTCAATGGAAATTGCTGTTTAAAGGTTTACAGAGTTAATGTTCACTTTCTGTGCTCATCCGGTCTAACCAAGTCGAAAGCACACGGCAAGTTTCTAAAGTATGACTTCAAACTCTCCCCTGTCTCTTCGTAGAAGAGTGTGCTAATTCTACTTTTGTGATATATATGTGTTTATATCACACACTGATTGTGTTAGGATTGCATTCATGTGTTGTTAAATGCTTTGCTTTGAGTTCATTGTATAAATGTATCATTGTCAATTTCCGATATTGTTCTTGTATAGATTAAGCTGTGAAGTACAGTAAAACTATATCTCACAGTGAACAAATTCTTTCCTTTTTGTTATTTTCTGTAGGTATTTTTTGTAGCGTGAAATTTAATTTAATATCATGTTCATATGGTTCATATCCTGTTTCTGGGAAACAAATCACTCAAGCAACACTGTCTTTTCACCCAGTGATATTTAATAACTCGTAACAAAATCAGCCAATGCCTTATCTCTGGATGGAAGTTTATTCAAGTGAGATTTATTTGCATCTTTTAAGTACATTCACTAATTTATGTAGTAAAATAATCCATAGAAAAACCAAAGTTAAGAAAAATATAATTTTTTTTCATGGTCACAGTGAATATAATCTGACCTATTGCAGAAGAATACAATGGCTTTCAAAGTGCTTCACAACTGAAAAGACACAGTGGACACATAATGCATGCACATGACGCGACATGCGTTCCATACAGGCATCGGGATGAGAAACAAACCTGGAATGGGAAGCTGCTGTTCATGTCCTTTTGACAAGGGGGCTCATAGATGATGATCAGGTCCTTTTTTTGTTTTTCTTTTGTTTAAAAGAAAAAAAAGACCCTCCACATCAACATAATCTGTTCTGGCGCTGTTGGAAACCAGGCAGTCATGCAGTATTTAAACCCTTAATGAAGGTTTGTCAAGCCCCATTCATGTAGATACACTTACTGTACATATTTTACTTGGAAGCTAGATAATCCAGTGTTAGATACACTTTAATACTTTGTGCGAAGTAAATTGCATCAAGAGTGAAAGTCTACCGCCTGCTGACCTTACATGTGGTCCTTGTGACTAACATGTTCTCCTACAGTACACGTGTGTCGCACATTGCTTTCCATTCATAGTGTTATGTTGGCGTTGCTGCACATTTATTAACTTTTGGAGCCAGAATTTTCTGAATCAGTCAATTGTCTTGATTCTCCTTTATCTGACTCGGTAGAGGGTAATTCCTCTGGGGTTGTGTTTAAGTCATACCTGCTGGGCTGCTGAGTGTTTGCAGCCTGGCTCGGTGGTTGTGTCCCGTTCACACACACAACAGTACCCTCCGACTTGCTGAAACTGAACAGCTTCCCAGGACTGAATGTCCTGTTTGGGGACTGTGACCTCTCCTGGCCACTAGGGGGAACTGAAGAAGTGACGTTTGACCCTGGTGTTGGCCCGACCGCCACTGCTGGCTCTTTTTTAACCTCAGGCGACTTGAGAAACTTCAAAAAACCTGGAAGCTTCGCCTCACCTCCTGTCGGCGACTGGGCTGGTGAGCGTGAGGTGCTGGAGGAGAACTTCCCCTGGAGAGGAATGATCTGCTTAAGCTTCATCACGTTGTTATTTCCCAGCAGAGAGCTGGGTCTCTTGGGCTTGTCTCCCGGTTTGCCCCCCGGTGCTTTGTCGTGGTGATGCTGGTGCTGGGTGTCAGCCTTGTGGTACTCACTCTCCTGCCGGGCCTCAGCCTGCAGCTCGGCCTGACGCTGCAGCTCCTCCTCTTCACGCCGGCGTCTGAGCTGCTGTTGGAAGTGTTGCTGGGCCTGCTGCTCGTGCTTCTATAGACAGGGAGGCACGTTAAAAATGAACACAGAGAAAGAGATGTGGAAAGAGAGACAGAAAGAAAAGATGAGCTGGATAAGAAAAAAATATGAACGTATGTGTGGTAACGACATAAAAAAAAAAAAAACACATACTCACACTTTTAACAATTTAAAAGTTACAAACTGAATTCTGCACATTGCAGTGTTTCCTGGGACCTTATTAGAGCCCTCCCTCATCTCACTTTTTCACTATAGTACTGTAGTAGCATATTTAGTGTGAACAAACTGTTGAGGCTCGTTCACACTAAATATGCTGACTTTTGCTCACTTCTGTGCTTTACTATCTGTAAGACAAGGCTTGTCTTAAAGGGCAAGTATGTAGGATTTAGTTGATCTATTGGCAGAAATAGAATATAATACTCATAATTATGTTTTCATTAGTTTATAAACATCTGAAAGTATTGTTGGGTTTTTGATACCATAGAATGAGTTCTTTACATTTTCTCTTCTGCAATATTTGCCATGTTGTACTGTCATGTTTCTACAATGGCCCAGAATGGACAAACCAAACACTGACTGAAGATTTTTATGTTACCTGAAGGCCACTGTCGTTCGCCTACACGCTTGGGGAGACTGGCCTAGCCAAGGGGAGATTTATTCATTCCAGTTTGCAAACCCAACCACTAGATGGAACTAAATCCTTCATGCTGAAACTTTAAGATGCCGTTAAGACAAAACCCCACTGATGTGATACAAGACTACACAGACAAACAGTCAAATACAAACAGACAGTCAGAAAAAGCTGTACTGGTCAACATTTTTTTGACAATGCATACAAACAGACCAAGACATACAAAGGGGTATGTTCTGTATCTATGGTTACCAAGTGTACGATTGGCCGAAGGTCTTTCAAGCTATGATACAACTATACCTTGAAAGCTTCCCTTCGTCGGTACTCTAGTTTGGCCATCTCTTCTGCTACCCAGCCAGGGATATCAGGGATGGCAACATGGATGATGTACTTTAGGAGGATTGCAAAGTGCTGTAAACCACCAAGACCACAATGAAACAGGCTCAACACACAGTTACATTAAAGCACAATCACATTCTGTTTTCTATTCTGTATTTTAAACAGTGCATCTGATACCTTTTAATCACCCTGGCTTTAAATGCATATTTCTACCTCACATTTGTCATTTAGAAAAACAATTTTTTCTTACAACTACAAAACTCTTCAAAGACAAACCTGCCATGTTCAGGTAAATGCATACCTCCAGTAAGACGATGGAGATGATGGTCATCTCAGGACTCAACCAGGGGAACAGACGCTGGAGCTGCCCACACTGACCTATCAGGTAGCAGTTAACTATGATGGCGATCAAGCCCATAGCCTCCATTGCAGTCTGATGTGGAGATAGAGAGAAATTTACAGATCAGATACCCCTGTCATGTACACTGTAGTTCTCAGCAATATTTGCGAGAATTACAATGTCTGACATTTGATTTGACATTTTTCAAACATAAAACACACGGACCTGCCATTGTCCGATGTTCTCAACTCTCTGTCCAAAGGGCCTCTGAAGGCCGGAGCAGAGCTTCAGGGCATCGCTGCGTATCTCGATGATGTTGTTGATGAGGGCGCACATGGCCGCCAAGGGGAACGCAGAGGAGAAGAGCACAACATAACCAAACTGAACGAACATCTCCTGGTAGTCCTGAAGCGTGTCCTAGAAACAAGCATCATCAACTGACACAAGGATTTTTATAGACAAAGGCAGTAAAAAGTTAAACTTGCATTTCGTTTTCTGTCCCACCTCGTACGTCTGCATGCAGCTCTCAATCTCAGCCTGCGTTAAAGTGGCAGCTTTGGGCTCTTCTGGTGGATCAATCCACGACTTCTTGTCCTCTTTCCCCTCACTGATATGTTTTCTCCTCTGACAGAAAGAATCAGATTCCTTCGAGGAGGACACAGTAGCGTTCTCCCTGGTCTCCTGCGTAAGTACACATGAGGCGACAGTGCTTTTCCACAGCTCTATAGTTGGTGTCTTAATGTGGATCTATTGGTGACAGTCTGAGGTGACTGAGATAATGCTACACAAGAGAAAACACGAGATGGATGGATGGATCTAAATAATAATAATAACAATTAGAAGACCACATACTTGAGTCAGCAATTCACAATCACTGTCCTCATCGCAACTGTCAAAAATACTGGATGGATCCATCCCTTCTTCTACCAGTGTCGGGCTGTCCTCAAGGAAGCTGTCGTCCCCCATCTGCGATTCTGTCGTGACATCCTGGTAGTCGACCTTCTCTGTGAAGCTGACTTTACGTTGTTTCAGAGCACTATCATTCATGTCCCACTCTTCTTCTGAGAGCCTGAATCCGGCTTTCAGATCCCCTCTTCTCTTTGGCTCTGGGTTACCGTCAGCAGTGGGTTTGACAGCGATCCCTCTGGGACCCAGGAAGGAATAAGCTGTCATTGAAGCTTGTGCCTTTCCCAGAGCCAGACGACCATATTTGAGCATGATGGCTTGGAGCAGTTCCCAAAGCACCTTTGGGGTGAAGACACCCAGTTTGTTTTGCTCATACAGATAAGGCTGGAGGACCTCTTTGATGTTCTGTAGGAACTGGCGAAAGATCAGCAGAGTGGCTAACATCTGTGAGGAGCAGGAAAACATCTGTTACTGTGAGAAACACACCAACAAGTAAGCCATAAATGGAAGACGCTCATTTTCACTCCTTCACAAGTCCTTTACATAATAGACACTAGTAGTTCACTAAATCATGAGCAGCAACTCAAGGTTTCGAACTCTTGTAAAATCGTTACCATTAGCTGCTAATGGTTTTTCCACTTCTTTACAACATAAATCAATGTATCATATAAAGCAAAAGGGATTTTTGACCTTACACACAGTCTACAATCATAACTGAGAAAATGTTGTGAAGAAAATCAGTTTTTTCACAAAAGCAAAATACATACAATCAAACTGAGAAAAAACAAAGGAGCATATTATAAAAGAAAAAACTACAGAGTTGTTGCCTTAAGTCAACTGGAAATTAAATTTTGAGACCTCTGCTTCTGAAAAATAGCAGTAAATTGTTGGATTTGTTGGAAAACTGTCAGTTTTGACCAGCAGTGGCCACAGTCCAGCAAAAGTTAGATATTGTCAGTGGATAAGACCAAATGACCTTTAATGTTTTAAATGATTAAAGGTTTTGTGATACTGTCGCTACCTCCTTCAGTCGCTCCATGTCCTTGAGGTAGAAACCGATGTAGAAAAGGCTCAGGTAAGAATTGATGAATTCAAACTGTAAAATTAAACGTTAAAAAACACATTTAAAAAAAATGTCGAACACTCACAATGAGGATGAGTCGTCTCTATTCAACCTCAACTCTGAAGCATTACTTACAAAAACCATCTTGATGATGAGATTATTCTCATAGGCACTCTGAAGTCTGTAATTCTCTGTAAGAACAAATATAGAAGTAGCTGAAAGACAGTGGAAATAACATTTCCTTCCTGTTTTACCTTTAATTGCCCCAAAGTGTTCCTCAGTAAATGTCAGCTAAAAGCTTTCAACACTAGTTATCGGGCAGTTTAAAACATATTCATACAGTATTTCATACTAAAATTATGGGCACATCCATTTTAATTAAACTCCTTTTTAAAGTAATTCCTCTAATGACAGAGATCACAATTCAGCGCTGTGGACTAGAGGACATTTTGTGTCTCTCACCCATGTCGTTGAGCCAGTAGGCGATCTTCTTATACACTTCATCACATATGGTTACAGTAATGGCCAGAAGTATCTTAGGAATGAATCTTGTAATACTAGGTAGCTCCTGAATCTCCATCACCACTTCCTGCAAGGCAAATTATAGAAGTGTGATTAAATATTGAATGGGTCCAATTAATTCATATCTATGCTTTAATCCCACAGCTACTGTATAAACGACTGTACAATGAATCTGAACTGGCAAGAAGTACTTTTAATTTGACAACAATTCACAAACCTTCACTAACTAAGAGGTAATATATATCTATCGTACTGGAAACCCTATTTACAAGACACATTCAGTATATATTGAGCATCAAAGCCAGCCTACATAAGCTCCACTTTCTAATCACTGATCTAATGTTCTGTGTTATCTGTTCAGACCTGCAGTTCCAGGCAGAGGAGCATTGCCAGGAAGACAAAACAGAGACACAGGAGGCAGATGGGCAGGCTGACCAGCCATCTGAACAGGGCTCTCTTCCAGGGAGGGTAGTAGAACTCCTCACAGCCTGTTATGGGACTGCAGCGTTTTACTCCCTGCAGAGACAGCAGCAGAAAGAGACACAGAGAGAGTGTTACAGACACATTTTTAAATGATTTCAATCATCTTATTATAGTATTGGAAAATGCATTGTGATAAATGTGCTCGGTAATGACTGAGAGCCCGTTTGCTCGACTGTTTGATAGATGCTTTCTGTTTGTTTGTTGAGAATCTTCCTTGCACAAAAAGTGAAACACTCCCAGACACATTTTATCATATAACTTTCACATATTCTACATCTTCCTCCGATCTGACAAGTTGCTTCCTGGAAAATGCATACGCCCAACGTGGGGCTCGAACCCACGACCCTGAGATTAAGAGTCTCATGCTCTACCGACTGAGCTAGCCGGGCATGTTTCACCATTTCCCATGATGCCTTTTTATAGCAACAACTCACCACCTCCCTCCTTGAGGGTCTCTTTTCATTCAACAGTGAAGGAAGCCACTCTGCCCAACCCTCCCCCACCAAGGTCTCCACTCAAAAGACCACGTGGTAAGTGAATAACACACTCTGCACGCTTCCTGGTATTGTTTGACAGTCTGGTGGCTGCAGTGTTGCGCAAAAGTAAATACAGGCTGAGGCTGAATTTTGCCTGAGAAACTTTGTAGATTATCACAGAACTATTTTCAGTGTGTGAATGAATTATAGGAATTTTAGGAGATTTAGGTTTTCACGGCATTCACATCTCACTGAGATCTGTTTTTTTGTTTCTCACCCTGAACTGGGGCCTGGGTTCCTCCAAGGACTCAGCAGGCGTATCCAAAGTGCCCCACCTGTAGGCGAGCTCGGCCTCCCGCCTCTTCCAGCGCTCCAGAAACAAGGTCGCCCAAACAACGTTGAAGAGGGCAAAAACCACACAGCAGATATCTTGACTGGTCTGAGCAGAAGCATAAGATAAAACAAAAGAACTGATGTAAATTGAGGGAATACAATAAAACAAAGATTTTCAGAGTGTTTTTCTTGAGAAGGTTTCAAGTACCTGGTCTGCCTCTGCCAGTATCCAGAGCAGAAAGCCAATGACAGCAGGGTAAAGCATGGAGTTGGTGTAGAAACCCAGCCAGGCAAAATACATGGCGATCTTTACTCCGAAGTAATCACAGATGTCATCTACAAAGCAGACGAAACTGTATTTTAGTGTCAGTTAATGTGACTGCTGTTTTTACTGTTCCACTTAATTTTCTTCAAAATGAAACAGTGATGGTTCCTACCCAGAGGCTGCCTCTCACATACAGCCTGAACCCAGGACGTCATCAGCTGGTTGAGGATCCTCTGCTCGTGGAGAGGAAACATTTGATGGATCACCCCGCGGGCTACGAGCTCTGGAACTGAAAATGACACACGACAAAACAGGCACAATGTATCTCAGGTACACCTTTAACAAAACTTAAAACTTGTTTTGTGTCTTTCTGCTATAAGCGTGACCTGATGACTTTGATCAATTTGAACTGTTTACAATGAAACATAAGATGAGAAAAAGAGGTGAGAGACAGCATGGAAAAGGTCATTCATGATAAATGGCAGCGTACTGATTGGCTGTCCCTCCAGGAAGTTAATGTTATGAAGCACCTCCCCCTGTTTGGCTCGCAGGTTGTCCAGCCAATACTTAATGATGCTCTGACGCTCCTGTGCACAAGTACAAAGATAAAGAAAAAAAAGACAATGAATGATTGTCAAATCATTGATACGGATATAAAATGAATACCCTGAGTTTTGACCCTAACCTGTGAGGTAAAGAAGCACAGCTCGCTCTCTATGTTCTCATAGATATTGTCCTCCTCGCAGGAAAAACGCCGCATCCCGCCGCCAAATTGTGGTTTGATGGCCTTATGCATGCCCATCTGCTCTGCTCCTCGCAGTAAGCTGAGGGCGAGGATAGAGGGTAAAGAAAACAGCAGGATTAAACCTGGTGAAGCACTGACACAGTGCAGAGGCTGAGTTGCAGATGTTTGACAGATTAGGAGCATCAAGGGCACACGAACAGCAAACTGCGATACATGTGACCGTTATATCAGTAGATTCACAATTTAAACCACAAACCGCACAAGTCAGATGGTGTGCCATTTCTCAGTAACATCTCCACAGACTGACAGGCCTACAGAGACATCTACAACAGAGGCTGTAAAGATAACATAAGTGCTGACATAATAATGTGACCAAATCAGTGGTTCAGGCATCTTTTAAAACCAACTCAAAAGCACTTTGTATAATACGACCATTTCTCCAGGCCTGGGGTGGTTTTATATAAAATCTAGGATCAACAAATAAATCAGGGGTATGAGCTAGAAAGTTCATTCTTGATACTGGAAAAGGTAGTTTCTGCTGGAGTTGCCTGGTCATGCTGCTGCATTCTGTGTTTATGCAGTTAAGTGATGTATCAGACATTTATTGGACCAATAGGACAAACACTTTAACTTGACAATATTCTAACCTCAGTTGCAAATTTCCCAGATACCCACAAAGTTTCAGAGTCTTACTTCTCGAATGTCGTTGTGATGAAGAAGGCGTGTGCCTGCGTGTGTTTATGCTGTCGAATCTGGATGCTGACCTGTGGGACTCCAACACGAATCTGATTCAGGAGCCACAGCAGAGTGTGGTCATCTATTGTGTCTGTGGATGGGAAGAATTTTATTAGGTTAAAAACGTGGATTTTAATCAATGGCGAATTACAAATATTGAAATACACATTTTGAAACAGTAGCTCTGCTTTAATTCCTCACCCGTTTCTTAACCTTGTTCGCCAAAGGCAGGAATTGATTAGTCTGCTGCAGAATAAAGAGGCTGGACCAAACCCATCTTTCATTGCCCGCACTGAGCAGCAGCAGGGTGGAGACAGTAAAAGTCCACTTCACTTAAATCTCCGTCCACATATATCACTAACATTTTTTCCTGAGGTTGTGCAGATGGACTATAACTCACTGGTCCAGCTGACCGTAAATCACTTCACATAAAATCACATTCTGACGCCAACCAGCATGAATAAAGACTCTGGAATAATCTAGATTATTCAAAATACAGTTCTTTTGATTAGCTTTTTTACAGTAAAACAAATTGGATATACAAATTTAATAAATTGCAGGAAAGTCAAATTCCTACATTTCTACATTCATGTTCATGTTTTGCTCGGCTACAACAGTTAATATAGTTGCCACTGATTAGTATCATAAGCTTCAGGTGAACACAGGACCAACACCAGCCGGTCACTGTAAACAAATGGTCGTTGGTGTGAGGTTGCTGCGTGTTTTAGTTTTAGTTGAAGTTTTTAGTTCACACTTGAAGTTTTAGCTTCAACTGTGAGTAAATTAAGTAGTGGAGTGTCTGCTACAGTAAGAAGTGTTTTAGTTTCAAGCCCTGCAGGCAGCTGAATTATCAATTTAAATGTGACCACTAAAAGTAAATGAACAATTGGCAGAGGAGTAAATACATAATGAAAGCTGAAGAACCAACAGTAGATTTATCAGCATAGTGCAAACAGTCTCATCTAAGCTTATTTCATACTCAGTTAACATTAAACTGAGAAAACCTTTGTTTTGCTTTCAATATTCTGAGTTATACATTTCCAAATCATTCACATACCATTCATTTTGTGATCAATTCTGAAAAACTTCTAAACATAAACAGTTATTTGTATCCACGTTGTGTTGGCTATTTAAGCTTGGGTTGGTTTAGTTTTAGTGCTGACGCTTGCATGACTTAACAGTTTTTCCTCAGGACAATTTGTTATTTGTTTTATGGTGAAATATGTTTCTCCACCACATTTCAGCAGGGAAATATTCACGTTTGTTTGACAGCTTTAGTTTCAGGTTTTGGTTTCTGAAACTTTACTAAAGGAAAAATATAAAAAGCTCTTTACACCACACTGTTAAATGCTAAACCAGCGGTTTCTGGTCTTTTTTGGCTCCTTGTGGTTAGGGTCACATTACAGATGTTTATGATAAGTCTTAACTTCTCACATGGTTTTATTTCAATAAATGTTCAGATGATCCAATATCTCTCAGAACATCAAGCTTAGCTTAGCTTAGCATGTAGATTAGTTTTTCTTCTTTTGTCTTCCTCCCTCCCTATTCATCCCTATTCAGACCTATTCATAAAGCTGTAGTTTTAACACACAGTGTCCACTGTATAATAACACACGAGTCAAAGGGACTAAACCAGTCATTTCACTTAAGAATAGTATGTTTACATGGATGCATCAATACTTTACTGAAGTAAATGGTCTGAATTCTGTGTCTCAAAACAAGAACAGCAGTTAGTTACACAAGTAACTTAATACTGACTAACATCTGCAGATGAATGTCATAAAATGTTGCAACATCATTTACAGGAAGTCTTGTGTAAATTGCTTGTGATATTTAATCTGCAGCGTTAGTTCAAGCAAAGGGCTTCTAGTTTACACTTTATAGCCATAACTGCATCTTCCTCAGGTACAGCTGCTGTAAATGGGTATGATCTCATTATAAACCAGATGCCATTTTTAAGTCCTAGTCATACATCTGATTGGCTGGATGACCACCAAAAGAATTTTTTATGAGGAAGCAGTGAACAGAGAGGACAAGCCGCAGCTTACTGTACCTGGGAATGTCATCAGGATATCACAGTTTTCTGTAGGCACCATCTTCAGCCAGGACTTCCGAGACATAATGAAGCGCCTGGCTTGGAGGAGGTGTTTACCAAACAATTTATCTGAAAAAAAGGAGGGAGAAAAGAAGCACAAGAATGGGGAGAAGGGTGATGTGAGGTTAATAAAGTTTAAAGTTATTATAGAGGACGAATGTGAAAGAGAGAGATGAGAGAAAGGTTGGCAGGCAGACTGTGATATTTTTCATCAGGTTGATCAAGGTCACAGACGACAGGTTGGTGATTACTATCACTCTGACCACTGTGTTTCTTCACCGTGTTTTTTTTTTTGCTCCCATCACAGAAACAAAATGACAGTGGTGTCCAAAATAATCGTTCAGCTGGTGTGAAGGTTGCCTGCACTGCATCGGTCATATGACTTTGAGCAAACGCTATGAGTAATAAACAAACAGACGATATAAAAACTGGCTCTCGTGTAAACAGCTGCTGAAGAACCAGATTTTCAAGTCTCTAAAAACCCTAAAATGAAGGCAAAGCAACAGGCTTTGGTTTTTCCAGCGCTTATACAGTCTCACAACACAGTCCAAGCTTCAAACTGCTGTTTCTTTCACACATTGGTTTTCTCCCTGAAGACATGCTCTCGAGTCACGTTCTGTTTGACGATAGCTGCAGTGACTGACCGATCTCCTCATTGTTCACTGAGTCGTACTGTCAGTGCACGTCTAAGGTCACAATTTCTCATACTGAATCATACAATAACAGCATTTCCTTCTTTCACCACATCTATATGCTGCCATCTTCCTGATACACTCTCATGTGTGACACCAATAAGCCAACGGAGTGACTGAAATAAACTTGACAAACTGTACCCGTTACCATGTGTTAGAGCTGCACTGCTGAACTGAAGATATGAATGAGATGAAATGCATAAATCACTGTATGACTCTGCTGATTGAACTGTGTGTATGCTAATAGGTGTGTGTGTGTGTATGTGACTTTGCCAAAGTGTGTGTGTAATATAATGATGCAATCTAAGTCAAATCACTGACACTGAATGTTTTTTTTTTTTTTTGGTCTTGCAGCCTTTGTGTTTCAGCATGATCATCTCTCTGACAGTCATTGACATAATTGCTTATTAAAGCTGGATCGTCCTGAGACATGTAGATACAGCTGACATGTAAAACTCTCTCTCAGACAGAGGCACTGTATCCATCGTATCGTCAGGGCCTTGTTATCACGTATGATGACGAGATTTACTGCCCAGTGATTAGTGTATGTTGCAGATCTGTAAACTTTGTCTCTTTATCTTTCTGTGAACAGTTGTGATTAACCATACAGACTGGGTAACACAGTCTGAAGCTTTTAACACAGACTGGACAGGCACTTAGCTATTATTATAATTTCATTATGGAACATTAGCAAAACATAACAAGCTTTGCTCCAAAAGAAGCAAGATTTCTCAAGAGCTGTCCAACATGGAGACTGTCCAGCATAAAACCAATAATTTTGTATAAATATCCATAACAGTAAATGAAGATCCTTAACATAAGCTTACAAATAGATATGTCTACATTATGAATTTGTAATATCACAAAGTTACAGCCAATCAGCTGTGAGCCCGACATCATCAACTGGTCTAAGAGGATATAAATAAAAGAGCAATGCATGCTCTGATGTTTACAAACCATTAAATATACTCATCATCATCATCGTCACCATCACCTCAGTTGGAATTGAACCTCTGACAGTGACAGTGAACAGACTCTTCATAAACTCCCATGTCAAATCTGTTTGTTTTCAATAATGCAAACTTTATGAAATGGAGTGGCTGCCTCATAAACCAAACTGATGTGTCCGTCAGCAAAATAATCATTCATGTGCCGGAAGAACAGCTGCTGAAAGAACAAGAAAAACACAAAGAATCATTAATATTGCTGACTGAGATGTCGGCTGAGATCATGTGAGATTAATTGAATGTGTTATATCGCACACTTCCAGTTAACTATTTTTTGTCAGATGGTAAGGTGGGTTCACTAAAGTGGCTATGTTGACCTTTAAATGTTAAAGTTTGTTATCCTTTGTAACTCTTCTGTTCTTTATAAATATGATTGACTTTTCTCCAGCTGGGCTGTTTTCTTTGTTTGGCTTGAGATCTGGATGCAGATTAAAGCAAACAGCTGCAGTTACACTGCCCAAACTGAGACTATAAATGTTATATGGTCACTGTACAGAAAACAAGACATCATTGAACAAACTGCTCTCCGTCGTGGACAACAGTTCCCATCCCTTCTCAGGTCACCACAGAGACGGTGGATCTCCTTCTAAAAGCTTCACTGTCACAAAGAACGATACAGGAAATCATCCTATCATTCACAGTGTAATTCTGTGTAACACTGGTGTAACCTCCACACCATCCATGAAAACTCACTGGTTATTTAGTCATCTTATCATTTATCCATCTATACATACTATGTAAATATTATACATAGTACTATTCTATAGACTTATGAACGTTATCCATCTCAATTTCATGTGTTTGAGTATGTGTGTTAGTATATATGTATGTGTATGTGTGTGTACTATATACATGTATATCTTTTATGTTTTTATATATGTATAAAATATAATGATATATATATCTTTATATTTTTGTCTGTTATTATATTGTATTAGCATCACTGTTCTGAGTATCACCAGAAGTACTGGGTGTGTCTTTAACTAAATGATTCAGGAAGCTCAGAGATGTTGAACTTCAATGTCAAGTGCCTCTCAGTAATGCCTCAATGTAATTCCTGAAGCAACCATCACACTTGTTATTTGCTTACTCACAGTGAGACATTTACCTTAAAAAAACATCTTAACACCTGAGACAAAAATGAACAAACAGACGAACAAAACACACACACACACACAACGGACACAAGCTGACACCCGAGGCTGCAACCCAACCTGTACTCTCCTCAGTAAAGTGCAGTGTTTGTGTCTCAGCCCGTCGGAGCATGGCTTAGACTCCTGCATGCACCTGTGGACCACAAAGCCTGACTCTTCCCGGCCCTGCCTCACTCAGTCTGAATGCGCACTGAAGAAAAAAACGCATATCAAAGCCCAATCCCAGACGACTGACCCTTCTGGTCTCCAGTGAGTCTATGAATTATTAGTGTCTGCACCATGTTGCTTGTGAACACCTAATCTCCCACATCCTCGTCCCTCTTTTTTTTCGTTTTTCTCACGCAGGGCACTGTATTTTACTCACCCAGCACCCCGGACGGTGTGGAGGACGTTTGCTGCTGCTGCTGCCGCTGGTTGTTGATGGTCCTGTGCTGCTGCTGCTGCTGATCGCTTGCCACCGTCCTCTCCATCCTCTCCCATGCCCCGTCGCTGTCGTCGACGTCTGCGGTACCGCTGCTGCTGCTGCTACTGTTTACAGTAGCGTCGCTGTCAGCTGCTCCAGCCTGCATGGTTGTGGACGGATACTACAGGAGGAGGCGGTGAAAGAAATAGGCAGCAAAGTCTGCACTGTACCGGATCACAGCTCTGCTTTTATTGCATGATCGTAGCATGTAAATGCGTGTGCAAGTGTGTGTGATAGAGGAGGAGGAGGGACAAGATCATGGCATCTACACGTTACGCGCACCAGTCGTGACAGAGAAATGACGACAGAGTCGAGGGGAACACCGACCAGAGAAAAACAGACGTGTGTCCTGTGTCTATGCTACATACTCACTGTAATAATCAGCGGACTGACACACACGGAGGCTGTACCCAAGTCCCATTCTTCTATTCACTCCTCGATATAATCTATCCACGCTCTCAATATTGGCAATGCATATTTTAGGCTAATCTAATGCTTTTCAAATAAAGTAATGAGGTGCCTTCTCCCCATCTCCCTTCATTTAATGTGTGTCCAGGTTCCCATTACGTTTAGGACACTTGAAGACCAATTAACTAAAGTTTAAATGTATGTCCCATAGTTTGAGTTTGATTTATTAATTAATACTGCACAAATTAGCACATCGGATCTTAACAGCTTTGAGGCAGGGCAAACAAGGTTGCGTAATATTAGAGTATCATTTACTTTCTTCATGAAATGAAATAGTGAATTAATTCATGCCTACCAAAGTCGATAAGTTGGTTCTCTCTGACATTGTTTTCATCATTTGACCGTAAGTTAACCGAGACAACGGTCGGCAGCTGCTTAACACCGCTAGCATGACTCTGTCTAACGGCGAACACCTGCGAAGCTAATCGCTAGTTAGCATGCTACCTTGTTGAAAAAGTGGGAAGAAAAAGTGACGGTCGTTGACAGACAAAACCCCCAAAATCGCTGCACATGGCTACAAAATAGTTCCATAAAACACAAATTGTTTCTACACATAATATATCGAGGGTTGGTAGATTTTGTCTTAACAACGACATATTAGTTGTTTCCTGCCTCCGTGCTAAGCTAATCTAGCTAACCCCAACCCTGGCCTCATTACCCTCACTGTGGCAAGCTAATAAGGCTTGTTTTTAATATTTTAAAATGTCTTTCATTTTTTAAAATCATTTAACGGTATATAAAAAATGTTGAATTGAATAATTGAATCAAATAACAAACAATAATCGTTATCAACCTTCTCAGCTAAAACTTTGCAGGATAGCTAGTTTTTTTTAGGGGAAAAAAAGAAAGAAAACTGTAGAATATGTCTGTTGAAATTTTGGTTTGAGGTCAGGAAACAGTTTCCTGCTTGAAACAGCGCCCCTCACCCTATACTGCATCATAAACCCATATTTGTAATTTCCTTTAAGCTCTGAGATGTTGAGATTAGTTTTACTCAGACATTTAAAATGATGTTCTGTATATCCCCCAGCATGTTAAATAATGCTAAAATAAACCACAACTGCAGTCAACAAACACTATGAGCATGAGTTGCCAACCCTTTCCATAACAGCATCTTTAAAACAGCTTGGAGAGTTTAATGAGAGCCTAATTATGACACCATATGGTACTTAAATGTGCATGTCTGATTTTCTATCAACAACATGTATAAAGATTACTCTGTGGAAATGTTTGGCCCAAACAGTTTAGGGAGAAATTTGATTTCGTGGGATCAATTATTCATCAGCACCTTCTGTTGGTGCCATCAGCCAAAGGCACGTCTGTCTGCCTGTCACAGGTATTCACTGTCATGTCATCACAGGGGCCAGTTCCCAGTGCTGTCTTCTAGAGAAGTCTGTGTTTCATTGCCTTATGAACAGTTATAGATGACTGACTGCAGGCTGAGACATTCTTCAAAAATAAAGAAAAAATCTGTATGTTCATTGATTATAATGGAAACAAATGCACACTCCACTTCACTTTGTAAAATATAAATTCGATGCCAACCTCATGTCTTGTAAATTACCAAGCCCTCCAGGTCTGTAAAAAGAAGTAAGACCAGAAGAAAACAGATAATCATGATTCATTTCCCTCCAATTTCAGCACTGTGTTACACTACTACAAACACTAGATGGAGTCATTTGATTATTTAACGCATGACGCCACCAGAAGAAGTCATAGCTGCTGTTTCAAGATTTAACTGTGAACCAAAAATTACTTTATAATAACCCTCACGCTGAAATTAAAACATTATCATATCCTGCTCTGTAATTTTCCAGTGCCTGAGGTTAAAGTTTTGTGCTGATTCTCATTCCACCCAAGACACAAGTCAAATCAATTAGATTCATAAAGCATATAATGAGAAAAATGTTACAAAAGAAGTGCTCAGAAAAAAAAAATGGGAGAAATCTTCAAGTTCGGTTTCTTCAACTTTTGCATGGTGTATCAGTGAGAGTAATTACACAAATAGTCTGGGAGGTTAATCTTATATTCTATGTCTGACGATTCCAGAACTGATGCATTGACGAGTCAAAAGCAAGACACTTACTGAAGAAAAAAAAAACAGTTTATCTTTGGGGAGCCTATGTTTTTTATTGTATTTTTCTGCTGAAGTCAGATGACCTTTGAAAGGACCTTATGAGTTTTTGCTGATGTTTTAAAAATAATTATTTGGAATGCCCCAAAATGTCCCATGATGCTAATTTCTCTTTGTTTTGGTTTCTGTTGACTTCAAAATGAAAAGACAAGTGGTGGTTGCTGATAACCTCTACATATTTTGTTAGTTTCAAGGAAACAGAATGAAATGATTGTTTATGAGTGTTATTATTTGATTAAAATGTGTCACAGAGCAGACATCCTCCTACTGGATTTCATTTTTCCTCTCAGCTGATGTCAATAGCATGATTTAAGGTAAGTATTTTGCTTTTACTTACCCCTTGTTTAATGACTTATGTGTCTCAGGGGGTGTGAGGGATTGAAACCAGATAACTGTAGTGGCTTTGGCTCTGTCTTTCTCTTAGCACACATGATCAGTAATCTACTTTGTGTCCTTGCCTGTGGTGTAGAACCAGTAAGGCTTTTAGCGTGTGATGGATAATCAATGACATAGATAAATAGGACAGTGTTGCAGCGTGTCTGGGCTTACAGCCGCTTAGTTCATGACAGCCAACAAATGACACTTGAGGAAAAAGTCATTTGTTTCTAGATAAAGACTGTGTTTCCACTTAGCACAGGTTTACTCTGGTGTATGGATGCACAGGAAGAGTAGTGGATAAAAAAACTTGATATGCTTAAATGTAAACCTAATTCTTCCATAAATGCTAGATATTCTGCTGTATATTGTATGTCTTGCAACAACAGTAGTCCGGTCGATTTATCTAACACTTTGATTTTTATTTAAAAAAAAAAAAAAAAAAACACTCAATAATCACAAATCCTGATGAATTGTATGAAGATATATCTGATGAGCACAGTATGTTGGCGTTGACATGATAATGTCAAGAAACCAATGTCAGCTTCTAGTTTGAAACATCTCTACACTGCAGATACAGCCTGAAACATGCAGCGCCATTGTAGGTTAATATTGAATACAGACCAACACCAACACAAAACAACACCATATAATAATTTAAAACTAATTAACAACCACTAACATGTTGAATCACAAAACTAAGATGGTAAATATTGTTGAAGTTGTACCTGATACACACCAGCAAGTTTACAAAGTGATATTAGCATTAGCTTGAAAACATAAGCAAACTGATGTTAACATTTAGCTTGAATTTGTGCCTACAATTTGTCGTCTAGCTGAACATACAACCAACCTGATCACAACATAACCACATTATTCTTCCTGTTGGCGTGTAGCTCAAATCTGTGCAAAAGTGTCTACAGTTTCATAGAGCTGCTTATGATTGGGACCTAAAAATTGATTGTAAATATTCAGTTTAGTTGAAACTAATTTACAGATCCAACAAAATGCTTGCAATTCCTTACACCTGTGAACCATTTGACTCTTGACATACAGTTTGAGCTACTGCAGTGACACCAAGACAAGTTTGGTTATGTTCACATCATGTGCACAGTGTTAGGACTGCAGGAGGACCGTCCTTAACACTGAGGCTACTTTAGGTCTAATTGCCAAAACAAAGGTTACATGAAGTCAAGCCCATCCTCCTACAGTAATTATCCTGACCCATGTTTTTCTTTCCATAGCTCTCCTGCTAGAAGAGGTCAAGGTGAAAGTCATGGTAGCGCCGAAGGACTTGAACACAAAAGGATGGTCAGAGTTGTGTGTGCGTGTGTGTGTGTGTGTAAGGGAGGGGGGGTGTTCCCAGCTGTTTCCAGCATTTTCCTCATTCCCCCCTTTCAACATCATAGTGTCTGCGTAAGAGAAAGGGTTTTGCCCCCCTGATGTTTTTACCATCCTAGGCAGTCATGGGACCACGAAGGAGGCCAGGCAGATAGGAAATGCAATTAGAAGTCACAGTAAAAAGGCGACATTAGCAGCCACAGACAAAAGAGGTCACAGTCCTGTGAACCCAGGTGAGGAAGGAGGTTGAAATCATAAGCACCCGTTCCCTTTCCTGGATCAGGAGGAGGAGGGAGGTGGCAGGACAGGCTGTGACAATGCTCCCGACTTTGTGTCGGGGCTGTCCAGAAGGCAGACAGTTATTATCCCCCAAAAAACAGCTAGAAATGAGCCTTATAATGTGTGGAAGTCATTTGGCTCTTACTCATCCTGATTACAGTGGCACACAAAGATCTATTTGAAAAAAGGAACAAGTATGGACAGACGTAGAAACAAGTTCTGTTTGTATGATAACTTCACTCCCTAATATTTTTTGGGAGGATTGCAAAATTACTGTCATCAACACATTTTTTTGAATATCAATCAACTACTTCAAAACCATAAAGATACTTAGTATACACTAAAAATCTACCACTGAATATCCTATTAATTTTGGGATGGTATTACACTATTATATAATCATTATTGTTGCAATCTGACACTATTGAAATCAAGTATACATCTGAACTGTATTTTAATATGATTCTCTCTCCTGTGTTTTGGGGTAAAAACATTCCCCAATTCTTATTTTCCACTTAGTCAAAATGACGATAAACTGTGTCACATGGGGATAAGCATTGGAGAGAATATGCAAGTAGACAGGAAAGTTTCCTCGACAGGAAACATTTGCACAGATAGTGTCACTGTGTGGATTTTTCCGTCAAATAGTTTTAACGCGTCCTGTGTCTCAGTTGGACTAATAAAGTGTCTCCTCAAAACATCCAACTGACTGACCTTTAATATCCTCACAGCTACTCCTGCAGTAAGCTCCACATCCCAAATGTGGAAAAACACTTAATGTTTAACAAAGGATATCCTTTAGACGGGAAAGAGCTCTCCCTTCGCTCATGTTTAAGTGCTGTATTTATTAATTGGCACCAACACAATACACTTTTGGTTCTTGAGTTAACAGTACGTTCCCGTCCTTTCATAGGGCAACGAACAGGATGTTTGTCTGGTCTCATGATGGTTTGTTCTCCACTTTGGCTCCATAGTGATGTTGTGGTCCACATCAAATCAGCATTGAGATATTCTAATATCCAGTATATTAATAATGTAATGCAACATAGTCATGGGAAATTGTAGCAGTCATAAGACACAGATGTCTTTAACAGATAAGTAAATACCCTTGTTTATATTTTTCCTATACTAATTTCCATTTCTGTTTTAGAAAATGAGTTGAATTGTCTTTATGTCTGTTTCAGCTACAGTAATCAGTCTTCTCCATGAGTACATGAGGTAACATTATTTTTGACAACACCATGTACACAAAAGTATTTCAAAATGTTCCTCCAATCTGCCCCCACCGGCCTGCCGACAGGTTGGCAGGTAAACATAAACATGTTGGATGGATTAAATAGCGTCGCGACTAAATCATGCCTGATGCATCACAGGAGGGGTCGGAAGAGTCGTTTGTAGACAATTAGCCACACAATAGGTGACGCACATGGCGATAAACAGTTATTTCCGGGTTTGAATGGGCTAATATCTTAAATAGATTTGTTTATAAACTAGAGGCGGGCACAGCTGAGGTACTTATGTTTAAACAAAGCTTTTATTTTTTAGTATATATATATATTTACACTGTAAAAGCTCTTCATGTGCTTATGCATAACAAAATGCTCACTCTGTAGATATAAATCACTGACACACAAACTTCACATTTTACATCCAAAAAGTGCAAATGTTATTCAAATTACATTTATAAAAGTATATGTAAGTACAAGTTGTTATCAACAGTGCACATTATATAGTACATTTATCAATATACAATACATGAACTTGTATATTAGCTGTATGCAATATGTAAAATGGAGGATAAATCTCTTGGTTCATCTTGATAAGACCAACTAACCCAACATCCTGGACAGGTCTTGTTTCTCCCTGGAGAAAAAAAGAAATAAGAAAGAGAGAAAGGGAGTGAGTACATTACACTTAAAAACATCACAAAATCACTGATTGTGACAACAATACATAGCAAAGAAAATAGTCACAGTAATTTGTTTTGACTCTATTGAAGAGTAACCGCATGGTTGTATTGTGTGTAACTATGTGTGGTTGCTTTGATTCTGATTTTCATAGGGTTTATTAATACTAATAAAATATAGAACATCTAAGCAGATGGTGTTCAGACTGATACTTCATACTCACTCTGGGGCAGAGGGGTTGATGATGCGCTGCAGATCTTTAAGGTGCTGAGCAACGCTGACTGGTGATGAAACAGAAAAACAGCGGTTTATTTGGATAGTTATGAATGCAATGCAATATTACATAACAGCTAACAATACCGGTCCTACTGAGGTTCTAGATTAAATCAGTGTGATTAATAATTGATATGTGCAGTATGTACTGTCCTTTAAAGGATCAGTTCAACCAGGTTATCTACTTGTATGTTCAGGCAGTTTTGGTTTTATTCTATCTAAGTTTGGTGATGCCCAACTCACTCAAGTTGCTGTTAAAACTTTTTTTTTTTTTCATTTTTCAAAGCTTTTGAACATAGAAAAAAATTTCAAGTATAGAAAATAAATTTTAAAAGCCAGAAACCTGGGTTGATTAAATTGAAATTTATTTTTGAAAATGTCACAGAATGGGAATAATAAACTACACATTGATTTATTCTTACCTGTGCCACTCGTTCTTCCTGAACCAAATACCGATCCACTGCTACCAGAACTACTCCCGATTGACGTTCCTCTCCCTGTTGTACTCCCTGGCTTACTTTGTCCTGAGTTAGTGTTTCCGAGCCCAAACCAAGAAAATCCGGAGCTGGTGGACCCAGATTTGTTTGTCGTTCCAGTTGACCCAGAGGATGACCCAGAAGATGACCCGGTGGTTAAAGAGCCTCTTGAGGTCAGCCCAGGCTTAGCAGACCCGATTCCACTTGTGCTAAGACTTGTACTTGAGCCCGCGGATCCAAAACTTGAAAGACCTCCCCCGGGTGAATTTGGCTTGTTGAATAGTGACCCAGTGGAGCTACTGCTTGAACTGGAACCAAGTGAATTGAAGGATGAGCTTGAAGCACCCGTCGCAGATGATGCCGGCTTATTGAACACTGATCCACTTGTGCTAAGACTTGTACTTGAGCCCGCTGATCCAAAACTTGAGAGACCCCCCCCAGGTGAATTTGGCTTGTTGAATAGTGACCCAGTGGAGCTACTGCTTGAACTGGAACCAAGAGAATTGAAGGATGAGCTTGAAGCACCCGTCGCAGATGATGCCGGCTTATTGAACAAGGTTCCAGACGAGCCAAAACTCGAACCCAACCCACCTGACCCTGTCCTACCAAGCTGACCCACACCAGTAGAGCTGGATGAAGGAGAACTGCCAGGCTGATTCCGAGTCACACTAGGATATCCACCTGACCCCATCTAGAGTCAAATGAGGACAATGTTAATGTGGAGAACCTGAGAATGTGGGATTCATTAACATCACATAATGCAATTTAACTACTTTGGATTGTCAGAAAACACACTTATACTGAATTTTCTCTCTCTTTTTTTACAGATACAAACTCCGGTTTCCTTGATCAAATGGCAATCATAACTAGATTATAGCAAACATTCACCCAGTTCTCACCCTGCTGTCCTTTTGTTCTTTACTGGCAGATATTTTCCCTCCCTCTACCTCCTCCTCTGCACTTAGAGCTGGATCATTTCCCACAATCTATCAGGCTGTTTATATATCATGGACTTTGTTTGTGGTTGAGTATTTCTGTAGATGCTATACAAGCAAATTTCTGACACTGCGATATCAAATTCATGCAGAAAATAATCTGAAAGTTGCATAAATGTGTGCAGATCAATACATATAACAAGGGTCTGGTTGTTAATTTCAACAGTAATGTGACGACAACCTGTGCAGCCTGTTTACACCCCTGTATATTTTACAACATGTTCATGTAAGTGAGACGTTTTTTTTTTCTTACCCTAGACATGCAGGTCATGTTGAGATGCCTCATTTTCTCATTGAGGTGTTCAACCTCTTTATTTTTATATTTGACAGTGTTTTCCAGGACTTGTATATCTCCCACCAGCCTCATCTTGTCCACCAGAAGTCTCTCTTTCTCTTGATCATGTTTCTGCTGAAGCTTGTCGAAGTTTCTCTTGTTCTCTTGGATCACGCCCGTGCGGTTCTGGGTGCACCAACGATAGTCCTCAGACAGTCGCCAGTTCTCTGCCTTCAAGCGTGTGTTTTCAATCTGAATGCCCATGACCTGATTTCCCACACTGTCCAAATAATGCTGAAGCTTATCCTCCACCTCTCTGGACAGGCTGGTGCAGTTGGAGCGGATCTGCTCGAGGTGTTCCTGCTGCTTCGGACAGGTGAGCTGGAAGGCGAGGTGCACTGGGAAGAGCGAGTTGATCTTATGTAGGAAAGCCTTGGACACATTGGTGACACCCTTCAACGACTGGGAAAAATCATCTTTAGATTGCTGTCTGTAGAACTCCAACTCCTTCTCGTGTGTGCTCTTCTCCCTCCTCAGACGAATGGCTTCCAGGTTAATGAAGTCCCTCTCTCTGGCAACTCTATCCATTTCTCTCCTCATCGTCTGCACCGTTTGGGTGAAGTTGGACTCCAACAGGTCATTCTTGGCTTTCAGCTGCTCAACAATCGTTCCACAGTTGTTTCCAGATATGACTAAAAAAAAAAAGAAGTTGCATTAGAAAATAATGGTATTGGATAAAAGGAGATAAGTTGATAAATAGGGAGAATAAACATACTTCTTGTTGAGCAGTCGCAAGGGCAGCGTTGTGAGCTCCTACACACCAACAGTTCAGTATTGCATTGTTGCTGTTAATATAAGTAAGAGAGTTTTAGTGGTTTGTTTGACAAGTAGTGAACTGTAAATAAACAGGAAAAGCAATTTATCTTTGGTCATTGCACTGTAAATATACTAAATGTTTAAAATAACCTACACTGAACCAAACACACACCTTGATTTTAATGGTTGTTGAAAGTTTTGGAGCTGATTTCCAGTGGTGGAGAGAGTAGAAGTATTGTTACATGACTGAACTTTTACTCTCTAAGTATTCTTCTACAGCTACTCAGAATATTAGTTACTTTTTCATTGATTAACATCAAAATCATTCAAATATTATGAAATAATTTACACACACACACACACACACATATATATATATATAACTGACTAAGTTAGCCAACAGTTGCTTGTCAACATCGCATCCAGTAACTTTAACCTTGTTTACTTGGTGTGATGGTCTTTCTTAGCACAGTTGTGACATCATATAGTTCAATCTCGGATCTTTTTTTTAATCTGTGCTTCATTGGAAGGTTTCCAATCTATTGATAAACTCACTGGCTACAACAATGTGTTGCCATAGGAACCAGATGAGTCTGCCGGTGATTAAATTGATAATGACATTGATTCATCGTTACATGTCATTGTATTTGAGATTACAGGTAATATTGTAGACTACTTAGTAGTAAATATTATTTTAAGTATAGCGAAGTTATACTTGTTTATACTTAATTTAAAGTAAAACTACACTATAATAAACACTCAAGAAAGTATAAGTACTAAAATTGCACTTAATTGCAGTAATTTGAGTAGGTGTAATTCATTACTTTCACCACTGCTGATTTCCAAAAAAACAGACAAGTTACAACAAGTTAAAAGATATTTTATCATTCTTCACTCACCATTTTTCTGTCCAAGTCTTGGATAATGAGTGCTGAGACATTGGTGTAGTGGATGATCTTGGCCAGGTCCCAGTCATTACGAGCTTTGTCAGTCAGGGTGGCGTTGAGTAGGTTGGTCAGGTTTGTCCTCTGCTGCCTGAGGGCAACGTTCTCTATGGAGAGACGACTGAAGCTCTCCTCCAGGTCCTGGATGCGCGCTGTGGATGGTGAGTCTTGCTTCTTACCGTAGACCAGAAAGAGCACCAGGCTAACTATAATGAGAGACTGGATGAGTGAAGAGAAGAAGAAGACAATGCGCATGTAGTAGCCACAGCTCTTGCCCTTTGAGCGGTACTGAATCCTCTTCTGGGACTGAGGGCTGTGCTTGGAGACCTGGGAGTAGCCACTGCTGTACATGGCTGCTGATGGTCAGAGGAGGTCAGAAAAATATTAACAGTAGTAGAAGTAGTACAGTCCAAGGCTTGAGGATTCAAAATATTAAATTCAAACAAAGTCCATTTAGATAACAGAGGACAGAAACATTGCACCTCAGCACTCTGTGAGCCAAATGAACAGAGACAACTATGCTGAAATATTTCAGGAGATTTCAGTCCATGTTTTGGTGGAGCCTGTGCTCCTTCCTATGAAACACTAAAGACTACAGCTGTGGGTCAAAAGTTTCCTCTTGTGCTGCGTTCACAATATCAGAATTGATCAGATTATGGTAAAGAGTAAACGTGGGTGAACATTTATAAACTCTACTGGCCACACACTTCCTAATATGGGAAGTTGTCCAAACCTTTGTCTCCTCCCTCCACTGGCTCCATCTCGCTGCACCACTGGCTGATCCTGATAAGGAGGTCATCCACACATACACGCACACGCACACACACACACACACACACACACACACACACACACACACACACACACACACACACACACACACACACACACACACACACACACACACACACACACACACACACACACACACACACACACACACACACACACACACACACACACACACACACACACACACACACACACACACAAACTAGTTGGATGCATGTACAGTACAAGCCAACAAACTCTTTCACACCTAAATGCAGACACAGACCTTTTCAGGGTGTTAGTTCATTAAGCTATTTCATAATTGTTCTTAGAAATATCACTCCCAAAGTAAAGTTATATAGAATGGCCTCATAATAAAATCTAATTTTATTTCTAAGGGAGGAACACAAAACAGAAAAGTCTAACTTTTGTGTTAGAGTTTAAAAAAAACTCAATGTTTAGTCATGTGCCATGAAAGCTTACTCGACTCATAATGTGTCCAGCAATCTCCATAAATGTGCCAAAAACATTTTTTATGGGATCATGAACACTAGTTTCCTGTGCACAGGCGACTGGGAGGACAATGGACTTAAGCGGTGGCTCTTTGATGCCACAGGTCTCAGTCCAACCTGATGACGTGCGTAAGCTGCCCTCTGTCTCATAGGACACACACACACATGCATAAACAGAGGCATTCAATTTAAAATAAAATTCAAGAGTCTGACACTTAGACTCACAACTTTTTCCTGTCAGGCATTGTTGACGCACCAGGCCTCATCTTGACAGGAAGCAGTAATTCATAGAGGAACTGTTGATGGTCAGACCTGCAGCAACATTTAGGACGAGATCCTGGATGAAAGGAGCCAACAAACACCGGATATCAGACACAAATATGAGATATAAACAGTTAGAGTGGATTTAATGGAGGTTGAAGTGGGTTTTGTTTAACCTTATGTCTAAACAAAGGTATGGGAGAGATTAATTTTATGCATCTAAAATCTTCCATGAAAGACTCAGCTTTACTGCTAATAAATCCCCAGCAGACTCAACTGTGAGCATGAAATAAAAACAGTTTCACATGTCTGTGTCAAAGCTGCATATATAAACATTTACAAATCCTATACTTTTGATTTGCCTCTTAAGTGTTGAACATTAGCATGAATTTTGCTATAAATACAAAGATACCTGTATCAGATAATCAGTCTACAGTTTGTCTGTGTGAACTGTATCTGTCCCTGTCAAATAAACCACAACTAAATATTACAACATGACTTGTGATATATGTTATGAAATCCTGGATTCACTGTCTTGCTCTTAGTTTTATAAAAGTTTCACATTCATGTGAATGAGTAACTACATCCAGGGAATGACTGAAAAGCACATCTAAATTTCCCTAATTGACACTTTATATCTTGTTCATTCACTTCAGTTCAGAACTGAAGAAGCCTCTTGTATTGCTGGTAATTGTAATGTGCCCTTTCATAAAGCCTCATTTAAAAGTCATTTTTTTCCTTTGAGGATGTGAAACTTACAGAATTCAAAGTGAAACTAAGGGGCCTCTTGCATGAAAGGTGAAACGTCTTCAATAGAAGATGTTTCACCCCTCTCTTCGGACCAACATGTAGAGTCAGAAGTGCCGGCTGTGTGGAGAACATGTTTCACAAATGAAGGTAAAGACATTAAGCTTAACATCTTTAAGATCTGATTCAGTCGTTAAATCAACAGACATGTACAACATGATACTGAAACATGTAATTGCCTTTCTTACGCCTGGAGCTATTTCTAAAACAAGAGAGTGATCAAAGTTTTAGCTGCGCATCTGTGTGTGTGTGTGTGTGTGTGTGTGTGTGTGTGTGTGTGTGTGTGTGTGTGTGTGTGTGTGTGTGTGAAGAGAGCGGATATATCCAGTATAGGAGTGTATAAGGGCATCCTGTGTGGCAAAAGACCCACTGCGCTCTGCTGCACTTTGACATGGAAGTCGTAACAATGTGTCTACAAGGGAGAATTTGAATCATCTCACATGGAAAATGGCATTAAAAGGTGTTCTCTCACTAAAAAGGAAGAGTTCACTCGCTAAAAACATAAATATTTACCCAATGATGCCTGTTACTGCTGAGCCATACAAGTAGATGAAGTTTAATGTACTGAGGTTTTGTGACATAAACCCTCAGTTAAATGAGTTTTGTTTGTGATGCTCAAAGCGTGGATGTCTAAATTACTCTGGATAATAACAGACAACTTACATTAGCATTACTGATCCCCAGACCAGCTTTTACACAGTTCACTGTTCAGTGAAAACTCAGTTGGTGTTCAGATGATCCTGTTTATGATTCACTTTGATTTCTACACTGGAAAAAATATAACTAAATGAGGTTTTATGAAACAAACAAACAATTGCTGAGATACAGAATCAGAATACGACCAAGAGCTTCATCATGTCACCATACACCTTTAGTAGTATTAGCAAGATTAAGAAAATTATAAAACACTGAGCATTCTGAGCATCAACAATAGTTAAGAACACGATCATTCGTTTTAATAGTACAAATTATTTTGAAGAGATGATGTTTTTTTGTTGTTGTTTTTTTTTTGATGAGGGTACATCAGTTTCCACAGTCAATGTTTCAAATGTTTCCACACCACGCAAATACTATTTATTTTGCATGTCAGAATTGTTATCAATGCAGCCTGTGTGGGTGTGAAAGAGTCAGATTATAACTGGAGCTGTACCACTCCCACGCACCAGCAGCTGCTGTAGGTGTTCAGCATCTGCTGCTGGAGTGGAGTGTACAATGTTTTAACAGAACGTACAGTTTTTGGCGGCGGCTCCGGGTGTCACTGATTACATCCTTTACTGGATCAGGTAGTGAGGGTACAAACCTCTATTGTTTTTAAAGTGTTTAAGATATGAAATGTTCTCACAAACACAAAGCAAACGCAGAGTGTTTACAGGGATGGTTTCCTTTCAGCTGAGTGAATGTTAAGATTTTCTTTCCCTAGTTTGGGCGTGCTGTTCAACATGAACTGTGTCCTTGACACTACCACTTCACTGTGTCACTGCACATGTTTGACAGGAAGTCTTCTGACGAACTAAAAAATAAACATAAATATAATTTTTGTTTTCATCAAACTGGACGGAGAGTATAAATCAGCCAAAAATGAGTTTTTGTGCTGCTGGTTATTTTAAAGACCTGAATTCAAACTCAAAGGCAACCTCATTTAACCTCATACTCTTATATAACTTATAATCCCTATATTTTTAATAAATCACATATCCCCACAACACCCACTGAGATCTGCCATAAAATAAAGAATTATAATTCTAAATGTATTGTTGACACAAATAAGTCTCAGATAAGAGGTATGTGCTAAACAGCTCCCATTATCTGTTCAGTACAGGTGAAATATATATATTAGGACATAGGATATATGGTTATATATAACCGTATATAAACTATTTTTGTGACACATTAAAACTGCTATTATTCCATTGGTCACAAATCAATGTTTAAATTCACTTCAGTTGTAACCAGAAACATATAAACGCTGTTTAGATGTAGATTTTGTCAGTAAACACAACATCGTTATTTGGAGTTAAATGGTAACAGGGTAGGTGTATTACATGAGATAAAACAGCCCCACACACACAGTAATTGTCATGGATCACACTGCCACTTAGTGGGCAAATCATGCTAAAGCAGCTGATGACTATATGATCAGTCTTGAATTTCTTAAGTTAATGACCCTTAAGTAAAGCAGTATAACGATATGATCATACACAAGGGGAGAGACTAACTCCTGTACAGGATACATCATGTTACAAAGCTGTATTTTACTTATTCATGGACTTTACTGTTTAGAGCTGATTATTTGTAATCAATATTTGATGGACTGAGTCTCCCATACTCCTGAATTGTTAAATCAAAACTAAAGTGAGCATGAAAAATGAAAACTAACCTAAAATCTGCCTGAAAAGTGCAAATGTTACAGATGATTTGAACACAGATTTTTACTAATATGTGTTTCCACCAAAAATATAACTATTTATAGTGTGTATTTCTTACATATTTACCATCCAGCAATTCAAGCTGCAGGTTAAGGTCAACAAAAACACATTACTTGTAATATTTCAAAGAGTTAGATGAAGAGATTAGAGGGGCGAGGACCATGTTAGCTTCGCTCACTACAAATACTGAAAACAATGGAAAAGTCCATCAAGCAGCACCTCTGAAGCTGATTACTACTAATTGGTACATTTTGTGCCAAACTCTTATCACAGCATCAGGGCCAACTTTAGAAACTTTAGAGTGAGTGTGAAGGAGTTACACCATTGGTCAACTCAGAAGTCCACTTTACATTATTGCAAGATGAGATTTTCCTATAGGCTGTTACTTTCTCCAAGTGAACTACTTTTACATCATCAGAGGTGGAGGTGTGATATTTACATTTGAGCAAATTTGGACTTTGTTGGAATATTTACAACTTTTAAAACATTGTTAGACAAATCTAACAATTTTTGAGGACAAACATCACTGACTTGACAGTGGCTCTTATTCAACTGACAACATGTGAATGAGCTCCTAATATTGACTAATGATTTTGTATGTGAATACAGCACAGCCATCATCTTTCACCTCTGCGTTGGTGATTTTCTCAGAGAACATCGCAGTCATAACATCAGATGTTCTTAGAGCAGCAGTTTTGAAATGTGTCAGTTGACGTAGTTTAGAAATCAATGTTTCAGTCACTATGAGAAACGAGAAAAGCCTTGGTGGGAATTCAGCTACGTTAAAATGCTGTATATGTAAGCACAGAGCACACACTGCACACACTGCAAACACTCCGCAGAATAACAATATGACATGGTGATGTAATGGATATGTTAATTTGCACATGGTAATTTCACAATCAGCTTGAAAACGCCCTCTAATGTTGCACTCTGACCACATGCAGACCAGCCATATGCTTGGTTCTGACCCTCTCTGGTTGATACCTTTAGTCCGAGCCAGACCAACTGTTTCCCTCCATTTTCCAGTTTTTGTTCTAAACAAAACCAAACTATTGCTTAGGTAAAGCTTCATGTTAGCTTTGAATCACAGATATAACAGTAGTATTTCTTTTCTCATTTATCTCTTGGATCTCATTAATCAACACATTTATTTGGGGTTTAACATGTAAAAACCCCACTTTGCCATTTTAGCCTCTAAATGAGAAAACAACTGGAAAAATGATAAAATGTTTAGGTTCTCCAGCACTTCTCACTCCACCTACCACACAACAAGCAGATCTTCTGTACAATGAAGCCTGAACAACACACGGAAATCACACCATCAGGCTTCCCTCCAAAGACGCTTGGCTAATTGTTACCTTGCTCTGAAGAATCTGGTTACCCATATCACAGCCGTGTGCTACATCAACCGGCTGGACTGAAGAAACGGCTCAGTGTTACCGAGCGATACAGAGAGGGCAGTTTGGAAGCGGTAAAATACCTTCAGACTGAACAAATAAACAACGCGGTGCTAAATAAGTGCTTGTGCTTTTTGTGCTTTCTTCTGTTGTCTTTGCTCTGGTTGCTACCGAGTGGGCAACATCCCATTGGACGAATTTAAATTACACTGTACTACTTCAGCTGGGCTTAAAAAATAATTCAGACACTCATTTATCACGACAATGCACGATGATATCAAAGCCAGAATTGTTCAAATGAATTTTCTCAACAGGCGCTGTGATGTGCAATCCTCTCAGATCATTTATTCAGGCGCAAATTTAATTTAAAAAATGAAAGACTGGCTGTGACCAGTGGCTCCTGTGGTGATGTGATAAGAGACACGGCAGCATTCATATCAAAGAATTTCCCCTCTCATATTGTATTTATCTGAGTTTTTTTTCCTAATCAGTTCTTCCTGCTGAGCCAAGGAGGCAGCTGGGGCATTAGTGGGTGAAATAAGGAGGATTTGTGTCGTAATGATGTGATGTACAGTGGCTTTCTGCATGTTCCCATCAGGAACCTCTCATAAGAGTTGACTGAAAGACCAAATGATGAATAGCTGAGAGTGAATCCCCCCCCCTCTTCACTCTGTGTCTTCAGCCCAGCAGATGTTTTCCCTTTGACCTGCACAAAAGGCCTCTGTTTTTGTTTCCAGGCTTGTCCATTCCTCAAAGGTCACAGGTCACTCTGGTCTCAGGGTGAAGCTGTCACTTAAAGCCTAAACATTTGACGGCCATCAGAGCGTGATGAAAACACCATTCCCACAAGAAGGCTGCACAGGCGCCTCATGATTACTTTAAGTAAAGACCTACTTTCCATATGCTGATGTGGTTGAGAGCACTCTGCTAACACCCTGAGATTGAATTACAGTGGTTGCTGGGGATGCCTCAGGGAGAGGGCTTGCCTAACTTTAGACATTCGGACACCCCTTCCCGGTGGGGGAAGGGGTGGCGGCGTCGTACTTGTTACGGGATGGTCGCCTGCAACAAATCTTAAAGTTTAACTTGAAGGGTTGAAATGTTAACTAGATCAATAGCAGAGTGAGTCGAGTTTGAGCCTGCCCAAAAATGCTGATAGGTGGGGGTTTAATGACCTGCTTCTAATCACAACTCTACAAGAATTCTGGCAACTTAGAGACTTAAAGAAAATTTGCCTGATAGGAAAACTGATAGGAGCCTGATTGCAGTGTCACAAAGAAGATGCACAAAAGGTGCAATTACACATCAGGAAACCTGGAGTCAGGTTTACAAAGTTATTTGGTACATGAGCTGATGCAAAAATATATTTATATGGTCATACAAAGCACAAATTGTGAAGAAACAAATTTAATTTATGAATTTAATTTGACAAGTATGACGATTCAAATGTACTCCAGATCTAAAACAAAAAACATAACTTGTACATTTCAGACAAAGCTCTGATCCACGTTCTGAGGCTTTTGGCTCAGTCTCAAAAGAAGGTTTCAAATTACACCCATGACTTGTTAATTATGGTTCTCTGATTACACAACAAACTTGGAGACCTTTCACCCCAATAAAGAAAGACACGGGCAGCTGAACAAAGACACGAAGTTTGGACAAAGAAGAGCTGAGCTGCATCATCTGTGTGCTTCGATTACGTCACAGCGTTGGTGCTGCTCCGCTCACAATCTGTTAGCTACAAAAGCATAAATTAAAAAAGATTATCATCACTAAAATGTCAGAGAAGTCGGCGGAGGAACAATAATATCAATCCCTCTGTAAGCAGCATCGATAAACATGGGGATGCGTACAAATACTTTATGTGTCTGACGGCTATGGTGAAGAATTATTCATTCATTCACACTCACTTACTGAGGGCAGGAAACCAGAGAGATAAGATAGAACTGATCTGAGCAACATAAGATATTTGAACTACTTCCCAACGTAATGTGTTATTTTGTAGATAAATTATCACAGATGTTGCTCAGATAAGTTCTATCCTAAGAAAAGCAGTTTGAGCACTTATCAGGCTTCAGTCTCCCTCACTAGTTCCTCATCAGCACTAGTTACACAAAACCTCATACTAGTGACACTGGTGCTTTTGTTGAACTAATTCCAACACTAGTTCCTTACTACTAATGTCATGAGCCGCACTAGTAGCAGCAAAATCTAGACTAGTCAGCTTTTTCACACACTAGTGGCCTTATGGACCAAACCAGTAACACAGAGTCTTACTAGTTAACTAGTTAACTGCAAAAGCTCTGTGGTTGTCCCTTTAGTTACATGAGTTAGCCTGGTGGTATCTAATTGTTTTGTATGTATTGTTAGTTAGTTTAGTAGCAGAAAAAGTTATTCATCAGAGTGGGTAATCTAGTCAGTTAGGAAGCATTAGTGGCTAGCAGCTACATTTCACAATAGTTTCCCCCATATCATTGTGTTAAATGACACAAATTAATACAAATTGATTAATTTTTCTTCCTCTACACTCAGTCATACAGATTTGATAATACAATGGTCGCTGTTTCAGCAATTTACAGCACATTTGTTATATTTCACTATAATAAGAGTGAGCTTTGGCTGCTAGCTGCACATGCTGTTGGTTGTAATGAAGCGTTAAAGGTTGAACAGGGTTTTGATCCTTGTTCTGTGATGTGACATATACACAATAAAATGTTGGTTGGATGTGTAACGCCTCAGAAGCTTCATAAAAAAAGATATTTTAGGGTTTTAAATGTGTGATTTTGCACATATCTGGCATCTTTTCAAGCTTAACTGTCAACCTCATTATGAAATACAACCACTTGACACTGATTGGCTCCTTCACTGTCACTCAAATGAATGTAACTTCACCTTAACACAGACAGACCATCTTTTCACAGCTAATCACCTTTGAAGGGGAGTGAATGGAGTCAGAGTGGGGGGCAGTGAGATACATTTGATGCATTTCACAAACAACCATTTTTGAAATTGACCCATTTTCTAGCGACATTTCCTACAGAGGAATTTCTATAAAAAGGTGATGTTCAGAATTTCTAGAACTTTTGGATTACTGAGATTGTGTTTTCTTTATCATTCATACATTTAATTTATTTGTTAAACTACTAACATGTGCTTGCTTGGAAGTTATTCAAATTTTGTACGCAAATTTTACGCGCATAAACTGCAATAGGCAGGGTCAGCCATCTTGACCTCAGTGGACAAATGTGGTACTGCAGTTAGGATGCAAACAAAATGTGGCCCAGAAAATATATCTATAGACCAACATTACAGACATGAAAGAATACAAATAAGGCACAGTTCGATCACTACTTTCAGTTCTGCAATTTGTGTAATTCGACCATTTAACATGAGGGTCAGTGAACTGGTAGAAACTTGCTGTCTCTGGATCTGTAACATATTGTGTGCTTGTCAGGTTGTCAGCTTGGCAGACATTTTCTGCAGTGCTGTGTCTGGATTCCTTGCTATGAGCAACCAGATTCCTAACTGTCAGTTCAAAGGTCACATCACTCTTGCCCCTCTGGGTATCTCTTAAACACACACACACACACACACACACACACACACACACACACACACACACGTGCACACACCACATAGAGTAGAAACTACAAACTACACACATTATTCACAACATCTCTTTGAATCTAAACAAACTCAAAATCTAAATGACTGAATCACTGCCAAGATGTTGTAGTTGGTCTTGCAAAATGTTCCTAAAACGCACGAAATAGCATTTCTTTGTAGATGTGCCACTGTCATGCTACAAACTGGTTTGTTCAACTAAAGCTGAATTAAATCAACAGAAACACTGAAATAAGACACTGGTAGTTAATGTTAGGCTGTTATTTAATACGTCAGTGTGAGCACAACTATGACAGTGTGACAAAGTTTACAGATGCTGCTAACTGTGCTAAAATCAAGTAAGTTAAGTTTAAGTTTATGTTATTCTATTAAAGCCGTTCTGTCATCTCCTCGACATTAATCACAAATAAAATTAATTCACTGAAATAAAGTGTTCCGGGTAGAAAACTATTGACCAGCAGCTCGGCTGGATATCTCATCTTCTTACACACATGCACAGTCCTTTACAAGCCTCCTTTATTTGACAAGACTAATCTTTCCCAACACAAGAAGTGACAATAAGCAGACACAGCGGCCTAATTAAAGGGACTCTCATTTAAATTAACACACACTCTCTCTCACATACACACCCCCTGATGATCCATTAGCTACACAATGGTCAGGACAATGCTTCTCTGTCACACTCACACATTCGGTCCTCCAGGGGGGTAAAGCCGGGCTTAGATTTAGGAATGCCATAAAAGTGTCTGCGGGGGGAAAGAATGCCTTAAAATCTCTGCAACCGCTCAGTAGATAAGACAACAAGTTGCATATACAGTGAATCTCAGAGAGCAGTGACACTTTCATCTCTCAGTATCTGGGACTGCGACCTCCAGCCCCACATTTACAAGCAGATTCATCACTTATCTCTTAAAGCTCTTATCCACGGTCATTGTGCGTCCTCTCTTCTCCTTTATCTGAATTTGACCCTGGGCTTTTTAGCATGCCAGGGGTGTGAAAGTCAGTTTGACCTCTCGGAGGTAACCTCCCGACACAAATCACTGCATGCTCCACAAAGAGCTGAGACACAGGCCTTTTGAGAAAATGAGCAATGATCAACAAAACGGCAACCTTTATTTCCAGCACAATAAGCTCTTCTGAGGCGCGACCATCACACATACGCAGGGATTGCAGTGTCTTTACCCGAAAGTGAGAGAGAAGCAAAGAAGTTCACCTCACTGCTGATTTGTAGGATGTAAATTAATAAAAACAACTTTAAGATGTGATATTGGAACGATTTATAAAAGACAAAGAGAGAGCAGGAGATGGAGGCCGTGTTTGTGTTTGTTGTTTGCGAGGCATCAGGGTAATCTGTTATTGTCGAGGAGGTTTTTGAGACCTAGGGGTCATGCTCTGTGCATCCCTGAGGAGAAAGATCCTCTACATTCTTCCTGTGTTTGTGTGTGTGCTGCCCCACACAGCCCACTCTCTTTGCTCTTTGACTCCAATAGCCATATAAGGCAGCCGGCACCATGGTAACCACAGGGCCTGAAAAGCAGTGTCAAATCCCTGGGAGCACACACATACACACACACACACACACTTAGACCGCCCCCTCCCCCTCTGCACACACTCCCTCTCTCTCTTGCTTTGCTTGATCTCTCTCTCTCTCTCTCTCTCCCTCTGAAACACACACAAATAGGTTGGAGGAAAACAGACAGACAAGAGGAAAGAAGGGCGAGCAAGGAGAGGAAAAAAATAAATGAAAAGAAGAAGCTGCTAACGCTGAGAAATCCAGCTCGTCTCCGGCTCTGGCCATTTTCTTGAATCATAATTTGATTTGTGGACTAAAGCTGAAAGGAGAATGAGAGAGGGAGAGCGAGGGAGGAGAGGACTACCTATTCCTACCACCCCCCACCTCCTGTTTGCCTGAGAGCCACAGGGAAAGGCTTCGCACACACACACACACACATACACACACGGACGGGGATAGGCCGAAAGTCATTAGTTCTTGGTGGGCAAGCACTGACAAAAGGCTGGAGGGAGAAGCCTGCATGAGAGGAACCACAGGAACTATGGAGGGCTGATCAGGCTGCTTTTTTGACTTCTTTTTTTTTTTTTTTTTGTTTTCCTTTTCTCCTGAAGGAAGCAGCAGAGAGAGAGACAGGATAGTGTCCCAGCCGAGCACTCGTGTTACAACGAGCAGCCACTTCCTTGTGTTCAGGATCTACTCGTGTTGTGTATTTTGGAGAAGCACAGGCAGTCCACGTCGCCTCCTCCTCCTCCTCCTCCTCCTCCTCCTCCACCACTGCCACCACCACTGCAGCTGGCGGTGCCTTGAAGCAGCACACAACCACATGAAAGTGTTGTTGTTGTGTGGACGTCAGGCTGATTTGCTTCATCTGGAACGTCTTCATTGTGGGTCACAATGCTGCTGAGGGGATTACAGCAGAGAAGGAGAGCTGTGTCTGCGCTCTCAGCCTCGCCGGATGGAGGAAGGAAGATCTAGAGCGAGAGCAAGGATTTATTTTTCCCAGCGAGGGAAGCCATATAGACACAGCAACGTTAATGTTCGCTCCTCTGAGGTAAGCCTGTCATCATTCTACGGGGATTAAGAGGCGGATATTTAGGTAGACAGCTGCCTTATGGGAGGAATAATCAGTGTGAGCAGAGAGAAATTCAGTGTGAGTGGGACTTTAAGAGAGGGGTGGTCACAGCCTCTCCAGGCATGTGCTAAGGCGAGCTACACCGAGGTCCTTTTTCAGCCATTACTGTTGCTACAGAGACAGAGCTGGGGGTGCGAGAGTGAAACAACATTTTCACCTCTTGCTATTTGCTTGCAAATGCCTTTAGATCCCCCCTTTTTTGTAAGGGAGAAGTAGGAGGTGTTGGTGTAGAAGAAGGGGGGAGGACGTGCACTGTATGTTTGACTCATTGTTTCCTGTGAAAGGGTCCCTCGGCTGAAAGCGTTTGACCGGGAGCAGGCTTCTCTTCTTCAACCATCTCAGGAACTGGACCAAAGCACAACAGCACGACGGATACGAGCTGGATAAAGGATGCAGAAGAAGAAGATTTGAAATCAGCAAGAATGCAAAACTAAAGTTGCCACAGTGCAGACTGTTTCCAGGTCATAGTGGAGTGGGAGGAGACTGAGCTGCTCTTGTTTTCTCTGCCAAACACCCTCCTCCTCCTCCTCTTTAATGCTATAGCCTATTTTTTTTTTTCCCCTCATTGACATCTGCTTGTTCAGCCTGAGGACTGTTTCTTCTTCTGCGTTAATTTCCAAGAGACTTAATTAACAAATGAGAGCAGAGGCGAACACAGCGGACTGAATCTCTCCAGGGGAAGAGAGACAAACACATTCGGGACTTTTTTTTTTTTTTTACTATCATAAATATCTATATTTATGTTACCTTGACAGCAACCAGACATCTTGGCTGCCTGTCCCATTTTCCTCTGCGGTGGTTCGGTAACCAAGCGATGGCCATGGTGAGTGGGGGCTGGGGAGATCCCAATGGGGGCACTAACGGGTTGGGGGACAAGAGCTACCTGAGGGGGGAGGAGGAGGACGGCTCCCCGCAGGCGGGAGGCAGCGACATGGAGGCCGGAGACGACGACAAGGCGTGTGTGGTGGACTGCGTGGTGTGTGGGGATAAGTCCAGCGGGAAACATTACGGGGTGTTCACCTGTGAAGGCTGCAAGAGCTTCTTCAAGAGGAGCGTGAGGCGCAACCTCAGCTACACGTGCAGGTGAGCGGGGCATCATGGGTAATGTATTTCTAATAATATTAATAGCACACGAAAGTGACATGGGGTAGTGTTGCCGTGTGTGTTTGTATTGCGACAACACGCGGTCAAGTACTGACGGATAATAATAAACACATGATGATAATGGAGGATGTGAGTCACGTGACGCAGTGTAGTGTCTGGTTTCATATCTTTATGATTTCAACATGAACGAGTCAGTGTCAAAGCACAATGAATAATAAAGTATTACATCACATCAGTTGATAATTAGCCTGACAGACAAAATAATCTATATATTTGATCATTTTCACCGTTATATGTTTTTGTTTCAGTCTTTGAAATGTGAGGATTTTCTGCTTGTCCAGCTTCCTTACTGTGATGGATATGTATCTGAATCTTATGTCTCAAGTGAAGTTTTTTTTTTTTTTTTGGAACAATCCTAATATTTCAGATGATTACAATGCGCATTTGTGTTTTAGAATAAAACAGAGACACCTGTTGTCAGTCATTCGCCTATAGTGAGATAAATGTTCAATATGTAAATTGGTTTCAAAGTGATGAATGGTCTGCATCAGACTGCTGCAGACCATTGAGCCACAGATTAATCATCTAGTCCATGAAATGTAACAATAACAACCCATTGTGACATCTTTAAGTTGTTTGCTCTATCTGTTTAAAAGTTACCTGAATAATTATTCACATTTGTGATGTTGGACCTAGAGAGTTATCGTGTAAGTGTCACAATAGCTACTAATCATTTTGAGGGGTTGTTGTCAGGATGTAGATGCTCACTATGTTTCATTACTTTCATTAAAAGCAGAATTAAAACCACAAACAACCTGAAGGGTTTCTAGAAACTCAGTTGCTCCTGGTAGATTTCTGTCATAATTACTAAACCCGTCTCCATTTGTTTCTGTTCTCAGGTCAAACCGAGAGTGTCAGATCGACCAGCACCACAGGAACCAGTGCCAGTACTGTCGGCTGAAGAAGTGTTTCCGCGTTGGCATGCGCAAAGAAGGTATCTGTCTATCCTGATCCATAAATACTTCATCTGTTCTGATCCCTTTGAAACAGTGAGACACACTAAAATTGTAAATGTGCAATGGTGGAAATAGCGCAGTAGAGAAGTGATATGAGAAAAAGAAAATAATTGATATTTAGCTCAGCGAAGAGTCTAATTTCCCCCCATCGGCTGCTTTTATAAAAGGAAAAAATCAATCATTGTTAAATTAAACCTTAGTCATTATCTTGGCTTCTCTGCTCCATAAGTTTTAAAGAGCAGAGAAAATGCCACACATGGATGTCGAGGCCATATCATGGCTGAGCTAGCCATGCGTGTCAGCTCAGTGCCATGTACTAAGTGGCTTAATCTAGTGCCTGCGTAAGAGTTACTGAGAGGGATACAGCGCTAAGACACCTGTGTCCCAGAGGCCTTAAGCCTCTGGTTGAAGCTGAAGCAGAAACCCTTTGACTTGTTGGTTCGATGAAGCTGAATCCAATACAGGGATTTTACCTTAAGTGATGTAGACCAAGTGACACATCATTCAATGTCCTGCTGTCTGCAAACAACACACTGTGCATAAAGATGTGTGCTGTGACAGTAGATGTAGTTTGTGACCTTGTGTCTGGGTTGTTTTTCCTCTGATACTCACAGGTCATAAAACACGTTAATGAGACACATTATGGCTCCCTACAGAGAAACTTCCCCTGTTTGACCACCTCCACCCTGAGGTCAGAGGTCAGGGTCAAACACAGAGCAGGATTCCTCTGCCCAGAAGGGATTCAATGTCCCGCTCCGGGACAATTAAGCAGGACAGATGCTTACCATATGAAATCATATCCCAAAATGAATGAGTCTGTATTCAGCACGCTGCCCTGCTGTCTCAGTCTTGGCAGTAAAATACAGTCTGTCACGGTTGTGGTCCGTTCTCTGTGCAGTGTGTATGAAGACTATGATGTACTAAAGTTACTGCAATAGCACGTTGTAATTCTCCTTTAGATATTACAGAGATTTGAATTTTAATGGAGAGTAAATTCTGGCTTGAAAGTTTTTGTTTTATTTTAGGATGACTTCTACGCAGACTGACCTCATGGGCTCAATTGTGCCACCTCTAATCTTGAAGAATAGTTTTCTGATTGAGTCAAACCTCAGTTTTAACTTTTCTTCCTCTGTTTTCATCCCTGACTTCCCCTCCTCCCTTGTCCTTCACAATTTTCTCCTCTCCTCCATCATCTGTACCTCATTCCCGCTCCTCCCGTCCTCCTCCCCTTTGTCCCCCAACCCAACTACAGCAGTTCAACGCGGCCGCGTCCCACCTCAGCCGAGCCTCAGCCCCTCCATCACGCCGTTGGGTGGTGCCAGCGGCCTCGGAGGTGGGGAGTTTTATAACAACAACAATGGAGGAAGTGGAGGAGGTCAGCCGGTGTCAGAACTCATTTCTCAGCTACTGCGAGCCGAGCCTTACCCCAGCAGTCGGTATGGACACCAGTATAACCAACAAGCTGGTCCAGATAACGCCATGGGCATTGATAATATCTGTGAACTGGCAGCTCGGCTACTCTTCAGTACCGTGGAGTGGGCCAGAAACATCCCTTATTTCCCTGAGCTGCCTGTTTCAGACCAGGTCAGTACATTCACTTTCATATAAAAGACATCATATATAAATATAAAATGAATGCAGTACACATTAAAAATGGATGAGGAGAACATAGTGGTGTCTGATAAACACGCTAACAAATCCACAGGTGGCCCTGCTGAGGCTGAGCTGGAGCGAGCTGTTCATCCTCAACGCAGCCCAGTCGGCGCTGCCGCTCCACATGGCTCCACTGTTGGCGGCAGCCGGCTTCCACTCCTCGCCCATGTCTGCTGAGCGTGTGGTGTCCTTCATGGACCAGGTGAGGGTGTTCCAGGACCAGGTGGACAAGCTGACCCGACTTCAGGTGGACTCTGCAGAGTACAGCTGCCTCAAGGCCATCGCGCTCTTTTCACCAGGTGATTGTCTTTGCCCAAACTCTTTATGTTCTTTTGTATTGTGAAGAGATCAGAATCGCCACAGGCAGCCACATCTAAAAGGTTTCTCTACCACTTTAATGCTGCACCTCCTCTAAAGTTATGGTCAAAAGTGTGGGTCAGCCCACAAAACCTCTGGATCCAACACAACTTAACAATTTACATCATCTGAACCTACCAAGCTGATGAACATCAATCTCTTCTATATTTCAGACTCATAGTTTTTAACTCAGGCTTTCTACAGGCTTGTAGTATCCACAACAATACAAGCCCCAACAGTTCTACAGAAGGTATTTACAGTATTTACTGAGTGCGTCTAGTTATTATTGATTCTCATGTGAACAACTGTTACAGACACAGATGAGTAGTAATTTAACACATTAGAGCAAATAAAAACACAGGAGAGCAGCAGTAAAAGTAAGAGTAAGAGTGTTTGTAAAAACATTCTGTCTTTTGGCTGAGGGTGACTGGAAAACTGGACTAAAGTTTACGACACTGATACGGAAATGTACCTACAATGGCACCATCTCCTGGCTTATTAATAACAATGCACTATGTACGTTTGATTCGCTGTATAATAAGCGATGGCATTGATCATTATGCAGCACTGTGCTTCATAAGTGGCAAGTCTTATATAAGTAGCTACCTCGGCTTGACGTGAGGGTCAGCATCTCATAAAGTTTGTAAATATTTGTTGAAGGTAAATGTTCATTTTGTTGTTATGTGTTTAAATTAAGTTTGCGGTTTGTAGGTTTTAAACCGTGTTTTTTCTAGTGCATCGGTACAAGAAGTGTTATATTTATAGGTGTTCCCCTCATGGGCATTTTATCACATTATTTGCTGGGGCTTCAACTCTCCTCTCGCCTCATCACGACTCTTTATGTAACCTGCCCACACTATTAAGTAACTGCCTCCTCCCTCCCTCTCAGACGCCTGTGGTCTAACAGATCCAGTCCACGTGGAGTCTCTGCAGGAGAAGGCTCAGGTGGCTCTGACAGAGTATGAGAGGATGCAGTACCCGAGTCAGCCTCAGCGCTTCGGCCGCCTGCTCCTGCGCCTCCCTGCCCTGCGCGCCGTCCCTGCCAATCTCATCTCTCAGCTCTTTTTCATGCGCCTGGTAGGAAAGACACCCATCGAGACGCTGATCCGTGACATGCAGCTCTCCGGAAGCTCCATCAGCTGGCCGTATGTCCCAGGACAGTAGCCCACCCTCCTGATGGATGAGGTCTCCGTCTGGGATTAGTGACGACAAGGACCCACAGGAACCCTCCTGACTCATCACTATCCATCTGTGTGGTTATCAAACTGCAGTGCCAGCTGGTCATCATACGTACTGTACTTTAACCGCTCAATCACCCCACCCCCACTCCTCCTCCTCCTTCATGAAACAAGCCCCGTCTCTACACGGGCCTCCAGAGAAGAGCGAGGAGCCAGTGCCAGGCTGGATCTGTCTTGCTGCCAGCCCAGTCGTTCTGGTGCCAGGTGTCAGGCCAGAGACCAGCTCCTCATGCTGGGCTCCGATATGGCCACCACAGCCAGTCATGTCACCACCTACATGCCATAGAGACTAAAGACGCTGCAGTTTCATGTAGAGGGCAGCAGCACCCTGCTACAAAAACATCTAGAGGACAAAATTGTCCCGTCACTGAAAATTAGCCCAGTGATTTTTTTTCCCCCCCCGCACTGGGCTCTTTTTCCATTTGTGATACAATGACCTTTTTAATCACACAAGTGATAAAATTACAGTCCTGATTATGATGACTGAAGAGCAGGAAGCATCAGAGAACTGAATATAAGAGACAGTCGGAGCTCCGCTGTTACCTCGCCGCTTGAGGAGGAAGCTGAGGAACTGTTCGGGAAACGGAAACAAAAGCAAGAAAAACTCACCAAAGTCTATCACATCATCCTCAGATGATTTTTAAACAGAGAAACTAGTAGCTACACAAAAGCAGAGAGAAGATAAATGGACTCTTGCGACCACCTAAAAACAATGCATTTAAATTCATTCACAGGGCTCGCTGTTTGCTGTAGTTCAGAGAAGATTTAAAAAAAACAAAACAAAACAAAAAAAAAAAACGAGCAGTCACAGATACACAAGAGCGGACTAATACCTCACGAGACATCAGAATGCTTAAGTCTGATATTTCCTAAAACACAAACCTCTGTAAACGTTGTTCACCAGAAACCGCCTTCTTTTTGACAACTGCCTTGTTATTCAGTCTGAATTTGGGACACCTATGAAATATGAAACAAGTAGAGCATCACAAACATACGTCTTGTATCTTTTTTTTTTTTTTTTTTTTTTTGTAAAGAAAAATCCCCAAAGTGATTTTCAGTTGTGTTTGGAATATGAGTTTTACTTGACTGAAAACGGTGAATTCTGCTATTAAACGTTTCTTTGATCGAGTGTTTTTTTTTTTTTTTTTGTTCATCGATTAAACAGCAGGCTGACATATAGAGAAATTTAACTTGGGTTCCAGTACGTCAAATAAGTTTAACAAATCCATTTTGTGATCCGAGAGTTTATAACCAACACTACGAGTCAATCAGTGCAGTTTTCTGGAGGTGATGATTCTTTGAGAAGTGTATTGACGTGTATATATATATTGCAGCCAACTTTGTCTTTTTGCATGTTCAGATGTTGTTTTGGATCTCTGCTAAGCTGAGACTGTTTCCTTCTTTTACATTATGTAATTCAAAGTTCATTTAAAGTATTGCTTTCCTCTGTTAGCTCCTGAACGTTTTTTTTTTTTCCTATATGTATTTACATGAAGAATACCTCTATCATCTGTTCAGATGTCAAAAAAAGAAGCTTATCTTCATACATCAGACAGCAGATGTGACGTAGAGATGTTCATCCTCTCATCTCTGAGCATCTCAGTGAGTTTCTACTGTTGTGAGTGACGTGAGATGACGTAATGAATGGAGGATGCACTTGGAGGATATTCAATGCCAAAATATCACACTGTCTTTCACGAGGTAAAAAATTAAGATGGGCGGGATTTTTTTCCGGCCCACCTGGATTTACCTCACACGGGTATCTCAAGTGGCGAGTAAGCTCAACTATTTTGTCTATTTCAACACAAAGAGTAAAGTCAACTCTGATACAGAAACATTTATTGCATTTATTGATGACAACAAAATCAAAGGATTGAACTCTGCCACCGGGCCTTTTGAAAGTTATTTGGATGTTTTTCTTTTAGGCAACAACTCACACACCCACGTCGTATAGAAAAAAAAAAAAAAAAAGATAAATATACTATTAATGTTTTCCTATCTTTGTGTTACTGAGTTCTTAAGTTTTTAAAATTTCATGTGTATTGCAACGTTATTAAAAAAAGAAATCAAAAGATGACAATGTGTCTTTTGTTATGTTTGTTTGTTTTTTCAAACTACTTGAAAGTGTTGTAACTACATCTGTATGAAGAATGCCAAATAAACACTGCAACATGTATCAGCAATGTATACGTGTATTCATGCTCGAGCGTTTTAATTGTTACTTTATTTATTTATTCCTTTATCTTTATTCATCTCGTAATATACTTTATCTTCATATAAAACATACAGTTCACCAAAATAGAATATTCTGTAATTAAACATAAAATCAAAGCAAATCTGGGCAACGTCAAATATAATAATACAGGTTGTAAACATTAGTATGAAGACCAGAGTTGTGGTTCAGTGACTGAGGCTGAACTACTGTCACAATTCAAACAGTAAAGTGAGTAAAACGCAAAGAACAGGGAAGATAAATCCTCGCCTCTTTAGCCAGGTCACACCCTGTCAGTGTTCATCCTCGGCTGTTCCAACGGATTAACAGAGACGCACTAACAGAGACCTTGGTCGAAGGTTTTTACCAGACGTTTGATGTGGAAAAGTTTTTGCCGAAGTTCTTTGCTCTGCTTCTTCTTTGCTTGATATTCAGGTGTCTGGAGAAAAAAGGTAAAGGTAAAGTAAAGTGAGAAGACGTTTAACTATCAACGACATCAGGGTTAGCAGTAGCAGTGACATCAGCAGGCAGATAGTTGGACTTGTTAAAAAATTATGTTTATTCTGATCCCACAGATGTGATTACACTCACCCTTTTAAGATCTTTCAGTCGGTTATACTCCTCTGCAACACCCTGACAGGAGAAATACAGACTGTCACTTATTCATGGAGGATCAAGTAATTACCGGTAGGTCAAATCTCTTGAGACTTTATTTTGTTAAGTTCCTGTTTTCTTTGTGATGAGACTTTTATTTTGAAGTCAGTAATAGAAAAAGTACATTTTGAAAACAGAGCACTGAATGATTCCTTTAAGGAAGACACGTCTCATATTCTGTACATGAAACATGTTCTAAAACGTTCATTTACAAATGAATTCATTAATCTGTAAACAATCGGTTCAAACTAAGCATTGTTTACTTTTGCACTGGTAAACAACCATGAATGTAACGAGCTCTCTGATTGGTTGGAAGACTCGCAAATTATAAATGCCTCATTAAAATCAATATTCTTAATTTCCTTTTAAACCAAAGGATTTTTATATATAATAATTATATATCAATGCATTTATGAATTTGTTCATGTTTTTTGAATGATGTACGTATTGACCGTGTTATATTATTATATATCAATGTTAACCACTTATTAATAAATTAATATTTTGTTCACATTTTATTTGTACAATTAGTTGACAATTGGTGGTCCTCAGTAGATCTTCACCATCTTTAAACTTGACTGATGATCTAGGCCCTCTGGGTATTATTAAGGCGCAGCTATGGCCGTATATTCTTTTGGCAGTCTGGCAGTGAATTTTTCCACTCCACAGTCCTCCCTCCTGTTTTCCACTACCTGGTACTTCATGGAGCCTTCATCCAACGTGTCCAATTCTCGGCTCAGCTTGTGCATCTGGTCACTGATGTCATCCATTTCAGCACAGAGGCTTTTATAATGAGAAAGGTCAGAGTCAAACTCTTTCTTGTACTGCTGCCGCTGCTTGTCTGAAGTCACCTCCGGGTAAAGCCTGTAAATTAGATCATCATTAAATTAGAGTAAAATGAACATTTTATCGGTCTTTTTACCATGTTGTTATGGCCGTGGCCAACACCAACCACCCGGGTTACTTGGTGTAAGTGTTATGTTGTATATATTTTGTGTCTTCCTCTGTTATTTCCGTCAACTGTTTGGATTTATGTAGATTAGGATGTGCGAGGAGGACTGGTGCCTATAGCTGCCACGTGTCCCGTCTGCTCACTTCCCCTTCCCTCCTACAGCGACATCTAATTGAACTGGGCCCCAAGAGACAACGACCAGTTTTAAGCAATGATCACTGGACAGTTGGGTGGCTGATGTCTCTTAATTTGTAATGATTGTTGATTATTCGTCTGTCTGAACTGTGACTGAGACACTAGGTTCGGTGGAGACAGGGCCAGGGCTTGTGCATATATACACACATACACTTTGGGTTGAGCACTATATTGTTTAGACTCATTAGACATAGAGGTGCTACTATCTTGGTCTTTTCAGGATTTTTTGTTTACTTGGTCTCGTCTTAGAATTGAAAGTTAAAGGACTCGGTCTTGACCTACAGTGGGAGGAGATGGACTCATAATTTATGAGCGAGACCTTTTTCCAACAGATGTTTTTTTAACGTTCACAAAAATATCCATCATTACAAATCAATTTACATAAAAAATATAATGTTAGGGGCGCATGGATGGCATTAATATTAACTGGCATTATTTGAACATTTTTATGATCTTGGTCCTCGCCTTCTCGATTGCTCGTCTTGCTTTCTCAAAGACTCCATCTTTAAACTGTTTGCATTTAAAAACGGCCTTGGTCTTGACTTGGTCTCGACATATGTGGTCTCATCCTCATCACTAACTCTGTTTTAAACCACACTATCTGGATAGTGATGAGGTTTAAATGAAAAATCATCTTAAAGTAGCTTAATGACATTGGTAATGATTGCCACTGTTTGTGCTTATTATGATATTACAGCATTTTCATATTTTCTCTCTCTCTCTGTGATTAATTAGTAGTAGGTCATAAAGAAGCAGTTTACCAGTAGGACGGGTGTTAATATTCTAATCTGGATTCAACTAAACGTCATTTTTTAAACTGACATTGGTGATTTTTATTGATGATATATCTACATTTATTTTTCAAATTCGAAACAGCTCCAATTGAAGGGACTGCAGTGTAGTGGTCCAACCTGTACAGGTAGTCTGTGTGGTGCCGGTCCAGCTCATTTCCTGTGTCTCCTGTAGTGTAACCAGTTTCGTACGTGGACTCCACCATCTGCTGAGTGGTGGGCCACGGCTCTCGGCCCGTCCTTGGCTTTATCTCTACGTTGTAAGGAGGAGGTCGCTGGAGGATCTCTGCCTCGTCTGAGGAGCTGCTGGAGTAAACTGTGACCTTGCTGCTCTGGTGCAGAGGCTCAGTGGTGCGGTAGTTACTGTTGCCTGCAGAGAAACTGTGGAAGATAAAAGATGTTTGCTTGAATATTCATAAATATATGATTCTGTCATTTTCATATACATATTAGCTTCGCTGAGTTTGAGCTACAAACTGGTGAAAGTGTTTTCAAAGTGTGAGTGCTCAGTTTAACAAATGGCTGTTCCTATTGTCTGACTTTCTCCAGTATGAAAACATACATCATGATGTATTTGTTTCACTTGCCCTCTGAGCTGCAGTGTGAACCAAAAGTCAACAAACAAAGCACCGTTAGTGATGATTGATGACATGTCTGATGATGTTTGAACATCCAAAACATTGGAAATCAATCATTGTCCTGACAGGAAGTATAATGTCTGTGTTAAGGTTCACAGCTGAACCTTAAAACATGTTCTTGTTCATGTTTGTTTTTCTTCTTTTCTTTTTTTTTTTTTTTTTTTGTAGCCGAGATCACACTGTGGTGTTTTTGTGTCACGGACCGTCACTCACCTGTTGTTTTTATAATTTCCCTCACTGTGGACGCTGACTGGTTTGTTGCCGTAGGAGACGACACTGTTCCCCGCCCTGAGGTCAGGTGCTGCTCTCTCTGATAGAACAACGGTTGGTGCCTGCTGCGTGCTGCGCACTTCTCCAACATGGTTCACCTGAGACAGTCAAGAAATTGTAGTCAGTCTTTTCATATAATGTTGGAATGATGTATAGATAAAAGTCCTGTGGGGGAATCAAATGCATTTTTATGCTGGGAAGAAAGAATCTTGTCTGAACTGAACAACAGATGAGTTGTGTTAAAAACGCTGATGAGAGGCTGTGACACGACTAGACAGGCAAGTATGTAGCCAGACGGATCCAAGGACAGGACCCCCCACCACACACACACACACACACACACACACACACACACACTAGCCTTGGCCACTGCAGTAAAATAAAAAAACAGCTTTAGTATTCATCAGCCCATGAGAGCAGAAGTCTCTTCCTTCAGGTTTCCAGGATGATCAGTGTCTGACCTCAAATCCTCCGTCAGACTAGCACAGCGACTCTGTCTGACATGAAACACTCGTTACCAGTAGGCGAAGGTGTGTCTGTATGATCGTGAGCACAGGAAGGATGAGTTGAGATGAGAGAAATAAGTGCTAAAAGCATTTTTCTGCTTTTGCACAGAATCACAGGTCTGAAACTATTTACAAAACACAAACATTTACAGCCGTCACACAGCATATCAAACACTCAAACTGCATTATGCCTCTTGTAATCTACTGTCATACTGTATAATGCATCATTAATGACCTCTAGTCTTCGACCTATTTCTGGATCACAGTGTAGTCACACCGGATGGGGATCTAGTGAAGCTGGTGCAATGCTGAGCGTCTGGGAGAAGAAAAAAAAGCAGCCTGTGAAACAGATCTCATGAATGTGCAGTCGGAGGATGATCCTCTGTGTGGAAAAACTCGCAGAAACTGCAGGGAATGTGACACTCTGTGGCGGGAAGGTGCTGTGACAGCAGTTATTAATTACTGAACCGCTTGGTCCAGTCAGGATTTGTGAAATTGACACTTTGTGCCAAAGCTAAAATTGAAAGGCTGCAGTTAATGACTCATCATTTCAGCTTTTTTTTTTTTTTTGTTTTAAACTTTTAATACGGTAAATTCCATCAGATAACTGTGTCCTGTGTGATATTTATTCTCTTGGCAGCACACTTGCCACCTCATCACATCATGTGTTTGCTCTGTTCTTTCTAAATATTAATTGAGATATCCTACTCAAAGCAAGCAACATAGAAATTTAAAAAAAAATATGCCTCGTTTGCTTTTAATCTGGTTACATCAATTACCACCGTTTCCACTTGTGTTAAATTACAATGTTGCACAAAACACAGAGAAGTTAATTCTCTGCCAGGAGTCTTATCTGCAGCACTGTGCAGCAGCAGCCCCTTGGAAAACTGAATCATTTAGCGCCACCGCACTCTGTAGGGATTCACGCAGCAACACACAGGCAACTCAACCCTTTTTATACATTATACATGCCACATACATTATATATGCCTCCCTGCTAGGCAAGCATCTTCACCGTGATACAAGAGTGCCCCAGAATGAGGCCTGCATCTTGATGAAGCGACTTGCTACATGCTGTACAGTGATAGGACGTATGTAGGCCAAGGCCTCCCTGGATAAACTCAATGAATATGTTTCTTCCCTTTCAATAATGAGTCATGGTGAACATGATATATACACTGCTACTCTAGTAGATTAATCACTGCTAAATACCACATGAGGCTACAGCTGTGAAGTACAAACAGCACAGCTTTGACAGGGGCTACAACCGTGACTTCCTGCTTAGCGCTAGAGCTCTGATGGTGGTTTCCATTCTGGGAGGCAATCTGAAGCATCAAGATATTTTAGACACACACACACACACACACATATATTTCTTTTTGCATGTATTGAGCTTTTTCTTGGGAAAAAACAGATATTTTCATCTAATCAGTTAACCAAAAATGCAACAAATGAAATATGCAACCGCTCAAGTCTCATGTCTACAATAAAACTATAATCTGTGAGGGGAGGGGAGTCAGAAATAAAATGAGCTGTTTGACACTTGGAAAAAAGGAGAAAAATCCGAGCCATGAACATATCACAGGAACAACTGCGTGGCAACCATCATGACCGCAATGAAGAAAGACATAACTCTGTAAACTTGCTAATTACAGCCCCCTCCACCCCCATACAGTCTACATTTCCGATACTTTTGATTAACGTGGAGGAAAAACAGCCTCAAATTAACAGTAATGAGAGTCTATAGCTCCGCAAGACTGAACTCATAGCTATTTGCTAAATAGCTAAATGAGCTAAATGCTAATATGACTATGTTATGTTGACTGGTCATTATTCTGCCTTGTGCCTTGTTTACACTGAATCAAATGTAATGCTGGTTTAATGAGGCCACAGTTTGTGATTCCATACATATATTTGAGTCAGTAGCTACACCCATCACAGGGTAAAAGGCCATTACGTTTGTACCTTTGAAGAACAACAAGGCAGAATGAAGGTGCAACATCTCCCCCTTTCCGTTTAGCACAATCACCAAGTGTCTTTACTGGTTTCATCACAAAGTGTGTCAACACAGTAAGTCATTTGCTGAACTTTACCCTCCTTTAAAAACACTGCTGATCATGACCGTGTACAGGAAATGTCATAAAGCTGTACAATCAACCTGAAACTTGAAACTTAGCTGTAACGCATGAGGAGAATAACTGTACAACAGCTCCCTGACCTCATTCCTTTCGCAAGAGATACTATAATGTTTCTTGTCAATCATTTCTACATGGTTTCTGTGCAGCTGTTATCAATAGTCAGATTAATGATTAGTCAGAGTGAAACCTGGGTGTGCTGAAGATAAACACCAACGCTCTGAGTCAACAGCAGCCAATAATGTGAGCTGCGAAAACAGTCCCAGCAAAGACGAGAATCATTGTGTTTATATCCACATTAAGACGTCAGACTTTCTGGAAACTAGAAGAGACCAAACATGAGATTGTAAGCAGTAATATCAAACTGGCCTTTGTTTCTTTATCTGACTGGAAATAAAGCAGAAATAAACATAACCCACAGCTTCAGACTCTTTATCAACTCCATTTTAGGTCAGTGCATCATCATCATCATCATTATTTTCAAGACTAGAGGTCATACTACACCCTCTGAGCTACCTCTACAGACAGACCGGATGCTGCAGTGATTCATTATCAGAAGGTAATGAAATGGGCTGGCTTGGCCTTGGGCTAGGTTGTTATCATGCTAAGTTCAGCAGAAGCAAAGAAGAAACAACACAAGATAGATTTAGCAATGACACTGCCTTCCATAGAATAGGGTAGTAATGAAGTTTGGTGCTGAACTTGTAACATTTGTGCTACGCTGATGATTTAACAGCTAATGCTAATGTTTGCTATGTAGCTATATAGCACCTTTAAACTGACACATGAGGAAATTATAAAAAAATTACTAACCCAGTCTTGCACGTCTTGCCCCTCTGACGTCCCGACCCGTGGTGCGTCCCAGTAGATGTTAGCTTTACCGTGGCGCCAAATCTTGCTCCGGGTCTTGTAGGCATAGTAAGCAGACAGGGACAGGACCAACACAACCATCAGACCCAATACTAATGCCACAGCCTGAGGAGAGAAAGTAAAGTCTGGGTCAGAACAGAATAAAACACTCAAGATTAGACAAAAACAGAATAATCTAACCAACCTCTTCAGGGTCCATGTAGCAGTAGTGTTGCAGGTATTGGTTGTACATAGGAAACCCTCCCGGAAAACCAGCGCCTATGCTGCCGCTGAGGCTCGGGCTGCCCTGGATGTTCTGACACATCATCAGCATGGGGTTGTACAACATGCTCTGTGAGCTCTGAGACATCGGATTCACACCAATCACAAAGATAATGTCGATGATGCCCTGAAAGACAGATACACTCCATCACACTATGGATTTGATTTGAATATTTTCACATAATATTAGTGTGCTGTCTTTCAGTACACTGTTGTGGCCTTACAGCCCAAAATGTGTTGGTTCCCTCTTGCTCTTCTGTTAGCATTGCTTCTGTTGATATATGAAAATGTTTGTTGTTTCAATTTAAAAGATTGCAATATGTCAGTGTTGTTCTCATGGCTTGTTTCTGCTGTGTCCCAAAAATCAACTCATGCAAAGTTAATACACTAAAAAGTAATATTGTGGTTTTAATACGCACATCACACACATACACACACACACACACACACACACACGTATGTATATTTTTTCCTCCCAAAGAAATCAATAAAGTCGTCTATCTATCTATCTATCTATCTATCTATCTATCTATCTATCTAATACTTGAAAAATGACTTCCTCACTAGAACTGCTTAGTCACTGACAAATCGACTCCAAACAACTCCAGCAGCTTTTAGTGCCTGTCAGCTCATAGTATTTGACTGTTTCTGTCATTGACCAGACCAGAGTGCAGTGCAGCGCCAGCATGGCCACGAGGGGTTTTGAGTGAGGAATAAGAGTTTAGAAAGTAGAATCACTGGATACATCTTACCTCTTCTCTTGTTACTATTCATTACATTATTTCTATCTGCGTGCACAAATTGTAACTGCATTGAACTGCATTACATGACTTGAACCCATATTTTAAGTCCTGTGAGGCGGACTCACCTGAAGAACAGCTAAGATGATGTCACAGATGAACACGGTGAGGTAAAACCTGCACCCCTTATCATCGGGGATCTGGAGAAACTCCCGATTAGAAAGCCCAAAGAAACCAGGAAGTTGATGGCTGCCATGGAGATCATGGCCGCCTTGGCAGACTGCGGTGTCATGTAGGAGCTGCTGTAGCCGTAGCTGCCTCCGTAGTATCCCGACCCCGTCCCCATAACACCCCCTGTCGCCCCAACACCATAACCCCCATAACCGAATCCATTCATGTCCCACACCAAGGTGGAGGCCACACAGGCGAAGATGAGGAAACACATGAGTACAGTGACACCATGGAAAGTTTTGACAAAACCAGGAGGAGAAAACCAGCGGTAGAAGTGTTGAGGCTTCTCCTCCACATAGTAGGAGTCTGGAGGGAGATTGTAGGTGTAAGGGACATGGTGGCTGTGAGGGGAATGGATGCTCCTCGGAGGATAGAAGCTTTGGGATGTGGTGCTGTAAGGCGGACTGTACACAGGGGGGCTGTCATACATAATGGATGCTGCTGCAATCACACCTGCAGGAGAAAAAAAAACATGAGATTAAATTACATCTTGTTACATGTTGTAATATCAGCTCATCACTTAATGTCTGCATTTCACAGGCGTCATGCCAAAAATAAAACTATTTAAGCAACTATCTGAGTGCTTTCACTACTGTGAGTGCAGCATGACCCTCTATGCCCTTAATCCACCTCATCCTCGTCTGTGAACCTTCCTTCTATGTGACCCACAACACTCCTTCACTGCAGAGGAACTCAACCTAACAGGCTTCAATAATTCAGACAGACAGCAGATGAGAAGCGAGCCGGGGCAGCCATGCTTGGTGTTTTACTGCAGGGCACAACCACAGACCGGCTCCTTCCCCCTGTGAATGTTACCTGTGTTCACCTGCAGAGTGTCAGTCCGCTGAGGACACAGCACTGGGAATAAAACCAGTCAGGCGGTGGAAGAGCTGTGTGTCTTTTTGATGACTTATTTACACTTGCAAATCTACTCTCATACTGTTCCACATAAAAACCAAATCCCTTATAAATGTCCAGATCCTCCTTAAATTAAAATAAAAAGATAACAGAACAAGTACAAATGGAAATATCAATGTTAAAGTATAAAAACAGTAAATAATAAACCATATATTACACAACTTACCTACACACTATAGAAAAGCTTCTCAACTTTGCTCCGTCCTGTCATGTGTGTCCGCTTTATAACGACTCATCGACCGGTCGTAAACCTCGTCATTGTCTGTCATGGTTACTTTCTCTGAGTCTGCCAAAGAAAAAGAAGCGTTAATGAAACCTATGGAGCAGCCTGACTCACCGTGGACTGTGCGCAATGTGAGTGTGTCGACAGGGACACAGTTCACCTGCTGCTCACCTGCCGCCCCTCATGATCCTCACAGATAGTTTACACACTGCGGCTCCGCTCCACTCAACCTCCACCGGGAATATACATCACTCATTTACCTCTAATTACACAACTAACCACTAACTAACCACTAACTAAAACTTTTTTTTTTTTTTTTACAAACCTGTTGTTTTAAGGCAACCGTAAAAACAGTGGCATACGTAGGTGTCAACGACATTTTTACATTTTTCTGAAAATAATCCTAAATAATCAACGACTTCATCGATAGTTCTGGTCACTATTAAACTAAAATACTAAAATGACAACAAAGTTCACACCGGGACACAGGGGGAGAGTAAAGACAAAGACATTATTATTTACAAAAAAAAAAAATATATAGCTATATATAGCTATATATATATATATATAGCTATCATGAAACATATTAAATATATTAGTTCAATGCTACTTGATTTTATCTGAAAAAGTGATCAACAATCAAAAACCATTATCGAAGAAATACTTCCAAAAACAGGTAGGATAATAACATCGTCACCCCCCGCGATGCAAGGAGATAATGGTACAGTCCAATTAAGTCTTATTAGTATTAACCTGGTGAAGTCCTGAGTTCTGGATTTGTTGCAGATTTCTTCCTTTAAAGACTGATATTTTCCTTCCACTTTCTTTTCTATAATATCGTAAAGTGTCTTTATATAGAAATTTATTGTTGTAGTATGATTTCTAAAATTGTAATAAATGTAATTAATTTTGTTGTCGAGCTCAACCAACACCCTCTAGGGACATTTAACTAAAAACAAACTAATCAGTCAATTCATTAGTCAATGAAACTAACAGATGCCAAAAGTTGCCCATGTAATTGTTTATGTGAAGTATTTGCGTATCACGTGTTTCTATGTGTTATTTTCTGTGTGTAATGTGCTTAAGAAAACTGAAGTAATAAAACAAATATGACGAGAGTCTGTTGGTGCCGTGTGTAACTTCAGGTGTTCTCATGTAAAGATGTCACCTTAGGCTTTAGGAAATCCTGAATGTTTTACAAGTTAAACGATTAACTGAGGAATAAATTAGCATTGATTATCATTAAAGCAATGGTTAGTTGCAGTTCTGAAGCTCCCGGGCACAGACGTATCCACAGCATGAACCCTGAGGCATCGCTCTTCATTAATCTATTCACAACCTAAACGCAGCTCCATGAGTATTGCAGTGTTTAATGTAATCCTGAAATCAGACCAGCAGGTATCTGCATGTAAGTTGAACCTGGACACCACCACACACCATTGTACAGTGATGGTTTTCTCCTGGAGATTAGATCCAGATTATTTTACACTACATATCAGTCAAACAGCAGTGAACAGCATTGTCCTGATGACCAAACGACCAGAGACGCTACAGTATCACTTTCCACACAACAGAGCAGGAAGGAGGACATAGACATTTGATAAAGTTATCGTGATAAACACTGATGTTAGGAGTCACTGCTCTGTCCACTTGTACAGAAGTTGTCAAAAAGCACCAGTGATAATGTTTCACAAAGGTGTTTTCACACAGGAAATTACAGCAAATGTTAACATCCAGTTAATGTGGGCGAGTTTGGCTTGAGAGCTGTCGGATCCGTCAGATAAACAAGACGGATCGTTGTTATGTCACCATCAGTATCTGACACATCCTGTCTGGAAATATGTCAGACAAATTAAAAACTCCATGATTTCATAACATCTAAGTTGCATTATACCAACTAGAGACCGTTTTTAGCAACAACTAATTCTATATTTGTCCTTGACACGTATTTCATCGTAATGTCTAGAGAAAAAAATGACAAAGTAAGAAAGAAGTTTTTCTTTTTTTTTTTTTTTAATGATTGAAACACAAAAAATAGTATACGGTGAATGTGAGTAAAAATTTTATGTAGAATTTTTCACAATTTTACAGTCATTGGCAGAATTTGAGGCTTTATGACAGAAGTTGGTTTGTTTGGCTGCTGACGGCTACTTCATCTCTGAGTTTTTTCCGACTCCTGGTCAAAAATACGGATTCTGTTTTTGATGTGACTTAATTTTGTTTTCAGATAGTCACAGCGTTCTTTTTTCTCCATGAAAGCAGGATCCTGTAAAAAACAAACACAAATGAATCTAGTGATTAGTGGCTGCACACACTCCTGATTCATTAGTTTACACGTGTTAGATACATGTTATGATGGAAACAGTATTTTTTTCAGTGGACTACTTTATACTACTTTTTACTTGTGTCACAGTGATTGGATACAAACTAACAAACTCCACTACTTACATTTTTCTTCTGCTGATATTTCTTCAAAATGCTTTGAATCCTGTGTCGGTCCTGAAAGACGTTTGTTCAATCAGCATCATAATTTAAGGAAGAACAGAAATATGAGCAGTCTGTATGATTACATTAACTCCTGGAATCATGGTGTTTCCATCTCACCTCATGATTTTTTCCATCTGTCAGTAGTTTTGCCATCATGGCATCCAGCTCTCTGAACTTGTTCAGAGTGGTGTTGATTTCTTTGTGAAGGTCTTTGTATTCCTGATACTGGTCGTTGAAAACAGCTTTGTATTTTTCCCTCTCTTCCACACAGCTGATCTCTGGATACTTCCTGCAGAGACAGGTCATCACACAGTCATTTATATGTACGGTGTATATAATATGACTTGCACCTCTTCAAATGTTTACTCACAGGATGTAATCTGCAACGATGTGTGTTTTGGGGGTGTATCCGGACTCTGTGTCTCTCCTCAGACTGTCTGACTTGTGGGGGACATGTGGATAGACGCAGTCTTTATTCAGAGGTCCATCCTTTTCATCCTTGAATGATATACGTTTCTTTTTTGGTCGGGTCAGAGGGATGGACTGGTGAAACTCCTCCTGAGGCTGATGGTTAAAGAGAAACACTTTTATTCAGAAAATACAAACAAATAAATGAATGTGTGTGGGTCCATGTCTTTATTGCAGAAGACTCTCTGAGGCAGTTTAGGTTCAGCTGAGTGTCAGAGAAATTTCAAGGGAAAAAAAAGCACAGTCAGGGGAAAAAGAATAAAATAGCTGCCCCATTCTTTTGCCTTGACAAGCGAAACCTATGAAGTTGCATTTCCTCGACCGGGGGATGGGATTATTATGTTCACTCCTGACCTGTTTTTATTTGACATCAAATATATTAGCTGACCATGCCGCTTCTCAGCCTTAGGTGGTGGATGTGACGCTCGCTAACATGGACTCTATTTGCAAACGGAATAAGCTCAAAGGCTGTTGCAGGGATTTCTTGTTGAATATGCTGAGCAGACCTGAACATGCAGACATCATCGTTCATGTTACACCAGTACACGCATGTCCCTTCAGTAAACAGGCTGATCTTTCTTGTTTAATTCTTAAAAATACTGTACAACATCTACTGGATTAGTTGTTAATTATTTGACATGATGCACACCGGTCACTGTCTTACAGTCTCACATTATCATGTCTTTGTTTTTATCCATGCCAGTCTTTCTGTTCTGGAAATATCAATGTTTAAAGCAAACCTTTCACTGTAGATATCAAAGATACCAGTGACCATTTGCACATTCCCCATAATTCAATATTCAAACAATACTACCACACCATTATTTAATGTTTTGCTTTACTTACTTACTTCACCTTACTTAGCTTTCTGTGGCACAAAGACTTCAAAGTCAGTAAAGTCAAGAAAAACACAGTTTGCAGCTTTGGGATGAATCCTGGCTGACTGCCATGGCATCAACCAGCAGAAGAAAGCTGACATATCAATACGGACAAGCAGCACACTCACTGCAGATTGTCTTGACTGACTTTAAATTTCATTTGATTTGGTCTGCCACTGTTGTTTTGGGGATGTTGTTGTTGTTGGCTCATTTGTAATAAATTTCTCTGTTGCCTACAATAAATGTGCCATTTGATGTGACACAAATGCTTTAAATGAGCCAAAAAATATGACACAAACTGGGCAGAGTGATGCTTGAACTTTATTTGGACGGCCTCCTGTCTCGTACCTACAGGGGAGCAACACACAGCAAGAAGAGACACACAAGAAAAGGAATAAAGCATGGGCTGCAATTCACAGAGCTGGGAGAAAAACATTTCACTGTGAACACTTCACTTTCTCTGTAGACCTTCTGCTGTGAATTGAACCATACTTCATTTACTTCTTGGATGTCATTAGGTCTATTTTAGAGGGGATTTAGCCCCCCTAAGATGTTCCTAAGCCTCCCTATAATTATGGGTGATTTTTTTTATATTTGAAATTAGTGCAGACATGCACTTAACACAAACCAGCAAGATAACGTGTCAAAATAAGCTGAACCCCCCATCTCTCAATCCTAGTGACATCCCTGCTTCACATATACAGCCAAATGAATATACTTGAATATAATTGATGAGCTTGTGTTGCATCCATCTGAAACTTCCACAGTAAAGTGTTTATGAACTGTACCTTGCTTTCAAAGTATTCCCTCTCCCTGCGTGCAGCTTCATGTCTCCACATCTTCAGACAAACCAGGAAGCTTCCCAAATACATTGTCATGTTGATGAAGATGAAAGCCGTCCCAGCCATCTGGCCCCCGTCAACCCGACACAGATTGGCCATGATGGGGTTAACACCAATTGTCATGTAGCACAGCCCCCCACGGTTCAGATCGTTCAGGTACACAATCGCTGCCGCCATGTAGAGCAGAAACATCGCCACGTTGATGAAGGCCTCCGTCAGAGGCCACCAGGGGGAGTCGAGGAGGATGGTGCGATAATACATGGTCATCCCCATCACCAACAGACACAACGTCATGATCCAGGAAATCCCAGCTACAGCCAGAATGAAAGGTGTCATAGGGCCTCTGTAGCTGTATCCAGACATGCCCAGCCCATTGTTATATGCACCATTATAGAGTCCATAGGAATTGGACCACTCACTGTCCTTTTGGATGTAGGCAATGACGCAGGCAAAGACCATGCCCCCAAACAGCAGCTCCAGTCCAGCAAGAAGTCTGAGTAAACCTGGCCAGGATTTCAAATATGAGTACTTCTGGTTGTAGACCTCCAGTTTCTCAGCGTAGTACTCTGCAGGGTGGATGCTGGTGAGGAGAGACTCCTCTCTCGGGGTTTGATGAAAGAGCTCATCAGTGGGACTCTCTCGTAGCAAAGGCTTGTGGGAGTTGTGGCTGGAGCTGCTCAGTGATTCTCCCCAGTTTTTGCGTTCAATCAGGGGACTGACAGGAGGACTCACCCTGGTCCCATTGGGAAGGATCTGGATCTTAGTGGTGCTGGGTTCAGAATCAAAATCGCTGTCACTCTCCTTTGTCCATTTATGGATGAAACCCCCCCATGACTGAGGTATGAGGGATTTCAGTCTCTCCTTCATGCTCCCTTTTTTGTCTTCATCCTCCCTCTCTGTGTACGGTGGAGTGCTGGATGTGCCGCCTGTGGAGTTTCCATCATCATCATCATCAGTCATATTATGTGGTGTGGGTGTGTGAGTAACCCACACAGGCACTGATCGCTCATCACTAATGGAGTTCCTCTTGGTGGTGGAGGACCCGACCATGCTGTCAGCCTCTTGTCTTTTGAATTTCCTGCTCCAGCTTGTCATGCTGTGTGCTGATTTTGGTAATTCATTGAGAAAGAAGTAATCACAGAATCCTTGTGATTCATGGGAAGGAAGAAACTGTGCAGGGAAAAGAGATAAATCATTAGTTTTGTAAAGTAAGATCATAATGATATACTATTAAATCTATATTTTGCGCAACTGAACCTCTCTAGCTATACATCAACTCCTGTGTTTCCAATTTAAGAAATGTAAAAAGTCATATTATTATTTCTCATAACTGCAATTTGGGACAAATGACACTGACATACTATCACTTTGTAGAGTGTTACATTCAAATGGTTTCATATTTACAATGCCACTGATATGGAGCAATATTAATGTTATCTCTGTAGATCTAGTTTATGTTTAAGTTTCTGTGTTTATCTGTCTGCCATGTAGGCCATGAAACAAAATGAACAATGAACACAATGAATTGAAAGACACTAAAATACTGCAGGAAACTTGGTGAGTCTGTTGAGATATTATTATTTTTCTTTTACATTGTTACTATGAGAAAGCCCTTTCACATACATGTAATAATGTGATCAACTGTTTATAGCAACTTTAAAGGTAAAGTCACTTTAAAATCCCATGATAATAGAAACACTGGTGTTTACTTTTTTGACAACACACTTTCAGTGCAGTTTGATTTAATCATTCGTAAACATAAAGGTACTGATAAAACATTAGCTAGACTTAGACCTTTATTATAACAGATGGCACAGGTCAAACAAGAATCTGCTAAAAGTTGTTCATATTTTATTGAAATAAACTAAAATCTGTCTGCAGAAGTAGAGAGAAATCATTTCTTTTATGTAAAATGGTTGCCTGTGATGGAAAGAGCACAGCATGTAATTTGCAGTTAACACAGACCAAAACCTCTGTAATGATCCTTTAAACACATCATCAGAAATACAGCAGTGTCAGAGAGACCACACCATGACTACAGCACAGCTCACAGCTCAACTAATAACAGAGGAGTTAAAGCCGAGCTGTGACTCACAGCAGGCTGCTGCTGCTCAGGAGCTACACACACGGTGTCACAACATGTCAAACATATTAATAACACAGACATATTCGTCTTGAAGACAAGAAAAGGCTCAAAGCAGGCAGCTTCACTCACCTGTTTGACCTTTACTCATCTCTCTGCTCAGGTGAATGTCACTTTCTCCTACAGTGACTTTTTTTTTAAAGGAACAGGAACCGATACCTACTGTAAAATGGCTGCTGTCTCTGTAGCAGGCCCACTCAGCTCAACCTCTTCACTCACTCAGGTGACTCACTCCTGGGCCTGGGTGCTCACTTCCACACACGCAGGCCGATTGGCCAATGACTGTGTGTGTGTGTGTGTGTGTCTGAAAGAGGGCGGAGGGTTAAAGCTTAAACATTAAACTTGGGCCGCCCCTGTGCTGGTGCTAGCTGGTACTACTAGGTTAATCTGTGGGGGAGAGAGAGAGGGAGGTGAAACTGTTGACATTCATAAAAGGGAGGAGAGGAGGTGGCGAATGAACATGAAATAATGCATGTAGGCTACAACAGGTGCTTTACATGGGCATGGGAGGCTTTTTAGAGTGATTATTGGTAATTTATCAATAAAAAATGACTACAAAGTGCATAAACCACGTATAATCACTACGTCAAGGACTCTTGTGTACATGAACAGTACACTACCGTATTGCCTGGTGGTACCTGATGTGTTAAAGACTATAAAAACATCCAGGAGATTAGACATATTATGAGAGACAAGCACATGTTTAATATCAGCCCTATATGATCAATAACATCTCATATCTCCGATCTGTAAAATACTGCTTCATCATCCCGTGATTTATGAATAATTCATTGTCATGGCAGCCGTGTCACATTGTTGTGTGTTTGCAGATGGAGCTGGAGAGTTTGGCACTAGAGGGCAGCACACTCCTGTGCTTCTCACCTACAGCTCATCGCCACTTCACCACCTCCTCTCTCTCTTTCTCTCAGAGAGCAGTTGGTCTCTTCATCTCATTCATTGTACCTTTTCTCTTTTGTTTTCATCCCCGCACTTTATGACAATCAACAACAAAAATCTGTCTTCTGACACCCTTTGACCCTATGCATAAAGAATAGATTAAAATATCAGCTATATAATAAGATACACACTCTTAGTGAGATGTTATGTTTCAGCGGAGCAAACTGATATCTAGTCTTACTGCAGCACTTCCCCCTGTAGCGCTGACATTCAGGGCCTCTCCTCAGCTCAGATTAACCCTCCACATTCGACTCCAGGTCTCATTCGTGCTGTACAACGTGACGTCACTCTGTGCCAGCGATTGTTCCAGAGCTGCGCTGATTTTCATGTAAGAGGAAAGCTCAGGGCAAGGACATCTGTAGTGCCACCACCACCAACACTCACCACCAACACTACCCCCCCCCCCAAACCTTTTTCTTTCCACTCCCACACATACACAGTCTGCAGTACTCATAGCCAATACATTACAGTAAACACAAAATTCAACCCACTCTCTCAAGTGGGAAGTGAGTCCCACAAGTGGCCTTGGCTTGGGGCTACCGCATCTGCTGCTGCTGTACATGTCCCCTACTGCCGATACAGGTGCCTGCTCAGCTGCAAATAATATGCAGAGCTATGCAAAAGTCATGCTCAGGGCAGATATAGATTATACATACAGTTTATATAGTTACATTATATTACACACACACACACACACACACACATATATATATATATATATATATATATATATATATATATACACACACACACACACACACAGTTATAATAGTAATATAAATGAGCATGGACACAGGTCTGGCTCAGTTTATCACAGATAAAATTATGAATTATTTTTCTACATAAGATAGAACAGCATATGTGAGTTATACAAAAATGACATTGATTGTTACTTATGTTCAAATGAGAATAAGAAGACTGCACTTAGGTTAACGTTATATGTTAGGATTCATCAGATGAATGACATCAGTGTCCAGTACAACCATCAGTGGCTGTATAGAGAGAATTATTGTATAGTAATTGATAAAAACTGTACTTGATATGAAATGTGGTCATGGACCTGACTTTCTATCCTTGCCTGAAATGACTCTGTCCAGTGGAGGACACACCAGAGGCTACATGTGCACATTTTGTGTGAGCATCACGCACATACACACTATAGAAACACAACACGTTCACTTTCAGGCTTGAAGTCCTGACACATGGCTTGAGGGCACCCAAAAGGCTCTGTTTTTTATTCTTTTATTTTTATTTTGTTTCTTCCTCAGCAGCTAAATGAAGCAGGGAAGCTACGGCAGCCTCCAACAGACAGCCTCATTTGTATCAGTTCACGCTGCCTCGTATCTCTCACAGAGAGAAATGGGCAGCAGAGGAGGAGATAGATACAGACAGACAGAGGTAGAGAGATTGAAAGAAAAAGAGGAGTGATGGATGCTGAAATAAATGACACTCAAAAACATTTGATGGAATGAAAAGGCCCTTCACACCCACTCTCCACCACTATAGCATTAAAAAGGGCCAAAAACCGAGATCAATACTCCCATTCTCTGTGATTTTCCAGAGTGTGTGCCAAACCATGTTAGCTGAAAGTGATAGGGAGAGCATTAAGCATAATGCAGCTGCTAGCTATTAGCTCCCAGGGAATGCAGAGAGAAATGCAGGGCCTGTAATAAATTCAATAAATGACTTCCCCTGATGGCTGCGAGCTATCCCTGAAGAACCTTTTCACACTGTGGGATCATCCTCCAGACCCTGCGAGCAGATTCCTCCCCCCACTGTCCCTCCCCCAGTCTCAGGGATGTCTCCTGTCCTCTGCAACCTGCTGGCTTCATTCTCAGGCACATCTTCAGTTCCCGCTAGAGGGATCCCGGGTAATTTGATTCTTCTCTTCTTGCTTTTCTGACTTAAACATGAGAAGAATTTGTTGCTGGATGAATTAACTGCGCTCATTAAGAGACTAATATGTTGTTACAGAGGGAATAATTGAGGCCTTACCTGCTCTGTAACCAACCTGAGGATGATGTTTCCTGTTTTTGGCTCTGGTTTGCACTGTGACACAAGGTTTTGATCTGTTAGTTTAGATTGTCTGTCATATTACGGCATAAAAACAATGTTTCATTTAACTGTAGAGCACTCATGGGAGGGATGAGCAGCAGGGGAGCTGTACCCTGTGTTTCCGCTGATGCATGTCTTTGGGGTTGTGTAGCAACAACGCCAGGGTGACTGACTCTGCCAGTCTTGCGGGATATCGGTCTACTGCCAAGTCCCTCCTGGTTTGGCTGTAATTAACCAGCCTGAGCCTTGTTTGTTCATGTGGACATGAATAGTAGCTTGTTATTTGACCATTAATGGCTCTGTGTGTGTGTGTGTGTGTGTGTGTGTGTGTAGATGTGTGTGTTGTGTAGCCTGTAGTTCACCTTGGAACAGCGCCTCAGCAGCTGTGCATCCTCTGGAGCGGCGTTTATGTTTATATCAATACATCCTCCTGTAATCATGTTTCAGGACGTTCCTGCCCCACAGATTTACAGGAAGAGACGTGTGATGTCTGTATCTGTCAACACATGTGCCAACTCATATTTTAGAGGCACAATTGGCTTTGGGCTGCTGCCGTTCACCTCCTCGCTCACATGAAACCGGCGTGAAACAGTCTCAGATCAGACTGGAGGACGTGCACGGCTGCAGTTTAGACTGAAATACTGAGGAGCTGTTTCACATTAAAGGTTTGTCAGCAGCTGCCAAAATAAAAGAAGAGAGTGATGGTCATAGCTGAAGATAGTCTTTAATAATTTCACCTTGGTGTCTCTCCTTGCTAGGACAAAAGTTCACCTGCAAAATGAAGGAACAGCGAACAGTATACAGAGAATATGTTAATCCCATTTGCCATCCATTAAAAGTTGATTTATTCCAGTGCTACTACGTACATTATGCATCATGTGGCAGTGTACACAGAACAATGAGTGGGTTACATTTCTTCACTTTTTGGGGTTTTTCACTCTGTTATTGTTCAGTAGAGGTGTGTTCTGATGCCTGCTCTATGAGGAAAGCCTACTTTTTCTGGATAATAAAAGACTCTGGGATGTGTTTATCACTTTGACTCATCTACCATCATCAGGTTAACATCATGAATGTCCCTCACTTCACTACAAAATACTGTGTTTCTCTTTTTTTTTATTATTATTATTTTCTAGTAGAGAAAATTGGGTCACTATTAAATATTGGAATGGTGTTTGGCAGGTCTTTGTTGGTGACAAGATAAGGACTGAAAAAAAAACTGTCACAACTAGATAAAAAAAAAAACCCCAGCAGAACCTGATCATACACCCATCAGTAGAAGAAAAATGAAATAAAATAATCTTTTGATTTGTCAGAATTACAAACCCGTCATTTCCTGTTCTAGTATTTCTACTGCATACCTGTGCACACACATGTTGTGCACTGCACCCAGCAACTCTTTTACCCCTGCTGTTCACCATTAGTCCCGTTTACTCGGTGACATCTACAATGAGGTCATATTTACAGGACACCCACTCTTGCTGTTCACAACTTAACCCCCCGGGGCCAAAACAGACATCTGTCAGTAAATGAGCTATGTCTCTCATCTTTGTCCTTTTTTATATAATCTATTCTTTCCTGCTGCCTGACAAAGGATGAAGTCCTTAACATGGCAGCACTGTTACTTCTCTCTCTGCGGGAAGACACTCCGGCATCAGTGATACTTCCTGGTGTAACTGAATATTAGTGTTGAGTGCAGCGTGGAACATGACCTGGGGGTTTCCCTGCTTCTCCCTTTCTTTCAATTTTTCTTTTTTCATTTGAACAAATCAAAGATCTTTGCTGCGGGCCATCTTGGAAGCTTCTTTGCAGGGGGTGGGGTGGGGGGGACTGATGTTGCTAATGATGACAGATGACAAACGCCAGGCTAAAGCTCCAATGTAATGAAGAGATGGAAACCTTAGATACGAACAGGCAGGTGAGGTCCTAATCGGGCAGATAGTCTTCCATTAGGTGTCCTGACTCATGGGATGACACTGATTGAAACAGAGACTGTAATGGCATGATGGATCCCCACACACTGAAAGGGTGGAGTGTAGCACTGTACGACAAGTGGCAAGAGGCGGGGGCAGTAAAGAATCATGCTTCATCAACTCAAGTTGAAAGGAAAAAGCTAATATTCATGCTTGATTAACTTCCACTTGGAGCAAACTGGGTATGTTCTTAAATGAAGTGCTCTCTGGCCGGTCCGGAGCCTGTGGGAGCGCACACTCACTCTGCGTCTCATAGGATTTGACTCAGATCCGGCTCGGCCTGAAGCAACTCGGAAATAATTAAGATCCAAGAAATAATAATGATCCTATTTGCCTGTTAGCTTAAGGGACCAAAAAGATGATTTTTTTAGCACTAAAGTCTTTCTGATTATCTACCATTCAAACTACTTTAGGACAAACATGCTAGCCCACTAACCTGGTGACTTCCTGATCTGCATTTATATGAAACAATATTTCTTTTCTGATCAAAACTTTACTAGTCATTACAACTCTAGGATGCTTGATTTTCCATGCCTTTGGAATTTTTAATTTTATGTTTTTTTCTTTGCACAGTGAATGTGTTTCAGTGTCTGATATTGCAATATGAGGCCAATAATACAATACCGGGTATATATGGGCCAGATATTGTGATTTTAAAGAAACAGTTTGAGATTTTGGGAGCTGCACTTTATCTTGAGGAGAGTCAGATGAGAAGATTGAAACCACTCTTAAATATGTACAGTAAATATTAAGCTAGATCCAAGTAACCAGCTAGATTATCTTAGCATAAAGACAGAAAAATGCTGTTGCATTAAATGCTAAGATGTTAGACCACAGTTGTTTAATCCATACAAACAATGAAGCATGTAAAGTTTCATGGTTTCATGGTAGAGATTATTTCCTGAAGTGTTGTTTTCATATTTCAGCTCTTGAAAATAAACAGCACTCTGTATGCTAAGATAGAATAGTGGCTTCATATTACTGTACAGATATGAGAGAGGATTTAATCTGCTAATATAAATTAATTATATAACAGGCTTGAGTCCCAATAATGTCAACTTTAAACTCACTGAGGGAACAATCCACTATTCTGTAACCATCAAAGTTTCTTCAGCACGTTTATTTATATCCCTTTAGGAAGATCTTGTAATATCTCTTTTTCTTTCACCTTGCATTAGAAACAGGGAATGCATCAAAGAATCACATTACTGCAACTCTCTAGGTTCTGCAACTCTAAAACCCCTAAGTAAACCCCTAAGAGTTAAAAAAAAAAAAAAGAAAAAAAAAGAACTTTTAGTAAAAAATAACAAAAAGAAAGAAAGGCAACAAACAAACAAAAGTGAACATAATAAAATCAAAATCATGAAAATCATCAAGCCATCCAAGGAAGATTGTGTTCCATTGTCATTTTTGCACAGAATCATGCAAAAGGGGCAGAGCTGGTTTCTCAGTTCAACCAGTGATGTGCGCCCACATGGCCGTTTACCCCAGCAGACCTCAAGCCATGCCATTATCTGAAGACCACAGGAAGCTCTAATTAGTGTTGGTGAGAAAGGTAGACTACTACATATTTCATTGTTGTGTGTATGAGTGTGCAGCTTTGAGCTAAAAGTGAACTCGTTCTCTGACAAACACACAATTATTCTCAGTCCATCTCACTTTCGCTTATTCTCTCTCTCTCTGAACATTTTTCGCTTCTCCGTGGTGTTAGTAGAAATTGAAAACAAAAGGTTTTCAAAACATTTAAAGTTGCTGTGTAATGGAGGCAATGCTATGCATTACATTAAGACATTTTCTTTAAATTTTTGGAGAGGAATGTATCTGAAAAAGGAATGCAATGCTGTATTCAGACTGTTAACATCGTAAAAAAGCTCTGAAATTAGTAATTAAATAACCCTCTACTATTTATACATTCAGGCACTGAAAAATCACATGTCAATATGTAACTAAAAAAGATAGTCGCTCTCATTTTCCCTTGGTAAGAACAAGGAAGCTGAAACCTTGAAGTTGGCAATTGTGTAAATTTTTCCTACCCAGTAGTAATGCCATATGCATCCCCTTTGCTCTTCATTTGTGTGACAGTTTCCAATCCCCCTTAAGTGCATTTTTAAACCCTGATCTGAAGTCAGAGCTTTCACAGCCTCTCCTAAAGCTTTCACCCTAACCTATGGGAAAGAATCCATGACACTAGTCTCTTGAAAGGGAAATCCACTGGTTTGTCTTGCTCTCCTCACCGGACAAACACATAGACGGACGGATGGGTGGACAGATGTCCTCCATGGCCTCGGAGGACCAGCAGGTGAGCCGAGGCCCTCAGCTCCACAGACCAACTCCCCCCTCCCCCCCTCCCTTGTGGTTAAGGACTCTCCGGTGTGATAGCCAACTCTCACCCCAGCGACCCTGAACTCAGTCATTTTTTTTAACTATACAAGGGCTTTTACAAAAAAGCTAACTTGAACAGCCATACAATGGCTAAAACATAAACCATATCTCTACTTTATCTCGGTTTTTCAGTCATTTTTTTAAACTTTTTTTTTTTTATTTTTCTGTTTTTGGATGCATTTGTGTTTTTATTTGATTTAAGTCTTCATTTGCCTTTCTTTGTTCTTTTGGAGTAGCTCTGATCCAGTCCTGTGCTGAGAGGCTCAGTCACAGAGGAATTGGTTTTTGGATTTAATGTTGGTTGTGGATGAAGGAGAGGAGCGATGGGTGGGAGGGACGGAGAGAGGGAGCAGGGCCAGGGATAAGGTCAAGGGTCAAGATATGGGTTCTTTATTAGTCCAGACATGGACTCTCCAGCGGTTACAGGGACGGCTTTGGATGAGACAGAATGAGGTGGCGAGTTGGTTTGGGGAGAGGTGTGGGGCTCGAAGGTGACTGCAGAGGGTTAGTCAAGGTTATCCACTGTCAGAGGAGGTGTGTGGTGCTGTGGAGGGTGAGCGCCGCCTGCGGGCGGTGGAAGTCCAGGATCGCTCTGAGCGCTCTGAGCGCTCTGAGGCTAGCGAGGCGGGCCGAAAGCGGTGAACAAAGCCGTCCAGGAAGTCCTGCTGCTGCTGGGTTATGGCTTGGGAGATGAGGCAGGGCAGCGCCTGCAGGCTGCCCGTCACCGAGTCCAGCTTGTCCTCCAATGTGCCGATGCGCTTGTCCAGCTCCTCACTGCGCTCCTGCAGCTCTGACACCAGGTCGTACATCACATTCTGGGTCTAATGAAGGAGAGGAAGTAAATGTGTTTGGGACACAGGAGGACAGAGAAGAAAGAGGAGGACGGGACAAGAATAAGCTGCTTGTAACTTAATTCCCACATGGAAAGATGCAACAAATGAAATTAACAAGAGATGCAACATGTACAATCCCAGAAAAAAAAATCATTCATTTAATAGTTGACCATAAATTACGGAAGTAGACAGTTTAAATCCAATGTACTCAGCTTGAAGAGAAAGAAATAATGACTAGCAGCAATATGCAGGGGAGCTGTGCAGTTTCAGCAAGTCAGCATAGATTTTATCTTCCCAGCGATTTAACAGCCAGCTTCTCCAGTCCATTTATAGCCCAACGCTCTTTAATGCTTTATGTATTTGCTTGACACAACTCATTCACATAATGAAAAGTGTCTCTATTACTCAGGCATTTATTGTTCCAGCTGTGCTCCACAGTGGCCGGTGGTAATGTATGTGGTACCTACATGTAATTCTTCTATTCACACTGTGGCAGCCTTACATATTATAGTATATTACATATTGTATTAGAATATGCAGCCTTACATATTATATTATAAGGTATATAAGGAAATGTGTTTTATTCAGGTCTATTTCTTGTTGTGACAAAATGAATTTCATGATGCAATTTAATGTACAATTCAGAAAGGTACAGAATATTCATATTCACTTAAAGGCTTTTTCAAGCATTGGTGTGATTCAAATGAAATGATTTCTCTCTTGTGCATAGGACAGAAATCAAAGGGTTACTTCTCTATAGGTTTGAAAAAGAGACACTGAGCCGTTGAACTAGCGATAGATGCACACGGAGGATCTGACCATCAAGCAGAGTAAGGGCAAGTAAACACACATTAAAGGTGTTGGCCTTAGAAGCTTTTAAAATACACACTGGAGTGCAAATGCCATCCACATCAAATGAGACTGCAGTCATGAACCTGCCTTTGAACCCCCTCACTCTGCTCTGCTGGGTCAGCTGACGTCTATACAGCAGGACAGAGGCTGCTCAGGCACGACAGTATTCACTCTCTTATAGACAGATGCTATTTACACTGCGTGATCTGGCTCATGTTCCTCAACTACAGTCTTGCCCCAGAATCCAGCATCAGCTGAGCTAGTTTAGATGTTACAACATTGGCCCTCGGTCCATGCATATATAGTTCATGTCAAAATCATAAAGAAGCCGTCTTCAGCTATAGACTGATAAAGCCCCTGACCTGTCACACAGACCCTGGTCAGAATGAGACTGCTGATCTAAACTGAGGATTGAAAACATCTTAACCATGTAGGCCATGTAACCTGACACAATGAACATGACTGTAGGGTAATGCTCATTGTAGACCAAGGGTACTATGGATCGATGTTTATAGAAGTGGGCTCTTCATTTATGACTCTGAGTCTTGCCAATAGTTTTGTGAAGTTTTGGTAACTTGCCAAGAAATATGGCAACATTATAACAAAGACAAAGACCAGAGCCAGCAAGAGAAAGGGGTAGAGGATGTAATGTAGGTTGACCTCTAATAAGCCTTTTGTTTCTTTTTTCTTCAAATTTACAATTAAGACTTGTAACAGAACAGCTGATTTATTAAAACATTGATTCATAAATAAATAACTTTCCTGTCAATTATATAATGAACATAAAGAGCAGTGGTTCCAGTGTGCTACCTTGAGGAACCACACAGTAAAAACACATGTATACTTCAGACTTTAACTGCCCCAAAGTAGAAAGGCTGTTCATGCAACCTTTCTGGCCTTCAGTTCAGATTCATGAAGAATACAGGAACTGACTGCGGCAAAAACTTTGGCTGAGAATTTGACACTCAAAACTTTCATAAAAGATGTGGACGTTGTGTCACTTCCTGTTTTAATTCAGGTTAGTGATTGAGACTTGGGATTTCTGAGTGAAGGACACACAGAGTCAGGCAATAACTGCCTGTGGATTTTTCATAGAAATAATTCTTTGTCATTACACAAGGTCATGTGATCCATTGTTAATATAAACTTTTAGTAACCTACCTTTGCCAGGTCCACCAAGGTGTTGGCCTGATCATTGAGTTTCCTCTGCTCCATCTTCACACTGCGCAGTCTGGGTGGATGCACAGGGAGGAAGGAAAACAGGAAGAGGAGAGAGGAAGGAATTGAGCACAGAGGAGAGGAGGGAGGAGGTGAAGAAAAGGCGGAGGGGGAGAGGGTGGTTTACAGGAGTGGAGCATAGAGAGGTTGTTTGAAGTCATGAAGGGGCAGAAAGGGCCAATAGGGAAGAAAGAAGGAGGAGGAACAACACATTTTAAAATCAGGTGTGCTCTCTTACTCATGACATCAAAAAGAGAAAGGACAACCTGCATGCATAGTAAATGTATGCACTTTACATATCTATATATATACATATATAAAACAATAGATGTATATATATATATGTATACAAGCATTCCTGGTCTTGGTCAATGCAATACCAACCAAAACATGCAAAATTGAGGAAGCATACTACACTTATTAAGACAAAAAAAGTAAGAACCATTTTCATGTTTGTCTTTGTCATGTTGACGAGACAATATTCTCATAATAATGTGAAGCTCTCAGCGCCAATCTTAACAGCAAAAAACGTTTTTGTCACTGCAGTGAGGAATAGTTTTAATACTGAGAGATGGTCTTAAAATCTAATATTAGTATGAGAAAACATGCAAAAGTGCAATATGCTTCCATACCATAAAAACCTTAAAGTTTATGTTTGAAATCAAAACATTCCCATCTCTTTCCACCCAAAATTAAGACATTAAAAAAAGGAAAAAGATGACATGCCCTTTGTCAGAGCTACACACAGATCAGTGGTAGATCCAGACTTCATATATACACACTGGTCATTCAGTAAACGTGCAGTGACTGTGAGTGAATTTGTGTACAATGGAGCAGGTTTATAGGTGTGTGTGTGTGTGTGGATGCCACAGATAAAAAAAAAAGCTTGCCAGAAATAAACCGTTTAATGACACTGCTGAACAGAGACATTTCAAATGATACACTGGACATGTTTTGTGATGCCTCAACATTGTGCCTCCTTATCTCTAATCAAATACATTACGGCAAACTGTAAGAACTGTTAACGCTGAAGTGAATTATGTGTCATTGTCATTCATATGGGGGAAGAATTTCCGTGTTCTGCGAATTATGAGACAGGATGACATTCAAGGGCATTTATTCATGTGCAAATCAGTAAATCAGAGCTGAGTGGGACTGCTCGCTTACGGCTCCATCTCTGTGGGAAAGTGTTATAGCTTTTATGTGTCTGTGTGGCTTTGTTATCCCCTTATGGCTGTCGAAGAACCCAAGCTAAAATTTATTAATGTAACGCATTATTTTGCAAAACACAGCCTACATGTTATGTTGTATCTTATTGTACTATGTCATCGATGTGCAAGATTTATTGTTTGATCCCACGTAAGAAAAGAAAGAAAGATTGCAAAAATCAATATTATAACAACAGTAAACATTTCAACCATATTACAATGTACCTACAGTACATTACAGTGTGTGTGTGTGTGTGTGTGTTATGTGTGTTCACATCATCACAAAACCATCAGGAGTGTAGGATGAGTTCTGCTGATGCAGGTTAATATAGCCTTCAGAGCGGCTATATTAATCATGGGCGACATTATACAGTACATTGTAGATGATTATGAACCACTGGCCAGGCCAACAAAGCTTCAAGCTCATTCTGTGCAAGATGTTTTTTATCTTTCACACACTCTCTCCAGACAACCCTCCACTATCGACACCGGTGGCAAAATGTTGATGCTCATTTTCGTTTCATTCCATTCAAAAAAGGAGGGGGTGGGGGGGAGAGGGGAGTAAATGGAAAACACTGAAGTGAAGAATAACCAAAAAAAAAAAAAAAAAAAAAAACAACTCAGCACCAGCATTTTTTTTTTTTTTTTTTGTTTGTTTGTTTGTTTTTGATGACAAACGCTTTGATTTTTTTTTTTTAACATGCATGTCAAACGCAGACATGGAGAGAGGAGGAGGAGGATGTTGAGGAAACAGTAGGAGGAGGAGGAGGAGGAGGATACATAGAAGACTCAACTTACTTCTGAGCTCTGCAGTGATAGAGCAAAACAAAGACAGAACACAGTACAGAGTTTTAACCTCACAACATTCACGAAACGAGTGAAACCATTACACTTCTCACTGTAAGCACAGGGTAAAAGGGGGTCGGAGGGAGAGGGAGAGGGGGAGGGGAGCAGGAAGGACCATTACACTAGATTGCAGTGTGTTTGCTCTGTGTGTACGTGTGCATGTGTGAGAGTCTGCACGTGTGAGCATAACAATCACAGGAAATGGCTCTCTAGGAAGACACTAACAAATGCTAGAGGTGAAGCTACCACTACGACAACATTTCATCAGTTTAATACAAATATAACTAACTTGTGCCTCTAATAACATTAAACATACTCACATGGATTGAACAATTTAATAACTATTTCTCAGTAACATATCGTAAATGTATTTTTTGGACGGGGACATGTGGAGTGATTCCCCCTGGTGGTTGGTGGTGAACAACTCATATCTGTCGATGCAACGTTTTATTGTCATTAGATTACAAAGCAAAACAAAAACAGTATGTGCAATGCAGGACTTACTGGTGAATGGCTTGGAGAAACTTGCGCTGGTGTTTCCGCACCTTGGCGTGATCTATCTTTTTGACCAACTTGGTGTGTTTGTAGATAAGCCATGTTTCCCTGAGTACATTGGCAGCTGTGTTCTTTACCTGTGAGACGAGTTTGAAAGTGACTCACGATGTCACAAAATAGTTTAAAAATAGTGAACAGATGAGACGCTGAAAGGGAGTTTGCAAGTTTACAGTCCTTACAATCTAATTTAACTGGATTAGTGTCAATGTAGGACACCATAGGTAAGTAAACCAAATATATAGTAGATAATAAGTTGTATACCTGCCTCCTGGTAAAAAACAACAACAAAATAACATTATGTGAAAGTTAAAATAAATTCGGTAACATGCTGAGACTCACTCGTTTGCAGAGTTGTGTGTCCATCATGAAGTTGTGGACGTGTTTCTCAGCCTTGGTCAGCTCCAGCTTCCTGGCTACCACTGCAACCACCAGCGCAGTGCAACCAGCTCCCTGTTGGACAAAGACGTAGTCAAACAAACACAATAACATTATGTCTGTGAGTTCTCTAAATGCCGTTTGTTAATTTAATTACTACTCAATGAGAACATAATAACCAGACATATACTCCATGTTGTAGCTGATGTTGGTAGATTTATCTAAATAATAAGGTGGTGAATCTTTGCGAAAATAAGTCAGATGAATGATTTTTACAGTGTCACGTGAAGTTATTTTATTTAGGACACTAAATGATAGTGTTTCATTTCTATCACAATGTATAGCTCACGATCTTCACAAATCTATAAACTATATAAATGTTACATGATGTAAGAGTGAGAGGAACCTACCATAATCCCTGTAAGCAGACACACGCCTTTCCCACAGTACGTGTGTGGTACCATGTCCCCGTAGCCAATGGAGAGGAAGGTAATCGAGATGAGCCACATGGCTCCCAGGAAGTTACTGGTCACTTCCTGTTTGTCATGATACCTGAGGTGATGAAGATAAGCAGAAGTGGGAGACACACAGTCAGGAAAACTGAGCACAGTTTCTTGAATGTGAACATGCTGGAGAATGACGTGGTGGTGCCGTGTGAACCAAACGGGAGTGGTGGGTGGAGGGAAAAGTGGAGGTGGTGAAGATTGAGGAGGAGGAAGAAATTATGGCACAAGGTGTTACACCTGTTTTGTAAAGTCCATTCTGAGTACCAGGAAGGAGGAACGGTATCTATATAATGGATTTGAGACACTATGCATCATTTCTATTGGTCTTTGCCTTTAAGTCATTTCTATGTGAGACAGTTTAATGGAGAAATATGTTTAATGGGAAGGAAACTTAAACTGACATGTCAGCAGGAGAAAGCAAACAGTGTGTGTGTGTGTGTGTGTGTTTTTTTTTTTTTTTTTTAATTTGATGGAATGATCTCAAACTGAGAGCGGAACCACTGAACATGTGTTTCATGTTCAGTGTCTGTCAGTATAGAAATTAATCATCTGGTGAGATGAATGATAAGGAGTATTAAAAAAAAAAAAAAAAAAAAGGTCTGAGGCCAAATCACATACTCTATTCGTATATTAGCATAGAAATAATTTCAGGGAATATATTTAAATGACAAAGAGACGGGCCATGTCGCTGTAAGTGACTGTACCGCAGGTCAGACTAGATTTGAATGACAACCCAACAGATGTAATGTCAGTGCATCCAAAAAGGAAAAAAAAAGCACATACGGCTGTATTAAATCAAACTAACAATTGGTGCATTGTGTCATGGTTTGCTGCAAATCTTCCTCCATTTAGAGTTTATGCTTCCCCCCTCAAAAAATAAAATAATAATAATAATAAAAAGGTTTGGCAATGCAACTCATCACATCAAACATGTTGTTTGCTGAAAATAGCTGACAACCATGCTTGAATTGTCAGTCCAAAGGTCTGGAGTGCATATGAAAGATATTTTTATATTAAAAAAAAAATACACACTGTACAAAGCTGGATTGATGATGACATTCCCATACCTTTTGCAGTGAGACAAAAAAGTCCATCAAAGAGGCAAATCTGCCTCATCCACCCACCCTCATTCAACTCGCCTGATTATTCCCAATGGGCTGTCTAGGAGGAGATCAGATAAGATTTAATTTTAGAGTTAAAATCAAATATTCATTAAACACTTTGAGACAACATCTTCCTAATGTCTCCTCTGACAAGACAACAGAGACGGAGTCTAATTTCTTGGGATTTTGTTGAGGATTTTTCTAAAGGGGATTCTCACAGGGCCAATCATGAATTGTTAACGACTTCGAACTCTCCAGCAGTGACCCAGCATGTGGACTCAAAATGGCTGGAACAATCACCTCTAATTAGTGCACAAGTACAGATTGAAACACTTGGGGCCTGACTATGAAAAAGTTTTTCTTTACACCGGAAGAAAAAAGAAAGTTGGTTTTGTAGAAAATCCCTGCTCCTCCTTCTCCTCCAAGACAGTTCATTGTTATCAGATATCATAAATGAACTAATCATGCCCTCTGCAGTTCTTAAAACTCCCACTCTCAAGTTTCAATTCATGCTCAAAGTCAGGGAGGTGGGGGGAAAATAACTATGAGCACTTCCTTTTTCCCTCAAAATGACAAAAAAAGTGTGTGGTCTGTGGGATTCAAGCTTCTTAAATGGCATGCAGAGAAGCAGTCTGTACAATACCATGCAGGAATAAAAAAAGATCTGCAACCTGCATGCTTCAAAGCCAGTATATTGAGAGCAGGGGAACGCTGGGCAAACCTGGAGGTCCATTTAGAGATGAAAACCACCTCTGACAAATACTGCAGTATCATCAGGTGGAAGGGGAATTGTACGCCTTCTCAGATGGGCTTTCATTTGTAAACAGTGGGGTAGAGAATGGATGAGTAACAAAGGGTAGAAGCTCATTGAATTTGACACCCCTGTCTCTTTTACCTGCATCCCAACACTTCAGCAGCTGCCCTTTGATAGCTGCCAGGGGGCTAAACTTGATCAGCTGGCTAAATATTGTAATTACAAGTGACTCGTATGTTAATTTCATTCATCTTGTCATCAAGGCGTGCAGAGACTGAGTCATGTCTTCAAGGCAGGCAAAAATGTGCTGCACCTTTTAGCAACGTGAACAAAGTATTAGGGTATGAGTGGCCTTCTCTCTGTTGTAAAAAAAAAACCCAAATCTGTATGTGACTTTAATGCAGAAGGCATCTTTTGTTGGTCTTTATTTTTTGTTCTTGTTCTTGTTTTTTTGTTTTTTCAGCTATAAAATGTTTCTGACAAATGCTTCTTGTTTCATTATCTCTTTTCCTTATGGTGAATGTGGCAATGATTTTTCTATGGACATATTTCAATAATTCTCTACTCTGAAAATGAGTAGAAAACAGCAATACGAGGACAGAGACAGAGGCAGAATGGGGAGCTAATCAATAGTATTTTAAGGCTCTCAATATACTGTGTCAAGTTGGAATAGCATGGAGAAGAGCTGGCACCACTTTCAACCTATTCCAGGACAAGAGTATAGTATCTTGAGCAGACCGTTTTATCCCCCACTGTTCAATTCTCCCTGAAAGACTCTCAACAGCGACAGCATCACACTGGCATCAGAAAATGACATTATTATTTATCAACTGTTATTCATCAACTGATGTACGAAATCATACCATAACCTGCGTCCAAATGAGCCCTGAAACTTCTGCTTCTGCAACCGAACAGGTCAAAACAACAAACAGCAACTGTTTGATTCTTTATCAGTCTCTTCAAATGAGTCCAGTCAGCCCTTCACTTCGGGGAAAACATAAAACCATTACTGAGATGTTTTCTGTTTATGTGCACAAATAAAAAGTTGTCGACCATTTTCATTTCTTTCAAGGAAATACAGCTACAAGACAACTTCTGAACAAACAGAATAAGAACTATGGATATGAAAGAACCACACACTTCAGTTCTGCAAACACACACACACACACACACACTCACACACACACACACACACACACACACACACACCACCATAAGGAATAATTGAAATATTCGGCTTAGTGTACAAAGCTCTTGATAATTAATATTAAAAATGCAACATAACTACCATCGGTCTTGTTACTTTTAAAAGTGCAAAATATCAAATGGATGCTTATTATCTTGTTTCAAGAAATAACACACATAAATGTAACTTAGGTGTTTGTGTCCCCTGAATATTCAGCTGATAAGACTTAACAGAGAACATGTGCAAAACCTGGTTCTACAACAAAATTCGTGTTTGAAACTTCTTGCAGGAGATTCACAGCCTCTCCGCCTCTGTTTCTACTTTCTTTTGCTGCAGCAGCAAAGCAAATAAGTTCCTCCACCTTCAAAAGATGCTGTTTAACATTCTGCAGCTATTGCCTGCGCATAATAACAGCACTTCCTCTCTTCCTTCTGCATTTTGGTTTCACGTCAACAAAAGCAAATGTAAAAGATCTTTCAAGTCTCAAGTGCAAGTCTCGAAAGAAACGGGTTTGAGTAGCGGCTGAGATAAGTTGGGGACAAATATGTCGGGATGCCCCTCAGGGAGAGTGTTAGTTGCAGTAAACATGAGCAGATTAAACTCAAAGTGATGATGACCTAATTAAAAAAACTGCAAACCTAACAGTGTTTTTAACAGCGCCGCCAATATGCAAAGCAAGCAGGCAAGCAGCAGCACATTGAAAGTGTGATTGTGGACTGTGCATATATCATGAAACTGACAGACAAGTTTATGATATGTGCATTTTATAATATGTTTTCCAAGTCTAAGAGAAAGAAATAAAAAATCAGTCCCATTTGATTTAAGTCAGTAGGTGTTATTTTATCAGACTATTTTTAATATGTTAGATAAATTTGTATTTTGCATTAAACTTCAATTACAATATCTAAAACTCACATTTTCATTAATTCATTTTAGTTTAATGCTAGCAGGTGCTACAGGAAACAGACATTCACGTTACCCAGAGGATGCACCGTGTATCAGATCCTGAAACTCAACTTAAATATCTCAGCAATTACTGGAAAGATAATCATGAAATGTGAAACATATTCATGTTCCCCTCGGGATAAATTGCACTTACTTTGGTGATACTCTTACTTTTTTACAGCACCATCATCAGGTCAAAATCTGCACATGACATCATTTTTTTTTAGCATGATAGCTTCCTAAGATAGGAATTTAGCTTAAAGCACCAAGGTGAAGGCTAATAGAGCTGCTAGCATGGCTGTAGCCTCTCAGCCTTGTCACAGCCTTTAGCATCTTTCAGGAACATATACAATATGTGTGCAAATGTACAAAGCTCTTTCTAGAGAAGAAAAGAAAATGTACTTAGAGAAACATCGACTTTGAGTCAGTCCCATATTTCATTTGCATGTGTACTCTTTCCCTACTCACTGAAAATTCTAACTACACTGTGAGAAAGGTTTCATTATGCTGTATGTGAAGTCTCATTGCAGTTTTATTCCATTCACTGCAGCACAGACACGCAGCCTGTGCAGAGTGTTTTAATTCTTAAAACACACTTGATCAGTAGAGGGGCTCAATGTCACATTGACCCCTCATCTGAAAATCAAACATGGGGGATTGGCAGTCTCACATGGTTTCCTGTACTTTAGCCAATTAACATAAAATACCAACCAAAATTGAAGCCTGTTATGTGGCAGAGACCGAATGTCAGCTTTTGATTAAGTGTGACTCAATGAGCCCTCAAATCTGTAGCATATCACTCCCTGTTGCCAGGAACTAAATTATTTTGTGTTACCAGTGGCGATATGATTGCACTTTAATAATGAGCTACATCTAATGTGCTGCAGTCAACCAGCTAAGATATGAATCCATAAGCAAAGAACAGCTTGGATTTGCTGACTTGCACTTTTGGCAGCGAGGCAGGCTTCATGCTTCAGTTGCAAGAAATGATCAAGTGTGTGTTTGTGAATCTCATCCAGACTAATCAAATTCCCAAAGACTACAGCACGGCTGTTACAAGGGAGATTTCTTGCAAGTCACTCTGTTAGAGATGCTGAAGTAAAGATGTGATGTAATATAAGCCCTTCACACAGTTTCATGGCACAATCTTTGCAAACTTTCATATTCAAGCTGAGCAGTTCAGCCAGGCCCTTTCTCTGACCTGCTGCAAGTGTCCTTCTTAATCTACAAGGCCACCAGACAGGAAGCCCTTAATCTTAATGTTTCAAAGCTGGAGCGTGGTTATGCCTCTGGGGTTATCAGATATCCTGTATTCTATTACAGATGTCCCCCTGAATTAAACTGCAGACACCTGCACAAAGAAGTCCAGTCCAGTCCCCTGAGAGTCTGGACAAAGATGACTATAAACAACCCATTGGTCAGGTTTAAGCTGAAAACTATTGTGAAGTTCCCAATAGTCCTGATATAATAATATAATAACATATAAAATAATTTTTAAAAGGTATTTTATTCCCAGAAATTATACGCTTCATGAATTCACTACATTCCCAGTAGAGTTAAAGTTTATTTTCTTGAAAACTATCCAATCTTCAGGGGACATTTTGATAAACCACCACTCCACCTCCACTGCCAATTCATGTCATCTAAACATTTTCTTTCATGTTCCCAGTCTTCCCAATGCGCTGTGCACTTCACAAAATATCTTACAGCTATCTTACTTGGTGCTGTACATCCACCCACAGCAACAACTCTTTAAGCTTGTATTTGCTACCCTTAAGACCTCCACTGTTCTACTAAATATGTGCTTACATTCAAGTGTCCTGTAAAAAGCCTGTTTAAATGACTTCCTATTAATTATTTGACCCATTGCTGTATGTTAGAGGTCTATAAACAACTTAGTGCAATTATTTAGTTTAATTGTTCAGTTGTATTTAAGCTGTCTTGCACACTGCTGATACTATTTAGTCTTTGTTCCAACTCTCAAGACCAGCAAGAATTTTTTTGAGCTTTACAGTTTTGTCAGCTTGTACATATTAAGCCCAGTGGTACACAGCAGGGTACACACAGCGTATACATGCTTATTTTTAAGATGACATTGCATATTCCTACTTTTAAACACTGTCCTCTTATGTGTATCATTCAGTAGCCTTTTATTTTTATTCTTTGCTGTTGCCTTCATTGGTCATTTTATTTTTTAATTTACATATTGACTGGTTAGGGTAAGAATATCAGGGTAGGCCAATCAGAGTCACAGTAGGTAGAGCCTTTGGTTTGCTGAGAGAATAGTTGTCCAGTTTTCACTAACAGATGGAACAGATGGACTGAATCTAACCCTGCAGTCTGTGGACCGGTATTAGTGGAAAAACTTTCACCTCATCTGTGGCTAATGTTAATTTCATATTTAACCTTGAAGTCAAGGTTATTATGAACCTCTTATTTGTGCATTTTAGTTTATAACACAGTATGGTTTATAATGCAGTTTATAACACAGGTTGTTAACCTTTTGCTGTAGGTGAGATTGAGAATGAATATCCCAACTTCTACAACTACAAAAACATGGTCAGAGATACTATAATTTGGGGATGTGTATTTGGCATAATAAATCTTTACTGTATCTATATGGCCAAGAATGTCTGAGACTGATGGAACAACTCTGATATGATGGTGTTTATGGGGGATGAGTAAGATTTTATTTGTTACATTTTGGAGGGAATCGCCCTAAGTCTAAAAAGATAAGGAGGGTTGACGCTGCAAAGGCACCTGACACATTTATTGTTTGGTGCAAATTTGTGTTTGAGTCGAGTTTGGGCTATAAAATGTTGCAGTGTTTGCAGTCCTAGTGGGCTGTAGATCCCTGGTCAGAGCACGAGTTTAAGAGACTGAGCATTAAGTCAATTCCTGCAGAGACATCAACTGAAAGCCAACTTTTAAAACTTTAAAACTAATTTAGAAAATGCTCCCAAACCTCTGAAACCAATTCTTATCCTTTTCAACCAGTAGATTTGATGGCTGTAAGCACCTACCCAGCAATTGAGACTGAGTCAGATGGCAGCACTTCATAGTTTAGTATGAATGATGTTACCACTGCTAGTACGGCTTTCAAACATTGCTGAGACTGAATTTAGAGCTAAGTGTCGTGTGCATTTCTAAACCAGACTAAAAATAATAACACTACCTCACAGAGGAACCTTTCACTACCTGTCTTTCAAACAGAGAACAGCAGTGATTCGGCTCCTGATCCTTAGTGCATCTGATCGTATCTTGAGACGTTTATCAGTTTCACATCCATTGTTATGCTAAACATCCTATGTGAGCTCTGTATATGACTTTGCCATAGGCTGCAGTCAATATTTTGCCTGCAGAGCATGCACAGATCAAAAACACATTATCAGATCAAGTCATCAAAGCATGGACAATCCACCTGTCTTTGAGGTGGCAGCAATTTACACAAGATCCATGTGTCTTTGTGGAAGAGATGCTCAATTTAAAGATAACCTTGTGAATGATTTGGATTTAGATAACGGTATAACAGACGATTAGTTCCAATAGTGAATAAGGGACTACATGTATATAGACAGTTAACGGCATGTACTGGGTCTCACATTGCTTTTCAAAGGGAAGTTGGTCAGATTTGTTGATTCCATGTTTGGAAAGACTCAACATCTTGGAGATAACGGGTCAGCCAGGCCAGCAGCAGCAATGCATTCTGTAAAGCAGACATGGACTGGTGCATTCCATCCACCAGAATCTACTAGAAGGACCTTTGACCCTGTCAGACTCATGTCCGCATCAGTGTGTCTGCTCTCATGGTTTTGAAACTGTTGTAAAGTTGTAAAATCAACCTGAATATTTCATGCAAACCTGCGGTTGGTGTGACAAAGTTCAAATTGCAGTGGTGTGTGTTTCTCTGGTTAGACATTTGGACAGGCTGTTCTTGGCTGGCACTGTTTGTATCTTGTGGCTAAGTGATGACACAACCTGGATGTCAGACCTTGGGTGTAGGTGTAACTCAAGCCTTATAATCCGGTGCTGCGCTCTGAGGGAAAGTCAGCTAAACTTTCTGAGAGCTTGTCTTTTACATAGCCTACGGGTCCTCGGTGGAGAAAGCGAGGTGAGAAACGGCAGTCTCACATCGCCTCAAAATAGAGCGTTTTGTTTCAGATAACAGAGTTAGAACAGGAGAGGAAGAGAATTAGATAACAGTTAAAGAGGAAAAGGAGAGAAACCAGGGAGGCAGGCAAGGCGTGCATGCAAGAGTGTAACTGAGTTCTGGCCGGATAAGGGGTGGCAAAGGGACGGGGAATCAGTTGTAGAGAGAGAGATGAGGAAAAACTGTAAAGCATGCTACATCAGATGGGGACATCTGCAAAGGATCAGTCAGGAGTAAGAGAGAGAGGGAGGACTTATGGTAGTGAGGGAGAAGCCAAAAGAGCTCAGTTAGGGAGCTTAGTTGAGGTAGGTTAGCTCTGAAGACAGGCTGTATTAAGGAAGAGGAGAGATAGTAGCCAATGACCAGGGTTAAATCCATTCTACTGTAACATTAGCATTCCTTCCAACTCCACCCCTCCATCCCTCTCTGCTCCCATGGTTGTGTGTCTTTCATTCCCCCCATCTAGGCATTTTCCAGGTAGACTCCGTGCTCGTCCAATCTCACATTGTACTGCTCTTGGATTGGCTCAGGAGTGTGATCAATGTGACTGTGTAGCGGCGCATTTTCAAGAAGATACAAGTCACACACAGCACTTTGGGAAACAAGCGCCTCTTTTTTCCCCCCTTGGTTTTTAATTTCACTCGAAATGATGGGATTGGTGGGTAAACATGGAAACCCACGTGCTGTTTCCATGTTTACAAGAGGAGGGGGACGGAGGGGGATGAGGACGTTCGGTTCATGGATGTAAAGAAAACTGGAGACACTGCTTTCAGCACAGAACAAGCTCCTTCTTCAAGAGTGTCTCCATTTAAGAAACTGCAACAATGGAAAGCAATGCCCTCATTTACTTGTCTCAGCTCTCAGCTCTTTGAGCTGTATAACCTTAGTCATATATTACACTTAATGGCTGGCGACTAAAATCATGCTGTGCCAGATCATAACACATACCCCCAGACCAAAATGACATTAACTAGTTCACAAAATGACTCGACATTTGTCCTCTCCTTGGATCATCAGACCTTCTTTTGGCTTTTTGGGGCAAAATTTTTGCAACAAAAGTCTATGGAAAACCTCTACAACACTGTTCAGTTAAATTTGTGGAGGGAGACACATAATGAGATGGTAATGTGTGAACACGAAGAACAGAAACGCTTTTGCTCCTCAAATCTTTCAGAGTTGCTGTTAAAAAGACTTTTTGTGCAATAAAGATCTATAACAATTGCATAAGGAGAGGGAGAGAAAAATGAGAAAAGACAAATTGCCCTCTGGCAGACTCGTGAAGGTGACTTGAAGGAGCTGCTCCATTTTAGCACAAATTTCCTCCTCCTCCTACACCACCACCTCCTCCTTCTTCTTCCTCGTCCTCCAGTCCCTACCGACCTAACACACACCAGTTAGCAAAGAGACGCTTGCTTCAAAGTGCTGCTCACACCGCTGCTCTCTGCTGTCCTATTGCAACTAAAAGCCTGTTTTCTTAGCAGAAGGATGGTGCCACTTTCATGCCAACTAGGGGGGCTAACCAGTCCTCTTTTGCCATACTGAGGATCATCTTTTAATTATTTTAGAGGGACTGCCCCTTCGCCCCACTAAACCCCCCTCCCACACTCCCTCCCTTCTTCCCAATCCCACTCAGGGCAGCAGTGGCGCCAGCTCGGTGCAAAAATGATAAGTTTTTGATTGTTTGTTTGTTTTTTCCACGGCTAGAGAACGAGGACTCACATGGTATCCCTATGGAGCAGCATAGTGGGGAAATAGAAAGTACAACAAAACATTATACAAACACACACACATGCATACACACGCACGCACTCTCTCTCTCTCTCTCTCTCTCACACACACACACACACACACACACACACACACACACACATTTGTTTTCATGCCTTGTGGGGACATTTTATTGGCTTCCAAAGACTTTCCTGGAAACCCTAGAGATCCCATTTGTTGCTACCACTTGTCTAACCTTTATCTAAACCTGACCCTAACCTTAACCAAACCTTAAGTCATGTCTTCACCTTCATTTTTTTGTTTTTTACATCACGGGGACCTGCTTTTAGTCCCCACAAGGGAGACAGGTCCCCACAATGTGACTGTGTAAACATGTTAAGGTCCCCACAATGTAGGAAAAACCAGGTACATTCACTCACACCTACATGTGCATGCTTGCACCTATCCGTAGTAACACACGTAGACATACAATCCACCAAGCTGAACACATGTTATTCTGAAACCGCAACCAAAGAACTAAGGACATGCACTGCTCATGGAAAGTGTGTGAATGTGTATGTGAGCAAAGCGATCTAACAAGAGTGGTTGTTTATATAATCTTGATTTTTAGATGTAGTTTTTTGGCTAATTTCAGGCTATTCCATGGTTAAATCTAAGACTGAGAATAGTAGAGGGAGACTGAAAGAGAGAGAGTAGTAATAGCCATGAAGTGGACTGTATAGAGACATTAACCTGGTCATTGTGATGTTTTGATATACTCAAATATCTTACTGTCCTGCTTCTGTGCTTCAGTGGAGCTGATTGGGTTCCTGTTGAGATTTAAACTCACCAGGAAAAGGGTCTGAGCGGATCCAGGATCAGGCGTGCAGGAGGGTGAGGGAGTGTGGTTAGTGTTAGGTGTTAACACGAAGGTGGGGGGAGTAGTTAAAAGGAGAGGCAGAAGAAGGGAAAGGAGGCACTTAGTAAAAGCAGGCGAGGCGAGCTGCAGGAGGACAGGAGGACTGAGCATCTGTATTCAAGGCCTGGATGAGACCTGAGAGCAAAGCCTTCCTCTGAGCTGACGTTCAACTTTTACAGTGCAGCACGTGTACAGTATCATATTGGGTCTGACAAGAACTGCTGCCATAGATCTCCCACTCTCCACCCACCCTACTCAAGTCCCCTTTCCACTCCAACTATGCAAAAATGACTTTAAAACATCAAAGCTGGCATTAATGTCTCATTTCCCTATGCAAATGCAAAATGAGAGAAAAATAAAAAAGAAAAAGCTTTTCATTCCTCCCTGCCTCTTTCATTTTCAGAATCGTTGAATCGTTGCTGCCCCCTTGAGACGAAATTCTATGTGCAGTTTTGGGGGTGAAAACGGGTTAGGGGATCCTGGGGGCTGCTCTGCATTACCAAAACAAACCATTGAGCAAACAAACAATTAGACACTCATGAATTATGGACAAGCCATCTAAAATAGCAATAAAAACAAGGAGTGGGGAGTCGTGGAGCAATCGCTGAACTAATGAAACGTATGTCAGGGTGTTTCTAAACGCTCAGGCAGTGGAGCAGTATGTGGCCTTATCTGTGTTTGTCGTCCTGTACACATGTGTACAGTTTTAACATGTAAACTACTCTGATGATTCAATACACATCTGTGGACCAGTGCAGATGAGCGACAGAAAAACAAGGTAACACTGAGAAGCGTGGGACAAAACAGTGACGAGAGTGAAGGGAGAAAAGGTGTCTAGTAATCCACAACGTGTGATTGCGCCTCAGCCATTTAGTTTTTCAATTCAATTTGTCCCTTATTTCGGCCGTTACTGACAACCCCGTGTTTACCTCTCACAGACGCGCACAGTCCATGCAGCAATGATCCAGGAGGATATACTGAACACCAGCAGAACAGTTCCCGGACAGATGGTCATGAGGGTCTTCATGACAAAGCGTGTGTTGAAGTTGATCTTGTTGAGGGCGCCGATGCTGCGAGACGAAGCGTCCGTGAACAGCTTGCTGTGGAGTAACATGACTCTGCCAATCAGGTAGAGTCTCAGGAACATGGGGATGGAGAGGATGATGTCCACGTCGGCTTCGGCCACCGACGGCGTGTAGGTAAAGGCCAGCCGCGCCGTCCAGGTGAACACGTACTGGCCAGGGATGGGATGGATGGCACACACCAGCAGCTCTAGCACGATGAAGAATATCCGCTCATACGTCATGGCTATCCTCCAATCGTCCGCACCATTGTCAACCATAAACAGCTGAAGAAAAAACAAACAGACAACACGGACTTTAATCGTAAACTTGCTCCATATGGCATTTTCTTTATTTGTTTCTGGACAGTTATTATTTAGACTAAACCAAAACTTTTATTTAAAGTTAAATCTTCAATCGAATAAAACTTTTACATATGTAAGACCAATATAGAAAAATACACTGTCATTAGTGTAAAAAAGTGTAAAAATAGTGTAAAAATAGCATTGTCACTGTCACATTCAGTCACTAAAGATGCTGTTATATTGAATGTAATTCAGGCAGACTCACCTGGATTTCCCGGGCATGGTACATTATTATAAGACCAAGCAATATAACAGTGGAAAGGCTGATAAGGCATTTCAGTGCAAATGAGTATGAAGATTCCTATAGTGAGACAGAAAAAAGGAGAAAACAACATTAGAAATAGCCATGTTAAATTCAAAAAATGAACACACTTTTATTAGTATATGCAATCCAACCGTATATATAAGAATAAAAAGATAAACCGTTCCTTGTTTGGTGTGGATGTGCATTTTCCACACTCTATATATAAACTCAGTAGATGGCAATAGTGCCTGGTTTCTGAGTATTATGTTACTGCTTAGCAACAAGGTGAATAGAATAGAATAGAATAGAATAGAATAGAATAGAATAGAATAGAATAGAATAGAATAGAATAGAATAGAATAGAATAGAATATATTTCCCGCCACGGGGAAATTTATCTTTTCACAGCATTCAATCATGAAAAATACAAAATACATTAACAGAAAATAAATAAATAGTTTCTATAAAAACTGTTGAAACGATTAAAACAAAATAGGGTAACACACACACACACACACACACACACACATATATATATATATATATATATATATATATATATATATGTGTGTATATATATATATATATATGATTGGTTTAAAAAAAATAGCATGATAAGCTAAAATATTCCCAAATAAACATTTGCATACACACACAACAGTATATACTGCATACACACAATAAAACACACACACATGCATACACACACTACTGATTAGTTTATTTGAGGGCAGATAATGGGGTTTTACACAAACAGTGCAGTCAGGATGTTACTAAACAATGCAGCTGCAGGTGTAGGTGCAGCCTGATATTATCTATGGACACTGTTCTCCCCCATCTAAACTACCAATTAATCAAAGCCCAGCACTAACAGGGGGACTTTCCATTTAATGGTAGGTGCAGGAAAAAGGCAAGGCTAACATTAGCACGGGGGGCCACCACAGTGAGTGTTACCAGTGATAAATAGGCCAGCTGGATGCTTATGGTACACTGTGTGTGTGTGTATGTGTGTGTGTGTGTGTGTGTGTACATGGGAGTCATAGATCTAGGAAATGAGAACCTGTACTACTCAAGTCTCCCTCTCTATGTTGGTAAAATGCCATTTGATAAATCATTTTAACAACCATTATGTTAAAACGCTGCACTGAAACAGCCGAACAATCATAGGGTTGTTATTATAACAACACCAACAAACAAATGACAGAAACAATGAGAGGAAATATCGTTCATAACTGTCAGTGTGATGACAGTGAGAGCTACTCAATATTATTACTCTGTCCTTCGGTGGTCCATATTACACAATGTATTTTTAGCTATCAACTAGATTGCTTTGCCCCTCAGGTCGGCAACATGTTCGCAAGACATTCTAATGTCTGAAATTGTTTTGAGAAGTCCCTGGTGAAATAACATTGGATAAACCAATTAATCCACCTGCCAGAGGTTCAAGGATTTTTCAGTCCCAGTGCTCGCTGCCTCTTAACGGCTTTCCTCCTTCAGGACTAAGAAAACCTCTGCAGAGCCTCAAGTGTGTGATGTGTGATGAGAACATCCACAGCACATGCTACCTGAAGTCTGATGTGGCAGGGGGTGGAGGATTGCTGCCGTACCAGTTAGAGATGGGAGGTCATTTCCATTTCAGCTGAGGTCAGCTTGATGAATGGACTGAACCTCACTCAGTAACAGTCACAGACTAACCTATTGGCTTTCTTAAAACCCTATAAATCATCCTATAGATTTCCACACTGACTTACTACACCTATGTGTAATCAAATGCACATTCAAATACACTTGACAAGCAAAACTGCACACTCTTGTGTAAAAGGAATCTGACAGAGCTGTGATATATTTTTACTCTGCTCTATAACTCACATAGGACAACAGATTAATGCTGAAGATTTTCATAATGCACTTAAATTACCTTATGTGGTTATTTGCTCCAAAGTTTGAGATTTTTTTATTTTGTAAAGATTTGTTTTGGCCCTTTTTCCTTTATTGTGAAGATGTACAGGAAAGTGGAGGATGACACGCAGAAATGATAGTTATGGCCGGGACTTGAATTGGCAATCATTGCATGACTTAGACATCAGTGGTGCACCCTAACCACTCGGCTACCCTGACACAACAGTTGGGAATTTGCCAGTGAAATAAAGGTGACAAAGAGTGGTTGAAACCCCTCTCCTTGATGCTCTAAACAGAGAACAAAACTCATATTCTTTGGTGGTTAGCAAACAAAGACCAAGCAACTAATTCTGCTTTAAAAACCTTGCATTTTTCAGTATATCACCCTTAGGCCCTGAACCAACTGTACAAGATCTATCCAGAACCAAATGGCAGAAGTACAAAGTTAGCAGCTAGCTGAGGAACACACAAAGTTAGCTGTTTGTAGAGACCAAGACTGGCATATTGTCAATGAAAAGCCAAAGGCTTGGCTCAACTAGCCACTGAACAAAGTTAACATTGAGCAAATAACAAGCTAAAGACCCTGTTTTGTTTCTGGTGAATCTGGTGAAGACCAAAACTGAGCTAAGAGTTAACATTCTTTTATCTGATTAGCAGAAATATGACTAAATGTTTGCTAACATGTTAGCTATGTTAAAAGCCAAGATATCCTAAATCCACCCCATGTGATCAATATTGCTCAAGTATATGTAATTGGTAGTTAATGGGTGCAAGCATCCAAAAGCTGTTCAGTTTTTCCTCACATACAGATTGTATTGCTGCAAAGATGGTCTGATTTGCAGATGAGAGACCCCTGCTCTGTGACTTATCATATACTGCAGTGCACTGCAGTGTCAACTCCCAGGGAAGCAGCCCAGTAAACACTGTGGCAGAAGCTGCTCTGAGTGCACTGAGTGAACAGTAAACACCCTGACACAGCACATGTGATCAGCTGACATAAAAGGACAACAACAGGTCAAGAGGCAGTGACCTGGACACCACGACCCTGAATCCAAACTGCCTGCTGGCATCCTTTACCCAAGAGTCCTACTTGTTCCTATCGCTCACTGTGTTGTCTAGTCTGCTCTCAGGCAGCTTGACACATCTGGAATTTCTATTCCATTTTTTATTCCTATTGACCTTTCTTATCCTTCTCTCCTGCACCATCTTCCTGCATCCCTCTGCAGTGCTGCTATGTTGTGATTGAAGGACAGGCAACCACAATAATGGCAGAACAGGAATCAATTTGGCTAAACTTAATCTGATGACATTAATAAAGATTTTAAAGTAGGTCTACAGTAGAAATTACTGAATAGATATTTTTAAAGATGAAATCTGTCATTGGTCTTTGTGTGGCTCATATGAACTCAATTTTTACTTGTATTTGTTTAATATTCCCAACACCTTTGTTAGATAATGAACATCAGTGTCTCTGTTAATAATCACTTTTCAAATCTCTGACAGCTGACAACCCCACACAACTCAAACATTAACAATAGCAGTGACAACACACACAGCTCCCACTCGAACATCTCTCACATGCACAACCTACCTTATTGTAAACCCCCCATGACAGTTCCGTCTCTGTCACCATGACAACAATCCCAAACATCCCGAAGATGAGTGCGTAGTCGCTGAGCCGCTTCCGCTTCTCAAACAACGCCCTCCGGTGGCCAAGCTTGTAGCCAATGTCCCTATTCTTCTTCTGCGGCGCCCTGCCTCCGCCACGACCGCTGCCCTCCCTGACCAAGCTCTCGTTGGACGCTTTGCTGGGGTCTTCGCCGCCGTTGCCCTTGGACACCACCACCTCCAGGCCAGAGCTGTGCAGGGTCTGCAGGGGCTGCGTCTCCGAGTCGAGCTCCGCGAGGTTGCGGCGCGACGAGGACGCCAGGCTGCCCACTAGTGGTCTCACCACTCCGCCATTGTATTTGCAGGTGTTCATGGCTATCTGAGGGAGTCGGCCACTGCTCTCGGAGAGGGAGGGCTTGGATCCAGCATGGCTCAGCTTCTTTTGCTCAGTAGTGGCCTGTGAACAGGAAGAAGAGTGATAAATACAATACTATCACAACAAGAAGGGTGTAAAGGCTGAGAGTAGGTTGAAGACACATACACACACACACAGGTGGACTTTAAATAGAGCATTGATGTGGGAGTTGTATCTCTGTGGCTCTGAGGAGGGCAAAGAGAGGGGAGGATCTTGCAAAACAATTTTGGTTATAAAAGCAGACAGATTTTGTGCTCAGCAGGACATGTGGCCAACATACAGTATGAATCCACAGTATCAGCAGCTCTGGTTTGAAATTCCCACACAAGGTCTAGAGATCTGGTAACAGAGATTTTGTTGCTCAGTATGACTCTGTAGCTGTGTCCCAATTGAAATGCTGCATTCTTCAAAGGCTGGATTTGTCGACCATATGTGGTCAAGAAATCCAACTGTCTTCACCCAAAGGATGCAATGGTTGGATCTTTCATGGGTCCAACCATGTGTTTCCTTTATTGTATAGTATGTTTCGTGTGTACCAGTCTTTTCTCAAGAAAATGGCATTGAAACTTGGAAAAAACAAATAAATAATGTATGGAGTTTGATATATAAATAAAACCATATAACCAATAGAGGGGCCCTGCAAAGTGCAGAAAATTGAATCTTTGCGGCGCACAAATTTAGGTATGAATGATTAATGCCTGGCGTGACCCTGTTTCCTGTTGGAGAAACACTCTTCTCCTGCAGAGATTACCAGAACGCTTCCTAAAAGAGAGTGGAGAAGAAGAATAAAACGTGGAACTTCTCAAATCAGGCGTGCCTCGGAGGCCAGATGTGGAGTTTTCTTTCTCTATTTTAAGAAAACGAGGCAAAATGCCAGTTTAGAAAGCTACAGGATACTGTATACTGTCCATCTCGTGTCTGTCGAGGCTGAGGACAACGGTTGAGGGGGTGAGTTGAAGAGCACAGGACATTGCGTGCTGCACCGTGTATATAGTTTCTAATTTGATCAAGATTTCACTTCTTTTAAAAACATCTGCGCAGTTGTTTTCCAACCTGTGGCCTTCTCCTTTTACATCTAGGCTTCATCATTTCTGCTCTCCTTGGCAGATAGGACTGAGTTTCTGTCCCGGTTATACAGACAGAAAATGTTCTCTCCATGCAGAGGCTGTAGAGCAGTCACCCCCAGAAGCATCTATCTGCCTGTCTATTCCTCTGCCCTTCAGAGACTCAGGCAGATTACCATAATGGGTTATGAAAACTTCACATGGAACAGTGCTTTTTCCGAAACAAGTCAGGGGTGTGTGATAGCACTGCTGGCCCTTTTTATTAGCCTTGACAAAGCATGCCTAATGCCTTTAAATGTGCTGGTGGGAATAAAGAAAGGCGGCCCTAATGGAAATTTACTAACTCTGGTCCTGTGATGCTATCGTCTTGCGCGTATTGTGGCTCCATGAGAACAGGACTAAAGGTTAAGGATTAGTGCGGCCCTTAGTGTTTCTAATCCCCTTTTCTGTATTAAATTGCTTTTTAATCTGTGCCATTAGGACCCCTCTACACTTTTGAAGACTGTGCAGTGAGTGAACTTTCAGGTTGAATGACAGGAAATACTGTAGAAAAAGATACTGATATGCCAGGAGTGGTCAAGACACTGTTCTTTAAAAGAGGATAAAAATAGCACAAAGAATTCTTCAAACCTGACTTCAGTTCAAGTAAAATGAAATGTCCAGAACATCCAGCAAAATCATCGAGGAAAATTGCTGCTATCATTGTAGCTGATGCATGTACTGAACAAGCTTAAATGTGTTTTTATAAATGTTTTTTCTTCATCAGAATGGGAATATTTTCCCTTTTCGTTTATCAAGATTTACAGTAGATCAAACTATCAGTCTTTTCAAAGTGTTCAAGCCATGATAAGTTGTATGGAGCAATAACAAAATATCATAATTGCTTTGGCTACGAGTGTCACAACATGAAGTTGTTCACTCTCTAGAGAAAATTTCCTGTTTTTGTGTTGGAAGTAAATAAGTTGATAATAGCTATTTTTAGATTCAGTCAAACTGTCTGAGTCGTTCTGAGATGCTTGATATGCAAATATGGGTCCTGGACAATAATATCTGAGAAAAAAATCCTCAACAAAAGGCTGTTCATGCTTGCAGAAAACATTGTTTCGTGCAGTTATAAGTGTGAATGTCAACAGGAACAATGGCCCCCACCAACCTCAAGTCATCAGTCACTGACTGTATACATGTACTGTACTACACAAGTGCTGTGTCGTGATTTGTCTGACACACCTAACCCACAGTTCTTTGGGTGCGGTCGTACTATTTTATGTTTGATGTTTACATTTCACACCCAACTGTAAATCAAGCTGTATGCAATTTATGACACTTGGTGGTTTCACACATTTTTACATATAGTTTCCACATTCCCAAACAATCAACAGCAGGTCAAACTACATCCAACACACCCAAAAATCATTGGTTGTGTTGGTACAAGATGTGGATTCAAGCATGATCGTACAAAAGATCCACCGTGTTTTAGACTGAACTTTTCACACACTTTATAAGATTTCACTGATCTTCACTCAACACTTGACATGTAGATGTAATTTGGTCTCAAATGTCTAATTACATGACGATCGGTCAGAGTGATATAGCCATGTTGTGACATCCACAGTGCATTAAAATGTAAAAGGAGAACATCCCGGAACGTGTTGCTCTAGTAACGTAAATGACCAGAATTGATGATGGACACTGAGAGTGCAGAGGTGCTGTTACATCCTCAGCTTTAGTTACCTGTTTCCTGTGATCATTTGTCACTGAACCAGGTCAGGACTGAGCCAATCGTGGCTAAACTTTCCATCATTTGGTCCTTTCTGCATTTCTACACATTAAGGAAGAATCTGGGGGCCAATACACCAGAGAAACAAAACTGGAGAGAGAATATCTGGGCAGGCATATCGAGGAAAGAGAAATAAGATGTGTCAAAACTAAAGAGTTCTTCACAGACTTTGCAGCAGGAGTCCTCACATCCCATTCCAAAACCTCAAAGCACTCAATCACATCCACCCTCTCGCCCACTTAGCCAGCCAAGCTCCCGTCTCTTTTCACATTTCCCCTGCAACCCGACTAAACAGCGCAGCGGCGGAAGGGCACCGCCGACCAACGTTGCCCTTGTTGTCCCTCAATGCCCCCACAGAGGAGACGCAGGGAGACCGCCGTCCAGTCCAGCAAACGGCTCAATTTTATTCTGAATGCCATGCAGGATCCAGGCTCTATGAAATGGAGCCTCATAATCAAATTGAAAAGCCTCAGTGGAGAACAGTTTAAATGAAGGCAACGCCTCTCTCTCTCTCTCTCTCTCTCTCTCTCTCTCTCTCTCAGTTCAAATCTAATAGAAAATCCTTATTCTTTAGTCTTGTATGAGGGCTACTGTGCTGCAGTCATGAAGGCTTATGTCCCTAAAAATGGAATCAGGCCTTATTAAATCAAATGTGTTCAATTCTGTCTGTGTGTGTTTGTGAGTCCGAGCATGTGGATGCAAGTCTGTTTAATTAAGTGTGTGTGTGTGTGTGTGTGTGTGTGTGTGGGAGGATGTGTACATATGTGTACTAGTTGAACAAGCTGAGTCTCAGCCAGGCATTGGATTAGGTTGAATATTGACGCACACGGTGTGCAGCGAGGGAAACAAGCACAAGGGAAAATTGTTTGAGAAAATCCACGTGTCAAATCTGCGAACAGCGGACAGATGTCGACAAGGCTGACATGAAAGAGGGATCACAAAAATGAAAAAAAGAAGAAGGAAAAGCGATAAAATAAGACAGAGATCTAGAAATTGTGGGAACGTGGAAGAGAGGGAAAAAGAAAGAGATAAATGAAAGGAGAGGGAGGACAGCTCCCTGTGGGTGTCTCTGCCAGCCCCTGGAGTGATTGAGAGCTGCAGGCTATACTCTCTGGTTTGTCTCTGCACACTGGACGCTGTCACATTTCTCTGACAGGCCAGCAGGAATCAGGGCTCCTCTGTCCCTCCCTGACCAGCATGTGGATCATTACTCAGTGCCGGTAAAGGACAGAAAACCAAACTAGAATCTGCGGCCATGGATTCATAAAGAAAAATCCTTTATTAGAGCTCTGTGTGTGCTGCATTTATGGAAATAAACAATAAATATTAATGAAGAATCATGTTAGAGTGTCAAATGTTTAGAAATGGATAGTTGTTCATATTGAATTAAAATATCTTTTATAAGTAAAAATACTAGTTATCTGCTGCAGAAGAAGTAGAAAGGGTCAGTCTTACCGCCCTGTACTTCATGTTCTTACATCTCTGTAAAGACGTCTGCTGTTTAAAAAATAAAAATAAAACTGGCTGCTTCTGTGGGATAAGTTGGAGCAACATTAAGTGTTTCACAAAGACTTCACAGTCATAAGGATGTGAAGAGGAAGCCGATATTCAGAGAGTTTTCACAGAATATTCTCGCACTGACTTCACGTGTCTGGTAAGGTTAGTGAGTGTGTGGACACCATGTACTGAAGTGAGCAGCTTGTGTATGTGTGTATGGGACAAGACTGGAATATGTGTGTGCCGAGTGTGCATGTTCCTATTTTTCACTTCATACATACTTTATTCAGACTCTTCCAGTCCCATATCAACTCATGTCTGATTATGCGTGTTCACCTTCAGTGTGCAACATCACTAATGGTGCATCAGACCAAAGTGATGACTTCACGTGACCTACAGTGAAGTGTGTTTTAAAAGAAGCTGTGCAGCTGTATCACCAGCACCTTACTTCAACATGATACAGTTTTTTTTATATATATATTTTATATTAATACTGTGGCACATGTACCATGGTCAAATTAGTTTTCAAATATGGGAAAGAATGAAGAGTTTGATCTTTGAAGATAAAGCAGGTGTTGCACTGGATCTTTGATGATCTGTTCACATTCAAAATTAAAATCATCCCAGTACATCAGATTGGTCTTTGTGCCTTTAACAAACACCTTAAGTTCCTAAATTCACATCTACTCAGCCAATGCTCTCATCAAGAAAACTGTTGACATTATCATTGACATTAATACTATAACCTAGGTTAAGATTTGTTTGTGCTTTGGTTTGAATTAATTCGTGTTATCAGCATCTTCTGGATTAAAGACAACAGCTATTTTGCAGTACTTACATAAACAAACTTAATCAGAATAAGTTACATGTTTTTATCAACACAACAAGGAAATGGCTGAAGTGAGGATAGATGTGAAAACTGCTGAAAGATCATTGTTTTAGTTATATAATGAAAATGTCAACACTGACGGGAAGCACAAGATGGGGCACAAACAACACAAAATCTTTTCTTGTCTTATAAACAGGACAGAAACCCTGACATCTGCTGTTAAAGTCCAGAGCTTTGAATGGATGATTCGTGTTACTAACATTGTCCAGAATGGTTTTGAGATTACTTTGTATTAGACTCTGACATCTGGAATGAATTAAACATCTGTAATGGAGGATGCATTTTTCATAAACTTGCTGGTAAAACTTCCAAGACCATCACCAGTAGCTGGTGTAAATCCACTGTCATGTAGTGAGGACCACTAGTTGTGAGTGGTAGAAGTCTGTTATGTGTCTATTACCAGCGGCCTCTCTGAAATCCCCAGGCTGAAGACCTAACCCATCTATGCAGCAAGAGAATAAAAGGCAGCAATGAAATCTGCAGACAATAATTTGTGACAACATTTTTTAAAAAACAAGTTCAGCACTGCTGTCGCCTCAGGGATGCCATAACCTTTACTGGGGCAAAGAACTAGACTGGAGAGAATATGGGACAATGGCATTAACTCACAGCTTCTACTGTTTAGTGTTGGCATCGTTTAAAGATCACATTCACTCAAACTATGAATCATCTGAAACATGATGTGGCCATAATTAGTTTGGCTTTTGTGTGTTTACACAGTGATAAAACAAAGGGAGGTAAAAACACACGACAACGGGCAGGATTCTTAAAAAGAGAATCATGAGTGATGCATGATACATACAGGGCTGTGGCTACATGCAACAGCTGCTGCGGATGTTTTATACAGTCACCTCCACACAAGCCGCAGTTAAAAATTATAGTATTTTTTAAAAAAAAAACAATTATTAGCTTCAAACACGACTTAGCCTCCCTCACTTTCCCATTTTCTATTACTTCAATTAGAGATTAAAAACAAAACAAAACAAGAGTAGAAAAAAACTAAAGCTCCGTGGAGAAAAGGGACACAGGTACAGGCCTGTGGGAATGTGTTATTGTTAGGACTAATAACACACAGCGTGCAACAGAGACACAATGCTATTATAATTAGGACCCGACAAGGTTACTCCATGTGTGCTTGTGCGTGTGTGTCTTATAAACTAGGTCCTGGGGAGATTGGGGTTATAACAGAGGAGATGGGGGGGGGGGTCTTTTTCCTATGGGACACCCCTACCTCATTATGAACAATTTTAATTTAGCAAATTAAGGGGAGGAAGGGGGTTGTTAGACACTTGATTTGTAGATCGGAGCCATAAAAGATGAGCTGATTCTGATAAACTGGTTAATATGTTGAACTTCAACCCTGGTGATATTTGAATCAAATCAGCCCCTAAATACAACAATGCACTGAATACAACACTATTAATAACAATAAGGTGTTCACTATCATCATGATGTAGTGAAACTAGACTTCAGTAGTTCCTGTTTACAATAACACAGTTGACACAACAGTCGATTAACAACAATCAGAAAAAGGGTTTTTGAAACACCTAATATAGTATGTACTTATTTTCATGCTTTTTGCTGAAACCACAGTATTATTAAAAAGTGGTTATTAAGTGAGTTGCAGATTATTGCAGAAAATACTAAATGTCACTTGTCCGAAGACGATCGCTCAAAGAAGACTTATGCTTTGTAAAATGGACAGAAAAGGCCACTCAGAGAGTGAGTCTCTCTGCCCTCACTGGTGGTAAAAACCACTCATAAATGACAAGTAACTGCGGGAGGAGAGCATCCACACCCAGTAGGAAACTGTGAGAAAGTAATAATCTTTAACATCTGTCAAATAAATACTTTTTTTCTTGTAGAATGAAATAGAAGAAAACTTTAAAATCAGCCTAGATCATCGGTAACATTCATTTAACAATCATTGTTTTTGGACTAAAACGAGCCTGTTGCTGGGTTAGGATGGTGATAGCTGGATGTCTCAAGTCCAATATTCTCAGTGTTGATGTGCAAATGCCTCCATAAAAACCTGATCCTTGAGGTTCAATATCGTACATGGAAATGGGACTAGAGGAGCATTTGAACGTTGCACTAATCAGCACTCTAAAACATCCTCTTTATTTTAGCTAATCAGTAGTATTGCCCCATTCGCCTCCATAGACTCCCATTATGGCTGATTGCTTGATTGATGCCAGATTTGTGCTGATACCCCCTCCTCTCACTCATAAAGAGGCAGACCTAGTCTTTGACACATTCCCACACAGCACCATGATGTACGGGAGGAGGTTCGGGCCAGAAATAACATCCACACAAAGGACTGGTGTTATGTACATACACATTCACTGGAAGCAAAACAAAGTTCTGCTGCTACATATTCCCTGAGTCGTGTTCATAGTAATTATACAGCATTTACAAAGTGTTTGTACTGAACATATCTACGAAATGTTTACAGGCGATCACAGTCGGCGGTTAGGAGATTAGGCAGATCAATGTTGACTTGAAGCATGAAAAAGGAAACAGTCCCAGGCCTGTGGTGTTAACGTCTCAACCCCTCTCTGTGACCTGAACACAGCGGCAACTTCACATTGTTTTCTGATTTTGACCAAATTGTTTCCAGGGCGATGGAAAACAAAACACTATGACAAATTAGTAACACATGAACATAATTCATGAGTGAGATGTACCGTATTGTTTATATGCTGCAGTGAATAACAGAATAGCAGCGAATGTGAATGAGAGAAACACTGAGGACAGTTTGTGAAACAGGACGAGAGTGAGCGTGAGAAATGTCAGCGTATGTGTTAAAGACAGTGGTGAACAGATCAGATATTGTAATTTTGTGTGAGACTGAATCATTGGGCTGTACGTGTGACTAATAATGAAAGGCGCTTTATCAGAAATAGTGTAATTATGTGTGCTAGAGGACAAAAACCTTTAAAGTGTGTGACAAATAGTAGCATGGCGAGTGAGACTGCAGCCACTTCAGTGCAGATTAATGTCACGTATATGTCATCATCATCCATTATCATTCACGTGTACAATTATCCTCTTGTATGTATACTTTTATGGCAGAGTAGTAATGTGTCAGAGGAAAATAGTGACTGTGGTTGTACATGTAAGAGGATATAGTAGTGTGTGTGTAGGAGAGCACAGTGTAACGTTATGTAACATTATAATTCTGTGCAGGAACAAGTATGAATTACAACCTAAATGGCCTCTCATGCTGATGTCATATTTCCAACTAATCAAAACGACCAGTAATGCATTTTGTCGGAAATACAGGAGGCACAGAAACACACACTAAACCGCAAAAGCTTGAAATATGGTTTAGTCTATGTGAACCCTGAAGACTAAACCATCTTCATTAGGTGACTGCTCCCCTGGCGGCTATTTGACATCCCAACAGGACCACAGCGGCCACATATTCTTCACAGAGATTATCACCCTTAAGTGCTCCATAACCCACTCCACAATCCCACACTCTTCACCACCTATCAAGCTGCATTCACTGCAGCAAGAAGCAACAACAGCGTCAATGTATAAATGCCAAGTGACCTGACAACTTCTATTTTCATTGTGAGGTGATTGTAAGTCATTTGAAAACGAGCCCTCTGTAAATTTAGGCTGAGGCAGTTTCTTTCTTTCCCCCAAGGCAAAAACATCAATAGCGGGAAAGAGAAGCCAGGACAACCTATAGCACAGGACAGATCGATAGCGCAACAAACTCAGTAAAGATTGACTGGAGAGTTGCCTGGAAACGTCCTGCCGGAGATTTATGATGCGAGGAGGACGCGAGCCAACGGGAGAAGCCAGAGGACACGGAAAGGGAGAGGAAGAAAGAGTGATGGGAAATCGGAGGAATTCTCATTTTGTGGCATTTCACTGTTGTCTCAAGATGAATATATCAAATCTAAATAGCAACAACTATTGATAATCTGTTCTTTGCACTTGCGTGCAGTTTTCTATGGAAAATAAGCTCCAATAAAAAATGTTTATTCTCAAACTGTGTTAATCTGAAAAAACAAACCAACAAACAAACAAAACATTCAGTTGTATTCTCCATAGTCTGTCCTGCTTTCATTTCTTATAGGACGAGACCTTTCTGTGGTGTAGAAAAATGGTATCCAGTGAAGCAGACGGTGTATGTTTGACATTCCAATGGGAAAATGACTGAAACAGTGACAAGATGAAATGAGAAGATATCAGGTTTCATTGCTCCTCCACTCTAACGGAGAGCCCTCACCATATGTCACCCGGCTCCAGCTTTGACTGGTGCAGCGGTCTTCCATAGACTCAAGCTAATTGAATATCCTTATCTGGCACTGAAACCCCCAACCCCCTCCTTTACTTTTTCCTCTGGTGAAGTTAAACAGAGGCCAGTTGGAGAAGCTGCACATTCAGATTCATCCACAGAGGCCTCCAATAAAAAAAAAAAAAAAAAAATGAAACATTCACATGTACCTACTGTATTTTACAGAACATATTTTGTTTTTATGTAGATGAACTATAACTAGACTCCACATTCACTGTACTGCAGTCAAAAGTAGCTGTCTTTCATGCTAGGCTATTATGTCTCACATGATAAAAGTTAGGGAAAATGTGCTAACAGCCGCAAGCTACAGTTTCTCTCCTTGATTTTTTTTTTTTTTTTTTTTTTTTTTTTGTAGTTATGAAATTAAGTGCTGCAGTTTTCTAATGCCCCTTGGGCCCTTTAATATAAATTGATTCTATTTAAAAGAAAAAAAAAAAAGCTCTTTTTTTTCTCCCCATTCTGACAGAAAAGAAGTGGAGAGGCGTCTGGGGAGCGGAAACGAGGGATCAAAAATGGACTCTCAAAGAAAGAGGGGGGTGAGAGATGGAAGGCGGCTTTGTTCATGGAAAGGGTTAAAGAGAAAATAGCAGTGACAAGAGGGGAAGTGTTCAGACCACCAGCCTATTAAGGGGTTAACAGTCAGAGGGAGCCCGATAATGGAAGCTGGCACAGCTGTATAGGAACTACAACACGCAGAAAGCCAAACACCATAGAAACCACTAACATAAACCAGAGAAAAACACACAGAGATGGAGGAAAACCACTAAGGCGTTACTTCTCCTTCATGTCAAACCAAATCTGATTAATTAAAAATAGGTCTTATAGGTTCTATAAATGTGATGCTTTTAGCCATTCTTTTCCCAAACAGATGTAGAAACACATCAGCGGATATGATACATTTGCTGTCCTTGTAAACACAACTGCAACTGCACAGTGAAATGTGGAGCCAAGATGCCGTGGCTCAAAGAGGTAATCATTGCTGGAAATGACTAAAGTGCAGCAACGTAGCGGAGGACTCTTGAGGAAGAGGCTCTGCCACATGACTGGAAGCTGCAATAGAGTTAATGTGACCTTTACCATGTGAAGACAAGACTGTGACATCCACATGTTAATGATATACTAATGCTATCCACCCACTCATCCACTCACTCACTGACTCTTGACACATAGACAGGTATAAACAAACATGCAAATGTGCACACATACGCAAAACACAAAAAGCACAGATGCATATCTGCCGCTTTCACCGCCTGTAGTCAGTCTCAACAGACCCCCTGAGTCGGAGGCTGTTTCATGTTTTCCAGGTGATTCGAGGTAACAGAGGGAGGGAAAACAGACAAAGCTGAAGTAAAACTAGTTCAACTTGTTGTCTATTTCAATACATAAAGCTTGTGTGTTTTGGAAAAGACCAGCTGTGTGTGATGGTCACAAAGTACACAGTAATCTACATATATTAAGCACACATAAAGTACATATACATTCACAAAGGCCCTGTAATAAGAGGGCTTGTTGCTTTTTAATCCCATAGACAAATAATGCTATAAACTGCTAAAGGCAGAGTAGATCTGCAATACTGCAAAACTGAATGAATATGTATTAGCAGGCAGAGGAGGCTGTGGTTGAGTTTGTTTGTCATGTGCTGTAAATGAAGTAGTGCAGCAGCAGCTCAGGGGATCAGCAGTCTAACTCTGACCTGAGGGCATAAATACCTGATGAAGAAGTGGAGTGGGGGGGCAATTATAATAAACACACATGTTTACATGCACAAACACACACACACACGCACACACACAGACAGAAGACAGAAACGCTCTCTGCATGGTATTTCACGATGAGCAGCAGAAGCTTTCCAAACTTACATTTTCAAGGGCAAGGTGGCAAAAGCGAAGCGTTGGTTGATTGTGTAAAAGTAAAAGTATGATAATGAAATCACACATGTCTCACATCTTGTTACTGCACGGTCCTCACACCAAACGCCATGTTCAACAAACATTTGAATACAGCCAGCCAGCAGCACTGAAGTGACTTGATGGGCTTGTACGTCAACACTATTATACTTTAATATAACGGAATAACAGACATGTAACCTATGGAGCCATCAATGTATATTTGAATCTCTCCTGCCTTGTAATAGATGACAAATATCTGCTTTACTCTCATACTCTTTTGTGTTGTGATCATGCCCTAACGTGGAAACAGCCTCAGATCAATAACCTAATTAGCCATAAAGCATATGCATTGTGGTGATACATTATATGCCCTGGCATCCCTTGGCTTGAATCTTACAGGAATTACCATATAAATGAACCACGGCCATTTATTAAGCAAAGAGCTGTAGTGGTGGCGGTGGAGGGGACTTGGCAACGTGCAGGAGTGAAATTATAAATATGAAAAGAAAATACTGTAAGTTACAACACACATTAGAAAATGGGAAACATCATGAGAGGTCGAGCAGTCCAGTTACAAAGTGTATTGACTGCTGGCAGAGGGAAAACATCTGCCATGCTGTGGAGTAAAGTGGAGAGAGGGGAACCCCCCACCTCACCCACACACACATAAACACACACCCACCCCCTCCTCCCCATCCTCCTCCCACCCCCCAACACTCTTTCTTTCCACTCTTTGTATTCAACTGGACTGCAAGTAATTCAATACACCTCTCCTTGTTCAGGCTCACTCAAATGAAACGCAAAGCGAGTGAACTATATCAAGTGGAGCAGTGTTTGAACACCACTTACAGTAACGTCAGTGTTTGTGTGGGCTGCCCTACAGTGTGTGTGTGTGTGTGTGTGTGTGTGTGTGTGTGTGTGTGTGTGTGTGTGTGTGTGTGTGTGTGTGTGTGTGTGTGTGTGTGTGTGTGTGTGTGAGAGACATTGACAAGCTCCATTACTGAACATGTGTGTGTGTAAGTGTGAAATAAATCCAAAAGAGATAATCTTGTCCTTGCACATGATTCCTTGACCAAATTCAATACCAGCACCACCACCACCACCTTCCTCTTCCTCCTCCTCCTCCTCCTGAGAGAGAGAGAGAGAGAGAGAGAGACTGCTACACAATACCAGCCTGATCTCTCCATAGCAACACACATGGTAACACAAATCTATTTCAGAGCAGGAGTGCTGGCTTGCACTTAAACACAGAAAGAAAAAAAAAAAAATAAGGAAAACAGCGATCAATTATTAAAAGAGCTGAGTGTTCATACTTACTGCCGCAGACGCAGCCACAGCTCTCACCTTCCTCTCTCCGTTACACAATTACGCACACACGTTATCAGAGATCTACCGCCAGTGCCACTCCTTCGTCATGCGCGCAGCTTCTGAGCTTCTGAACTGGGATCTGCCCCTCGTCTGACATTTAATTGTTCAGCAGGGTGTGTGTTTATTTTCAAGGTGGCGTCCGCCCTCACGGACTCCACTCTAACACAGAGAGCCGGTGGAAAACATGGATGAGAGATTATATAGCGGGAAACACAAACGTGGGGTTCCCTTGTAACAACAGCTGAGAGATGACCGATAGAGAAAGTTTAAATCAACACGTTGTTTCCTCTCTCATATAAGTAAGTAAGCAGATCTGTCCACATCAATTGTTCCAAACTATTATTATCATTATCACAGAGCCAAGACAAACACACCACTCATAAGGCAAACCAGTTTTTTAAGGAAATGTTGACAGCCCTGTTCCTTCAGCATTTTCCATAAATTAGACAAGAGGGAATTAAAGCAACAGAATTCACTTAAAATAAATTCTCTGAGCTCTAAGAAAAAAAACTTAAAGAGCAACTTTTCTGTTAAGAAAAAAACAAACAAGGAAAAAAAAACAAGCGTTTGATTTGCTCCACATTTCTCCACAGGAAACACTTAGGCTCCTGTTGATGTTTGTGGTGAGAAAAATCATTCACTTCTACTTTTCAAAGCTCGAACACACAAACACGACCATGCTAAATCCTGCAGACAGCGTCAAAGAGACACTAAGTTGGCTGCAAGTGCCACTTTGATATATACACTGTGTTGACCTTTGCTAGATCATATAGGGTGATTATACACGTGTTGGACTGCAGTTTGGCAGGCGCTGCACAAAAGGCTTTACTGTAATAGCTTTCCTTCTCTTTCCAGCCATCCATTCTGCAATGACACATACAACCTTATGTTCTCCACAAAGGTGGGCTGGCACTTGTCTGAAACTCACACACACACACACACACACACACAAGAGAGAATCTTACCGGTCCATTGCACCCAACAAACATGGGTGATGTGACAACAGGAAGAAGCTGTGGCACCAGGCTATAAATATTCCTATTTCTTCTTTTTTTTACTTTTAACCCTTGATTTGATTTCTTACTTTTCAGTGAACTGCAGGGTGTAACCATAGACACTGAATGTGTAAATAGTGGTAAAGAGTAAATATGAAGCACAACAAGCAGAAATATCAAACTTGAGGTGCAGCTGCTCATTTCCAATGATTTGTTCATTTACTTTGTTTAATGTAAAAATAGTAAATTGGTTATTAGTTGGCTTGAACTGGCAAAATAGTGTTTGTGACAGACATTATTCCATATTTTCTGATATTTAATGAGCCACAGGATTAACTGATTGTTGAAAAATAAACAGAAAATTGATTGATTATACAAATAATCTCTAATTGCAGGTTTCATTAATAATCTCAAACTTTCTGTTTAAAAATTGCAGTCCTGAAACAAGCAGCCGATTAATAAACTAAATGACCTATCTCATTAACTCAAGACTTTTGTTTCTCTAATTGTTATTTATCCAGGAAACATTAATATCTGGTTTTTGCCTTTTTCTCTAATTTATATGATTAAAAATGTAAAATTTAGTGATTATACTTTTATGAAATATATAAGATTTAATATGAATTGATTAAAGAAATTGTTAAAAATTGTTTAAAAAAATTTCTTTTGCTACCATGTCAGCATGAAGAGCCGCTTACATACAAATCCTGCAGAAACTGCTACTTTATTAAACTTCTCTTGCCAAGCAACATTAATGTTAATGCTTGTTTTACTTTTCACTTCTTTGTTTCTACTTAAGTGATCATGCTAACCAAGTAGCGCCAGCACTGGTTAGCATCCCATCTGCTCTGAAGACGTAGAGCTGTTGAGAGAATCGTATAATAGGCTCTTGTCTTATACGCGCAATGATGGCAAATCTTCCTCCCACCCTGTTTCAGGGAAGAGAACCACATACCTAACACCTTTAAACTTTTCATCCCTTCTAACTCTCCACAAAAAAGCAAATATGCAGTTCCCAGCTCGCAGCAGAAGTTACTTTCATACAATTTTAAAAACTGTGAACATGTTTAATGTGACAAAGAAAGTACATTTCTTTTTACAGGGCCATTTTGCCTTCTCATTTTAAGCAGAATTTGATTTACTTTCACAGTCATAAAAGCCCTGTTCATTTCAGGCTCTGAATGGCATCAAATCTGAGAAACCGTAAGTGACTAATCTCAGTTTTTTGTTAAACACATCTGCGTATTCTTAAAAATCAGCCTTGTTAAACAAGAGCAAATCCACCAGTATTTATGTACAACAGTGTCCCTGCAGGGGATATCACCATAGCAGTAAGTGGCAGGCATTAGAGTACTTACACAGCCCATCACAATAGAAGCAGCAATGCACCTTTCAAAGCACAATGTTATTGAGGCAGGACACAATATCGTACTACCTGCCATCAGTTCAGTGGGCTAGCTATTAAGTTTCAGGGTGTGCTGTGGCATATTGTAATCGTATACACTTTATCAGGCTTGTTCTGTCACAAGTGTTTTGTTTAAGGGATTTCAAATGGGAGCGGGGGCAGGGGCGGTCTCATTAAGGGCGAGTCAATAAGATGTAACCGCGATCCCACAAATATCTGTGAATAGATATTTGTCTGGCCGTGTGTAGCCATATCAAAATACTTGGCGTGGTTGGATCTGAGCGAGTGGAAAAGGTTTGATACTTAGGCTCAGTCTGTCATGGGAGCGCGTCTAAGATTTTTTTGTTCCTCTTACAGATTTGTAGTTTCATGATTGAAATTGGATTATGTCATACTTGGTATAAATGTGTACACTAGGCAAACTGTAAGCCAATGATTACTGGCTATTGTATCTGTAAAAGAGAGAGGATAGTTATAAGACAAAGGACTTACTGCTATTTTGATCATTTTTGTAGTGATTTAAATTGTTTAATTTCTAAGTTTCATGCTGCATATTGATGTCTTGGGTTATTTTCCACATTCAATTTTATTGTATCCTTCATGTCAAGTCAGAAAAGACAAAAACTCTTCCTACACTTCCTCCCAGCTGCTTTTAACAATAAGAAACATTCACTTGGACTATTTGTTGACCTATCAAAGTGTTTCTATAAAGAGCTTTTATATCAAAATAAATACAAAATGAGCTTTAGTCCAGTTGTATATGATAAAATTGTGTTGCGCCATCTTCATTTCCTTAAAAAACAGCATTTGATTTTGATAAATGTTTGAATAATTTGTATTTTTTTCAGTGTTGTTTACCTGATGGGCCAAATGAGGTAAAGGTGATAATTAGATAATTTGATGCCTCTGTGTTGCAGCGTAGAGGAAGAAACTGAAACCCTGAAATGTATAGGTTTGTTGTAATATTAGCTTTAGCTACTGAGAAACCAAGTGACAGACTCTGTATTTAAGACATGTACAAGTGAACAACTCAGACCAAAACATCCTGTGATAGTCACTTCAAAACGAAAGGTGGATATTTGAAGAAAAAAAAAATTGACTTTCCCTTCAGTCATTTGGTCATTTCTCTGTTCTGCTGATGCTCCAAAACTGAGCCAAGTTCAGAACAGTCATGTCAAGGTGGTTCGATGTACCACCTTTTGCCGCCGGTGCCAGCGCAAGCCCTGAAAACAGCCGCAGCATTTTAAAAGGAGCTTCGCTCATATTTAGATGCTGCATCCTCATCAATTCCTCCTGCTCTTTCTTTTCTCTCCTACCTTGCCATATGAAAACTTCACCTCCAGTCGAATGCTGCAGCAGGAAAAATAAAGAAAGTGGTGTGGACCAAATGAACGATTAACAATTGAAAATAAAAACCAAACAGGCTTCTCAGGGGAGATGACAGGTGGTTAATGTCCTCAGTCTCATCTGCAAGATTCAACAATAATTGAGCTTTTTCTACTTTGTGTCTCTGTAAGATTCAAAACTATTCGGTCTCCGGCTCTGAGCAGCCAGACAGACCATCCAACTCACTCTTTCAACCACAAAATAATAAACTAATGTACACGACCTTAATGTCTAAAACCACTTATTTACCACTTTTACAAGAGAAGAGTGAATATTAATGCAGCCTGTAAATCTACGACTTAAATTGCCCCTCAGATCTGCCTTTTCTCTATTTAGCACATTCATCCTGACACTAATGCTCTTTCCCACTTGTTGCTGCTCTTCTTACTTAATCTACATTTTTGTTTTTCTGCTGAGATATTTTAACTGATCTTACAACCTTTACTTTGATGTCATTATGCCCTCCAGATATTTTCATTCATGTTGCCATCTCTTATATTTATTCTCTTGGTTTTTACTTGTTGTCATCAGATGTAAAAAGCTCTTCCAGCACAGGATGACACATTTGGCCTCTCCATGCCGCACACACTGGTGCAGAAAGTGAGTTTGGAAGCGTGCTGAACCCCAGGCAGCAGCTGCTCACACTGACAGGTACAGGCCTTAATGTTATAAAGCTAACCATTATGTCAGAAACGGTGTCTGGAAGCCAGAATATAAAAATTCCCCCGCTCTGTTCTGCTGTGTGAAAACAACAGTCGCTTTGTTTCTCATTCAGCTGCCGGGGGAGCGTCATTTGAATATTTTCAGTGGGCTAACCCAAAACAACACTGCAACATGGAACAGGTGTGTGTGCGCGTGATCGCGTTATTTACACACACACACACACACACACACACACATATAAATATATATAAATATATATATATAAATACATACACACGTATTCTAATTTGTGTACGTGCCCGCGCGTGCTCGTGTAAGCAATTGAATCAAATAGCTGGGTTAAATATGAAATATCACGCGCTGGGTTATATTTGCAGCTACATGTGTGCCTATTTTTGGAAAAGCGGCTCAGTATTTAAAGACGATTCCCATACCCCACCTTCATACACACACACACGCGCGCGCATATACATACACACATCAAGCACATAAGCGAATCTCTTCAATAAAAAAATAAAATGAAAAAAATCTTATGACAGGCGTGGTCACTGAGTGAGAACGTTTATAAGCTACTTTATATTTGTCGTAGGAGGTTAATTAGCTGCGATCCGGAAAGAGAAAATGTGTAAAATGTAGGCTACCTTATGGAGGTCGATGCGTATCCTCTCCTCTCCTTTATGCGGGCTCTCTGGCCACAGGTGATAGCTCGAGCCGTAGTTGGGGCTGTCTTTGCTGCTGTTGCTGCCGGTCGCAGACGAGTTCCCCGCGTATGCCTGTTGTGTTACCGGGGGGGTTACGCGGGAGTCGCCGTTATTTGGCTGCGCCTGTGCGCCTTGCACGGCGATCCTCCCAGACTTATTGCGGTCTTGTTCACAGTGCTGCGGACGCTGGGGACAGAGCCCCAGTGCGCCTTGCTGCTGCTGCTGCTGCTGCTGATACTGCTGCTGATGTTGATGCTGCTGCTGATGTTGATGCTGCTGCCGCTTCTGCTGCTGCCGCTGCTGCTGCTGCTCTTGCTGTTGCAGCAGTGGAGCCTGGTGAGTCCTACATAGCTCTCCTGAGCCGCTGGCGCAGTAGTTGATAGGCAAGCTGCTCCCCACCAGGAGCTGTTGCTGCGCTCGTAATTGTGGGATCTGTTGCTGCTGCTGCAGGTCCTGAGTCTGAGACTCAAATGCTTTCCTGTTAGCCTCGGTTGATTCACATACATTTAAAGAGCGACCTTTCTGTGAGTTTGCATGGATTCCTTCAGGGGAGGGGTTCCTCTGTTGGAGTCTTAAATGACTGTGCTGTTGATGCTGTTGCTGCTGCTGCTGCAACAACTGCCTGTGGTCTCGGTGCCCTCCTGCTCCTCCTCCTCCCCTGCAGCGGTCCACGATGCTCGCCTGTTGGTAATTATTGGCACTCCTTCGGAGACGATCTCCTCGCTTAGATTCCCGGGAAAACAGCAGAGAGGAGGAGGACGACGTTGGCGGCGGCGGTATAGGCGGCGGAAAAGGTGGGGAGGGCTGAGGTGGGAGAAGATCGACAGGATGGTGGTGGTGATGATTTTGAGAAAAGCTCGCCTCCTGCTCGGAAAAACTGCAGTGGCAGCTTGGAAAAACAGGCTGCTTCTCCGACTGCGGCGGCGGTGGTAGAGGAGGCTGTTGCTGCTGCTGATTGGAGCCGACCGGGGCCCAGGGATCCTGCTGCAGGTGCGCCGGCTGCCCGGAGTTGGGTTCACCGCTTCGGTGTGAAGGTCGCTGGGCGGTGTCGTAGCTCGCCAGAGGTAGAGGGTCGCCGCTGTGAACGGGTCTCCGGGTGGGCTGACTCAGACACGGGAGCTCCTGGAGGCTCTGGCGGTGAGCGGCGGTGGTCGAAGTGCGGTCTCGTTGGTGAGAAGAGGGCGGGGGCGGCAGGCTGAAAACAGGAGCGTCTGGGTCTCGGCTCTGCTTACTGCTTGCTTGCTTATCGTCGGGGATTTGGTGCTGATGGACAGCTCCCGCGTACCGATTCCGCATCCCCTTGATCGCCTCGTCTCGCTGTGGTTGCTCCTTTGCCTTGCAGAGCTCCGACACCCGTTCATCGCGATCAGTCCCAGCAGAATAGGACCGACTTGTATCATTGGTAGGTTTGACCAGGACCTGCCTTAAAACGTCACTGTACAGCCAAAACACCGCCTTCGACTGAATATCGGTCCATTGCCTGCTATGCGCACAGGTTGCAGCAGATCGATCACTCTTTAAGGCTGTTGGGTATCACCAGTACAGCCGTGTTTAAATCCACCTCACATGGTCAATCATCTTAATCCACCGAGGACCCAAAACATCGGCTGTGTCAATGTTGCCATAACCACCCTGCATAATCAGAAATCACTTTTACTGCTACGTCACCCAAACAGATCCATAGGCCTGTCAAACATTATGCTTGGCTCAGATAGTTTATGACAGATTATCTTCCCTCCCGAGCTGGATCTCTCCATTAAGTGTCAGCATTTTGAAAAATCATGAGAGGAAACAACAATCACACTCTTGATATCTGTGTATTTCCAAAGCACATTTCCACTTGTTGGCCCATTGAGAAGAATAAAAACGAACGGGGCTGTAGGGATTACCTCATGCAGCTATACAGCACTGTGGTATTTAATAATTTAGTAGAATATGCCTGGTTTTGTATTACCGGGCAGAAATATTCAGAATTGGCTATATAATAGCTGCATGCAGAGGCTGCAGTCAGCTGGCAGTGTTGTGGTGTGTGTGTGTGTGTGTGGTGCTGTTGCATGCTCTCAGTATAACAAGGTAAAGGCTTTACTGTCACAGCACAGACTGTCAGGAAAGCGGCTAGATGGAGACAGAGAGGAGGCTCTGTCCGTGGTGCTGAAGGAGCTCGGACGTACATCACCTGAAATAGCTCCTGTCTCCTGTGGTGGTGTCACGCAGCCACAGGATGAACAACTGAGGATTATTCATGTGATACTACAGAACTAAATCTGAATGCTTCAGGAAAAAAGTTCATGAAACACAACATTAACATGTCAGTGTTTTAGTTTCAGTGTTTTTCTAGATGATTTTTCCTAGAGGGAGAGTAATACAAACATTTTGTATTTATTTAACCCAAACTCCTGAAGCCTGAAATTGCACTTCTCCATTTGTACTTCCAATCAGATCTTCCAGGAAATGAGTTGAAATGTAGAAATAAAACAAAATAACGCTAAACTGTTGTTATATGAGTTCATCGTTTGACAGCTGAGGGACAGTTTAAAACACCAAAATTAGTTAAAACGTAAAAGAAATATATATCAATAATTTAACAACTGGTCCTTATCAGTGGAACAAACTGACAGTATTACAACTAAATCCATATTTAAAACACAAACAAACTTTTTCTGTGCATATCTGTGACTTGTTGCTGTGAGTAATTGGTTTGAGAAGATAGAGAACACAAACACACAAACATAACATTTTAGTTTAGAGAGAGAGAGAAAGAGAAAGGAGTTAGGGCTAAGGAGCCAAAGAGGGAGAGAGGAGGGGTAGAGATGGAGAGAGGGCCAACTTTTACATCATACATTAACCATTCTTAATAAGTAATAATCCTCCCCTTAAAGCTTGCTCAGCCATTTGAAGTTTTGATGGGTCTAAAGACTGCAGCGGTGGCACACTTTGCCTAACCACTGGAAGAAAGCTGAAGTACCCTCTGTTTTATAGCTACGTGAAGTACTGCAGGAATCTGGAGTACAGCTCTGGCCAGGGCTGCATTAGAAACCTGATCATTTTCATTAAGTAATTGGTCGCTGTGACCTGTGTGCGTTCCTTGGCGAGATGGAGTTTCATTTGCTAGTTTGGGAAGCAATGTTACTGCTTCCACATGAATAATTAAATTAAACTTTACAACTCCTGGACACACACTCACACTCATTCACCAATTGACAGTATACGCCACAGCCCACATTTTCTCTCTATCAAGCTTTTTTTTCACCCCTCTCTCTCCCTTTCTCCTCCCCCTCACTCTCTCACCAACCTAAAACCAAAACAACAACACAATATTTCACTCAAGTAGATTCTGTCTGGCAAAAAACTGCAAATCAGATTTGTCCAATGCAGTTGTCAAACATGGCTGACTCCAGCCATGTTAAAAAAGCATTTTGTGTGTCTCTGTGCTTGAAGCAGCGGAAGATCTGTGACACTAAAATGGTAGAGGAGGAAACATGGAGGAGGCCAGTGGCTGCAGCACGTAACATAGGAAGTAGATAAGGAGCCTGTAATTACAGAAAAAGAGAAGACCAACCAGGGTGAAGCAGAGAGATGTGTAAGTATTCATGTGTGCATGTGTTTGTGTTTGTGTGTCTGCGTGTGTGTGAGAGAGAGAGAAGGGAGGGGGAGAAACTGATAGTGTACACACACATGCATGTGTGTTTGTGTGTCTGTGTGTGTGTGTGTGTGTGTGTGTGTGTGTGTAAGTGTGAGCAAAAATGGACAGAAAGGGAGTGATATCTCAAAAGAGCAGGTGCACCAATACAGAATAGATCAAAAGAGTTCAATTGAAAAGAAGAGGAAGACAGAAAATGTGTTTTGTAGTGAAGTAAACCAAAAATAATTACACACAGGTATAGAGATTAGCCCATTATCTTAACACTGGGAGATAAGTCATACGTGTTTTTATCACCTCTTTGTGCTGTCTTAATGTTCTTGGGATCTGACTGAATTCTACTCAATGTTCAAATGAACAATATCATATCAATCTACACAATGAGTCAACATGATTAAATTTACTGGTGTGACTTGGGCTAAGTCAGTGGTTATCTGTTTAAATCACTAGAAAACATTAGTTTGAATTCCTCTAATAGTTATGGACTTTGTTTCATGTTTGCCTAAGTTTATCTCATTACAACACTCCTATAACACTACACATGGCATTGTTATAGATAAAAGGTACATATGTAAAAGGTAAAAGGTACATTGTACAGATGGTAAAACCTCTTAGTGATCATGGTTTCTACAAAAAAGGCTTATGACTGAAAATATTTCCAAAACACAGCACAGAGAACATCACTATAACTAAAAGGTGTTATCTGTATTTTCTACTGCTGCTGTTTTACCAACATCAGCATTAAAAGCTGTTAAATACAATCTAGAAGAAACACTGCAAAAAGCTGAAAAACAAAACCAATGATTCCTATTGTTTTGCTTTTATGTCTTTGACTTTTTCTTCATATACTGAAGGGAGCATGCTAACCAGCTCAGCCCAATCTGTCCAGACTGTCAGACTTTCAGACTGCAGGTCATCATAGTGTCCAGTCTGCCCTGACAAGAATATTTAATTCTCATTCAGTTTCACTTAGTCTGAAAAGTTCATATCTCTAACTTTGTCAGAATACTTTCTACTGCTGCTTATGAAATGCTTAGTTACATCAGAGTTTAACTGAGTGAGAAAACGCTTGACTTTATCTGCTTCCTACATTGCAAAATCAAGTTAATATTTACTGCCGAATCTCTCCAGCAGAGCAACCAACAGCTGTTCTGAGGACAGAAACACACACCAGAGAGAGAAACACAAGGAAGGAAGAAACAAAAAAAGTGTTGCTAAGAAGACACAACAGAGGTTTTCAAAAACACTTCCTGTTGGCAGGCAGTGTGATCCGGAGCAAAGTGAGAACCTATATTGTTCTTCTTTGCCTTGTTACATGATAGCAACAAGGTGGAAGGTAGCCATCTTGAATTAATCTGTCAATTCAGTGCCTGTCATGGCTTTGGCTGTCGTCTCACTCAGCTATGACTAAGTGGAGTGATGCCTCCAGGACAGAGCAAGTCTGAGGCTTCTGGAGCGACAGCAGGCCCCGACACACTGTTATGACCAGTGAATAATGTGACACATATTCAGCTGGACTGCTGCAGCTGGCCTGCGTAAACGCTGATATGCTCCTCACATGATAAACAACCTGTGATCCTGAAGATAAGAGACGAGTCGTGACTCAACCCAGGCCGGGGCATCATGGCACACTCAGTGCAGTCAGTGTGAGATGATACGCAGCGCAGGTTTGAGATACAGGCTGCCAGCCACGGCAGCGGCAGGGCCCTACGCCCAACGGTGGAATTTATCTCTGACAGCTAAGATCATTAGTTAGATTTGCTCCGGCTACTCAAATGACGAAGCAGCTTCACCATCATTCAGGACGAGTCAGGTACAGGAGGAGTCACTGTTAAATATCTTCTGACATGTTAGCATCCCAAAGTCCCATAAATGAACGGAAAGACCTGCGCAAGGCGGACAACTGTGATGAAGTGTTTTCTATTACTGCCTCAAGCAAAAGCATGGCGCAGGGAATGATAAAGTGGCCTGTGCAGGCGGCAGCCGTAACGCACAAGCATGCCAGGTAACATCCGAGATGAGATGTGATGAGATCCCATTGAAGGAATAAGGGGATACTCAAGAAGCATCCTGGGTAATCCTGACGTACACAGCCATAAGTTTGGAGGAGCAGAGGGGTGAGTGTTCTCATCCATCTCAGAGGAGGAACAAGAGGGCAATTAGTCACCTTAGTGCACACAAAACACCCTTCACACACACAACACACATAAACAGGTACCAGCACTTTGTTGTGGTTGTTCCCTCTTCAGAGTCACAGCACAGTCGTGTTCATCTACCCAGCCATTTTTAATTTTGAAACTATGAATGACAACACAAGGAAAATCTTATTGTCAATGTCAATTATTTCCCCAAGAATGACAAAAGAACAGTAATACAGAATAATAAGATTCTCAAATCTTCACATGAAAAATCCCAATAGATTTAAATCTCATTCATTCAATTTGTTTAACTTATTTATCCCTAGCTTTAAAGCATTATCAGCACTCGTTCCTCCTTATAATGGAGGTGTGGCAGCGTTAATGCACAACAACAAACACCTGCTTTGTTTCCACCGATGTGGCCTTGGCAGAGCAGGACCATCGACCTCCGTTCACAGAGCACAGTGATGTCACTGCATTAAATGAAGCCGGTGATCATGGGGGGAGATGAAGCAGTCGAGCACTTATAACAGTATGGTGTGCATACGCTTAAAGATGGTTATGACTTTATGCTTATGTATGTATGTGTGTTCAAAACATGTGCCTCAGAGTGTGAGTGTGTGTCACATGTGCATACCTGGGCGGATGTGACCAGCGTTTGACAAGAGAGACTCTGTTCAGTTGTAAAATATGGTGATGAGAGATAAAGAGAGGAGAAAGCTCATCACTAATGCAAAGGTTCAAAGACTCGGTCCCCGTCTCATCATCAGAGCCACAACAAACACAAAGGAGATGACCAACTGACCCCCTACATTCACCACCAGCAAGCAGAGATGCACTGTTATATAAAACACACGTCTAATGAAGCATGCTTTAGAAAGGGGTTTCAAGAAGAACACACACTTAAATGTCTTTCTTGCCTCATCTGCACACGAACAAGAAAAATATTAATACTGTGCACAGGCAACACTGCATTATCACACTAACCTAATGCAGGGAATACCCATTTATATTACACTGTGCAAACACAGAAATATTCCACTGTTTGTTTCCTCAGGGTTCAGATATGTCAGATAATAAAAATTCATCCTAGCAAAAAAAAAAAAAAAGCCATATACTAGTACTGTTAGGTGTGAAAATGCAAATGAAGTGGGGCTATAAAGGTTATTAGCTACAGATATTAGACCTTGCAAATGCAATTTCATCATGCAATCTTTTTACAGCAAACTAATAGTGATAGAAAAGAGAATGAGCTGAAAAGGGAAAGGAGAGGACGTACCTTAAATCACATAGAGGTTGCAGAGACTCTGTGCTTGCGGAAGACACATCAACACTGATTATAAATGACAGCAAGACAATCAATAGTCTCCTGCTAAGAATAGGGGCTCTCCCAGTCATTGCAGTCTCCTGTCGCTTGCAGCCTGGAATAACTGGGAATACACGCTCTGATTTTTTTTTTTTTTTTTTTTTTGCAAGCACATGCTCAGCTTATTGTCACAGCTCCTGGCTGCTCCCTCTTCTTTCTTTATCTGTTCCTCTCCTGCATCTGCCTTCGCCGATACAAAACCCAATTTCTGTCATACACACTCCCTTTTTTACTGTCTATTTGTTTTATATTGTTATTTTTGTTTTTTTTTTTTTTTTCTTTTGCTCGAGTCCGCAGTGAAATCTCATTTCCACCTCTGTGTCGTGAAATTAATTATAGGCGGGGGCGTTAAATGTGATTTACAGAGAGGGGATCGATACAATTTGGATTTTTATCAATTCAAGACGATAAAATAAAATCTGACACGGTGCAGAAAAAAAAAAACGCTGATGGGAGCTGTGACAAATCAAGGAAAGCACCAGAGGGAGGTTTTATGACCTTGTGTGCGCTGACGTCTCTCCCTCCTCCTCCTCCTCCTCCTCCACCCCCCCTTACCCCCTCCTCCCTCTGAATTGATGCGGGGATTCCTGGTTGCTATTTTTAGCCTCTTGGTCATGGAGAGCCGTGCGTGGGTGGAGGAGAGAAAGAGAAGAGGGAAGCAGCAGGAAGAGGAGGAGGAGGAAGAGGAGCAGCAGGGGGATGAAGAGAGGGAGAGATGGAGGAAAGAAGAGGAGGGGAAGGAAGTGGGGGGTGTATAGGGTGTGTGTGTGTGTGTGTGTGTGTGTGTGTGTGTGTGTGTGTGTGTGTGTGTGTGTGTGTGTGTGTGTGCGTGCGTGCGTGCGTGTGTGTGTGTGTGTGTGTGTGTGTGTGGGGGGGGGGGGGAATAGGGGGGTTCCCATGCGGACTTCAACTGCAGCAGCCTCAACACAAACGTCCCCGCTGTGAGGGCTTTGAATCGTGACCAGACAGCCAGGAAAAACAGAGAAGGGAGCGCCGTGTCATTTTCTCCACACAGGACGGTACCTACTGCTTTCTTTGATTAAGCATGATTCTCTTTTCTTTCTTTTTTTTTTTTTTAAACCAATCTTAAATTACAAATAAGATGGTTAAGAAAGGAAATACAGAATTACAGAATGTGTAATTATATTGTAGAAAATGAAAGTCATATGAAGAAGCTGATCAGGGAGTGTTTAAAAACCCTCAGTAATAAACCTGTAGAGGCATTAAGATTTATTACATACTGCAGTTTCACTAATGCAGGCCTATATGTCATGTCTATTTGTCATTTAAATGATTGATTTTAGACCTTGTACGCCAAAGAACATTAAATGATTTTAAATGCACAATTAGGTAATGTAATATTTATTTATTAGAAGTGTGTGTTCCCCAGGAAATTGATTTAAACAGACTATAGACGCAAGCAGGGAATCACAAAGGCCAACTAATGCACGCCATTAACAGCCTGAGCACTTATGTTTCTTTACAATAGCCAGCCTATAAATGAAGGCATACAATTAACCACACAGACTGAAAATCAGGAGGTAAGACGAGGGACGCTTAGCATATGGGGAGAGGTTTTATTATTTATCACCAGTGGACTATTTTTAGCTCGTGCTGCCACGTTGGCGTCGAGGGTTTCCGGGCGCATTGATGGCAGGTTTCCCCGTCACCCGCAGGTCACACCGCAGGGAGAGGGGGCAGGCATATACCACCATCACACAAGAAAAAAAATAATTAAAAAAAAAAAATCAGGCATCAGAGACTATTATTCACTCAGGCATTTATTCAGAAGCGTATAATTACTGCGAGAAATGCAAAGCAGAGTGAACTGCTGCAGAGGGGAGGTGGTGTATGTATAGAGAGAAGTATCAAATAGTCCTGCGCACCTGTGACCCAATAACAGTTAATCAAATGTCCGATTACTGCGCCAAACAGCCTGTCAGGGTCTAAATGTCTTCAAAACCATTCACCAATCATACTCAATAAATAGCAATGTGTTCAGTCAACATTTAATAATAATGTTATTGCTTGGCGGAAGCTCCAGCTATTTAATGACTTAATGATGATCACTGGCCTCATTAAAAAATCTTGAACATCTGCAAGCAGGTTTCCCTCTCCTTGTTTGTTGTCTGCTGTATTAAGTATAAAATCATGAATGACTGTTGTTTTTTGTGTATGAGCAATTAAAACAACAAGCAGGCCTACACATGGTGCAGTAACATCATCACTTTCATCATCGCTGCGTCAGTTACTCACTTGCTTAGACCTCAGATTCCCTGGTTTTCTCAATTTAACCAGCTTAAACACTAATCAAGTGCTGAGATATCACACTTTAAGTGGCAGCCTTTTCTAGGTATACACACATAAATACCCTGATGTATTTTTACAAAATAATTAGCCCTCACTTCTGAGCAACATCCAGGAACAAGGATTTATCAACTTCACACCACCAAGAATTTAGGCCAATGTTGGCATGAAAAACAAAGCTGAAAGGATCTTGAAAATCAACTTAATAGTGCTATTTCCCCCCCTGAACAGGAAAATGAAGAGAAGAGCCTGAGAGGAATAAAGCAAAAAAACAAAGAAAAAAATTGGATTGCCTTATTGAGTGGGAGATGTGGGGAGTAGAGAGAGAGAGAGAGGGAATGGGAGGAGATAGAGTGCATCAGAAATGATTGAAAGAAAGAGGGTAGTGGAGGGGGGTAAATTCAGATGTTCTGGATGATAATGCTGCCTTGTGTCCTAATGAAAAATACCTGATACTATCTGGTTGCTGGAAAACGCAGGGCCTCTTTTCCTCTCGGTCTCTGTTTGTCTCTGTATCGTTGGTGCGGAGTGAGGCCACTCCTCTCTGCTCCTGAAGGGCCCTAACCCACTGAACACAGTGGGGGGATTAGCTTTTGCTTCTCCTTATGGCAAAAGTGTCCTCGAGCTGTGAAGAGGCAGCAGCTCCGTCCCTGCTCCACATCGGTCTGTCCACCCTTCATCTACTCTTCATGGGTGTGTGGATTTCCTCCACCCTGCCCAGCCTGCATGTCCTATTATTCATTAGTATCCATGTGTATGTCAACTCACCTGTCATGTCTTTGTCTGGCCAGCTGTTTGTCCAGTCCATGTATTATTTGTATTCCATGTGTATCTTTGTGCTGGTCCAGCTCGTCTCTGTCTTCCTCTCTGACAGCCACTCTCTCTCTCATGTCTGTCTGCATGTTGGCACTCTCTCTATTTGACTACCTCCATTTTACGGGTGTCTTTGCTGCGTGCTGCCTTTTTGCCTCTGTTCTGCTTTAGGAAAAAAAAAAAAAAAAATAGCATTGAGTGAGACAAGCGTCAATCACACCCCGAAGCAACAATACTTTGTCATTTATAATGCGACATTCATGATATAAGTTTACAGTTTGACGGCTTGTGTAAATTTGGGTAACTGTGGCTAATTTAAAATGGAGCTGAGGGACACACAGAACAATGACACAGACACACTTCTAATTAAGGACTTAAAGCAGCTTAGGTTTAATTTGTAACAAGGTCTGTTCATCAGAGAATATAACTAGGTACCTTGAATTGGCTGTTACAGGATGCAGTTCTAATTCAAAACCTGACGTCATTTTCATAATCTGTGGTGGGACAACGATCAGCCATTAGCAGCACTGCTTTAACCTTCGAGGGACAGGGTGACATTTTAAATTTTGCTCTGTTGTATCTTTTCACCAAGCCCTCATGGCTATAGAGTATTTTTAGCAATTGCCCCAGAGAGCCACTGCCAGTACTACTGGGCTACTTTTTTTACACTTCTCAACCATGCATGGTAACAAAATACAGATAGGTTTTAAACTTGCACTTGTTTTGTGGCTTCATATGCACTAAAAATGTGTGTCGTAGACACTTTTGTCAGTTTAAATAAACATTTCGGGTGCGTTGAAGTTCAGACCTAATTCAAACTATGCTGTTTCTGACAGTTACACAATCTGCAAATATTCACAATTAACAGCTAATTAAAGTGTTTCTTCCTAAAAAACGATATGACAATTTCATTTGATGTATTCCCTCCAAGTCCGGTCTTTATTTGTTTGGTCTCTATAGAGTACATAGGTTGTACCATACAACTACAGGTTTCCTCAGAATGTTTTTGATTTACCTGATTATTAGTGATGTCAGCCGGAGCTCGTCGCTGATAGGCGTTCATGGCGCGTATCCGCGACGTGCTCGCACCACCTCGCATGAAATCACGTCTATTTGCCTCTTTTTTTTTTGTAATTTAATCACAATCAAAAGTCCATTTGCGTTTGGTCAGAACACACTATAAAAACGAGCCCATCTGTATATTACTGGTTAGTCTGTTGGTACTTTCTGGAGTTAGCTTTTTACTGAATTTAAAAAAATGTAGTCTGTTTTAGCAACAATGCTAATGTTGTAGAGGTTAAAATTGACCTGATTTGATAACATTATAATGTTATAGCCTGCAACTTCTATGACAGCAGCTTTGCAGATCTTAGTCAATGTAAAAAAAAAAAAAACTGTAGAAAACTAGTTTATTTAACTATAAAAACGACCCCATCCATATTTTCTGGTTAGTCTGCTGGAAGATAATGTTGGAATCTTGGTAGATAATGTTGACTAGACTTAGCTAAACTAAAACTACATTTATTTTATCAGTACATAAAATATTGTTTTAGTCTAGAATATTTAGTATAAATAAAACGTCAATTAAATCTGCTAATGCTAACTAGCTTAGCAAAAATCAGTGGTTGTCTCACCACCTTCACTCTGATGGATTTGTAGTTACTTTAAATTCGATGTATCATCTTCATTATAACATTAATAGAAAGAGTACAGGAGAAGACGGACACCCTGCAAAATAGGGACATTTTTCTGATATATTAGTTAAGGACAAAATTAATCAATAATTACTGGTAAATTTTTTCCCAGTCAGACAACCTTCTTGAAGTTGTATTATGGGGTCAGAGGCAATGACATATGAGGTCAGATAATAAACACAAAAAGGCATAAAAGTAAGGTATTAAACCTCTCTGTTTGCTAAGCTGTGTGTCAGTCTGAAAACTTTAAACCTACACCTACCACTTTGTGCTTCTGCAGGGCAGATTATGTGCAGGTGTTTGATCTACTACTCAGGATTGTTTCATCTGAGTAAATTGAAAACAGAAATGAATGTGAGGCCTAATTCATCTTAGTTCAGATGACATTATAACTATATCAGCAATGTAACCCGACATAAAACAAGAGTAGCTACTTATTTTTAGTTGACTGAAGTGCATATTTTGAGCCTAATGCTGTTTGTTGGTATTGGGCCAGACAGATGTGCTTGCTATCCATCAGTCCACAACATCTTCAGTGTGTCACTAACAGACTATTTCCCCGTGGTACTGCCTCTCTTTAAAATGTGTCATTTTATTGTTCTGATTTCTCTCTCTTCTCTGGGGAGAGGAATATGATTTCACAGAACATTAAGTGGATGGGATCTAAGGGAATAGTGTAGGGACTGGGGATGGTGGTGGTGGCTGTGGTGCTGGTGGAGAGCGGCAGTGATCTGGCCTAATTAAGCCCTCTCCCCATCTCGCTCCCTTTTTTCTCCACCTTCACTCCCACTCGCCCTCAAACCCACCCCTCAGCCTCCCCTCACCCCACCCATGCTCTCTGATAGGATGGTGACTTTCACCACGGAGTGTGAAGGGCGAAGGAGTATTCCTCAAATCATAATCCGCCTGACTTTGGATTAGTCTAGCAGCAGCCTGAGAAGCCACGCAAAGACACATGCATCAGCACTCTGTGTCTGTTTAACCCTGTGTCATCGATGGAGACACACAGAGTAAATGCACAAGTTATGATGTCAGAGCAGTAAAGGTCATTCTGTTGTGGTCTTGAGAGAGCTGAAATTATATCAGGTGATGTAGCTGCAAATCAAAACACTGTTTGGCATCTCATAACCATCACATAATCACTTTAGTACTGTATCATGTAACCTGCTGTTGGTTTATATGTTACTACTAGGTTTTACATATATTTCACATGAAAATACACACAACATGTATTTTGAATAACCCTGAATCAAGTATCATTGCATGGTTGTGTGGTCGGTACAATTATGTCCTGTTATTAAAAGGAGTGAGTTCTCGTCAGCGCTAAGACTAAAAGACCTGCAGAGGTCATACAGGGATGAAAGGCCCTGGATACAAAACACATGCTTTAAATGCAACGTTGAAATGACAAATGACTGTGAGTGTTAGCGTCACCGTCGTGGAGGCTCAGGAGAGGCAGAGGGAGGGACTGCGTGGCTGGAAGGAGGGAGGGAGTCATGCCGCTACAACACATGCCCCCTCCTGCACATCAGGCACGGGGCTCGGGCAAGCGTCGGGTGATTGATAGCAGTGCCAAGACAACATCTCGTCAGGGGCCCAGTGCACAAGGGTGCCTAGCAGAGCAATGATGGACGAGCCCGTAGACACTACATAAAAATCGAACCCGGCATATATAACACATTCCCAGCTCCCTTTCTTAACCTGTAATGTATAGTGATAGAAATTTGTTTCGCAGTCCATTGCCGCGGACAGTGATGGATGCCAAAAAGAAAGAGAGGGAAAGGGAAAAGGAGAGGGGAAGGGATTGATTCAGTGTGTGTGTGTGTGTGTGTGTGTGTGTGTGTGTGTGTGTGAGAGAGAGAGACACACTATTGAATATTGTACTTCTTGTTTTTGACACTCAGTCACACAAACAGATATGTACAGAGCCTAGAAAAACAGTTGTGTTATGCAGTTGCCTGTTTTATTATTCAGTACATTTACTGTTTATTAAGACTGACATGAAGAGACAATGATCCCACAGCATCAGTGATTTCATGACATGCTTGTATTTACATCTTTTTAACACTGACATTACATACCAAAGCTCATGTCATTATCTTTATTACACGTTATTCTTCATTGTGCATCTTACTTTTCTAGTATTAAGAGTTGATTGTCGTATTTTCACCATACATTAGAGCAGTTGGTCATCAGTACATTTGAAACACACATGCGCTATTACAAGGCCCATCATGTCATACTCTTCAAAACACATGTAGTGTTCTTTGTAATTCATAATTGTGATACATTATTGGCTAAGAACTGAATCAAATAATTAACTATATTTGTATCCGTAAGAAAATATCAATTTCAATTTAAATACAAAGCTTTTTTAAAATAAGTTTTGGACATTAATTGACTGATGCCAACAAAACTCTTCCTTGCACATGTCGTCCCATGTGTGTACTGTTCTGTTGTATCGCATTCATGTGGACTCACATACCTGCATGTGCGCACAACAACATCGGCCACCTCGGTGCGTCGTTAGCCTATCAAATTGACTTGTCGTCACAAATCTCCCAGTAGCTGATGAATATTAGATGGGAGCGGATAATACCTCAACAGAGGAGGCCTCCCCCCACCAAGACAAGAGAGGCTGCACACTCTGCAGTGAAGCGCTGCCCACTGAGACCAAACCCGGGCTGCTGAAAGATTCCCCTGCACTTCTGAGCCTGAGCCTAATTGTGGGTGGATTTCATATAACACGGAGAGCGAGAGGAAATGTGTCCATGCGTCTGTGTTAGTGAATTTGCATGGCTGACAGAAAGAGAGAGAGGGATGACGGAAAGAGGTATTCATCTCCATCTATCTCCATAAACCTCCATTTGGATTTTTACAGCAGTTGCATCCTCATCATGAACTGCAATGGATCGTATTCAAAGCCACAGCTGTAAGAGGAGGATTTCAGCGCTTAGGTTTTTTTAGTTATGTGTGAGAATGACAAGGGAGGGAAGAAAAGCTATGCATCAGAGATTTTGTACATACGTATGTATTCATAAAACGGGAATACATTCTATACGTGTCTGTCTACAAGCACACATGCTGTTGTACACATAAGGATGACACACTGATCAAAGAATTACTAAGCATATATTTGTCAGAGGATGACAGGTCTGCCCACTTCTTAAAAATCACAATCTGAGATACAAATGTAAATAAAGGCAGAACAAAAAACAACTAAAACATTAGATTTGAATCTTGTTTCAATCTTAAATTGACAGATATAAACATTCATTCAACATTTGTATTCATACAAGGCCTAATGCTAAAACACAATTAAAATTTTCCTGCGTAACTCTGAAATAAGAAACTCCTGAATGTATACAGTAAAAATGACTGATTGGGACTTTAAGAGAGGAGTTAAAGATTGAGGTTGCTTTGACAATGTTCCCATTACGTCAAGTCAGTCCTTTTTTTAGAATCTGACTAAAGCTTGTGCTGGAGATTTGAATAAGCGGAGCGGTAATACTGTGGGGAAACAGGCTGAAGCTGATTTCACGTATGTGGTCATACTTATTTAACACGCTACAGTTAGAAATTTGATGTGTTCGCATCCTTGCTGTCATTTAGAGAGGGGTTTCATTATAAGAGTGTTTCATGGTATGTGACTGATAAGTTCAGCACATTATAGAGTATGATATAGCCCCTATGTTAACCTTGTGGTGGGTCGACTACTACTCAGCATCTGTCCATGGGAATAACAACATGGCAATGTGACTGAGGCTCTCTGATTGGAGCTGTAACCACTTCTTGTGAACATACCATTAAAGAACTAGTTCACCATATTTGGAAAAACACTTAGTGTGACTGATATCACTCTCATGTCTGTGTGATGAATATGAAGCTGACTCCAGTGGTTTCTAAAAATTGGCAACAAAATCTGTTTATCAGCACCTAAAGCTCACTAATTCACAGATTATGTTTTATCTGATTACAAAAACTGAGAGTTTAAAGTGAAAAGTTGTAGTTTTATTCAGTTGTTATGTGCCAAGCTATAACTATAAAATTTTCTGAGAGGTTTTTGATAGCCTACCTTTGGACAGAGCCTAGTTGTTTCTACATTTCAACAATTTATGCTAAGATAAGCGAATTGGATGCCAATAGTGGCTTCATATTTAGCGTACAGACACAAGAGTGCTTTTAAAAACCTAAAAGAGTATATAGTATATTATTTTGTTCTTTTAATGGACCGCAAAATGTCGTTCAAGTCACAGAGAGTCACCAAAAATACCAACATAATATGATGTATTATATATGCATATTGTGCTTGTTTAGCAAATCACTATCAAATGTTAGAATAAGACACAGTGAACTTTACTGAGCTTAGTCTTCCAATACATTTTTTGTTATATTTAAAAAAAGCCTTTTGAAAGCCTGCTCATGGAAGATTTATTTTCACTAGTGACAGACGGAACCAGAGGTTTTATTTTTCATGTTGTCCATCCACACATCCCATTCTGATAAATGTAATATTTCAACAACGACTTGAGGAAATATTTTCAAATTTTCAAACAAACTTTCACTCGCGATGATCTGATTAGAGTTTGGTCCAAAGGTCATGATTTGATACATTTTGATCAGTCGTGAATTCATCCAGTGACTACCTCTAACTGACTGTCTATCAACCAAAGCTGACACTAGTTTGGTCTGAGATTTATTTACACATATTCTTTTCAAAATAAATCCTTTCGACAACAAAAATCAGAAATTTCAGAGGAGAGTAGACTTAAACTTCTCTATGAGTGCATCAACTCTGAGGTAGTCTTAAGAACATGAGGAGGTTTCTACCTGTTGTCAAAGCGGAGGCTGTAAAACGTGGCGTGATCATTATACCAGCTGCTCTACACGCTGCCAGAGGAAGACCCTTGTGGTTACATTGTGTGTTTGTTCTGTGTGTTCGTGCCTGTCTCGTTGTTTGCCTGTTGGGAGCTGTAGTGCACTTTGTAAAACTGATAGACTTTAGTTTGTTGCTTTATTCAAAGTAAAACACATCTTACATCAGCCTCAAGAACAGACCTCTCTTATTGTTTGAGATTTTCTGAGCCTCCTTTAGAGTTAGATATTGCCTTTAGCAAGTGGTGATAAAAATCCAGCTACAAGAGAGTGAAATCATGGACTTACCTCGGCCATGAAACCAAAAAAAAAAAAAAAAAAAGACACAAATACACAATAATATTGCTATATATCTGCTGGGTGTGGAATTAAATCATATCAATTTAAAAGAAAAATAATTTATATATAAATGATAATAATTTGAGTACTGTACCTTTCAGTTTTGTGGTGGTACAGAGCTGCTTTGTTTATTTGTATTTCACAAAATTAGAAAAAAAGAAATATCTTGTTTTACTGATCCCAATACATCATTATTTTCATACTGTCAAAGACGACATGTACGGCAAAATCCTTCATTTGCATAAGTATCAACATTTTTCATCATGATTGTCTTGAACCAAGAACCAAGAATTTACAAACTGAACCTTCCTGCATATCAGGGTAAAACATGTGTTGCTAAAAACAATGTCAGCTCTTGATCTATTTGTATCTATTTTTAGTCAAAGTCCTGGGGCAAAAAGTCAAAGTTAGTTTTCTTAATATTTAGTCAAATTCATCGTCTTTATTAGTAGTAAATTTTTTGTTGATTAAAAATATGTTCATGAGCATTTTATTTGACCTTGATTCCAGTTTGATTTACCAGTTTTAAGATAAAAGAAAATTAAACTGAAAATAATTTACCAAATTTGGTTTTTGGAGAGTGAGTCTGGTCTTATGTTTCAAACATTAAATTGATATGGGTACATCCAGTAATTCTGTTTTACAAAAATGCAGAGAAATCTCATTAAAGCTTCTAATTTTGTCTCACAGTTTTCATTTCATTGATGAAAAATGTGAGTCACGGGGAAAATGAGTTGATTCTTACAGTGACACTGATGTTTGTTACATTTAGTTTAAAACTTCATTGTCCGATGTCGAAACACCTTTACATTTTATCATCACTGTAATAAAACACCTGATTTCATTTCCCACTTCATTTCTCGCACTGTTACCAAAGGTACTGCCACTACAAGCCAAGGTTAATCTGTCTGTATGTTGTGTAAAAAAAAATTATCCGTTTTTGAATAATTAATAGTGAGATCACACATCTGTAGCGCTGCCTCTCAAGGAAGAGGTTCACTGCAGGTTCATTTTTATATAAACTAAATTCATATGCAAATAAACTGTGACATAGTAGATCTCCCCTATTCAAAGACACTCAATTGTAAATAGAAAAGACTGACACAACCTAATTAGCATATCGAAGGATCTACCCAACAGATGGTCTTGGATTATATTCAAGGCTTGGCTCAAGTTAGTGCGATGGAAATGTCTGACACAGGAACTGCCTCTGTGTGCTCATGGATACGAGATACATGTTATAATCATGAATTAACACTTACCTGATCTCCAGGAAAGGTTTACTTTGGACAGACTCCAGCAGTGGCCAGATAAAGGTTAAATTTGACTGGGTTTGTATTCTGTTGCAAAGAAATATTTAAGACTGAATTATTTTTATGCAGTGACTCAGAGCAAGCTGTGATGGTGTCTTTGTTAAAAATACTGTACATTTTGAAACAGTTTCATCCTGCCTATGTAATGAATCAGTGATATCCTACCCTAATGTTGGCTACGGTTGAGCAGCCAGGTACATTACCAGTCTAAATCCTGTAAAGCCTTAAAGCTGGGGACAGGGCCAGTAGCAGGTCCATGGTACAGTAGCTGCTGGAAAATGCATTAGCTAATAAGACGGATAACCTTGTGTAAGAGTAATAAATGCTATAGGCTAACGAATTAGCCACCCATCATTTCTAAGGGTTAGATTAATGTCAAGAACAAACCTGAGAGCACATGTGATAAAGTCAGAGCTGAAACAGCTTCACTGCTGTGAGATGATGTTAATGAATCTGTTAATGTCTTCATCTTATTGCAGTTAAGTCAAGTCATTTTTGACTTTAGCTCAACATCTATCTAACATGAACCCCTGAGTAGAGAGACATACGGGCTGGAGACAATCCCAGCTGACTGCAGGCGATGATGTCATGTGGTCGTCACCGCCTACAACAGGTGCTGACATAAATTGGACAAACTTTCACCAATTAACCCTCGTGTCTTTGGACACAGAAACCAAGCACAGTCCATGGTATTAAATTATAGTATACTTGGCTGATAAAATGCAAAGCCTTCACTTTCAGTATAACTAGTGTTAAATGACTGTGGCCAATTAAAGTGCAGGATTTTTGCTTGAAAACATTACCAAGTGGAAGTCTGCCAAACACTGTTTCAGCACCTTAAGATTGTAGATTTGGACAAAATCCTCAGTTTAAATTTTAAATCAGTGTTTTTTGGCTTGAGAGACATCAGTCCACAAATGTATAACATGTTAGAGATTGTTGTTGTTATTGTATTGTTTCTGTATTCTGTTGTTTTGTGGAGTCAGAATGTGGGAGTGAAACTAGGAGACCATGAATTTGAACTATCATTTTTACTTGCTGAATAAATGAAAAAGACATGAAACTGAAAGAAAGGAGGAAGTCTGATACTTGGAGCTCATTAAGATGCACGCTAACATGGCGTTGGTCAGGCCGCAAACATCACCTTGTCTAACACTGGAAGGGAAATACACTGGCTGATGAAGCTCCTGCATTGTGTATTGATGAGTGCGACTGGATAGGATGACAGCGCAAAGTGAAACCAGAGACCCGTCACAGAACGAAGCAGGGAGGGAGGCGGTGACAGTGGTGGCTGTGGTGGTGTGATTTAGCATTTTAACATTATCGCTTAACAAGACAGGCCTGGCACTGGGCCTCGGTGAAGGTCCGAGCAGAGCAGCAGGTATGAGCGAAGGAGGGAAGGAGGGTGAAAGACGGACAGAGAAAAATAGAGAGGTCCTGTGCTCCTGGGCCGGCCTTACCTTTTGTATTCACGAGAGAGCAAAGACAGGAAGATAGAACGACGTGAAGAGAAATAGAGGAAGAGAAAACTGAGAAAGAAGGGGGAGGGATGGTGCACACTTCCACTAGAAACTTAATTATGCATGGCAGGGCAGCTGGAGCAAAAAGAGAGGAAGAGAGATGGATGGAGAGGGAAAGAGGAGAGTACCCACCTACGCAGAGAGCAACGAGGAGGCAGGTGGAGAGGAGGGGGAGTAGGAAGGGCAAAGGAGATAAAAATGAGCGAGAGGTGGAAGTGGTGATAGTGGTGGAGGGTGAGGAGGGGGGATGGTGGGGGGATTTCTGTCATGTTTAAGGATGGTTGTGGGCGGTGAAAGTTGCAAACACACAAGAGATTTCTTTTTGTGGACCGGGTTGCAGGTGGTTCTGCATTAACAGTTAATCCGGTCAGAAAATGGAACAAGTACATAATGTGAAAATGAGCAGGATCATAATTCAGTATTCCATCTGCGATGATGCTGGCAGACATCTTCACATCAGTGCTTTTTATTAAGACATGTGGCTGTAACCTGTCCACTGTGACATATAATACAGTTAAGAACACACTCAGTAACTCACCAGTAACTGCACATGAATTAAAACTCCAAAGGCCTTCAACGTAGCTTTACCTCTTGGTCACAGTGCTGCTTTGTGCTGATGTGAGCATCGTCAGTGCTTAATTTAAGAGAGAGATATTTTGTGGTGAACTGCCAAACATGTTGATCCACCCTATGATACTATTTTCTTACTATTCACTTATTTTCTTATTAAATAAATACAATTATTAAAAAAAATAATAATAAAATCGTAAAAAGAAAAAAACAAAGCAAAACAGAAAAAAAATACAAATTCTGCTGTGATCATTGGTCGTTAGATGAACTTGAGATGAAGTTAAATTGAGTTGAGTTCCAACTTTATTGAACTTTATGACCAATTGCAAATTGTCATTGCAAATTGACCTTTTATAAAATGTTGAATGACAGCCAACACCAATAGAGCTTCATGTCCTTTTAGCCACTGCTCCACCTGCGCCAAGTCTCTATTTGTGCACATAGTTTTAATGGTGTTGTTAATAAAGAATACTGTATATTACTGATAAATACGGAATTAGACTAATTGTTAAAAATACCTGATGTTTTTAGAGAAAACCTTCTTCTTCTTTTGAAGCTACCAGGTCCAGGTGATGCCTCTTTAAAGACATACAGGGCCACAGAGGGTGGGCCAGACCCTGAACCAGCAGGCCTTTGTATTCATTAATGGCTCCACTTACTGGAAGTGACAGAGAAGCTTTTCAATTTCTTAAAAAGCTGCCTGACTGTACAAAGATACTGTTCCTGCTGGTATTCTGCTCCTCTGGGCTTAAGTATCCTACTGAGTCACACACACACAAAGTTGTTGTGTTGCACAACAACACACAGAACGTCTACACTACACATGCACATACACACCTCGGCTTTGCTGGGAGAAGACACACACCCTCATTCTGTCTTCATCGCACTCTCTGATGGGGTGAAGAACTGGAAGTTACACAAGCAGCTTAGCTCTGATTAGGTGAAGTGTATTGAATGAACTGCTCATGTTTTAACAGCAAGCCTCCCCCTGAGATGGGCCCAGCTGATAACAGTGACAGGAATATTGAAGGAGGCAAGCAGTGTGTGTGTGTGTGTGTGTGTGTGCGTGCGTGCGTGTGTGTGTTCATCATTTAAAATATGTGTCACCCCAGCTAAGTACTCCCGCTCCAACGAGAGTATTTTGTCAACATTACGTCAGCTACAAACAGCCCAGTCACACACCAGAGTATGGAGGGATGCGATGAGATGGAGGGAGTGATGGACAGAGAGAAAGAGGTGCAATGAAGCAATCGGGAGCAGCTGTGAAAGAGCAGCTGGAGTAATCGTTTTTCTGGGCCTGCCCACTGCTGTCGCTGCCTGTCTCTACCCTCCGTCTCGCGTCTCGTCTTCTCTCTCATACTCACTCACTCAGACATTCGCACGCACGCACACACACACATATATATCTTTTTTTAACTAATTTAATCAATGGAGTCTCATGGAAGAAGACGTGTGTTGAGTAAAGCCTAGCTCATGCTGAACCTAAGATTTTTCAAATATTTTCATCAGAATTACAAAATAAAATCAACACCTTCCTGACATTGTCCTGACTACACAGAACATTATAAGGCTGTTTTACATGCAAAGGATTTATTTCAGGGCTTTTGCACAAGGTTTTTCTTTGTGTTTGTTTTTTTTCCCAGGGTTTGTGTTATCCAACAGAAAAGTTAATGTCAGTGACTTGTTTCACAAGAGTTGGATAGCAATGGTTTTATTTCTACATCTTTTCAGACTTCATTGTCTTATCTTTTTGTCTTAACATTTTGTTTAATTTCACATAACATATTGAACATTGAAATTGTATTTTATTTTCAGAGTTTGACTGAAATACTCATTCTTGGTTTTAACTTAAACTACATTAAAATGTTCAAAACATTTTGTCAACTAACCTTCTGATGACCAAGAAAAACATGTTGAGAGGTTTTGTCGACTTACACTATAACATAAAGCCAAACAAACAAACAAAATTTAATCATTTAAAACTAAAAACGGAGAAGAAATAAAAAATAGATTCATCATATGGCTAAGATTTATTCCAAAAATAAACAGACTTAACTCTAATATCACAACCAACATCCTCAACTAAACATTTCACTCACTTTATATGTGGTGTCATGTCATAATCGTGACATCACATGTAGTAGAGGGCGAGCTGCAAAAGGTGCTGAAGAAACAAAGCATGTCATAAATATGTCATGTACATAAAAAATAAAATACTTTGAAAAAACACATCTGACATCTGGAGAAAACTGTTTGTTTGTTACGGATGTGAATGAAATGATCTTAAAGCAACACAAGCTGCTGAGTCCACAGAATCACATTCAGCCGCAAAACAGAGCATCACGTTGCCGTTGCAGCGCTGAGGCTTTCAGCTCTGCAGCTGCAGAAAACTCGCCTGCAGTTGGTTTAGTATCGGCTGCTGCTGCTGCCATACTGCCCTCTACCAGCTCAGCTCTATTAGTTCAGCTTCACCACCTCCCAGTGCCCCCAAGGTTGTGACAAACTGGTAGTTGTGTGTGTGTGTGTGTGTGTGTGTGTGTGTAGCAGTTGCTGTATGTGCTTCTATTCTTTCACTGGACAGATTAAGCGGATATAATAACATGCATATGGAAGACTGTATGAGGCGAGAAAGTAATTAGGTAAGTTGATGTAGTAATTGGCTTTGGTTTGGAGGCCACTGGCTGTAGAAATCTGGGGTTTTAGAAGGATAAGAAATAAAACTACCACTCTATTTCATTGGCCTATTGGGACACAAATTAAAAAATATTAACAAAATCCTAAAATACACAAAACCCATCGGAAAAAATATATTCTCACAAACCAAATAGGTGACATCATACTATAAAAAGCAGCATTAAAAATGGCAAACCATCAAACCAAATGTGAATTTGATGATGAGGAAGGAGGATGAGGATAAGCAGCGTTGATACTACAGCATCACTTCTCAGAAAGATAAACACTGTCAGTGCATTTTATGAACTCAAAAAGACACTGTAATGTTTCTCTTACACGACTGTAATGGAATTTTATACTAATATCATAATTTATTAGTCTAAAATGAAGGTTCTCCTGCCATCCTGTAATTTATTAGATAATATACTGTGCTTTTATAGTAATGAGTTTGTCTTATGACTTGCAAGGCTGTTAAAGAAATGCAGACAAATAGGTTTGAAATTGCTAAATGTTTATGCGATATTCTCTAATCAAACAGATTCACTGCTTTTACTGCAGTGGTTTTTTGTATCTAATATTCACAATGCTAAATATAGCAAAGCAAAAATTTCCAGCATGCAGCTATGAAGATGCACATGGAGAGACAACATGAGAGCTCCTTTGGAAGTTCTGTCTTCATCTTCCTCATCCCCTGGGAGCAGGAGCAGCAGCAGCAGCAGCACACAACACTCCTGAAGCTGTCACTGCTGGTCAGGTTGTCCACATGTCGTGAAGCACAGAAGAAGACAGAGCCGTCACTTCACAGGCAGAGATGGCAGATGGTTTTGGTGGAGACATAACCAAGCTGCGCAATAAATGAGATGAAATGAGCCGGTTTTATTAGACATAGATTACAAACTCAGGCCTTGAGTGCAAAGTGTGCAGCAGCAGCGGCGATGCCGTTAGTGTTTTTTAGGGCTTAAAGATTGTGTGCATCCATATATTCATTGGTTTATAGAGTCAAAATGACCTCATCATGAGTACAAATGTGATTAATGTGAAACTCTGGAAGTGATATTGACCAGAGCCAACAGGAAGTGGCAAAGTCTTTCTAATACAAAGGGATTTCTCACAACCTTTCAACACAAATGTTGATTTAACTCACAGATAATTACAGATCTATGGAGCAGTAAAATGTTTTATTAACCAGAAGCTATAACTCATGAATCTTTAATAAGTCAGCCTTGTGACAAATTGATGGTTACTATATTGCTGCTGAGGTGTTTTAGTTTGTCATCTGAACGACAAACTAAAAAACCAAAGAAATATTTAATATTGTCTGTGTTTGTCGTTGTGGATCGAGCCAATGTGATCTGCTGAATTACCATTTAACATCATGTTTGTGTTTTAAGTGTGTTTACAGTAATATGAAGGATAGGCTCATCGGTGTTATCTCAATGGAGTTTTAAAAATGACTAGTTTTTTGCAGCCAATTCTAAATCATGTTCATAAAATAGATTTTCCTGAGACATTTCATACACTTGACTTTTATCTTATATTTTACCTACCTAAAGTAAAAGATAAGGTAGTTAAACCTAAATTTTAATAGATTTAGTGTTGTATTGTCATTGTCAACACAGCCAATATAACACTCATTTAACCAACTCCACTTGGGTCAAGTTTGTGCCAGTTTAGTGTTACAATGTAGATGCCAGTACCAGGTCTCTGAGGACTGACATTTCATAGCATAAAGGTGATGTATGTCCACTGATGCTACAGAATAAAATTCTGCAGGGTTTTGTGTCCATCTTTGCAGAAGATGAGGCATCGACAGCATTACTGAGGATTTATTTGAAAGAGCATCTGGAGCATTGACAGTAATGGACACAATGTTGCTGCCGTACACTCATGTGCTCACTGGTTACAAATGAAAACACACAAAAAAAAAGTGTCTTTGGCAGATGAGTATAGACATTGATTTGAGCTGGACTCCTCAGGTCTCATACACCCACATATGCAGCATTTATGCAGAGAACGTGCACACGGTATATGTAAACATGGGCACATGAAACATGTACATATCATAACATGAACCATATACACACATAAAGAGACCAAATATAGCATCTTTAGTCTTGACACTTTTACTGTTGGAAACAAGAGCACTGAGAGCCATTTCATTTGCATGCAAATTGACACCCACCAGTCCAGCCACACACATAAACACACACACACTCCAGCCTAACATGCTTGTGTGAGAGTGTGTGTGTTCATGCATGTGTGTGTGAGCTGTGTAGCTGCTCCGCTGGCACTCACTGAAGGTGTTATTCTGTCCTGCTGCTTTTCCTGCTCGCTGGAACTAGGCACAAAGTCGCAGGAGGACAGAAAGAGAGAGATGGGGGATCTGATTTAATTTTCATTACTCGGTTTAGCGGCTTTTCAGTTGACAAAACAGGAATAAGGAGAAGCCCATCAAACGGGCCTCATTCAGCCTCATGTTTGTCATATCATGTTGATACTGAATAACGACGGGCTGAGGCCTAGAAGTGTCCTCTGATCAAATTTCTCCTCTTGTCACAAGGATCACTTGAGGTGATTGAACATTTCACTGTAATGAGCTGTGAGAGACTGACTGTCACCACAGGAGGTAAATGTGGCAGACGTGCGAACACAAATGACTGAACTCGATACAATAACATTAAAATTCAAAAGTAACATGCTTGTGTTGGCAGAATGAACTAGCTCTTCACCAGTGTCAGCGCAGTATTGGGTAGATGGGGATGGGTGGGTGGAGGGATGAGTGGTGCAGAGAGGACATCTAAAATCAGATATCTGTCACACCCTGCTGGTTAACATGTGACACTGCAGGTAACAGCTCTGACCACTTTCCCTCCAAAAACGGTCTGTTTATATGTGCATTCAAGTTACAACAACCTTTGTAAGTAAAATGTGTGTAATTTTATCAGAGGAGGCCATTACTTTGTTCTCCACTGATGTCTCACTGAATGTCTGTCTACATATGCATTTTTTGCATTTGTCTGTTATCAACGAGATATTCTCTATAACACTGCTACAGAGAGTATCTCGAGCTCCAGCTTCATAAAAATACAAACAAATTATTATTGACAATTATTTTTTATTTCAATTTTAAAAAGATAGGGCTCTATGGAATGAATTTATAGAATGAATAAGAAATAGGAAAAGGTCCCCATAACATAAAAATAAATGAATAAATAATTAACTTAAGGTGAAGACATGATTTAAGGTTTGGTTAAGGTTAGAGTCAGGTTTAGATAACAATTGAGATATCTAGGGTTTCCAGGAATGTCTCCAGGAAATGAATGCAAGTCAATGAAATGTCCTCTCAAGTTATGGAAACCAGACTGTGTGTGTGTGTGTGTGTGTGTCTGTGTGTGTGTGTGTGTGTGTGTGTGTGTGTGTGTGTGTGTGTGTGTGTGTGTGTCTGTGTACAGTTTGCCAAATGTATCCAACTGTTAAAAAACATTACCAGACTGTTGTAAGTCTCTGTAGTTTTCATGCTTCAAACCTGATCTAAATTTAATGTTCATCTTCTACTGTTTTGTTTGATAACGCAGCAAATAAAACCAATTACACAAAAACCAATTGTACGCACAACCCAATCCACCTCTCCCCAAATAAAACCAATTAACCAATCAGTCACTGTGGGCTGATTTCATTTGCTATTAAGGACTCATTTAGGACGGCTGCAGTATAGAGTGGCAGATAATCAGCACCACATTTGATTATCCATTGAGAGAATTATACAGCCTTCAGTGTGAGGGACTGGCCGGGTTACAGAGATTATTTCTGTTATTATGGAGCTGAATGGCTCAGCTGATGGCCTCAATCCGATTTAGCTCTATCAGAGAGAGCAACAGGGCCATAAACTGCACTCGGCTGCGGGACTTATAGTTTATTAATATGTGTCTGTGCTTTTGATTGTGCTATTTGGACTTTTTTTTCTTCAGCTTTAATTATTCAAATTGAAATTCATGAATTATCATCAACAGCTTTTATTGCAGTTGAGTTTGAGGGTTGCAACTTTTTCTACAAAATAAAAAAAAATTGTACAAAATAAACAATTTCAGTTTCAGTTTGACAGTCTCCACATAAAACATTATGATTTTTTTCTTTGGTCCTGATGAAAGAAAAAACAAGGGAATGTGTTTACCAGAATGCTACATAGGTGGAGATACAGCACAAAGCATTTTATCTGACTGCTCAAGAGTTAAAGATCCCTTTGAACAAATGTGCAGCTCAGAACAAACCAACACAGCATTTTAACGTGTGACCAGTATGACATTATATCTAGCAAAACTGTATGAGCTCTTTCATGCTGCATCCTTTCTCGCAGCAAATGTCAGACATTATTGTAGCAGTTCGTCTGATCCGAGAGGACATGTGGTACCAGTGAGGAGCCGTGGAGAGGACGTCCTGCTGCCCGTCAGACTCTGGAGAGAGGTGAACCGTCTCTGTCTCCCCAAGCTCGTCTTTGGCGGCACCTTGGTCTCCTGTGCAAAGGAAAATCAAAGTCAGTTAGTTTCAGTTAGAACATATTTGGACATGTTGCTTATTGAATATGTTTAAAAAATATAACAAATTCTACAACATCACTGCAAAAAATGAGTAAATAATGCATAAGAAAATGTGCTTTCCTGCACTGATGGATCACATAGTCACTCAAATCACAACAAACTCCAAGAAAGAAACACCTCCGCACATTAAGAGACACTGTAAAAGAAACTGCACTGTGAAAGAAACTGCACTCAAATGTGGTTTAAAATGTTTAAAATGTTAATCATCATCGACCTCGGTGTATGTTACTCTCAACCGATGAGCACAGTCTAAAAATGTGACATAATGTACTTACCCTGTGGAGTGAGCTGAAGTTGGTCCAGTTCTGAGTAGTGGATGGTGCTCCTCCTCAGCCGTGAGTTTCCGCAGGATGAGACGGCCAGACGTATCAGCTCTCTCCCACACATCTTAATCCTCTCCTGTGCATGAGCCACACACACTACAGCCACGAGCACCACCATCAGAGACAACAAATGCTTAGTGGCAGCCATCGTATGATCAGTGGTGGCGAGAACTGAATTGGATGGACAGATGAGAGGATGTGCGGTGGTGTGGCTATGAGGGGAACTCAAGGAGGTTTATATAGTCGATGTGGGCAGTTTGGTGGCAGTTTCCAAAATGCTGTGGCTGCAAATTTGCTGAAAACATGTATTTAGCCTTGGTGAGGGAAAAGTATGTCCTGATCTGAAGCTGATGCGAAGTCTCATCAAGGTTGAAACTATCACTGAGATAAAAACCTGGTATTATAATGATCTATGGCTTTTTTTAATAAAATAAATAAATGTATTTTGTGTCACTGAGACTCACAAGAACATCACACAGAGGTCTTAGTTTGGTCTTTCATTGGCAAAAGTAGTCAAACAAAACAAGATGTGTTTCAAGCAAGTGCTAATAAGCCCTGTGTTTACAGGCCTTAATGTTGTTGTTAATTTATGTCAGATTTCATCCCTAAACTCATACTTTGATTCCAGCATTTGCATTTACATTGTTTGAAAACTGTTAAGACATCATATTTCACATTATTCCAGTGAACTATTTTCCTTGAGTGTGAGATGCTTTGACACCTTATCTTGACACATCTTGAGGGATGGGAGTTAATTGGAACAGAGTGCGAGCGGCAAAAAGATGTCAAGGATATTGACGCAACTATTTACACACATGGTGTCCTCCAGGCTGTACTGTAGTTACATAAGCACACTGGGGATGATTGTTTCATATTTCCAGCGCTGATGAAAAACATGAAAGATGCCACTTTAATGTCTTAAATGTTCTCCTGGCTATGCTTGGCATTTTAACCTCTAATGACAATATCACTGGTAAGTAATGACTGGTTTATTTCTCTCAGCTGCTGCACTGAGGGCAGGAGATTTTATCACTTATTTCACATCACTGATTCCTGTTCTTTATTTCTCGTACAAACACGTTACAGTTGATGCTTTTCATTAACAGCATATTTTCTGCAGACACTGAAGCAATAGCACAACACTATATCACTGAATCAAGCATAGACTCTAAAACGCTTAATTTACCATCAATAAATGTTCAGTGTTTTCTGTTTCTGCTCATTTTTTCCCTCCAATTTGCACTCCAGGGCCACCGTAATTACAGATGCAAAATCATCTGCATTTTTCTACAATGAAAGGGAACAATGGTGTTTGTATTTTCTCTGTCTGATGCTTTTTTTCACAGTTTAAAGTTTAAAACAACAGATCAAATTCAGAGAGTTATTACCAGACTGACAGACATGGAGCATTTTAAGATCTTTCAGCTTGTTGTTTTGGTAGACACAGTAGAACAGTTAGCAGATAAAAAGCTAAACACAGCCATGAAGAGTTGCTGGAGATCAAAACAGAGCTAAAAGGAGGGTAAATGGTGAAGTAGTTTTTGATAGATGAAGCGTGTATGTTACAGTCTATCTGAGCAACCTTATATTTTTATATAATCTGTCAGCCTGTCTCTCTGCGTCTGTCAGTCTTTTTGACCTTTCCCTGACGTTGCCTTTGACTGTGCTCGTGTCCACTCAGTCCTGCCTGAGTCACAGGAGACATCCAAAATCTCTCAGCACTGTTGAGCTTTAATTGATGCTGACGACACAGTTAAACCACTGGCATCTCTCCGATTACTTACTTTATCTCGTAATACTATTACACAGGCAGCACCGTCCCTCAAATGAAAGACATGAGTGTATGTGAATAGGCGTAAGTTTCAAGTCTCCTACCTAAAATATTTAAAGTGAAATAATGATACAAAAGAAGGAATATATTTTTCAATACACCAATACATTTTTTAATGTGTGTGTGTAGACATACATACATATAAATATATGCTCATACGTGTGTATGTATGTAAATAAAATATGTGCCCAACATGGTTTTCAGTGTTTGCATTTGTATATTTTTGTTTTGGTTTTAACAATAAAGAAAAATAAAGGGATATCATACAGTATTTTACACAGACACTTAGTATTGTATAGATGATCTCCACAGCAAAAGTAATATAATAAAATAAAATAGCTAGACATGTCTGCAAAATCACATGTATGTCATAAAATGTTCCTCCGTGGTCACCTTCTGTTTGCATTTTTTTGACTAATGCACTTACATTCACTTACAATTGTTAGATTGACCAGCAAATGTTTTCCAGTCAAAACCACTGAAATGTTAACGACGTTTGCGTCTCTACTTTGATAATTCATATAAAACTGTTCCTGTAATAAAGTTTCCAATGGGTGGAACTAATGTCTACCACTTTGTAGACTCTGTTTTGTAAATCAGAGGTAACCAGTGCAGGTACAAGGTGATTTACCATGACCAGAGGCAAGAGACATCTTCAGCACAGAAACAGGGTGTGAGTCAGTGAGTGTGAATGAGTTTGTCCCTTTCTTTTGTCCACAATGTTGAGTAAGTAACTAATACGACACATTACACGTTTGGTATGACATAATACATTTCCTTTCTGTGCATCTGCTCCTTGGAGGACTGTTGTCCAGGCCAGGAACTGGTTTAATGATCTTAGAGCTAAACGCAGGCAGCAGCACAGGTTTTGCAACAGGACTATACAGTGTTAGATCCTGATAGGTCTGGTCCAAGAAGACATAGCTTGGTTCTCACTTCCTGCAGGGATTGTGCCAAACACTGAAAATTAGAAGAACTACTATCTTAATTATTCTGCTGGGGATACATATATCAGTCACAAACTGAGCTGTTAACACACATTAAAGTAGCTGGTAAGCATTTACAAAACCACCTGATCAGATCCCCTGCAACCAAAATAGCTCAGGACATGACTGACTTCTGCCCTTGTTTGACCGAGCAGGAAGAGCAAGCACAAATCCTGGTAATCCGTGACAACAAAATTACACTCATGCTCTTGATTGCTACAGACACTCCCCTTGCCATGGCTCTCTCTACTTAGGTGCAGGCAAAAGCACAAGATTTGCTTTTGAGAAAAATGCCACTTTACTGACACATGATGCATTGCAGAATTTTGCAGTGATGGAATTGGATTTTTCTCAGGTGGACATCTTGTATTTCCTGAGGACATGTCTCCAGAAAAGTGTGATGTTTGGGACTATAAAGGACAGTGTGAGAGGCCATGTATTTGTCACAAATGTTCCATTAATAGCACTTCCAATGAGAAGAGTTGTTCACAAGCATCCCGCTTTTTCAAAGTGGTCGGTGTGACACTGCTTCATTAACAATGTGATGTCCTGACCTCCATGTGTCTCACGTCTATTTCAGTTTAGTCAGAATTAGTTGCTATTCTTGGAGACAGATAACAAGCCATCCAGTAGGAGCAGCCTGTCTATTTGACAGAGGAGTCATCACCCGTTGCATGCAAGAAGCAAGTACTATAAAGCTGAGGCTTAAAGCTTATCTCTTAAATTGCTGCTTCCTCCATTTTCCCCCCTTAGATTGCTTATCTTAAATCACACAGGCTCACAGTTGGAGGCAGATGGGGTCTTACACTTTCTACGCCCATGGGTGATAAGGCCATTTAGGGTTAGCAAGTTGGCGACTGGGCAGTTTCTCTCAATCCTCACTCTCATGGATAGTGTGCCTGACACTGGGCCGATAGTGTATCTCATCATCAGAGTCGTCTGGCTGGGGTTCGAAGCAGTTGTCAAACTTATGCCTCAGACGTTTCTTGAGCTGGAAGGTGCGCTCTGTGTTTGAAAATCTGAATTCCTGTTCCTTGAGTTTCGCATAATAGTCGGAGAACTTGTTGAAGAGGATGGAGATAGGCATGCCGTTGAGGATGATGCCGAAGGAGATGCAACCAAATGCCACACAGCGGCCAAGATAAGAGATGGGAACAACATCGCCATAGCCTACAGTAGAGATGCTCACCTGTAAGAAGAAAAGAATAACATTAGCTTCTAACACACATACTCTACTTTAATATCTAAGTAACATAATACAGTATCAAACAGCACACACACTTAATACCCTTGTTATTCCTTCATAACATGAAGATATATAGAAAAAAGGAAATTGGGATTCTCATCATTTGGCATGTTGCAAGATGAGAGTGAGCAAATAAATCTTCAGGAAAATACTGTAACGCTCTCCATCCCTGGAATTCAATCACTGTGTGGCCACAAACGAGACGCATTACACCGCATTATAAAGGATTAGACACATAGACGTTAACAGCTGCCACCAGATAAATAAACGCCAAATGTCCTTAAATGAGAGTGAAAGAAAAACACAGAGAAACAGGCAGACGATGCACAGTGATAATGAGGAACTATTACTGTTTCTTCAAAATGTTATATTGTGTAAAATTGTTAATGTTACAATTTTATCTCAGACAAAATTCATGTCCTATCTGAAGTTATTTAAAGTTGTTTTGAATAATCCAATCCAAAATAACAGTGAGGTTTGTATCTAAGAGCTAATAAGCAAAATATATCTAATGACTGTATAATTACACAGAACAACCTGAAAATACATCATGCATTTTCTTTGACATTTCAAAAGTAATTAGAAGTTTTATGGACTCAGAAATCAATCTGCGCGCTTTTGTTTTGACTTGAGGAAGTAGCACAAATCCTGATAGGGCTAATCTTGACATCCAAAATGTAGCACGTTGGTTGATAATACAGACACACACCCTCACTAAGCGTCTCCTCAGCACAGTGAAGACAGACTTAGGTTGAGGAAGTTTTACAATGAGATTAACTGATCCGGAAGAATGTGAGCAGCAGACATAAGAGCTGATTGAATCTTTAATACACGGAAGATACTATTTCTTCCAATAACAATAGAAGTACAAAAGGAGACTGAAGTTTATCAGACTTACCGCAGCCCACCACCAAGCATCTGGTATGCTGCTGAATGGTGTCCCAGGCCTGTCCACCTCCACAGAGTGCATCAGAGCAGAGAAGGTGAAGATGCCCATGGCGATGAAGAGAAACAGACAGCATACCTAAATAATAACAGAGGAGTGTATGTTTACTGTGAAGCTCATTCACATCTAAAACAACATGTTTTTAAATATTAGCCCATCAGGTGACTTGTAATGATTTACCTAGAATAAAGTAGTTTTACAGACACAGACAGACCTAATGACATGTACTTAAATTTGATAAAGGATTACGCAGAGGAACCTTGTATCTGATGCGATTTGATATTTTCTGTCACCCACTTCCTATGGGCAGCAGCACAATATTAATAAGAGGAGCATCTAAAATTCTTATGACATTACGACATAAATTCAATGACATGATTATTCTGTTAAATGAGTGTTTATCCTCTCGGCTTTACCTCTGACATGATTGGCACATTTGCATGACGTTTAACCCTTTCTGTATTTCTTCCCACAAATATTTCAGAGAAAATTTCATCATTCATGAGCTCCAGTTGCCTGCATGAACTGATTTTAGTCACTTGGTGAAGCTACAACACCTGTTGTATTATCACTTTATACATCCAGCAGATATGGAACAACAGATGATTTAAATGAAATCTTATTTCTGGTCATCCAATACAGTTTGTTTGTGTTTTTTTTTTCTTGTCATTACCATATGAAGTATCTCCCTCTCCCTCTTAGAATATTAAACCATATTCGTACATTAGCTGCACTTTATTCACTTCATTAGCTAACTAGCTAGTTCCCTTCTGCAGGTAGAAAGACACTGGTGAGAGCAGTGCAGCTACATCAGATCACTACTGTCCTTTAACTTATTTGGGAGTTACTTGTGTTTTTGATAGAAGATAAAGACATCTATAATGTACCCTTAATGTGTTTCTATTATATTTTTTTCTGTTTGATATTCCTCCATACCTGCTCAGAGCACTGACGGATGGTGAAACCAAAGGCTCTCATGCCTGTGGAATGACGAGCAAGCTTCAAGATACGGAAGATGCGCATCAGTTTGACGACCTTGAGAACCTTGCTGACTTTACTGACCCTAGACATGGTTTTCAAATCCTCCTGTCCACTGATATCTTCTGCATCTATAATAAACACCTCAAAAATGATCTGGATGAAGTAGGGCATGACAGCCACCATGTCAACAAAGTTGAGGGCACTTTGTAAAAATCGTTTGATGTTGGATGTGGTGACCAGACGCAAGAAGTACTCCAAGGTGAAGAAGAGGATTGAAGCAACCTCTATCCACTCCATGTAGGTTTTGCCTGCAAGTTTGCACTGCCTTAGTTCTTTTACTGTGTTCAATGTCATGGCAACAATAGAGATAAGCACAAACAGACTGGAAAACACAGCAAAGGCTTTGGCTGACATGGAGGAGTATGGATTCTCCATTAAATCCCAGAGGGCCTTCCGAAAATCTCCAAGACACATGGTCTTGTATGCTTCATCATCTTGGTGAGGTTTTATCTCTTCCATCAGTTCCTGGTTGACTTTCAATTGGTCTCTGATGTCGTCCACTTTCTCCTCAAACAGAATACGACAACACCTGAGCAGAAGAAAAAGAGATTTATTGCCAAGAACTATTATTCAAAATCATGCAAACAGAAACAGACCATGCTACAGGTTACATAGTGAACAAGCAGATCAAGCAGTGTTAGCACACCTTGGAGTGTCCTTCAGGTTGAGCCCCCAGAACAACATCTCTTCTTCAAAGTTGACGGGACAAAGACTATCCATCACCCAGAGGACATTGCTGCAGTAAAAGTGGAATATGTAGTGGAAAAACATGGGGTCCCTATCAAAGAAGAACTCATTGCTCTGAACATTGTAATCATCACAGAGCGTCAGACGCTTGACAGGGTCATCACAGAGAGCAAGGGCACCAATCCTGGTTTTTGGATATCGGAGGATCAAATGTTTTGGGATTTGAAATACCTTTCCACCAATGTTGAGAATGACAATATTTGATTGTCTTGGCTTTTGCTCTTCTTTGTTGTTATCATTTTTTGGACCTTTTTTCACATCCTGAGCATCAAGGTTGTCCATAGACGTCCATGGTTTCACTGAGCTGTCCTTTGAAAATGGGAATTCATCCTCCTGTTCTTCGATGCTTTGTGAAAAACTAACTTCCCGTTTTATGGTTGCAAAAAGACTGGAGCGACGCTTTTTCAGCACTTTTAGCTTTGGCCTCATAGTCTCCATTGTGACAGGTCCGTAGAAGTTAAAACCAACAGAAAAGTTTAATGCTCAGTCCAGATCAGGTCAGAGAAAAACAATAAATACGATATTCCACAAAAGCTCCATTTAAGGGAGATGTTGTTATTTGAAAAATTCTTCCTCAGATTGAAATAAAGATAAATAAGAGCTCCCGTGTTTGTCTCAGTGAGCACGAAGATCAACTGCATGAGTTAGGGATTCAGCCTCTTCACTGATTCTCTAATCCTATTGCTGTTCTTTCTGTCCAAACGCAAGTTAAAAATACTGTTCACAAGGATTAGTGTTGTGATTTAAGGCTTTGAGCCCTAAGAGAGGAGGAAAGGCAAAGCAAGTGATGTGACAGCGGTATTGCATCGCTAACAAGGTTATGGAGAGCTTTCTCACTGGAAGTTCATACTAATCGCACAGATAGATTATACAAGCTAGCTCCAGCAACAGATCTCCTATGTTTATGCTGAACAGTGACTATAAACCTCAGTTTGTGTTGTGAATCCACAAAACATACAATCAAACACTTTTTTTTTTTTTTTTTTTTTTTCATATGCTTAAGAATCAGATCTCTGTTTGACTTAAATCTCAACTCAGTATAATCCAATTTGAATAATAGTAAGTAGTATAGCACAAATAGTATAAATAATAAGAAAGAAAACACTCTGTTTCTTCTAATTGCTGTTATTTTCTTAAGGTTCAAAATATGATTCTGTTTATTGAAGCGACACACAAAAATTTGTCATGGAAATAACTTTAATATTATGTGGTGTAGCTATGTTACAAAATAAATAAACATAAAAGTGCATATGTACTTTACGCTGCATAAATCATGGTCTGTAATTGATGAAGAAATATGCCCAGACATTAACACACTACAGCAACATATATGAAGTCCAGAGGATTTTATTGTAATCTGTTTTGTCAGTAGATAGATAAGACTCAGTTTGTTATTGGCATTCCAATAAAAAATATGCACATATGTACTTTACTGTGAAAGTATTTTAGTTACTACACGAAGTCAATAAGTGACAGGAAACATTAAGATATTGAGATTACAACAGTTATTCTGTGTGAAATACTTTATTATAAACTTTCTTTATTAAGAAAAAGTATTATAAATAAATATTACACACACGGAGATAATAATGGTATGGCCCAGATTTCCACCCACCGATAAAGTGTGCATGGTATTTCCCAGGCTAGCGGAAACGGAAGTAGAACATAAAATATTTTTTTATTATTTATTTTAAATGTAAAGTATTTGATAATTTTGAATACATGTGGAAGTTAATTACCTTCTAATAGAATATAAATTCAATTTAAATAATTTTATTTTGATAAACTACAACGTTTCAGTTCGGATATAGGCGGTCCGTGCACCACGTGACTTCCTTTCCGGTCTAACCTGACAACATGGACGCCAGCCGCGTGCAGCCGATCAAGCTCGCTAGAGTAAGAAAACGTGAAATATGACAAAAATAAATGCAACCAGACGGGTAGATGGCCACATAAACAACTAATCTATAACATGGCCTCAAAAAATTGAAGTTAAAATAACTTAAACGCAGAGATTAATGTACTGTAGGTTAGGCGCTCGTGCCTCCATCATGGAGGCCCTTCATGCCTCCGTCTGTGCTGCTCCACCGCTTCACTAACACACACTTACCAGACTGATAGAGACTATGTGGTCACTACAGAGCACATGTAATTGCAATGTTGTAATGTAAATGTAACTTTATTTCTGTTTTAGGTCACCAAGGTGCTCGGAAGAACTGGTTCCCAGGGACAATGTACACAGGTGAGCTAACGGCTAAATGTTAAATACAGCTACTGTTTCTTTTCGTCCATCTTTGTAAACTAATGAACCAAAGTGTAGCATGTCAAATATATTTGTTTTCGGGAATTTTCTAACTATATGTGTGTTTTCTTGTTTGCCACCTGCAGGTTAGCTGATAGTCATTTGCTAGTTCCTCTGTAGTCTCGAAACACATTTCGACAGAAATTACAAATAAAATAAAACTTCTGTGGGATTAGGAAGAAAAAATGAATATCTGTATCTATACGAGTACCGTCGTTTTCCAATATTATGTAGAAATTACTTTGGGTAGACCACCCATTAACACGTTTTAACCAGGACGTTCAATGGTTTCTTAATAAAAGAGGAAAATAACAAAAATCTGAAGTGTCAGCTGATCAAGCAAACTGATTTGCTTGATAAATCCTATCTCTCCGACCTGTAACACTAGTGTCAGTTCAATTGTGTCTTATGTGGGTCTGCTTGTATTTCTTGTATTATTTTAATTTATTTTTTAATTTAGCTGACACAAATTCCTCTTGGGCAAAAAAAGTTGAGATCTACTGATGGATAAAAACTCTCCACTGTAGTAACGTTGTCAGTAATGCAGAACATTTTACCAGAAAACTGGGCTGCAGAGCTCATGATTTACACTAAATTATCAAAGTGCATAAAATTTTGTAAAAACTCAAACACTATAAAATGTGAGAACCAGAGATAAACAACTTGACATGTAAACAGGTATAAGATGCAAATTGTATTGAAACAAAGAACTTAAGATAAATGTGCCTGAAAAATGACCTGAAGTGTAAATGATTAGAGACCTGAAGCCAGATAATCAATCAGCCAGTCATCTTAGCACATTAATAAATGATGTTATTGCTGTAATTTCTCACACGTATTGGGATGCAGGTGAATAATAAAGCCAACGTCTTGACTTGTGTTTAATGTAAAGTGGATGTAATGTGTCTGCAGGTCCGTGTCGAGTTCATGGATGACAGCAACCGCTCCATCATCAGGAACGTGAAGGGCCCAGTCAGAGAAGGAGATGTCCTGACACTTCTGGAGTCTGAAAGAGAAGCCAGGAGGCTGCGATAGGTGAGAAGACATGAACTCCCAGCCATGTTTTTCATTGAAACAATGTGTGTTTGCATTTATAACAATCACATTTTAAAAGTGACAGGTTGACAACATTAAACTGTCAACATTTTAAACCTGTCGGCTATTTGAAAACATGGATCAGTAACGTGCACAGATGACTTTCTGCACCTGGTAACATCACTGTGTTGCACTGGGCTTCACATTTGTATTTTTGAAAAGTCCAGTCCTTGGCCCTGATGACACAGGATTACCCTCCACAGATGTTAAATGCACTGACACTTGAAGCTGAAACATTGCTGACTGCCTGTTTACTGTGTATTTAAGCCAGGACTCATTCTGTTGAGTTCTATTCTGACATCGTTAACAGTATAAATCTGATACTAAATCGCCCTCTAGCCTGGACAATCTAATGTTTCACAGCATCATGTTGATATTTAAGCATGTGGTGACTGATGACTTGTCTTTCCACAGTGCCCCTGAAGCTGTGAGGTGCCGGTCCAGCGCTGTGGAGCAGAAGATGCCATCGGTTCCATTCGCGACGGCCAACATCACACTAGTTCAGATGTTTTCAAATAAATTTGGTTATTAAGATGACAGTGTGGGTGTCTTGTGTTTATTTTATAGTAGAATTGAACTGGTTTCCCCTCATCTATATCATTATTTCATTTAAAAAAAAAACAAATGACATTCCCTGAGGCTACAAAGTCTTTTTGTCTGTGGTCACGGTGTTCATGTAGCACATTTGCACAAAGACATGTAAATATTGAGGCAAAGAGTTGACGTGACACTGGTCAACCTCTAAAAGTGCTTGGTTACTATGGTGAAAATGTCTATGATTTTAGTGGTTCATATAAGAGACTTTAACCTTTAACCAAGTTGTTGTGTCACTTTGAAAGTACCTAAAGTCAAAATGAATTTGGTCTTGTTTATATCGTGTCTTTCCACAAGCATCTCTGATATAAACAGCACTGCCCATTTGAAACCAGAGTAGGTTATTTTTAAATGACTAAGGATCACGGAAGAGTTGATAGCAGCCACTTCTGTGATGTGAGGTCAACTTGTGTCACCTGATGTTACTGCAGATCTACATTTACAAGTGTTTTTGACTTGGTCAATATTCATCAGGACTTTTTTAATGACTAGACCTTCATTCCCCTTTGGTATTAATAAAGTCTTCATCTATCTACCTACAATGTTCAGTTCATATTCCATCCAGCAGAGGGCTCCATCTCTCTTGGTTGATTTAGTGGAATTCACTTCATCCAGTCTTGACATGAAACTGATGCACGATTTAAAAACTATGGCAAACTAATTATATACCAGTGACTGTATATGGTACTGTTAGGTTTGTGTTCAAAACTTTTATACTGTAAAGTCTCAAGCACAATTCAAATATGTTGTATTGGTTGGTGTCTAACCAACACATTCTGTAGTCAAGGGCACATTTCCTTCTCACAGTCGTGAAGTATAAAAATCTCTAAGTTGAAAGGAAATCCACGTCTGCATTTCTTAACCTGACACTGTTTTCTCCTGCTCAGTGTGGAACAACTTGCCTGAAACCACTTTTCTTTTGGCTCAACTCACTCATGGCTTCAGCATCAAAGGTTGATAATGAAACAAAACACAGTCTCACATATAAGCATATTTTTATGAAACTCTCACGGTTTTGATTTTTTTTTTTTTTTTTTTGGATGATTTTTAAAATAAATGTTATGAAAACTGAGCAGATTGTTTCACACATTTCTCTTTTCTTGCATCTCAAGTACAATATGTTCAGTGTTCAGATCTTTCCACTGGTGCGTTTGATCCTGGCTTAGCTTTACTTAACATAAATGCTGAAGCTGGTTTATGAAATATTGCCACAGGGGTAAGAAAGTTTGCAAATCAATGTGCCTGAGGAATTTTTAGAAATCGCTCATAAAATTCTTCCTGTACACCCATATATTTAACATTTTTATGTGACAGTTGTTTTTCAGAGTGAAGGTGTTTGGCTGAATTCCAGCTCGAGGATCATGGACGGACCCAGAGGTTGTTTGAACAGAAAATCAGGTCAGTTTGAGTTATGTGTTATCAATGAGGCCCCTTTCCTGCAGTATGTATGTATGTTTGTATGTATGTATGTATGTTAGTGTAGATTTAATGATTTTCTATTTTCCATCTTGCTTTGACCTATTTCACAAACACTTTGAACTGACTTGTGGAAAAGTGAATTTCCAGCTGTAAAATCAACATGTGATTTGAAATCGGTGCTTACTACATTGATATATATAATGCTGGTTTAATATAATTGATTAGTAGCAGGCAAGTCAATAACAGTTTAATTTTAAATTAGTTTGCAATGCTAAAAATGTATATTTATAAATTCTTTGGCTGTCAAATAGTTTTATGTACATTTTGTAAGTTAAGTTCCAATGAGATACTTGATTTATTTCTGACTTTTGCACGTCGAAACGCAACAGTTTTATCATAAAACCTCAAATTCCAACAACATACTGTGATTTAAGAGTCTTTAACTATAGGGGAAATTTGAGGCACTAAAGAAAACAAAAAAGGTGCGTGATTTACTGTTGTTGTCACAGTTAATGCTTGACTGTATCAGTGCCAAAAGCAACAGAGGTGTACCCATGTTCCTCTCACAGTGCTAATTATTTACCATCCTCAGTGCACCGGATCACAGCTGCAGGTCGCGGGCTTATAAACTTTATTGCAGTTTCAACCAGGAAAGCACCAACAATAAACATGAAACCAACAAAAGTATCTGACACTGAGCTGCAAATTACATCATAGCAGCTATTCATTAAGTTAAAGGAAGACATGCAGAACCAAGCACAGCATGCAGGCGCTTGATCTTCAGAATCCCAAAACCACAGAGAGACAGAACGATGGTGACAGAAAAAACAAACAAACAAACAAAAAAGATTTCTGTAAGACAAGAGGCAAATTAGGGTGTAAATCTTGCTAAACAGGATTTGTCTTGCAGAAAACGAAATCATAAGGCAACCGTAAGGCAAAGGCAGATAAAACCAATACGAAAAAGTCTTGTGACTTTCTCTTTGTTTTGAGTCTTGACTGAGGGACATTTAAACACAACTGGTCGATGAGCTGAGTGATCCTGATGCAGTGTCGTGAGATCAGAAATAAACAAGGTTCAGTAGGAGATTAAACTGATTTCTTAAAACATAAAGGAGTCACATGTGAGCATAAACAAGTTGATGAGCAGTTTGTGGATGCCATGCTGCACCATGAGACAAATCAAAAGTAACCTCACAAATCCCACAGTCACATCTGACTGTTGAACACTGAGCCTGGGTTTAAGAAGGAGCTGAACCAGCTTCATTCTTTCTGTGACCTAAAAAAAAAAACAGAAAGTAAACACAATAAAAAGACATGAGGAGTAGGAGGAATAGGAGGTGGGGATTTCAAATATGTTATTCAGCAGGTTTCACAGTCAACAACACCTCTGTGCTTCAAAACAACCTAGTGTAACCTTACCCCGCCGTCATCATCACTCCACACCCCTCCATCTCTCCACCTCGCCCAGCTCTCTACACCTACTGGTGCCATGTGTTTACCATCTCCCCCGTCTCTCACTCCCTCCCTCTCTGTCTCTCCGTGTCTCTCTCTCTCTCTATCCCAAGGCCACTCTCTGTTTGCCTGTGTGCCACCAAGGTCTAACTGAGCCGGGAGAAAACACCAGCAGCGGACATGTCTGTCTGTGTGCGTCTGCAGCCACAGTATCTGCCATCAGAAATATTAAACCAGACACACAATATCAAGATCATTGTGCCTAGAGGAGCATTTCATACCAACACAGTCGGTTTGCTGCTGCTACCAAAATTAGGGACATCATGTATCTTGATTTGTTGTGTCTCTATTTTCATATAATCACAGCCTGCAGGATAATAATGTGCTCTTGCAGCTCCAGAGCTCGTTCAGGGTTTCAACACTTGATCTTACCTGTACAACAACAACAGCTAAGTCCTTAAACTCCCTAAACTGTTTTTGTAAATTTGGTCTATAAATCTCAGAAGTCATATTTTCTTATTGGCCATTTTCCAGTGAGCATTCTTCAGACGATGTTGTCAATTCATAGGTCTTTGTGCACTTAGGAACAAATCTACAGACTTTTGGACAAATCTTGGTGACTTTCTCCAGAAAAGAGTCAACTGTTGCTAAATGAGACTTTCAACTGAATTTTAGTAGAGCAGTAGCTTGGAAATTTCTCAGAAGTGAATGTTAGTTAATATCTAACCTTAGCAGTCCATGTTTCCGTCACTTTCAGTCACTTGTTCTGTTAACAAGAAACAGAAAATCATGTAAATAATCAGCTTTATAAAGAATTCAGCTCAATTAAAATACTTTATATGTGAGCACAGACAGTAGGAGTGAAGCAAAATGATAAAAGACTGAAATATATGACGTTATGACATCATGAACATGTCAGTTAACATATATTAACATCTTCACTTTCCCATATTAACCCTATATTCTCCAGCCATACACCTGTTTTGATCCAATCTTGTCTAAATTTAAGGCCAAAACATTTCATTGTTTTCCAGGTTTAAGTAAAAAGATCTTCACTATGCAGAAAAGTGTCCTTTTGATTTTTTAACACTGACTGTAGACACCGATACTGATGCAGGATGAAGCTATAAAACGTTTTATATTTCCCTCACAACATAGACGTGTACAAGTATAGAACCTAAACGCTTAGTAAAGATACTTTGACAACCATCTGTCGAATGTTAGAATTTATCTTTGGTTAAAAGGATGGGCAGACTGTGATGCCTGTATCAAATGTCTTGCAGTGACACAAGTTCAAACTGGAGATGGAGCCTGTGGTTGCTGGAGCTGTAGGAACTTGGCGTGAGGCCTTTGGGCTTTGTTTCTCCCATGCTGGTTAACAGGATGTGCAGCAGGGAGGTCATGAGGGCCTCCAGTGGGGAGAGAGGCCTCTGATTTACAAACTCTGATCCCGGCTACGACCTGGGTCACGCTCCTCAAATTTTACAAATGGGGCCCAAAGGCAAACGACAATTGCCCCAGAGGTAACTAGAAGACATTCCCTGCCCCTCGTTCTCTCCCTCTGCTGGTTTCTGTCCTTCTTTTTCTCACAGTCGCCAGTGAACTGAAGTACACCCTGCCTCTCTGTGGACTTACCCTGTTTCCTGCTTTTAATTGGAGAAGGTGAGGCTGATGTAATTAGGCTGCAGGAGGACAAACCAAGCTTTTTGCAGTTCACAGCAAAGAAAAGAGCTTTAGAAACAAAAAAAAAGGGTTGAAGATTGAAAACTTGGCATGAATAACGCCGCTCTCACATGCTAATCGTGTTTACCTGTTTGCAAAAGCGCTTGCATAATCTGCTGTCCAGGAAATTGGGATACATTATATCCAGGATGCTCAAATAATGAATAAAAGAAACATTTTGAAAGAAATACTACACTACAGAGACAAAAAGGAATACATACAAGACCAGAAAGGGTAAAAAGAAAGGAAAAGAAAAGAAAAGCCAAACACAGCTTGGACGCTTTTGATTTACTTTTATGTAAGTGAAAGTACAAAAGGGGGGAGACTTCATTGTGCGAAGGTCAGAAAAACAAGACGTCCATTTATTTTTTGAAGGCTCTGTCTCCCACGATGTATGCAACTTGTAGCAAATCTTTGCCCACAATTCTTTACACAACAATGTCACAGCACAAACAGCAGGTGCACAGACAGACTGAAAAAGTGAGGGGTTGAGACGCAGGGTCAGACTCTGGGCTGTTGATTATAATGAATCCTGTTGTGGCATTTCCTTTAGTAAACGCTGTAAAAAACAAATCTTTGTGGACTCTGACCCTGGGTTGACCTTAACACTGGCACAGTGCTGAATACACACAGTCAGGTGTTGGTCCAGAGGCAGGAGTATTTTTCTGAGGGCAGATTATGACAGGAAGCTTTCTCCCTTGTACTGAGTTAGGAAACCTCTTCTTCTTTTGCAGAGGGTTAAATGAGAAGATTGATGCAACAGAGACAGATTGTGCAAGCGGCATCAGTCAAACTCTTAACAAGAAAATGAATAAGCATAGTTCCCAAAATGTCCTAATTTATCAGCGTTGATTCATCAGTGAACTAATGTCACAGTAAATGTCATGATAACAGTTAAGGAACATTAAATACATACTCAGCAGTGCTTTAGTTGCTTGTAAAATACTGCAAACCTGTCACAGTCTATATTTTTGAAATACAAGATCGGAAAATTTTATCCATCTTCGCTGAACAGCCCAAATTTGCACAAGAAAATATACTATGTGGGATAAAGGTTGTAAGTCGATAATCATTGGTGTTTCTCTGCTGCAGTCACTGACATGTGCTAAAACACCATTGCAGGTTTCAGTAGCATCACACTGTTTATTTTATGATCCAAGGAGGATCTGGCACACATTTACAGAAATGTTACAGGTGCTCAGCAGTAAAACCCTCAAGCCGCTGACATGCAAGAGATCAGGATACAGCCAGGACGACCAGCTGAGTCAATATTTAACAGGAATGCTCCAGTTAAATCCAAGATACAGGGGCCAAAATATTTAACACATCTTTCAGAAATGGGCCACTCCAGCCCTTCTACCATTTCTGGTTTTATTTGACTTGTCATTTATGTCGCTGTTTACATATCTGCTCAGAGGATCAGTCGAACACACCTGGATTTTGTGATGACAGCTCAGGCGCTGATGTTGCCAGTGACCACATCCAAATTTTCAAACTGAATTTTCAACATCTCAAGAAAGGTCAGAGGTCATGAAGTTTTTGGTAGTTTCATCTAGAAGCTGCAGAGATTCACAAGTTCGTGTTGTACTTGATCTCCAAGACTCCAAAACAACCTGTTGGCTCCAACTCTTCGTTTTGAAAATTGTCGGTTCATCTCACTTCATTGCAATTAGTTTCAGGGTTTTAGATGAATGTCAGGGAGGAGTCATTAGAGATTATAGGGACAATAAATCTTGTGGATCAACAGATGACGAAGATACCACAGACTCAGTCTGTCAACTCATCATTTGTGAGGTGTATGTGTGTGGCTTTTCCATTAAATGCTACAGTTAAAATACACACCCTGTTGAACTCTTGTTTGTACCTGTTCTTGGCAAACAGTCAAACAAACTACACCAACCTTCACCTGAGGTAACATTAAAGGAGTAGTTTGACATTTTGGGGAAATACACTTGTTCGTGTTCTTGCTGAGAGTTATGAATTTTAAGAAAATACAGCCAGCAGTTGGTTAGCTTAGCTTAGATTTTTGCTTTCTCCAAAGGTAAAACTTACTTACACTTAAAATTACACTCTCTCACTCACTCACACACACACAAATAATAATAATAATAATAATAAAGCCTACATGTTGTGCTTTTATGTGCAGTTTTACAGGGTTTTGGTTGTCACCAAGGTTGGCAAACATTGTGTTGTCATCACAAGCATGATATACTGTGTTTATTTGTTAGCATTAGATGTGCTGGTATGCAGATTTTTATCACTGCTGGACAAGTGCACGTTAGCTATTTACTTGTTCTAGTCTTTGCTAAATTGAGATAAACATCAGCCGACTGGAGCTTAATGTTTAACAGACTTGAACTTTTTCTGCAAAACAAAAAGCTTGTTGATCAAGTATCTCACACTACAAGAGTTCAAGAAGCTGGGTGGTTTCCAAACCAATGCTCTGTGCACTGTCCTGTCTACAACAGAAACAAGAGATGTGAGTGTAGCATTTGTGTAGAGATGTTGGAGCTGAAGAGAGCACAGCTGCTGTGGTACAGTTACAGGTCAGAGCCCCTCCTGTTCTGGAAGAACACTTTGTAATTCAAGCCTTTTTCCTTTTCTCTCTCCAAACCACCAACTGCTTAGCACTTGACAGTAAGAGGCCGTCTGCAAATACCCACGTCTTTATCCCAGAAAAGGCCTCATTCACAGTTAGATGCCTCTTCACTTGGAGTGTCTCCTCCATCTGACCTCCTTCCACCTCCACTCCGTCTGATTGAAATTAATGGGGGAATGAATTAGTATCATTGTGATCAGTAACCTACACCCAATGGTCTCAAGTGCCCTTTACTCTGAGGAGACCATAGCATGCGTGCTTTTGCGTTTCACAGGAGGCCAAGTAGTTCGTGGGAATCACGCGGTACACTCCACTGAGGGGCTGAATTTTGGGGACAAAGCTGTGTCCTCTGAAACTCTGGGGAGACAAAACAGTTACTGCTTATCATATCTGAGGCTTTGGGTCCATGAAATGTAAAAAAGACAGATTCTGGAGAGCTCATTAGGATCCCACAGATGTCCCATTTATGTCCAATCCCCCATACAGTGTAAATATGCGTTTGAGTTATTTATAGCTACTGAACGTAGTGTGGAATTCATCCTTGACCTTGGAAACTTGTTGTGGTTTCCAGATGGATTCTTTTCCATATTAAACGATACATGACAGCAACAGCATAAACACATACATTTAATACTGTTAATTTTGCATGTATATGTATGTATTTTGACATTTTGGTGTTAAGTTAAACATTTTATATCACTTCTATATCTGTGTATTAACCATGAAATTCACTCTAACTTTAAGCCTCAGTTGTCATCAGCTTCCATGATGGGAACAAACTCAACAAGTCAAATTAGTACTTTATTTTAATTTTGGAGATTTGCCAGATCAAGGCCAGAAAACAGAAACGACTTAAATCCTCTGTGTACTATTTGACCCACACTAAATAGCTATGTAATCACACCAGAAAGTGTTTTCTTTCCTGTTGTCTTTGCTAGATGTTGCCACTGTAAAGAGCCCAGGGATCAAGTCTGATGCTGCTTGCAATCTCACAAGGACAGCACAGCCTCAAAACCTAACCCAAAAAATTCAGCAAATCATTACAGATTTCCACCACCACTGGATCTGCCAGCGTACATAGCTGCTGAGGTCGACCAATACGTATTTACATTATCTAAATTGGGATATGTGTACATTCTGTACTTTTCTGCTTCTTGCCAGCTGTGACACTCATTTAGTTCATGAGCAGTGAAACTGAGGGAAAAACACAAAGCATCTGAAATAAAGATGCATAAGGTACATCCATCAGTAGGAATTATGTTCTCTATTATGTTCTCTCCCAGAACAAAACGTACTCGTGGCAAATTAATACCAAGCCAGGCAAGCAGAAGCAATAACATAAACACATTCATGTGTATCATGTGGCACGTCTGTGCATGTGGAAGCTGAGCATGAGATGTAAGGAATGTAAGGAGATGGATGCATCTAAGCATGCAAGAAACACATGTGCATTGAAATGTGTCTGTGTGTTAATTACAGTGGTCAGCTGCACAAACAGGGCACTGGACCACACGCACGGCAGTTATGTATTAATTTATCTTACATAAGTTTTGTCTGAAAGACAAGAAATGTGCTACATGCTTCTAATATGAACCATACAGACCCAAAACTTTACAGGATGTTACAAAAGCTGATCAAATGCAGATATTTAAAGATTCATAAAAGGAAGAAGTTAAACATTTGTGTGGGAATCGAACAAGTCTCTTGATACATGCTGATGCAAAACGGGACCATAATTGTCCAAAGACAGTCCACACAGGAAATCTCTCACATCCTCTCTGCCTGCTCTCCCTGCCTGGGCCTGTTTGCGCTGAACCGAACCAGAGGTGAAACAAGTCACACCTTGTCTCTCGGGATGAGCTGCAGGCTAGAAGAACAAGAAAAAAAAAAAACCCTGCAGGTTTTCATTTGTTACGGTGCCATGTCACATTTAGCGCTCAGTTCACAGGGCAACGATAGCAGTAGAGTCAGTGAAGGGGCCCCGTGGATAAATGAGCAAAGGTCAAGGCTGAACAAACAGGAACGCTACGCTCCCACTTTCCACCAGCAGGAGGCGGTAGTGTGTTTTATCTGCCCGTCAGCTGTTGCCAGCATTGAGTAGAAAACCAGTTCAGTGCATACGTTTTCCTCTGCACGTCTGTGTGTGTGTAGTGAGTGAGTGTGCTCAAAGTGTAAGTGTTTGCTTCATGACTGAAAAAGAGAAGATGTTTGAGTCATCAACCAGATGTAAACTTCTCTGCTGAGATACAAAACTCAATTTCATGATAAAAACTTTAAAATTAGTTTAAAATTATGATGTGGTTCCATTCAAATCGGAAATATTAAAAATGACTGATTAATTAATCAATTGATTAATCAGTGAGATTTTATCCCCTTCACACTGGGGGATAAACATATACACATATCAACCACATTTTAAGTTTAGTACATTCCTGACCACACCCTGACTACAAACATTGATGTTGCAATTGCAAATTTCCCCCCTAAGTTTTCAAGTTATATGAGTGTTGATGCCACTATCTTGAAGAAAAATATTAGTAGGTTTCACCACTTCTCATTTATAGAAAGGTTACAACCAGGAAACATTTTATTTGTTTAGATTGTCAAACAGACAATCTAACATCTACTGCTGTTAGTCTGACTAATGCTTAAAGCAACAACCATGAAAATCCCAATTTGCACTAGAATCTCTAATCCCAGATAAAGGCAGTAAATAAATAGACAGATTTTGTCTACCAAGCAGTCTCACAGTCAGACCAGTGGTCCAGTGGCCTATAAAAAATCTGTAATATTGTTTCTTGCAGATAAATCTAGGAGTGAGTTTCTGTCCTGGTCCAAACATGACTCTCTGTATCTGGTTTTACACTCACACTCCATTATCTCCGGGTGGAGAACATAATTGCATTATAAAAGCAAGGTTCTCAGGCTATATTTACTACAGTTAAGATTATGTATCACTGCTTCACTGAGACTCTTGAACAGGTGACATTTGGTCAGGTGGCATGCAGCCAGGTGCACATCTCAGGACATGGTGTGTTAAATTGAGCATCTTGTTCAGATGACTAATCTGTTGTCTTGCTTAGCCGCTTTCACAGGTTTGAACAGGGACATTCGATGTAAAGTTTTATTCGTTACTCCTCAGAATCTTTCTCTCACTTTTCAGTTTTCCTAAAACTGGAGCCTATCTTTATTTATAGATTAGATCCCATTAAATAGATGTACATTTCTGGCAAACACACATGGAAAAACCAGTAAATATATAAAATCCTCTATCCCATAACAGAGTATTCCCAGATGGAAAAGATGACAGATCAGTGTCCATCCATGGGAACCAGAGGTTTCCTGCTCCAGCACCTGTTTTTTTTTTCTTCTTCTTCTTCTTCTTCTTCCTTCTTTCCATCCTCTCACACATGACTACGTCTGAGGCTGTGCTAGGATTTACAGATGTTCTGTGTTTGGAATCTGGGTAAAAGGTCACCATGCCGGCAAGAGATGGGAGCGGCCATTTTGGGAAATTGAATAAGCAGCTGTGGTGAGGCGTGGATCCGGTGATGATCAGTAACATACGACAGGAAGGTTTTGAGGGTTTGGCTGAGAGGTTACAGAGGAGACAGGCTGCAGTAAGCCTCGCGGACTATGACAGATATAGAACAAATTAAACAGTTGTTTATTTCATTTGTTTAGTCTGGACTAAAGTAAATATATGGCTTACTGATGGCACAATAGCTTCACCTTGTTTGAACTGGTTCCAGTCGTGTCTGGGTCAAACCCAGTCACTAAATACATTCACTCAAAAACTGTGCTGAAATACAAGTTTGAGGTACTTGTACATTACTGAAGTATTTTTATATTTCATTAAACTCAACTACATGTTGAAAGAATACATTTCATGTTTTCTATTATCTAACAGTTTATAGTTACATATATTAAAAATATGACACTTTGTTACCGATTAAACAGTATTTTGTTATGCATTACATTTTGCTTACCTCTAAAAGGAGCAAAGCTGAAATGCTTGTGATAATGACCCATTATTATAGCTATATTAAATCTGAAATCTATTAAATATTTTACACGAGTAAAAATTTTTACTGCTGGACTCACTAATAATAGTGTGTCAGAGCAACACCAAGTCATTTTTACTTGAATAAAAAATGGTAGAAGTCCTTCCATGGATAAAATGTTTAATAACTTGTCAAGTTATTATGCAATTTTGTCTGGAAGGTTAAGACAGAAAAAACACCAGTGATCTAACAATAACACAGTGATTACAACAATATCAAGTAGAACTGGTTTTCAAATGTGGTGTTTGAATGTCAGCTGTAATATCACACAACAACATCAGGATCGGTCACAATTACTCAATCCAACCTGAGGCCGTATTTCATACCTACATACATAACTTTATACTTTATTACGCTCTGACACGTGGCTGTAATTTGTCTGAACCGCCTCGTTCAGCCACAGGTCTTTGATTAAAATCATTCTCCATATGTCAGATGTATAACACAGGTTTCAGCCAAAAAAAAAAAAGTGCTACGGTTTACGTCTTGCGCTCTAACTAAACATCCAGTCCGCATCCCTGCCAAGTTCTGTAACATCCCAGAAGAATGCGTCAAGATGTGCACTGTACGTTCTTTACGTGTACAGTCATGACAATGTTCTAGACGGTCATCAAGGTCACTTACTATGCTTTCACCGGGTGAAGTGGTTACATTTTCCCATGTTTTCCATCTTCCATGTTCCAGCTTGTCCCCCGCTCCACACAGATACTTTCCAACCACACGGCTCTTCCTTTACCTTTGAAAAACACTTTCACAAATACAACAATATGTTTTCATCCAATGATACTTTTAATGTAGCTGAATAAACAGCAACAACAGTCATCGCCACAATTCATTCCTCAAGTCTCTTAAGTTTGAACAAACAAAAGCAAATCTGTCTGCATTGGCCGCAGGGCTCCTGTTAAAAAAAAAAAAAAGAAAAGAAATCCTATTTTTAACCAGAACACAGCAGTCTTTGGTTACCCTAGTGGAAACCCCTCTCTGCCAAGGCCTTGGAGAAAATAATGCCTGTTTGTTACATTCCAGACATGTAAGTGAGGGCTGTAATTCCTCCGCACCGTGTTTCCCCTCTCCGCACCGTCAGCAGTCTCCCAGTTACCTTTCACCTACTTAGTCTGGGCTGCAGACAGGAGAGGGTTAAACCAGCTCCTCCGAGCTCTCGGCGGAATTTATTAAAGTAGGAAATAAGGGGGGAAAAGTACGTGCTGTAATGTGGGCTCTGTGCTGTGAACTTTCCCCTAATTCTCACAGTCCTCATAGAACAGATCTTTGCTGAGGAGCACATCAGGCCAAATGTTCGCACGATCGTCTGACGTGTTTGATAGTGTCAGTGACTTCATTCATTACCACTGTTCTAATCCAAGAAGAGACAAGGAGGAACAAACACATGTATTTGTTCTGCTGAAACTCTCAATTGAATCAAATCAATTCTTAATGTTATCTGGATTGTTTTGAAGGCTAATTATGATTTACAATTATGTTTAAGATAAATTAGTGGTTAAAGAAATGATCTTATAACTGGTCGTAAAACTAAGTGTCAGTTAAAGCTGCGTAGTTTTATATAACATCTGTTTTATACAAATCTACTAGAATATTTTGGTTGTGTAAATCAATCCATGTTTTTTTTAGTTTTGTCTAAATTTAAGTCTTTTGATGATTTTTGCAGATTCTTTGATAAGACACTACATAAACCAACCAATGACACGACCCCAATAGGCACAGAGAGTATAAGTGCACTGAGACAATAAAGGGACAGAAAATGCAATATTACTATGATCAATAATGTGAAAGAGCAGGAGAAAATATGCCAGGCTACGCGACATGAACTACACAGTAAAAAACTAACTGACATGAAGACACTTAGATTCTCCTCTCAGATAGAGATGAGCCCGTATCTGGATCTGTGCTTCATCTTTTATTAGCATCGGTGTAGGTGGTACATTTACAGCCCATATTTTATTGTCACTACTCATCTGAGATGGTTTATTTTAACTCAAACGCACAAAGCATGGTTTACAGTAAATCATGCTTCTTGCTATTTTAAAATGGCCCATTAAACAAGGCTGTAAAACACCAGCACATCTACAGCGGCATGATGATGAATAGGGAAAGAGATTCACAATCTCTGCGCTATGAATGTAATCAAAACTCTGATATCATTATCAGCCAGTTTCAGGATGTTCCTGAGCTGATGAATGGATTAGCTTGGTTATTTATAAATACAACACCTATTACATTTGGTGTCAAATCAACAATACTTCACTGTAAAGGATTGATTTCATGCTGTGGATGTCAACTGTATAGTTTCCCTCAGTGAATAATGTAGTCCCTGTCTCCCACAGTGTTGAGATGAAAGCCAGTCTTTTTGTTATATCATGTCCCTCCTCCGCCTCTGACATGAATACTTGAAAACAGAGAGGTGGAGGAGGGACAGAAACCTGAGAGTAACTGCACCCCTCCTTCTCCTCTGCTGGCCAATGGCAGGCCAGCAGTTTCACTATATAACAGTGACTGCTGTGACTGCTCAGAGAGCAGCTTAAAGCTTTCAGATCCAACAAGGAGACCAAGGCAGGACACTGCACACTTCTGCAACAAGAACTCAGTCATTTTAAAGCAAGATTTTAACTGTTAAAGACAAAAGGAGAAATGAAGATTACAACTGCAACTCTGACTCTCTGCCTGCTGGCCATGGCCGCAGGTTACCCTTTTGAGAGGAAAGGGGGCTCACCCTCCGGTGGTGCTGCTAAGGAGAAGCATGTACAGTATGCAGCATGGGATGATGTGAATGTCATTGCCCACGGTCTGCTGCAGCTGGGCCAGGGGCTGAAGGAGCATGTCGACAAAACCAAGGTCCAGATGAGGGATATTTCCACCAAACTCAAGGTCTTCAATCGCACGGTGACAGAGCTGGGAAAGGAAAGCCAGAAACTGAGAGTAGAGGGAGAGGCCCTGAAGATTCAGGCCCAGGGACTTGATGAGAGAGAGGGACAGCTCCTGAATATCACAGCTGAGCTGAAGGAAAAGGCAGAGGAGATGCAGCATGAGAGGAAGACAATGAGTGAGAGGATGAGCCGGTTGGAGGAGAAGGTGGAGAACATGCTGCAGGGAGATGCAGAGCTGTCTGACACAAACACTGGAGCCAAGAACAAGAGTGATGCTCGCAACATCCAGGTAAGAAGAGCGTGTCTGTCTTTGGCTTCTGATGGTGATCATTTGTTTAAAAAGACTGTTATGTTAAGATAAGAGATGTGACAGTTTTCCTAAAGTACAAGATGTTGTAGTTAAACTGTAACAGGTTGTTAATGAGACACTTTTGTTTGTGAATGTCCAGTTTGCATTGCCAGTTGACTCAAAGTTGACTCTTTGTTGCTCAGACAGTAAATCAAACTGTAATGGGTGGTGGGCGTAGTAGAGTAGGGGGAGGGGAAGTGGAGGGGGAGTGGGGTTAACGAGCCTTCACTGCATGGAGGAGTGTGCAGTACGTGCAGAGAAGCATTTAACGCTGCCAGACAAAGGGATCGGTACACATCAGCCCAAAGAATGTGTGAATAATTCTCCACAGCTGTCACATTTTACAACCCGCTTTTTTCGGGTACAGTTGAAAGGGCTCATGAGAGCTGTACTTTCTAGTGCAGTTGTGTTTCTTATAAAGAGGTGTGTGAGAGCATGAAAAGGTTTTATGGTGGCATGGAAAATCCCGCGCGGCCAGAAAGTTACATAATCACTCCATGGCCTGTTAGAAAGGAGAAGGGCTTGCCATTGAAATGTGCGCAGCTCAGGCCTTTCAATATGACTCTGCATGTGGTTGATTTGATGTATTGATCATGGCGGTTGGTTTGTAATCTCGTGCGCCATCAGCACGTTTTACGCATGGGCACAGATCGGAATGAAGTTAATAAAATGGTTTAATAATGAACCTTGGTGTTGCTTCTCTATCAGCTGATGCTGGAAGCTCAGAACAGACGCATCGATGATCTGATGGAGAGGATCAGACTCCAACAGGAGAAGCTCGACAAGCAGAATGTGCGCATCAGAACTCTACAAAATCAGGTGAGCGAGAGTTACAACCAGAAAACAAACACCCCTGAAACTGAATTGTGTAGTCACGTCATATTTTCTGTAATCTCATCACTGATTTGTAACTTTGTACAGATCCAGCAGTCACGTCAGAGACCCTCCGTAAGAAGCAGCAACAACGACGCCCCCGAGCAAAGCGGCGTCACGGAGCAACACGACTCTCCAGTCGGTGAGTAAAGTCAGACATCGTCCAAAACCCCCTCCTGACACTGTGTTAAGTCGTCTGGTAGACCATCTGTTAACTAAGGCCATAAAGAAGCTTAAATCAATAGCAATTAAAATCAAATAATCAAACCACATTGGAACGAGCTTCTTCGCTCAGCAGGAGGCCAGAAACGTCAACTGGTGGACTGAGTCTTAAACATTTGTAGTTGGTTAAAATCTTATTTCAATGAAAAACAGAACATCTGTTGGGATAAATAGTAGCAGAGAAGCTAATTAGGAAATTCACAGAGACTATTGTTCCTACGTGGGCGCACAGTAATTGTAAGATGCAGTAAATGATGGCTCAGTGTGCAGCCACACCAAGCAGCTGCTGCTGCTGCTGCCATCTGAACTGAACTGTGACTGAACCAGCAGCTATAATGATTGCTTTCATCCAGACTGTACCAGACTGGACACACACCAACTGTGGAAGAGTTCAGACTCTTTGCTTCTTATCCACCACATTTTTTTATCGTACTCTCTACGAAGTGGGTGATGGGAAATGCAAAGGAATAAACACAGACATGCATTGATTCCATTGATTATGATAATTACGCGGAGTAAACTGGAAGTAGCATCTCTGTTCTTGATAGCCACAGATGAGAACTAGGTGAAAGGTGAATGTGTCTGAGGCAACAGTTGTCAGCCAGTACAAATCACAATAACACATCAGAGCTCTGACATCAGCAGGATTTGAGGAATGAGGAAAAAGAAACTGGTTTCTCTGGCATAGTTTCAACTGGGGGAAAGTTCGCTGGTCTCTGAGAGCGTTCAGCCAGGGTCACACAGCTCAGTGGGATTACTCACACTGATCATTTCTGTAGTGTTGAGATGGGAGGGGCTGGAAAAGGCAAAGAGAGGATTTGTAGAAATCTGGCATGCAACATTTCTCAGGTTCCGTTCCTTGTATCTGAGCCAAGACAAAAAAATAAGTGAATCAAGAGGGAAATGGTCAAGGTGATCTAAATTTACCTATGAACTTTGTACAGATATCCTCCTCTGTTTTAAAGACCTCCACCCCCTTTTTTATAAGACTTCCACACTTTTTTGTGTGAAACAAACATGTGCACATCCCTCAAGAATGAACAACCTTTCCCCTAGATCTGTCAGGGAGTCAGACATCCCCCTTCACTTCAGTCATCCTCTCCTCCCCCATCCCTACTACCCCCACCCCCGCAACTCTATCTCCTCTTTCTCTTCAATAGTAATGAATAAGAAGTGTGCCAAAGTTCAGGAGAACCCCTGACCCCGGGGCAGACTGCAGCCACAATGGCCAATAACAGTTCATGCCTTTAGAGGAAAGGTCATTACACGTAAATGAGATTTAGTTGTTCTGCAGTGGTGGTGGTGTGATTACACTGAAACAATAAACAGGAATAGAATGGCAGAAAAAAAAACAGAAAAAAACAATTAATTGAACTGAAATAAGAAATATGTTTTACTTTTATTTTATTTTTTTAATGCGTGAATTGATTAAATAGAATGATGCGATGGTTTCATCCATAATAAAAAGGATTACTCGAGTCTCATGCCTCATTAGCCTCATGACAGCTTCAACTGGCTCTAGACTCCCCCCGCTTTGTCAGCCGACCAGCTCCAATGTCTCTTTACAGCAACAACACAACCCCCCCTTCACCACCACTATGCACTGATCACTCCCCATGCATGCACCAGCCATGTACTCCCACATCACAGACAGGCTGCTATGCACGTGAGAGACGCGTGACAAGTCAAAGAGGGGAGGTGGATCAGAGGCAGAATGGGTGAGGGGGTGAGGAATGTAAAGGGTAGTCTATGTGTAATTCAATAGACAGGGAAGCCAAGTAGCTGTAGAGAGGGAAGTCTGCTTGGGAACTGGGAGAAAGGTCATATTTATAACTGAGACTTGTTAAGGCTAGGTCAGCGGTGCTATCGGCTACACATTTGTATCTCCAGACTTACTGATAAACTCACCGGGAGTGATAGTTTTATTTGCAAACAGTCAGCTCTCACAGCGCAGAGAAACCTGTCACCGAGAAGTTCCCCAACAGTCCTAACCTATGAGGAAACAGATGGAGGAAACAGGCTCAGGCTCACAATTATCCAAATAAAATGAATAAATAAAATCACAAAATAAATCAATAAACTTTAAATCTAGTCAGACAAACTTGATAGAGATAATCCTGTGACTTGTTACATTATTGCAAAAACAGGTGCAACTCAAGTTTGGCAGTGACCCAACAAATTTTCAGCCTCAGTGTCACAAACATTTTTTTTTTCTTCACAGTAACTGTCCAAAGTTCAGGGGTGTAAAACTGAAAAAAAAAAAAAAAACACATCTGTGAAATGTGTCATGTATAAATAGCACATCCGTAGGAGAAAGTTGATGACACTGTTTTGACTGGCGAGCCTTGCAGTGATACTGTACAGAACTGTTTGTCTTAACAGTGCTGTGTTTTTTCTCTTTGTTCCTCTTGTAGAGATGCCATCAGACTGCCACGAGCTGTTCCTGAGAGGAGAGACCAATAGTGGCGTCTACACCATCCAACCATTGAACACAGAGCCCTTTGATGTCTACTGTGAGATGACAGCTGGTAGGTGGCCTCAAACCTCTTCCCATTTTATGTTTAATTCAGACAATAAATCACTAGAAGCTGTTGACAAAACATTTTCTGATCAACCTCTTTCTGTGTTTCTTTCCAGATGGTGGATGGACAGTGATTCAAAGGCGCCAAGACGGCTCCGTGGATTTTGACCAGCTGTGGCAAGCCTATGAGAAAGGCTTTGGAAGCTTGAATGGTAAATATCTTTTTTTTTTAGTCCTTGTTTTTGAGACGACCTCGAAAATCATTTCATCACAGACAAGCTTGAAAACAGAAACTATAAATTCATTTGAGGGTAGTTTTCTCACCCTTTATTTTCTCTTTTGTTGTCTTCTCCAGGAGAGTTCTGGTTGGGTCTGGAAAAGATTCACTCCATCGCCATAGATGGCAGCTACATTCTCAGCGTTCAGCTCTCCGACTGGGTCAATGACTTAGCAACTGTCCGCCTCCCCTTCCAGCTGGGTGGACAGGAAACCAAGTACTCTCTTCAGATTCAGAAGACTGGCACTTTCAGCACCTTGGAGAGTTCCCTGGGAACCGATGCCACCTCCGGTCTGCCATTCTCCACCCGCGACCAGGACAATGACCAGAAAAACGACACCAACTGTGCCAAGCACCTTTCTGGTGAGTTGTAAATGACAATCACAGTGAGACATGTCTCAATTTGTTTCTTTTCCTTGGTTGGATCTAACCTGACATTGTCTTTTCTCCGTGTAGGCGGTTGGTGGTTCAGTAACTGTGGTCGCTCCAACCTAAACGGTAGATACTTCCAGAGTCCTCCTCCCAAGCAGCGACACCAGAGGAAGCAGGGCATCTTCTGGAAGACCTGGAGAGGCCGCTACTACCCTCTGAAGTCCAGCATGATGATGCTCGCCCCCGCTGTGATCGAGAACAAGTCATAAAGAACAGAAAGAGACAAAGCAAAATTGTCAAGACAAACAGAAGGGAGGAGAAAGAAGTGGACTAATCTTTCTTTTCTGGGTGTTTGGTTGATGTGATAGAGGTTTCAGTTTCAATAAGAAGCCTTTATACCAGAACAAAGACCCTCAAATAGAAGCAAAACGAACTCACACTAAATGAGTTCCTTATTTCCACTGTTTGTTCACTGAGAGATGAGCAGATTCCCTCCCTGCACCAACACCACAGATCAAAACGGGGATAAATATAGAACAGTGGAAATTTATTACAATGTTTTGTTTCACTTATTGCACTCGATTCAGTCTGTTGGCATAAAACAAGGACGCAAAGTCAAGAGAGCGTCTCAGAGTGAGTCCAGGCCTGACTGCTGTGCCGTAAGCCACAAAACATGTCCAACAGGTCGAGACTTGTCTGCAGACTCCTGGTGTCAGCAGTTCTAGTGGGTTGTTGTTCAGGTTAAATGTGGTTTCGTAGCCAGTAAACAGCTTTGTAAGCTCAAAAACAACTAAAATGGAGGCTTTATGTAGGAGGTAAATGCAATGAAACCCAGTGGTGTGGACCAAATGATAATTTAACTGAAATAAAACATCATTTTCCACAAGCACACGATGAGAGTTGTGTTCAAAAGCATCATGTAAAGTTATGAATTACTGTAAACTATATTACAATGGATGTTGGAAAGCAGTTTGTGTGATACTGATAATTCCATCCAGCCTTTTGTACAATACACAACTATGAATCAAATTCAGCATTTTCTTCACTGACTTCAATTTTTCTGTGAAGATGTGAATGATGTTAAGTCATATTGACTAGTTATTGACGAGACATATGGTTTTGTACATAGTGTATGAAAAAATGTCGTCTGTCTTTTCTGAAACATAATTGTTACTGATCTGTCGTGACACTATCTGTTTTGTCGTGAGAGACTTGAGAGTTTGTTATTGTAGATGGTCCTTTTTTCTTATTTAAATGATGTAAAGAATCAATATATATTTCTGGTGCTGTCTGTTTGTAATTTATATTGTCTGTGTTGTGTTTAACAGATTTTTTATAGAGAAAATACCGATCTTTTGGCCAAAAAGAGCCAATAAAATTGATTTAGACTAAGACTGATTTTTGTGAGTATTTTCTGTCCCTTAAGATCGCACCTTCACATAATATAATCTACTGGAAACACAATGAAATCACAGGTATTTCACAGAAACAAAAATACCAAGTGTTAATTCACAGGTGTATTGTTTTTAAATTACCTATGTGGTTGTATCAAATGTGAACTAATCAACCCAAAATGGCAAAATACTGCAGTTGTCTGTTTTAGTTAGTTTAACTTTATTAAATTTAAGTTTAAATAAATTTAAACTTAGAGGATAATTTAAGATTTTTCTTTTCCATGTTAAAAAAAAATTACAGGTTTTCTTTGGAAACTGGCAAAAGACCCAGTCACACACAGGAGAAGTGAAGCAGTTAACTGAGCCACACGTGCCAGATCTCTCGTATCTTAAAGACTTTACCAGCTTAGTTATATTACCTGGAAGCAACCATCTGTACCGTCAAGATGTCAGTTTTAATTTCCATTGCACCACTTTCTGCTTCCTTGGGCTTAACGTTAATGTGATTCATCCTCTGTGATCCTCTGAGCAACGACAACCGGTTAAGGATCAAACTCTGTCACAGCTGACCTTCAACGAACTGTGAGCCAGTCACAGGCTAACACACAACAGTTGATTTATCTGTGACCTGCAGAGAAAAATGAAACACAAACATGGTGATTGACCAAAAAGGCCTCCTGATGACATTTTCTCTTTAACTGATGCCACGATCATCAGCAGCATTTCCATTTAAGAGCTATTTTTACACAATGAACAATGAATGAATTACCCACATGTTTTACTGAAATAATTGCATTAGTTGCACTGTTATATTACAACAGTGTTAGTACCATGGATACATATACACATATATAAGATATTTAACCAACCTATATAACATGAGTTGTATAGATTGATTAAAATTGATGAATTAAACTATTTTTTTACTGCCTTACTTGACTGAGGTGGAGCCTTTTAAAAACAATTTTACATAAAGAGGAAACTAATGATTATTTACAATTAAAATGATAAAAACAATAAAAATGTCACCACAATCATCCATGTATTAAAATAAATTAGAAGTAGAGAAGGTGAAATCATGAAATACATGAATAACTAATCCACTTTTCTGTGGATTAGTCGTCGTATCGTTTCAGCTCTACTCAATTATATTGCTGTGTGGTTTCATTTCTAAGAGAAAATCTTATTTTATGAGCTCTTCATGTTTTGTATGTAAAATTTAATCTAAGTCTGAGCTTGCAGCTCAGCTAACTGGTATCAATCCAGTTGGTGAATCAGTGTCAATGTCCTCATCTGTCTCACTGCCATCACCTGCTTGTTAATGAGAACAGACTATTTGATATAACATCAGATCACGGCAAAAGCATTAGAGTAGAGTAAATGTAAATGGTTACCATGGAAACTGTGCCATCTGCAAAGGAAGAGGTGAGGACCAATGAGCATCTGCTGCTCCACTTGTTAAATGTTTGAAATGCCAGATTATGTTACACATAATCTGGAGCATGTTGAATAAGAAGACTACAGTAAAACAGAGCATGTGATTGATTCATACATTTATTCATTATCATGTACAAATTGTATTCCGGTGGTACAAAGCTGTTGTAAGACTCCAGTGCTCACCCTCCTGTTGTCTTTATTGCAGTAAAAAAAGGAAATACCAGCATGATCAAGAGTCAAGAGGTACTTTGGCAAATATAAATTATGTGTTAAGAAGGCAAGCAGACATCTCGAGCAAATGTAATGTGAGGGGAGGAAACGGCGCGAAAAGTTTCAATGAGCGGCTTCTGTCAGCACTCATTAAAAAAAAAAGAATAAAAATCCATAAAAATATTTTATTTTAAACAACACACACATAAAACACGTGGACACAGGAAGAGCCTCGGGTTTCTTCCCGTCTTCATCATTACACAAACTGCCGGGTACAGACTCATAGTGTGTATGAATATTGCAAGTCTGTGTGTGTGCTTGTGAGTGTCTTGATTTTTATGTGTGAAATAAACTGTACTTTATACATAGTGTGTGAGTTCATGTCTGTAAATATGTTTAAAGTTTTCATTTCATATCTGTAAACTGTAACCCCGTTTCTACCACCAACTCAAGTGAATAAAACACGTAGGGCGAAGGGGAAGGGCAACACGATAACATTTGGCAAAAACCATCATGGCTGCAGATGACGTGGGTGAGCGATGAGTCAACGTGACACGGCCTGCAAATATTTCTCCATATGTCCTTGTCTTTGTTCGTCTTTCAGGGTGAGATCAAATCTCTGTGCTCGTAAACCATACCCTAGACTGTACACAGAGGCGGTGGGGCTGGGCGTAGGGGGGGCAGAGAGGAGACAGGGCGAGCAAGCAAGTAACAGAACAGACAGACAGAGAGAGAGAGTGATAGAGGGAGGTATGGTGGAGAAGTGAGCCGACTAGTTCATAGGAGAGAGAGAGAGAGAGGCTTGTGGCTGCTGTGTCTGATAGTCTCTCGACGACAAGGTGGACAGTTGGAGAGAGAGAGATGGAGAAGATGAGCAGACCAAGGAGAGAAAAGATGGGCGGTGAGCTGGAGGGAGTAATGGAGGACAGAGGGGTAACTAGACTTCACTTCTCCCCTGTTGTCTCATTTCAGAGGTATTGTTGTAGAAAGTGCAGCAGCATTATCTCGTAGTGCTCTCCAGACTCAGGGCAGCGAATACTGTGTCGCTCGTTGGGATAGACCTGGAAAAATCAATCAGGTTTATAAAGTTAGAACGAGTACTGTGAGTGTGTTTCCTGTTCAATATCTTCACAAAAAAAAATTGGAATAAGGTTTGTGACGCTGACCTGAAGCTGGTAGGGCTTCCCAGCGCGGATTATCTGTGACACTAGGAAGTTGGTGTGGAAAAAGTGCACATTCTCATCTAGAAATCCATGAAGAATCAGCAAACGATTGGGCCTAAAATGACAAGGATCACAGCGTTATAATACAATACAAATAATAGTGAACAGTGAAAGACTACTCATTCCTTTATGATTGAAAAGGGATATAAAAATCTGCATCCAGGGAGATTTAAAGACAGATGAAATATTGCAGATGCAGGGCCTCAGAGACTCTAGTTAAAATCCAGACTGACTGCAGTGCTCCAACATGCCAGGCTGTCAGACCCCCAGGGTCTCCTTGGTCTTGTAAACACTGAGGCTTGGTTTTGCCTGCCAACTTACATTTTGCTAACTTCAACCTTGCACTTTCTGACACGTGCTAAAAGAAATATGCTGCAACGTTCACATGTTCTGTTTTAGTTTAAGGATAAGAGTGATTCAGAAAAACAAAAGTACCTGGTAAAAGAACGGCATCATCACAACAGAAATCTAAATTCTCTTTGATGCACATCAGACTTCCAAAGAATATGGATCAGGACACGACAGGAAACAGGACCATGATTAAACATGTGCAAAAAGCTGTGCAGGTGCACAGGACATGCAGTATAGTTAAAGGCTCATTAAAAGCGTGAGTACTGACTCGCTGGGCAGCTTGTCCACGTGCAAAGCCACAGATCCTTCCTCGTAGCCGTGCTGGTTGTTCTCAGGCACATCCATGTAACGCTCTGTGTAGCCGGTGTCGTAGGCCATCCACACTGTCACCGGGGCACCTGCGATAGCCAGCTGGTAGGACAGCACAGAGTGGTCAGAGAACACAGGTAATGAGAAACTGTCTCACTGAGAAAAAGAGCAAGAGCTGAAAAAAATATGGAGCAGGAGGAATGTGGTGGATTAAAGTTACTGTTTAGGCTACAGAGAAATGTTTGTGGTGTATGTAAATTACAGTGAACTATAATGCCTGTAATGCTGAAGTTATGGCTCAGCTGGATATACATTAACAAAAAATGTAACTAAATATAAAAAAAATATGCCTATATAGTTACAGAAATGTAATTTTCAGTCCCTGTAGCAAAGGGAGGCATCAGTAGCTCTCCTTACTGATTAACACTTTACTGTAACACTGTCCAACACAGACACCATGTGGATACAAGTGGTAACTACACCACCAGTACAGATATGAGACTTCATACTATCAGGAATTAAGCCACTAATACTCAGTTTAAATGTGTAACACGTGACAAAACTGTGGTATGCTTCTTATTTCTGTCTTAGGGAAGCTGAGTCTGCTCACTGATAGAAAATGGGTATACAGTTGAAGGATAACAGAAGGGCTGATGGGTAAAAAAGCCTCCTAACCTTGAAGACGTTGGGACGCTGGATGAGGCCCATGAGCGAGAGGAAACCACCGTAGGACCAGCCGTGGATAGCAACACGGCTCAGGTCCACAAATTTAAACTTCTCAGCCACATACTGCAGCCCCTCTACCTGGTCCTCGATCTCCACCTGCCCCTGAGAGACAATGGCAAAACATGTTATTTAACCTGGTGTGAGCAGATTTTTATGAGATCCAGACGTTTTTTTTTAAATTTCCATTCACTGGCAATACATTGGTTTAAATAACTGACTCATGCTTTACCATTTTGTTTTTCAATGCTCCCTCAAACTCAAGGCCCCTCTGACAGGAGCCCCTCCCATCAATGACGACCACAGCGTAGCCCAGTGAGGCCAACGTGTTCAGACGGAGATACTTCATCCCCTTGAAGGAGTTGTTCACCAGCTGCACCTGAAAATACAGACACAATAACACTCGAAATGTTAGTAGTGTCAGTGTTTAGAGTAACGGTAGCAGTTATGATCAGATTTTATGTGGCCTAATCCCACATAATCTGAGCACAGATTATAGGCATGTACCTGTGGACCTCCATACACAAAGAGCACAGTGGGGTGTTTCCTCCCAGGCTGCAGGTTGTGAGGCTTGTACACCATCCCATAAAGCTGGAAGCCTGACTTCCCAGGAAAGTCAAAAATCTCAGGTGGATTGTAATCTCCTGGGCAACCTGGAAGACAGAAGAACAATAGAGGACAACAGGTTAATTAGGGTTAGCAAATATAGAACAATTCCTTGTAAAACAATCTTCCTTGGGATGAAAGCCAACAAAAATATGTTACAAACACAGTGAATTGGTTACTGTCAGGAAAAACTTTACATCCCAAATATATAATTTGGTGTTAGACTGTGAGAGGAGCTACTGATGCTCTAGTACCAACATTGCATAATATTACCTTGAGATACTGGAGTACGACTTTATTTTTCAATTACAGCAAACATTATAATTCTGAAGTTGTTCTACTTTCTAGAAGTTTGGCCAGATTCTTCTTTGGCCGAAATAAGACATTTCCTGCATACTGATAAAAACGATCATTGTCCTGTGATCAGTGCGACACCAAAGACTGTAAAAGATTCTCAATTTTCTTTGTGACATTTTATAATCAATCATAAGCAATAATCAACTCTGACCCAAAGCGCTCACACTGACATGCATGTTTGAGCACCACCTTATCTGATTGTGGTCAGATTGGTCGTCTGGAGGACGGCATAGTGGATCAGACATGCCGTCCTTGATCTAATCAAAGTCAGACCTCAACTTTCCCCTACAGACTTGGCTCTATTGATTGGTCCAAAAATAAAACCAGAGATAGATGGCCAACCTTCAAATTCTGTCCATACTGCTCTTTAAGTGAGGTCTGTTATGTAAATGCAATATCTACAGACTGAGTCTCATTCATCACGAACAGCAACAAAAACAACATCAAGGTTCAAAAGAAATTAAGTGTTCAAATGGCTGAACCAAAACTAAAAACTGTTAATGATATTTACTGACATTTGCTTTTCAGTGTAAAAAATGTGTTCGAGGCAAGTAGCAATTCAATCACTCAGATGCTAAGATCATTTTAAACAAGAATCTTGTAACTGACCAGTTTCTGACCTGTCCTTTAACGCAACTTTGTCGAATAAACAAATAAACATGTTACTGTAGGAACAAGCCACCTCTTGTCTACATAGGGGAATACTTGGTGTTTGATACAGTCTGTACAAACACAATACAGACAACGTGTATCTTTGTATTTTAGTTGGGACAAATACAGTACGGTGGGTGTTGATTCAGATTCCGCTTACCTGGTGACTCCATCATGCTCGCCCAGAACTCAGGTACCATGTGTATGGGGTCACCTTCTGAACTGGTCAGTTTGTAGACGTGAACACATGGAGGCGTACTCACGTTACTGTAGTGGCTGACGAAAAAGTCAAAGTTCTGCAGAGAGAGAGACACAGAGAGGGTTTAAAAAAAAAAACCAAAGATTTCTGGATCAAACAGACTAGAAAACTCACATATAACAACGAGGGAACTTAAATGCTACAAGAAGAGGAATATTATTGTAATGCTCCCACCACCCACTGCAAGGATCTGTGCTATGAAGCTAAAACTTGAACTTCTGTCAGGGCAGAACTTTTATCTCAACCAATCCCTGGCTTTGGCAGCTTTCCTCAGGTTCCTAAAGTGTTTGGACTTTCATTGTTCTTGTGCAGGTAAAGTGGTCCGTCTCTGATCTGTCAAATCTTCTTTCTGCTTCACTCAGCTGAGTCAACTGTCCTGATTTAGTTCACTGTTTTCTTAAATAGTTTGTCACATAATTCTTAATTGGAGAGGTAAACAAATGACTGGTGTTACCTGACTAACAGAGCAGCTGTGAGAGAAGCCAGGTTTGGTTAGTCTGACTACATCTCCAGGACAGTCGTAGCTGACCACGTAGAGGTGGTGCTCCAGAGGAGTGTCTCTGGTGCCCTGGAAGTACACCAGCTTTGTGGCCTCATTCACCCAGATCTAACAAGAGAGAGAGAGAAAACCGAAAAGTGAGAGGAGAAACTTCACAGGAGCCACTGAAACACCTTCACATTAACTCATTTCTTAAATTCTTTACTCTCAGTCTTGAGTGTGCGTCAATTCTGAACTTGAACACTGAGAAGAAAACATCTATTAATCATGTAGGTCACTTCATTCAGAGAGTACTGAGGCAGTTCCATTCTGATTGTTTTAACGCTGTATATTGGTTAGGAATCAGTCAGACGCTGAAACGGTTCGTACAGTGTCAATCTCCATATTGGGTGAACAATGCTGATGTTTTATTACTTTGTTTCCCAATTTTAGACAAATGCATCCACAAAATATCCCTGAGGATCGAGCGAAATTTCCAAAATAAGCAAAAAAAAAAGTGAATGCGGCTGCAATAGAAGCCAATGACAATACTGTGTCAGCTAAAGTTGTAAACTTTATATGCTGAAGCCCAAATCCTTTATCAAAATTCCTTAATTTAAAGCTATTTAAGGACTACAAGCACTGCAACAAGATATATGTAACTGTCCACCAGTGTATCTTTTATAAGTTTGAATTTTTATACATTAGTGAGGGACAATGTCTGACCTTGGAACCATGTCTTGCTAGCACTTCCCACTCTCCACTGGTCAGTGTAATCTCCTCCTTTGATTGCACATTTGAAGTCTCCTGGAGAGGACAGATAACAGAGTCAACATGCTCCCTGATATAAAGTAATAAATAGTTGAGTAGCTTTGTGATTATTTGACAAATATCACTTCAAATAAATGCAGAAGCATCATCATCTCTTACCCTCTATGTGTTGGAAGTCCTCTGTCCACTGGTAGCAGCCCGGTTGTAACAGAGATGTGATTTTATACAAGTGGCTGAACCCTGTTTTAGACTCATTTATCCAAATGAAAGAAAACTCATCTTCTGTTGTTTGAATAAAGGGATAGAAAATATCATGAACCTGTGGAGAAAGAAGAACAGTTAGTCAGAACTACAGAAAACTGTGACAACTAGACAATTACATTAGAAACAGGACAGTTAACCAAGGTAACCGTGGCATATGAAGAGACTTACATTAATCCAGACATCTGTGGTCTCTTCATAGATTATGTATGGCTGCGTGTTGCTGGGCACAGCCTCCAGACTCTCCTGCCTTTGAGCGGGGTCGTCTGTGACAGGGATGAAGAGGGCTGGAGGCAGCAGGACCAGCTGTAGTTTCCTCTGGCTGCGGTCTAAAAGCACTGCCCAGCCACTGGGAAAACGCAGAGTGAGCAAAATTCAGAAGGGCTGCTTTGTGCTTTGAGACTCATAAGTTATGAAAACAACTGCTCCATTAGAAACAGCAATCCTGAGTGTGTTCCTCATTAACATAACATTTTTTAGATGCTGCAGAGAAATATTATCCATATGGGACACTATTCACTTCGCAGTATTTGAAATCCCACTATCAGGCCATAGAGCTTCTGGTGCTTTATTTTGAAAATAGCAGTTTTGACTGTAACACTCACTATTTGCCGTCACTCGTCCATCCTACTCTGGCGATGTATTCTGTCCCAGGAAACAAGGAGGTGAATGGGATGACCAGTTCTTTATCTCGCGTGCTCACAATCTGAAAGGACAACAACCATACATACACAGTAAGGACATCATTTTATCATGCTGGAGTAAAAAAAAAAATAGTAATGAAAGACTCACTCGTCCTTGAGGGTCTGTCTTGATCTCTGCCAGTTTGAGAGTAGCTTGTGGATTTTTGCTACCTGTAAATAAAAACACCAGGAAATAAAAATGCTACAACCGACCTATAGAAAAAAAACCAAGACACTGCTCAGAGGCTGCGTGCGCTGCGTATGGGGTCAAACTGACCTGTACGAGGATATCTGTATGCATCTGCTTTCCGCTCCTCCAGTGCTGGAGATGGAACATGAATAATCTCTACTTCTGTCTCATCCACCTCTTCATAGAGGAGGTACACTGTTCTCCCTCCATCGGGGTCTGACAGGAGGAGAAAATTATTACTTCAAGGAGAGTTTACATAGAAAAAGTGTGCGGAGGCGTATAATTAGTGAATACATGAATGACTTGAGTATCTCAGATACTAATGCTGACCTTCAATTGCTGTGGGACTCCACCAGTAGCCAGTGAAGCGGTCAAACTCTTCCTGGATGACAAATGTTGCTACACCTGCAGACTTGGGGTCCTCCTTAACATTATCCACACCTGAAAGACATAAAGTAACAAAATACATATTCATGTAAGATTACTGGTCAAAATATAAACAACATAATACTTTAATAAAAAAAAGAATATTATAATAATAAGTCGGTTGTGATTTAAAGAGGTTATTAAATTAAATAATACATAAGCAGCTCGATGCATTATGTTGCTGACTCATATACAGTGGTCCCTCGCCATGTCGCGCTTCACCTCTCGCCGCTTCGATACATCAGGTTTTTTTTTGTGGCTAGTATATTGTACATTATGTTGCGGATTCTGCGGCCTACAGGTAATTTCTAGCCTAAAAAATAAATAACAATATAAATATTGTTATATACAGTAACACATACTGCACCACCTGACAAGGTGCCTGCTGAAGCGGTGCATTCAGAAGAGCTGGCGATGATGTACCTGTGTGTTTGGTACCGCAAAGCTAATTCATTGTCATCATTCAAGTTGTAGTTTCTTCATGGGTGAGTACCCACACCCAATTTTGTATGTTGGTAAAAATTATTAAGAGTGAAAGAAAAACAAAAAGCGTTTTGACCTGGTCTTTGTTGAAGATCGACCGTCCACCCACATTCAGGAACATGAAATGTCGCTAGAAAATGGGTCAATTTCAAAAATGGTTGTTTGTAACGTCAAATGTATCTCACTGCCCCCCCACTCTGACTCCATTCACTCCCCTTCAAAGGTGATTAGCTGTAAAAAGATGGTCTGTCTGTGTTACGGTGAAGTTACATTTATTTGAGTGACAGTGAAGGAGCCAATCAGTATCAAGTGGTTGTATTTCATAATGAGGTTGACAGTTAAGCCTGAAAAGTTGCCACATAGATGCAGAACCACACGTTTAAAACCCTAAAATATCTTTATCTCTGGAGCTTCTGAGGCGTTACACATCCAACCAACATTTTATTGTGTATATGTCACATCACAGAACAAGGTTCAAAACCCTGTTCAACGGTTCTCTGTCACCTTTAATAAATACAAAAGTTTATTATTAAAATACTGTTAGGATGTGTTTAAAAGGATGTGTCTCAAAAGTGTGTTTAAAAGTGTAGATAAAGTTTATAAGAGTGTGGGAAAGGTTTATAAGACTGTAGGGAAGGTTTATAAAGGCTTAAAAAATAAAATAAATATACAGTTACTACTTTGTGGATTTTCACCTCTGGCGGGGGTTCTGGGACCTAACGCCTGCGACAGGCGAGGGACCATTGTAAGTCAAATGAAAGCCAGAGGCTTCAGACCTTTGTGACAGTAAGTGAGCCTCCTCTCCTCCCCGGTCTTGATGTTGGCGATCCAAAGGTCATTATTGTTGATGAAGGCGATGAAGTCAGGATCTCCAGGGCAGAACTTCGGGTCCATACGGGTTCCTGAGCACTGGGTCTTTATCTCCACAGGCTTGACAGGAGCAGACTGCTAAAACCAAAACAGACAATGTTAGTTGTTGAGAAACAGAAGTAGCATGTTTGATGAAAAGATACAAGCGGATGTACCTTCATTATGACAGTATTGTGTAATGTGCGGACAGACAGACTGACTGACTGCTAAATGCTTTCCCACTACTTATCAACTCTTCTGATCTTATTGATTCAGCATAACTTATGACCTATAAAATGTGCCATAGGTCCTATAAAATGCTGCACTTAAGTCTAGAATTTCATACAATCAGAATTAATAATAAAGTTCATCATCCACAAACAACAGACAACAATCAACAACATCTGTAACAACACAAAACCCATAGAAAACAGAATATGATCTTCTTTCTTCCCATGATACTGTTGCACCCCATGACAAACAGTGTATTAATGCTACAGGTATGGGCTTTTTTTGTCAAGAGACTCAGAACAATAAATCAGTTCTACCTAAAAAACCAAATTCTTCCTGCTATCCTTCTGCTACAAACTACTGAGGTGTTTTCCGTTTACCGGTGCAACCACACTGCTGCACTGTGGAGGTCTGAGCCTACAGACCCACAGTTTGCTCTAAATTGAATCTGTCCTGAGTATCCAGGGATTCCAAATTGAGGTGAAATAAAATTAGAGGTGCCCTCACGATGAAGCCATTGTTGCCTCCATCCTGACAGTAGAAGAGGCTGTTGCTGGCCTGGAAGAGGAACAGGCCCGTCTGAGCATGGTAGTCGTAGGAAGTGATTCCAAATGCTCCCAAACGTTTGCGCTCTCTCAGTAATTCCTCCTCCCGAGAGTAGGCCCCCTGGTGTGGTGTAGCCTTAGAGAAACGACAGGAAATACACGATAGAACATTGTTGATAAACTGAAGTTTTGTTCTAATATATAGAGTATTATTACTGTGAAATATTGTTGTGAGAACCATATTTGATGTAACCAGCCTCACTGTATCAAATAACTATACAACAGTACACACAGAACATACATCAAGTGCTTATCTCACCGATTGGTCAGACACTTAATTCTTTGCTGTTTAGTATTGACGCTGCACAAACAGGAAGAGAGGGAGGTTTACCTGGAAGTGGTCCAGCATCTGTTTCCATGACAACACTAAAAGGGCCTCTTTACGGATCTTCTTGGGGATTTCTGAGTAGAGTAATGAGTTCTCTCTGCTCCCATAAGGCATTCCTGATAACCACATGGAGAAGGAACAGACGCAACTTCAGAAACAACAACATCAGATAATGAGGCCTGTGCTAACTGCAAAGTAGAAATTCAACACCGTGACGGTTTAAGTGTCATGAGGCAATCACATTCTGGTGCCCAGAGCAGGAAAACATGACCCAGGTCAAGTCAAAAAGAATAGACAAACAGTGTACAGAAAAAAAATCACAAGTTGATACAGCTGATTTTGCGTGTCGTTATCTATCAGCTTACCGAGGTAGTACAACCGGTGGGAATGAGGTCCATTCTCATCCTTCTTCTGCACAAACTGAAAGTCGTGCGGGGCCTTGTTAGCAATCATTCCCGAGTACTTCCTGCTACAGTGGATGATGTCACGAAGGCCCTCCCACGAGTGTTTCTCCACAAAGAACTGAGATGGGACATCCTCCATCTCCACCACCTCTGTACTATGTGAAAGGCCGTCCACAGCCATCATGCTCACTGTCACGCTGCTGGATATTGACATGAGAAAGAAGTGATAAGAGACACACCTGCATTCCTTTCACAATAGTAGATGTAAATGTTTATTCATCCAGTTTCCTAAACAAAACAATATAAAGCTGACATGACATGAACCTAAAATGTCATACTGCACCTTTTCCAGATACCCTCTTTATTGTCACAAAGTCTGACCCGTTTGACTCTATGCATTCACCGGTCCACTCGCCTCTCTCCAATACTGCAACCTATGAACAAACAACAGAGCTACTATCATTCAGAACTAATAACAAAGCAGTTAACAACTGTGATGCAAAAGGAGACAGCAGTGTGTTATTATGACACCCAGGAATTACAAACTTATATGAACCAGTCTGCTTTGTTAACTGATAATATTTGTAACATTTTCTTTTAAATCAGTCATCAGACTGCAACACATGCCATTCAAGTTTAATACATTTAAGTATACTGACTCTAAACAGTGGTAATTACAGATCATAATTCCTGTCAAATGTCTGGTGTGAAATCACCCATGTGGCGCAGGTGAAGTTCAGGGTTTAAAAATACCCCACATTCCTTTCGTTATAATCTGCTGTGGTTTATGGATCAGTATGATACAAACAGCAGCAGGGAAAATTCACTATATAGTCTGGACAACTGTGTTGCTTTTCATCTGCTGATGTTAGTGAACTGTCCGACACTCAGCTGAGACAAACAAACAACCAAACCAGCATACACTTTAAACACTGGGTAGACCAGTATGATGTGTGGACTGATGAAATGTATTTATGAATGGAGATGATCAAAATGTACAGTGGACTATTTAACTGTACGAGACTAAATGCATCTCAATAACTGGATGTCGGCTAAAAAACAAACAAACAAACAAAAAACATTAAACTTTAATTTAACGTGATAATATATATAAAAATAATGTTAAAATTAAATGAAATACTTTACCGGTAATAACGTTAAACGGAGAAAGGCCCTCTTTTGGTTCAGCTAGCTACATGAGAGCGTTTAGGAAGCTAATTTTAAAGGGTGGGGAACAAGTCAGGTGAAATGTAAATCACCGGTACCGTTAATGTTAACGTTAGCTAGCCTACAATAGATCTTTGTTCTCGGATTTCAACTCCACAGTCACACAACGAAAAAAAAACACACCGGCAAATGAATATATCACACTTTTAAAGGCACCAACGTTACATCTGACTGTGAATGACGAAAGCCTGAGCTTGTCTAAAATGCCATTTATGAAACCGTATCTGCGTTTAAAAATCTTTCTTCTACATTTTGACATGACAGCTCTCTTCTGTCATTTTCTCTCTGAAGCTAGCTAGCTACATACCGCTAACGGAGCTAAAAGCTAGCTAGCTAGCTAGTTAGCCGCTTGCTATCGGTTACTGGATTTCTGTAAAAATAGAATAAAACCAGACGCTTGGACGAGCGGCTTCATGAAACAAGCTAATTTTAGGGCAAACACTTACCAATCTGGCCACTGTCTCGTTAACCAGGTTTTAGACCGTATTAGCTTGGTGTCAATAAACAGATTTTGAAACTGCTAAAGGTTGTATCCATGGCCCACAGCGGCCACACAAAATGTAGCTGGCTCTCAGATCGGAAAGAGGAGGAACCCTGGAGCTGGTCACAGTTCACACCGGGACTATTTCACAGCCGCACCGCCGCTCAGAGGAGGCGTCAGTAATGTGCGGCCCTAAAATAGTCCCGGAAGACACTCACACCTCACATATAAAGTACTGTGTAATATTTATCATAGATTCACAAAGTTTTAAATCCATTAATATCTACCTGGACCATTGAGTTTTCACATATTTTCAAACAGAACCTCATGTTCTGAGTCTGAACTGATGCCCAATCACATCTACTAATTATTGGTTTTCTAGAACAAATCGCACATCTCCCAATGAAAATAAAGCACAACCTATTCTGTGTATTGTTGTTTAAGTCTCCCCACAAGGTCAAACACTTGCAAGTTTGAAGATCCTGAATGCAAGCAATTCATATTCATTTGAAATATAAAGCAGAAGAAATCAAAGCAGACAGATTGAGTGAAGCACCCATTTTTTATTTATACAAAGAATACAGCCATTCTACTTCAGAGGGATGAAACGAGAAGAGTGTGTGGCTCCAATACCAGGGCGACCGTGCTTGACTGGCTTGTAGGTGATGGAGAACTCGCCCAGGTAGTGTCCGCACATCTCGGGCTGTTGGGAGGGAAAAACAACATCAGTAACAAGTTACAAGCATTAATTTGTACACAGATCATGTGCATGACATCAAGGGTATGGAAGTGGGAAACTTTATGGAGAGAAATAGAGTCACAATAAAGGGATTCAGTTGCTGCTAATAACTACAGAAAACTTCATTGTACTGCTTTATAATCTCATCAGGATTAAAAGGGTATATACCTTAAATCTAAATTGAGGTGAATGTGTCCCAAAAAACCTGAACTAGCTTTATATGGCTGCATGTTCTTATTGTTTTTAGCAGCATTTCACGATTGTGCAGCATCCTGTATTTATTACATAAACCATCAGGTTTTCACTTGGTTCTTACATCTGTGTTATACACAATGAAATTCAACATTTTTCCTGTGGGGACATCAGAAATAATTAGAATTCATGAAGAGAAGACGAACAGGGAGGATTAACTTATATTACAAATTACAAAAATTACAAATATTTTAACATCTTCATCAACTTCCGAGACTGAGTAATTTTGTCCACATCTTTACTTTATGTAGCTGGAGCAGTATCACAGTAGTCGTCACAGTCCAACTGTACAGAATTATCTTTACTGTAGCTTTCACATGCTGTAACCACTGGACCACAGTTGTAGCTATTGTAACTTCAAGGTGGTGTGATTTTAATGAGGACTACTTTCTGAGCAGGAACAACAATTTAACAAAGCGCTTCTTAAAAAAAAAAAAAAAAAAAAAAAAAAAAAATGAATGGGAGTGACATGTATGCTTTTAGAAATGAGTATTGTTGATATTGTGCAAAAGATCCAACATTAAAAGCCATATTGTCTGAACTAACAAAAGCAAACCATTTAACCAGACCACTGACAGCTTAGTAGAATATATCTATTGTGTTTTGGTTTTTTATTTTGGGAATGACCAGAGTAATGATGTGTTGGTGCCTAAAGGCTCAGGACTCAAAATGCTCTAGCTCACACTTATCCTCACCTTGATTTCAACCTGGTTGAAAGTTTTGCCGTTGTACACGCCAACCATGGACCCGACCATCTCAGGCAGGATGACCATGTCTCTCAGATGGGTCTTCACCACCTCTGGTTTCTCCATGGGGGGAGCCTCCTTCTTGGCCTTGCGCAGGCGCTTCAGGAGAGACTGCTGCTTGCGGCGCAGGCCACGGTTCAGCCTCCTCCTCTGGCGGGCGCAGTACAGCTGCATCAGCTGCTCACTGTCGAGGCACAGAACAGTTATCAAAACTCAAGTCAAAATGCCAAATTCAGATTCAGTAAAAAAGAAAAAAGGGGGGTTCTGGGTGGACAAGATTCTCACAATACAGTTTAACCACACAAGTGCCAATTCAGTTAAGTAAAGATAAATCTAAATTCAAAGTAGTCACCCACCAGCTCCTTGCGTGACTTTGATATGTGAAGATAAAATGTGTTTTAAGGTGGACACCAAACTAGAAAAGGCCAGGGAAATCTAAGTGGTTTTTACTTCTCACAGATGCAAACACAGATGCAGTAAGATGAACTAGGTCTTGTGTCTGTACGTTTATGCTGTGACAAGGATGTGCCACTACTCTGAAGCTACTTCTGTGTGTCCATGCGTGTTTAAGAAGGGACTGTGACTATGCTGTGTGTTTCTGAACATGCTAAAGCGTCACACTACTTTTATGAAACGATCCCCGTTTCCAGTCAGTGAAACTGAGACTATGGCTTCAGCTGGCCACAGTACAGCACCAACACGGTGACACTTACTAGGACATGTCCAGAAGCTGGTCCAGGTCCACACCTCTGTAGGTGAACTTCCTGAAGGTACGCTTCTTCTTGATCTCGGTATCCGCCTGGAGAAGACAGACATGGTTCCCGGTCAGTATGTTGCTATATCTGTTAGCATTCACATTGGAGCGCTAGCACTGAACTCACATATACGCTCAGTGTCACTCATTTAATTCTACAGGGCCATATATTGACGCTCAAGTCAACATTACAAGGACATTGTAGAGCTAAGTCATGTTTAAATACTAATACAGACTGTATTGAATCAGTGTGTTAGCTTAGCCACAGGCGGACATAGCCAGGGCTAACCCTGTGACTACTAACATCGTTTATCTGATATTCTCAGCACCAATATCTCGCCGAATAGTCAGTGAATGTGTGTAACTGTTGGATGACATATTAATATATCCTAATTGTTTGTTACAGCAGTCAGATGCATGTAGATTATATTTCGACAAGCTTCACGATCAGTAAGACACCTACCATCTTGCCTGGAGTTCCGGGGGAAAAGAACGGCTACAAGTCTCGTTCGGCCTGTTATCGCGCGATTTGCGGCAAACATCCGGTGGTGTTTTCCGGCGACACGTCAGTTCCCTCTGTGAACAGCAGGGGGCGCAGTTGTATTAAAGGCGCTGTTTCTGACCAGTGTCAAGTTTCTACCGACGTGTCCCGTTTTCATCACAGACGTTTTGTAGTTCAGTCCGAGTCCTGCTCGTCAGGAAAACAAACCGATAGAGAGAAAACTAAACAGATAAATGTGCAGCTTAATATTTTGTGTGTTTAGCTTTTAGCGCCTTTAACCTTTATCCAATCGAAGCCTCATAGGTACCAAGTGAATACATTTTACTCAGGTACCTACTTAACTAGAGTTCTGTTGTACTTGCATTCTATTAATTATAATAATTATATAATCTAGTAATTATTTCTATTTGATTTTAATTGCTAAACCACACTAGCAGGGACCTGCTCACGTTTTTCATATGTCCATGAATTGTTACATACTTCTCTTCACATGGTTTCATTTAAAGAAACATTTGAGTCTCAAAGAGGCAAACTTCTCCAACACATCACAAAAAAAGGTGAAGCGTGAGAATAAACATATCAATGTAACAAAACTTTGCTTCTTTTTTAGTTAATCTCTTCACAAACCCTCAGATTTATCTAGTGACCGCTGGAGCAAACTTCATAAACTGTAAAACTTAAATGCGCTCTCATGACTTGCTATCAATAAATCTTGCTTGAGTATTTACATGTTTAACATTTAACATATTACAAAAGAACCAAAATGCACTTAAAACACATGAAAATCACAAGGGGAGGATTCAAATACGCCAAAGATCACAGATTCTGTGACAGTCTTGGGACCAATGATCATATGATTATTTATTTTTTATCCTTATTTAAGTTAAGAACGTTTTAAATTATTTAACACAAGATTCATGTTTGAATATTTATGGTTTTGAGCCTTTATTCTCTGCAACAACTATCACTTTACTCATGTATAAAAACACACACTATTTTCCACTTCATTTATTGTTATCTACTCATTCATTCAGATTATATAGGTTTTAATTACCAGTATTAAGAAACATTGATCAACTTATCACCCTCACCCTAATACAAGAGTGAAAAGTACTAAAAAGGACTATTTATTCAGTGTTGATCAATGTTGCTATGATGTGAATGTCTGAAAATATGATTCAGGAGATGACTTTAAGCAGACTTCCTCTATTTTAAAATAGTTTCATATCATTTGTTCGTGGCCTGAGCACAGTCCTTTTAGATTATAATAAGGAAAACTTACTGTAGTTCTTTGACACCTAAAATAAACGTTAAAGTTTGTAAAAAAAAAAAAGAGTTTCTTAGTGTTTTGAATATGACAGATAAAAATGTGATTCATCATCAGTGTTTTAGAGATTAAGGAGAAATGTCAAGACGTGGATAAATACAAGCAACAACTATCTGCACGGATTAGTGAGACTAGAATTACTGCTTCGCAGCTGTGTCTCAGCCAACCGGTCCAGTTGCACTTAATTATCGTGTGAACCAGTATTCATACAGTTGTGTGCAGTAACAGCGTCAGGCCTGCACACAGACCTAGCGTTACGTAAGTCTTCCTGGCTGTTTTCATCTGTCATCTTATCTATCACTTGACGATCAGTGTTAGCGCTTCGCTGTTGACTCGCAATAATTCTGATTAACCGATTAACCAGTAAACTCAGTATTTCTGTACATTTCTGTTTGTTCCATGAGCTTGTGTGAGGTCATTACTGCCAGAGGACGTTCAACCAGTTATTAAATCTAAGGGTTCATTTATGTCTTTGCCCAGGAAGTGTGATGGTTTACAGGGTGTGTTCAATAGAGAAACAAAAGATTATAATTCATGACTTTTCTGAAACACATTGTGCTTGTCTGTACATGTGACCAAGAGCTGGATCAGTTCATATTCTCAAGTCACTTCAAAAGGATTATATGTATTTTTTTGCCACTTCACATAGTATGAACTGATATAGAGTGAACATTACACTCTATATCAATCACAGGCCTGTGTTTTGTGTCGTGTATACAGTGTTTATAAATCAAATGACCACACCAGATAATGAATACATTTCTTTAATACACTGTATTCACAAAAACATTCTTAATTCATTTTCAACATTTTCTTTTCATTGGCATAAAAACTATTCCAGAGGAAACACGGTAGTCCAATATAAAATGTTATTCAGCGATACAAAAACAGCCCCCATTAAAAAAAAAAAAAAAAAATCACAAATAAGCATAAATAATAATCTTAATGATCAAATATAATCATATGTTTGGTTCACATATCAACCAATATTAAAAAATGATTCACTACAATGTTTAATAAAAAAGGATCCAGTATTTTTTGCTTGGAATGTTCAAAACTTCACTTGTGTATTGTTTTATCTTCTCCCCAACTCCACTGAGTTTAATCCAAAGAAAACAAGCTCGACTCCAGTTGGACTAGTTACACAAACAAGGGAAATATTTCCTCCAGTAAAAAAAAAAAAAAAAAAAAAATGGAAATGAGTGAAAGAGAAGAGAGAAAAGACACAATACCAGACGGTAATTCTGGTTTGTTCTTAAAGCAACAACAACAAAAAAAAAAAAAAAAACTGTGTTGCTTCTGTTTGAAACACCAAACTGGTTTTACTGCCGCTCATATCAGTGACCAATACTGAAGAGATGAAGACGATACTGAAGTAGTAACATAAACAAACCAACACTCATTCACAGGAATTACAGAAATTGCTGTTTATACAGATGAGACAGCTGTTACCGATAAGCAAAGGCACGACTGTTTTGATCTAAATGACATGCATTTCCTGGATACTGTTACCTAAAAAAAAAAAAAAAAAAGAAAAGAAAAGAAATAAAAAAAATCTCCCTAAAGTTTCACTTTTCGTTTCATTTTGCACTTGAAAAAGAACCGTAAAAACCTAGGGATCTCCCTTCACGTAACTACGGTGTCAGCAAAAACCACAGAACAAGGAGCAGTGGGGCTTTGGCACTTTACAAATAACAATGAAAAAAAAAAAAAAAAAAAATCATCCCTAGAATAATAATAAAAAAAACTAAGCCAAGAAAGTTTGGCTTTTGTGGTCACTTCAAATATTTAAAAAAAAAAAAAATCCTCAGAAATACAGTTATCATACATCATGATATGTGTGACATTGGTCTTGCAAAACAGGGCTGAAAAATTTTCATACAATACTAAAAGGATATGACCATGCAACATCCTAAGGATACAAAAATAAACCGCCTGCCTTGAGGTTCTTCTTTCAAAACACACGATCGATCTCCCTTTCCCTTCCTCAACTCTCTCTCCATCCTCCTAATAATCTGTCCCGTCTTCTTGGTACACCTGCTCTTCTTCCTGGTAACCTTGGTAACCCTCATCCTGGTAATCTGGGATGTAGTCACGGACGCCGCCCGCCCCGTTCTCATCGAGTGGGACCTCTCCAGATTTAGGACAGTACTTGGCGTCATAGATCTGGCGTCCCAGGCCGAAGTTCTGTCCGCTCTGGTTGGCTCCCTGGCTGAAGCCCATCTGTAGGGACATGGTGCTGTTGTCGCACTTGTCTGTGCCCAGTTTCTGGTCGTAAATGGCGCGCCTTGTACCTGGAGCCGTCATACCGGCCTAGAGGAGGCACACGGGAACGAGGGAATTAGAAACATGCTGAATATAATCGACTTGTCTGCCATTTTATGACATTATAACATTTAATAAAAAAAAAAAAATAAAAAAATAAATCTTTCCCGTTTGAAATGTTCTAAAACAAAGCATTGATTTCAATGAGCTCAGTTTTGACTTGTCGAAGACACGTGAGGAGTTCGTGTCTTCGTACAAGACCAAACATGTTAACAGCAGTGAGAAAACAGGAAATGAGTGATGTCCTGAGGCTCATTTCCACCTCAGTCCTATAATAGTGAATTTATGAGAAGTTGAGAATATGTTACAGTACCTGGCTCGCTCCCTTGTTGGTTCCCATCTGCAGACTGATGGTTGTGTTGTCCATGGGAGGCTGGATCTGAGCTTTGGGGTCGTATAAGTGCCTCCTGGTGCCATATGCATTCATACCTGCCTGACTAGCACACTTGTTGGTTCCCATCTAGAGAAAGGAAAAGAAAAAGGAAACACACTTAATATGTCTCACTCTAACTTACTAACTGACTTGATGCACCTGAACAACAACAAACTGTAGTAAAATGTCAAATATCTCAAATATCTACTTTCAAAGTTTCGATCACCTGTGTCAGTTTCATAAACAGTCAGTCGTATTGTAACCTTTCCCTACTGTGCAGGTAGCGCTGTCTGCCTGACATCTGACATGGTGATGGAAACAATAACAAAAACAGAGAGGCTTAAAAGGCTGCAGGAACAATGAGCGTCTCTTACACACAAGTTTGCTATGTTTGACACAAGCTCATGACAAAGTTTGATTGTGCAACAGTTTCGCCACATGCAGCAATGAACTCAGCTTTCTAAACAAAAGTGAACTGGCTCAACTCTGTCGTGTTCAGACAGAAATATCACATTCATAAACTGTGAAGAATTCTGTGGAGTAATATTTCACATTTCATATTTTTTTCCCCCCTTAATGGACAATTTGGGAAAATGTTGTTCCACCCCAGTGGATTATCTCGTCTTCTATATCCTGGATTATCCTGTCAGACCTGTACCAACATAAACTACTGTCATGTGAAGAATTTCACATCTAAAACGTGTCTCTCTTTGCATTTCAGACACCGCTGCCCACTTTTCCAAATAAACTGTACCTGTAGGCCAATGACACACTGTCCTGCCTTCATCTTCTCCTCATCAAACATCCTCTCCTGCTTGTCAGCGTACTTCACCCCGATGTCCACCCGGGACTGGCAGCCCTTGGTCTTTGCCTTTAGAGGGAAAATACAATCCAAGAAGTTGATATGGTGGATTTCCAAACACACAGAGGAGATAAGAGAACAACACTCATTGTAATAGTCTTTATCAGGAAGACTCACCATGCTAGCCAGCGCCAGCAGCGTTGTCTGGACCTGCGTCATGTTGCCGCTCTCAAACAGGTCGTTGGCTTCGAAGATGTCGTGAGGCTTCAGACCGTACGTTGTGATGGCTTTGATGAAGTTTGTCAGGTTCTCCAGCTGAAACCACACCAATTTAAACAAGCTCAATAACAGGGTTTATTCAGGATTTATAATAAATGAGATTATTTCTCCTTCTGAATCTCTTCTTCATATATTCGCACATAGTCATAGTCTCAGATCATATGATAGAGTATGTTTACCCAAGTGAAGCAGGAAACTCTCAAAGGATGTTTGCAACACTGACAGAGTGCAACAACTATGACCTAGCACAATTCAATGTACAGTGCTGCAGTGTCTCAAGTCCATGTTACATGACTGATGTTCAGGAACCAAATCGCACCAAAAGGTGCAAAGTGATGTCATTAGTAATAAACATGATGTTAGCAAACCACCGACTGGTTAAAAACCAGTTTATCTCACTCACCTGATGCCAGTTCAATGCGGACTGGTTGATCTTTTTCACTGAGCCTGGCTGAAGTTTGTTGACGAGTCTGTGACAGAGATGCAAAGAAGAACATTTAAGTTTCCCAAAACCAAGTGATTCAAGCGCTAATGCTGCAGCGTCTCAGACAGTCTGTGATTTCTTACTCGCACAGAATGACTCCATTCTTCAGGCCTTTCTGGAAATCGGGGCCGATGGAACAGCCGGTAATTTCCTCGATCCAGACCCTGAGCTCCTCTTCTTTCTGAGGGTCATACTTCTGTGCGATCTGATTGGGCAAAGAAGTAAAAAGGTCATATGTGTCCCATGAGCAGCCACAATAGCACGTAGCTGAAATGTTAAACAATAAATGCATTCACAGTCCGAGTCAGAGTTAGTCATGCTCTTATTTATTCTGTTCCTTCCTCCTCTAACGCATTAAAAACACTGATAACTCCACCGCAGCTACAGCAGAGAGAGAAGTGTTAATAATCAAATCTAAAGTGTGTTATGACTGCATGGAGTCATGTTTCAGGGTCTGTGCTGTGTGGACAGAGGGATTTTTGTCTCGTTTCATAAATAAAGGTGACACTGACATGACCTAGCGCACACACACACACAAAAGATATCCTGTTTTGTAAACTGTACAGGAAGGCAGCGTCTGAAAAAGAGGGTGGGCGGGGGAGGTTTAGGGGCTTAGCACTGCACAAAGATCGACTTTCTATCGAAGGAGTCGCTGCTGAGGTGCAACTTTGATTCACGAGCTTGTTTTAATTGATGACATAAGTGTCAGAACACGCCACGGCTGGCTGCGAGCGAGGCCATTCAAGAGGAACATTGTGATCACGTAAACAACAGCTCAGTTTGTGGTGTGACACGCTGCAAAGCAGAAATGAGAAGGGAAGGGGGAAAAAAAAACAGACTAACAGTGGAACAGGTATACATTTCTTCTGCTCCAGAGTAGGAGAAGGTGTCCAATGGTCTGCGTGCAAACTACTGACCAGCTAACAACCTCCCTCTGTTCCCCGAGGCCAATGAGAAACTGAACCGCAGAGCTAAACCTACAATATACATAGAGGCTGACCGCACTCGGCTCACAGCTGGTTGTACTCTCAAGGAATTTTTGTCTTCTAATTACATTTCCTTCACTCAAGTTATCCCCTTATTAAAAAACAATATTGGCTGTTTTAATTGGCCACAAAGAATTCTACAGATGTAATTTACGGAGACAAGCTGAGCACGAGGAATTTATTCCACAGTGCTCGGATGAAAGAAAAGAGCTGAATGAAGCGGCGAGGGCACGGGATTGTGCGTGTCGAGCCAATGAATGAGTACAGACTCAAAAAAGAAACGAGAAAAAGAAAATAGCTGGACGCTGCGGCTGTTCAATTTTAAAGTTCAGTGTCCAAACTTTTGCAAGTGTGGCGATGAGGTTTTCTGCTTCATCTAAATTTTAAACTAAAAAGGAAAACGAGGAGGGGGCGAGCTAAGGAGTGTAAATCCTTAAATGCCTCACATTTCACAGAGGAGGCTACGTCACCAGCGGCAGGAAATACCACTCAAGTCAGCATCTCTTAAGCCGCCTGCCCCCTCTCTCCCTCCCTCCCTCCCTCCACCTTTCAAGGACACAGTTAGCAACAGACAGAGGAAATCTATGTGTTTTCTTTACGTCCGGCACACGTTGTTCTGTGGAGATTTGGGGAGGGGACATGACCCTTTCTCTCCCATACAAGGCCAGAGCCAAGGAATGCAGAAAGAGAGGGAGGGAGGAAAAAAAAAAATCAGCTGAAGGTGAGTTCAAGAAAGTCAAGAGACAAGGCCAAGAAAAAAAAAAAAAACAAAGATCTCTAAAGCAGATTAGCTGCAACTTGAGAAAACGACAGCCAAGCTGACGAACAGTGTTAAGACAGTAACGACACATTTATTCCCTTATGTTTTAAAGAAGGTAGAGTTGTCGAGGTGTAATCAGCTCAGGGTGACACACGATAACGTGGTCAGGAGTCAGAGTAATCTCCAGCATCTGTCCTGGTATTTTAAGTGGATCCGGGTGTGCAGGGATCTGTGCAGACAGGTCCAAATAAACAAGGTGCTTTCCTCAACAAGGCCCCACTCACAAAGTTACACATTACCACTGAGAGGCAGCCTCGTTTTTTCAAGAGGCTGGTTTACACAAGGTTGTATTGTAGAGAGTGAAATCAAACAGGAGAAAAGAAAAGAAAAACTCCCCGTTCCTCGCTTCCTTTTTAGTTGTTTAACTATGAGAATCAGCGCACTTCTTTATCACAAGGAGGGAAGTAGAAACTATTCCCATCATGTCAGATAAGTCATAAAAACCAGAACACGAGGACAATAGAGAGGATGGATGGCGTCCAAATAGATGAATTACATTATCTGCTAATGCGGGTCACAACGCCGGCAACGAGCTGCAGAGAGGGCAGAAACTGCTGGAAACGAGGGTAACAAATTTGCCACAACGACATGCTTCTTTGCCAGGAGGGACAACGCCCATAGTCTGTTTTTAAAGTTAACTCTCCGGCCATGGGAAAGTTAAAAAAAAGCAAACAAAAACAAACAAACAAAAACTTTTTAACTTTTATACAACTCAAACACAAATATACAGCCTGTAAACTGGTCATATATAAAGAGTTTTAAGGAAGCAGCGTTAGTTTCACATTTCTTTAAATGAAAGAGTTAAACGTCTCTTCATCTACCTCGCGCTACCTTCTAACCTGTGCACGCGCATCAAAAATGGAGTCCAGGTGACTGTGATAGTGGGCCTCAGAGAAAACAGTGAGAGGAGGAGGACAAAAGTTCAATACGACTCATTTTATATGATTAAACATCTAAAACAAACACACTTACCTTGTTTTTGACTTCTGCTGATAATCCGTAGGCAGGACCTTTGTTAAAAGACATTGTCAAACAGCTTTGACTTTTCAACCAGGGAGAAAAGAAAGTCACCGACTCGAGAATAAAATCTGCGCTAAAATATCTTCGAGTTTGTCTTCCAATGAAACCTCGGTGAGAACTAAATACTTCCTTTCTCTTTACGGCCGCCAATTAGAGCGCTCCCACGGTTTCTGTCAAAGACGACGCACTTAAGGGTCAAGATAGTTCCCTGCTGCCGTCTCACCAGAGCGACGCTTCTTAAGAGAGAGATAATTGTCCTGTTGAATATTTAACACAAGACGTCAGCGAGATATCACTTAAAAGGGGAAGGGCTCAGGGATTTATCTCGCTTTGATTTCAGTAAATTGGCAGGTTTTTTTTTTTCTTTTATCAACGGCCAGTGTTTGTTGTAGGATCTGAAAGTCTCATTAAAGTAGAACAGATCCTCCACCATAAAATGACTGGTAGAAGTTTAAGTCACCAACTACAGTACCACTCAAGTAAAAGTCTAGTATTTATTGTACTATGTATGTATTGTACTATGTAAGATCAAACGTCAGAGTAAACAACTATTTTTCACTTTCACAAACATGTCAGAAATCAACAGATGTGACAGCCTGCTGAAACACTTGTTTTATACCGTTTCTTCACCACTACTGAGTTAAACAGACGTGTTATGTTGGTGAGACTCTTGGCTGTGTTGCACCAGGCTTAGAAAGAGACGTTACCACACCACTGTTTACTTTGACGTTAGAAATCTGATCACTTCTCTTCATCACTCTGTGACATCTCCACTAACGTAGCATTGATTTGTCACATTTTTTTGGCAACTGACATTAACTCAAAGACGCAATTAATGATGCGACATAAGTAATGAAAGTAAATGAATGTGAACAAAAACAGAAGAATATTATGAAGTTTATCCAGCACTCTAAAACATGGAGCCTACAACAATCTTCATAGGCAATGTCTTGAGTCTGAACTAAACCAATAAATTTAAATTTCTGACATTTATTCTATATTCTTAGAAGTTGTAGTAATAACAGTAGTAGTAGTTATAATAATAATAATAATAATATATAGTCATAATAGTAGTAATAGTGGTAATAGTAGTAGTAGTAGTTGTTGTAGTTGTAATAGTAGAAGAAGTAATAATAGTTGTAGTAGTTGTTGTAGTAGTAGTAGGAGCAGAAGTAGCAGAAGTAGTAGTAGTTGTAGTGTATAATCAATGTATATTTCCTATAAATTAATCTGACATCAAATATAAAGTAGGTGACCTGTTCAGTTAAAAGTCACCTACAGGCTCTGAACACTCAGACAATACACTACACTACTCATTTCATCTAAAGTTTGACTTCCAGCGTCAACGGAAGTGCGCAGACCAGACTCCTCTTGCTCCTCCTGGATACTCTTTGTCTACACTCTTCGTTAATCGATCCTAGGCTCCACCTTTCCTGTGCTCTTCCTTAGGTCGCGATTGATATCAAAAACTCCTTATATGGAAGGAAACTTCCCAAATTCCTGAATGGTGGGAGTGATCCACGGGTCCCACCCAACATACCAGACGCGCAGTGGACCAGACAAATGGTCTCATTTTTTGAGTCACAGTCGATAAAAAAAGTTTAGAGGAACTAAAATGAGCACCAAGAGCTGCCAAGGTGACGTAATGTCGGTGCAATGGGATTTGAGATAAGATACAACTTCTCATCGCTTTCCAGGAGTTGTAAAATGCCTCCAGAGTAACGAGTGATGGCCCAGATTTAGATGTGAGGCATGCAGCAGTTAACACGACAGCTTCCTGCTTTACATATTAATGACACTGAGTATAATTTAACCTGACTGAGAGCTGAGGGGAAGCCTGGGGATTTCTTTACAGAGCCACAGGGTCTTTTTATTTCTCTTTTTCAATCCTGTCAGCTCAAAACAAGAGCGCACGCACACACACACACACACACACACACACACTGCTCTTTAGCCTGTCACCTCTTCTGGGAATTAAAAAAGGCTTTTAGTAAAATAAAATACAGCTTGATCGTCACAGGATTTTACACCTAGACTTACACCTTTTTAAAAACTAAATTCAGAGTTAAATGTAACACTACTGATTTATGAAACCACCTATTTCTCTGTAATAACACCAACGAGACTCGCTCACTGACACATACTCAGCTGTTTTCCAGAGAAGCTTATTAACTAGTGATGACAATAATGATAAACACACACCCCCATACCTGAAACAGTCATGTTATTGGTAAATGAGCTATTGCCAAAGATGCAGCTCGTTCCTTTAAAATCATATAATTTCTTTCAGCCGATCTGGCTCCTTCAAAACAAATCCAGTGGTTTCTTTGACACTCTACTTCGGGTGTTTGAGGCCGAGGAATTTTCTAACTGTGAGGTTTTGTGCTGAAAATGAAACGGGGGAATCGGGGGCTGAAATTAAATACCAAGAGGATGTCTCAGACAGAAAAGCAGTGCAATCTTTACGAAATAAAGAAGAGTATTCTCTGCCAACAAACGTCCTGTTTTCATATTGAACCTGAGCTGAAATGATTCGTCTTCACACCGATTCATTCACTGACAGAAAACTGTGATGCTAAACATCACTGGCCTTAAATCGTTAAGACTTAGGGTATATTTTTTTTGTAATTACACGTGATGATTGAATGTGTGGTCTTTGTGTTAGAGCATTAGTCTCTGGGGGTTTATATTTTCTTTTCATTCGACGTTGTTTACACAAAACAATCGATTTATGAAGAAAACGTTGAGCAGATTTAAGTGAACTCTGACGTATTGTCTGTCTGAATCTGAACCTTTGGTGATACACGCTCACAGTCCTCGACAGACTCCGACAGGTTATGATGGGATGTATAATAACGATGACGTGAGTCCAGGTGTCTCTCCTCCGTCTGACAACGTGTCTGCTCATTCAAACAGCTGTTTCTCAACTTTAAGTGGCTGGTGATGACGTCACACAGGTGAACAGTAAAAGCCCCCGAGGGAGGTAGGGGTGTGTTGCTCATCACAATGCAATAAGATTACATCATCTCAGTGAGTCACAGCAGAGGTGATGTAGCTACGACACCCTCCAGTCTACGAAACACATAAGGGTCCATATGTAATCTCTGCTGATGCTAATAACGCAACACTAATAACACAAAAGTCACTTGATCACTACAGGACATTTCTCCAGTGAGGTGGGAACAACTCCAGGTTTCCACAGACAGATGTTCAGGATCTTATATGATGGTGTTATTTAAAATCAGATGGTGTTTTCTTGCTTTTTTCATAGGCCTTCAAAAATGACAAGTCTGGTCCTGTGATTCCCCACTGAAACTGCTCACGCCATCCTGCTCTTACATCACACTGACGCACACACGGGTAACGTGCGCCCCCACATGGATGAACTGGGTAAGTACAACAAATTACAGCAGCTTCTCCACAGAAAAAAGGAAGTGGAAACACAAGACGTAAGAACATAAGACTGACCATTTAGGGCAAATGATTAAAGTCTGTGTCAGTTGTTGAGAGTTTTCTCACTGTAAAAGACCGAGCAGTCAGTCGACTGAGCTGAAGATTTAGATCATTTTATTTTTCAAACAACTGAGAGATGTTAAACACTGAACAAATAAAGATGCCCCAGTCAAAACTCCAGAAAACATTCTGATCAACCAGTTGTAGCACTTCTCCTTTATTGCCAGCTGTGTCGTTGTGCAGTTTCTCATTGTCTGCAGCTTTACCCTCGCTAGGTCAACGTGTACAAAAAGTTAACAGAAACGGTGCATTCATATTGATCGTGGGATTTGAAATTCTCGCACATAAACCCAGCTCCACAGACAGGCGTGTTTTATGCGGAAGCAAATCCAGATTAACCATTTACCAAGGCACATTGGTAGGGATGAGTGACTGAAAGAACCAACAAATGAACAAATAGAGAGGCTGCGCAGAAACCAATCTTAATTCAAATCATGTGAGGAAAAAAAGTGGTAGTAACCGATGAGTATAAAGGGAAATCAATGTGAAGTATTAGTCGTCACATGGACAATGACAGGAGTTTGTGATGCACACAGCTTTATCTCTCCCTTTTATGGTCGCTGTATTTAAAAATATAAGCAAAAGAAATGCTACCTCAAATGGTGTCCTAAATGTTTACTAAAGTCATGAAAGCAACTGAAATAAACTTTAAATGTCTGAATAAACTATGGGCATAAAACTGTAGCGTCAGTCACTATTCAGTCTTGAAATGACCAAGACGTTGTCAACTTATGAACAAGTGCATAAGAAGCCTCGATCCCGTACATTCACTAAGGCTGTTTAACGTCAAAAATATCATGAAGGAATTTCAGAAGGCAAACAATATCTAAAGGAATGGAAACAAAGTGAGTTCCAGCATTCAAACATTTCTTTGTTTTTGTTTTTTTTTTTTCTGTCTAATATAAATATTGATCAGCACCATCTGATTTGACATTCTGTAAAATTTGAGGTTTGGGGGAGAGAATTAGTGGGCGGCGAAAGTTTTCACTGTCGTAAAGTTCAAATTTTGAAGTAGCACCACACTGTTTTGAATGGAAATGTGTGAAATCAAATAGTTTATCAGAATAAATTTCTTCTTGAGAGTGGACATGACAATGGACATGAGAGCGGATGATGGCAGGTCAACAAACGAAAGGCGGAGTATGGAATGTTAAAAACCAAATGTAACGGCCGATCTTGAAGAAAGGCCATGCAAAAACATCAGTATGCCCCCTTTAATATTGAAGATTAAGCTGACAACATCTTGATGCAAACAGGAAAAAAAAAAAAAAAAAAGAAATCTATAGGTTTTTGAACATTTGTTTTGATGAACTGGTCAAAAATAAATAGATGTATACATGATACGAAATTTATAATTTACTCTTTATATCTCACATAAAGCTTCTTGTAACTGCCAAATATGCTCCAGTATTTCATACTCTGGACATGTTCAGCTCTACCTGTGCTAGATGAACTCTATCAACACCTTTTCTGGGCACCAACGTGGCAGTCTGGACAGGACAGCTAAACCCCAGCCTTCCCTCAAATTTAACACTCGATTGTAATTCCTCATTAGAAACTAGAAGCCAAAATAAGAGGAAAGTATCACCCCAAACAACCAGAAACACAGATACAATTCAGAACAACACATATTCACCTTGTAACACCATTTCTGGTTGTCTGGGGTGACTCTTGTCTTATTTTGGCCTTCTGTGTTAGTACCAGCACGCTGCAGCTAGGGCCTCATCATTCCTGTGACTTTCAGTTTGAAAAATAAAAACAGAAACAGCCCTTGGTATTACAAACTCAACTATTCTTTTAATTTTTTACTTTTTTTTTTTTTTTTTTTTCTTTTTTAAATACCAAAATTCTCAATAGATTATCAGAGAAAGAGGAAGAGGCGTGGAGGGAGTTTAGCAGGCCTGGCTTTTGCCAAACTCACAGTGGACAAACAAAATCACAAAGTATCGTGTCTCTGTGGAGAGACTAAGAGAGGAGTGGAAAAGGTCAGCAACCGTCCCAAACCCCTCAGTCCAGGCAAACATATGGCAGGATGTTCAATTTGCTTTCATCCCCATGAGGGTCCAATGATATGCACTCTGTCCAATCATACCAGGCGCCCTTGGTATCGTAACACCCATTCACCCCTGCCCAGTGCTGTGTGTGTATCCTATCCAGGTCGTTGTCCGTCACCTCCCGGCTCACACCTGGTAAATCCCCTACTGAGCTGTCCGTCTGTAGAACATGTGTCTTCTTTGACTCCTTAATCTCCTGTTCTTCCCTTTTCAGATACTCTGACATGAAAAAGTGTGCACTAGGGGCCTGGACCCCTGAGGAGGTGAGCACATTGCTCTGAAGGTTCAAGTAGGACTGAATGATTTCATTTCTGGACAGCTCTTTCCAGTTTGTCTGGTGGAAAGGGTTAGGACTAGGACCTGGGACAGGGGCTGTGGCAGAAGTTGGGGTTGGGACTGGGGCAGGAGTTGGGGGTGGGGCTGTGGCAGGGGTAGCAGGCTGTGGTACAGTGCTTTCAGTTCTCTGTCTGGACTCTAAGGGGTCAGGAGTGGGGACTTCCTCTGTTTGAGAAGGTTCTTTATGTACCAGATGTTTGATCTGACCTGTGACAGGGTCAAATGTTAGTCTGCGCTCTTTTAACCGTACAGGCTTAGTCGTGTCCCCTATTTTCTGGCCATCTAAGTTGACAGAGTAGTCTCTAGACCTGTACTTCCTCCTTTTATGCTCTGAGTTAGGGGCCAATGTCCCGTCTGTGTCATCAGACGCAGCCATGGCTCCTTCAGATGTGGGTCTGTGTATTTCTGAGTTCTGCTGGGAGAGAGAGGTTGAAGGGGAGACTGATGGGGATTCCAGTGTTGCAGATATGTCTTGTGGTGGACAATGAGAGGGAACTTCTGACGAACTGGCCCAGTGCATTGAGGATCTATTAGAAGAATGTGGCAGCTTGTCAGCGTAAGATGCTTGGGCTGGGGAGGACACGGGCTGGGACATAGACAAAGGAGAGTCCCTTGAGGAAGGGCTGGGAATTGGTGTTCCTTTTGGTGCATATACTGAAGAACGCTTGGTCAGTGTGTCTTGCTTCATGCTCCTCGGACTGGTGGTTAGGCCGCGGGGGCTTTTGGCTTGGTAATAGCTCCCTCCTCCTTCATCTAACCTGGCCTGTTGCTGCATCACAGCAACCTTGATCAAAGAGGAAGTGCTAGGTAGTTTGGCCACTCCAGGGGAGCTGGGGCGAGGCTTGACAGCATTAACCGGAATTCTGTTGATTTTATCGTTATCAAGGTGCTCAATTCGAGATCTGTCGGGTGACGGGACAACCTCCTGGTCAGGCAGGGCATCTGGACTGCCTGTAATGCCGTTGGTGGGAGGTGGGGAAACAGAGTTATCAAACGAAGACATCTTGGAGATTTTTTCTGGTAAGTGCAGTCCACTGTCTCTGTGCTCTGCCCGTCGCTTGCGACTGCTTGATTTCTCAGCTTTGGGTGAGTATGTGTTGTGAACATCATTTCTGACTTTGACTTCCGCGACACCCTTCCCTGACACAGAAATGTCAGGGGGAGAGCCATCTGTTCTGCAGGGATGAGAACTGCCATTGGTAGACCCAGGGGCACTTACAGACACAGCTTGCCCAGGTTCAATCAGCTTTTGCCAGTTCCTTAAGAGTTTCTTTGCACGCTTTGCAAGGTCTTCATCCTTGGTCTTCTTCCTTACGTCATTGATCAACTTTCCGAGTCGAGTTTCCTACACAAACAATGAGTGTGAGAGTTAGAAAAAACTTGAGAAACACAACTTTGAGTAAGCAGCAATTCGTGTATAATTAATTGTCTTACCTCAAGTGCTTCTTTAGTGATAGGGTATTTTTCAAGACAGGCAATTACCTCTAAGACAACCACCATATTGCATATCTGCAGGAAGGAAATACAATCATTTTATATTACTTCACCACCACACACAGTAAATAGTCTGAAATAGTCTGAACTTAACTATTACTAAAAGAACAACTCATGTTTCTAAACTTTTAAAGTAAATAATAAAAGAGAAGCCCACTTAGAACAGTAGTGGAAGTGTTTGTTAAATGGAGATTTTAATCACATATCTGATTTCTGAAGACAACAACGCTGATAGCTGCCACACACACACGATTGTTAAAATAAGTCAAATCCCTGTGATGTCGGAAAGACTTTATCCAAGAAACTTAGAGCTGTTGAATTGTGGCTGCAACGTGTGTATGGTGGACAAGTTAACGTTAGCTTTAACGTTAGCCTGAGAAACACTAGCTTGTCTGCTTCTGAGCGACAGTGCGACGTTGAAAAGTAAAGATGGCAAAGTGTCAACTCAGAAAAATCTCTCCATGGCAAACGTTTTAATCCATTTGTAGCACGCGAGGAAAAAACAGAAGGAGGAAAAAGCTATAAACTTTAATTTGACCACGTTTGTTGTCCTGTCGACAAAGTCAATCAGCTTTTCAGTGTCGGCAGACACTCAGTGCTAGCCGAACTGGCTACCGTTAGCATGTAACTAAGTTGAGAATGAAGGACCCGACTATTTCCTACAACGTAGCTTTTGCTATTGAAGCTAAGAGTAAGCTAGCTACCGTCCACACTTGGTTAATATGGACTTTAGGGCGTGAAATGGTCAACAGCGAAAACACAACAAACTGGTTGGACACACAAACAACCCGGCTGTAAAATAACTACTCCCTGGAAGGATTAATGCCTCCCGTTATAACCGTTAAATACTCAAAAACCGCTTCGGAGTAACGGCTAGGCTAACAGCTAACATGCTACATAAACCAGCTAACGCCAGACCACTGTCTAACCATGACAACACTGCTGCTAAGTTAGCTTGCGAGCTGTCAACGGAAGAGCTCAGCGTCTCCTCGCGCTCGCCCAGACATAAAACACGAATTTAAAACAAAACAATAAAACAGTTATTGGTTGCTGGGCGAACTGCCTTGTCGAGTGTGCTGGTGTGCAGGTAAACAAGCTAACATTTGCTTGCTAGCCTGCTAGCTTTAGCGTTACTCACATTGCTCTGACTGTCGATGGCCTGCAGCAGCCGGTCCCTCATCTGCTGCGGGGTTGCTGAGACCGTTGTCATTGCCTGTTCGGTGCGATCCGGAGGATGGAGGGAGGAATCCTCCAAAATGAAAACGGAGTGACAATGGTACTCAAAAGCCGATGCGGTAACAGGTCAGGCGTCGGTACAGCATATTTTGTCTGTCGCCTTGTAAAGGTAGACGGCTCAGTTTGTCTCACATGGAAGTGGGAAATGCGTACGCTGTGTTGGCCGCTGGCTGCTGCCCGCTCGGCGCTCTAGCAACTCACTACCAGCTGCTGGATCTCTCAACGGCCTCCTGCTGCATGCTGGGATACGGTGTCTGCGCTTTGACGTCCGCACGTAGACAAGTAAACATCCCTGCGGTACACCTACACGCCTGAGGTCCACCTGCTCCACAAATGCCTTTCTGATATATATAATAAATTAATGTTACACCACATATCGCATTTGAATCAGTCTGTGAAAATCAATCTAGCAAAATATAGAAAAACGTCAGAAAAGAGTGGTCAGTTGTCATCGCATTTTAAAATCATCCCAAAAAAGCCCAAAACTCAGAAAATAATGAAAAACGGAACTATAAATCCTCCCAATGCATGTTTGACATTAATTAAGTCTTTGTCAGTTATTCAGTAAGCAAAAGTGTTGTTGATTGATTTTCTGTGACTTGACTAATCAATTAATGGACTCATTGATCAACTGCAGGTTGACTGAAACACTAAAAAAAAGAAGAATATAAAACCACCCAAGCCACATACGACGCATTAGGGAAAAAATAAATTTAAAAGATTTAATTTCTTATCTTATATTTTAGATCACTGCTGTTTCACTTGTCCTGAGGAGGAGAAACGAATCAAAATTAGCTAAAGAAGTTGTTACTGTTTTAATTAAACTCAGGCTCTCTCTCTCATACACACATTAAATGTTTAACATGGTTATAATTATCAAAATATGCAAATTGTTGTGTGATGGATGTTGCTGTCTTTGTTACAACATCCAACCAGCAGATGGAGTCCTATGCTTTCTAAAAACATGGTACAACAGAGAGAGCCTGTCTGGGTGTGTGACCAGGACTAGAGGGGTAATGCTGGGTCATTTAAGGGCATCACTTGTGGTAAACTGCAGGAGCATGTCCTTTAAATTTGAACCGCAGAGCCCCAGCATGATATTATTGTGTTGGGATTAGCGTCTGCGTCTATATTGCTATTATGGGAACAGATGGTTGGGATTTGACTGGTCTGATAATATAGATTTACACTTTGAGGCTCAAACTATCTTCATAATGCACACAATATAAGAGAATAAATAAATACACAAAGACTTTCTAAAAAGTAATCACGTGTAAAGACAAACAGAAATCTTACCACCACTCTTTTTGTTTTAACCTCGGTCATATTCATCCCACATGTAAAACGTCCTCTATGTTAGTGTGGCAGAGTGGGAGAAGCAGGGCAAACACTGAAGTGAAGCTGTGCAGTGGGTGAGAAAGTCTTAAGTTATGCCAGTTATGGGGGCTGCAGTCATCACACAATTACTGCTTCAGTTTTTCTATCTCCAGTGTTTTTAGTAGTTCAACTACAGACATAATAGGATTAAATGTCTCTGCTTATTCAGATATATTTATTCTCATTTCATTTACAAATAATAATGCAAAGATACAAAGACATATGCCTTCACACAAGAAAAAATACATCAGGTGCAGTTCAAACAGAAGCATATTTCAACTTGAATATAGCACACATTTACAGCCAACTTGGATTCTTTTGGTCCGATTTGACAGTTAAATTAGAAAACACACAATTTGAGAAAAGAACAAAGTTTGAACCAGTCATTTTTTTAAAGGGTTTGCTCAAAAAAGTACCAACTTGCCAAGCTGTGCTGCAGAACGCTAGATTTTGCATATTCTATGAGCATAATGTTTCCTGTTGCTGCGAGTACACTACAGGAGCAGAGTGCACTCGTTCACGGCAGTAAAATGCATGTGCAGTGTCTGGAATAGTATCACCGTCCTTAGAAATGAAATACATTATATAACAATTTAGCTGCCATTGTATGAGGCTTGAACCAGCGGTGTGCTCTCCTCAAAACACACACAAAGGATTCATAGACGAGGGTAACCCACCGAGTGACCACACATGACTGTGACTCTATGACATTTCAATTTCCTGATTCAGTTTGTGTTTTAACATGTTATGTCACAAAGTTATTCTACATATATCTATATATATATATATTTATATTCATATAGCCTGTCTATACAGTATTTGTATCTGCTATTTCTTAATGTATATCTATGTTATTTCTCAGACAAGATGTATCTATTTATATTCACCACAAAATAATGTTTGACAGGAGATTTTTTTATAAAACAAAAGCAAAACTAAATATTTCATTCAAAGCAAAACACAACATGTCAAGGTATTTTCTGACATATTTGGAAAGTCAGTATCATGCAGAAAAAAAAAAGAGATTTCCCAGGTAGTGGGAAGGATATATCAGTCACATCTCTTTAAGTTACACTGCAAGACTTTCAGTAATTATGTTCAATGTAAACAATGCATTGATAAATTCATAGTTTATGTATGAAATAGTCTGTACCCTCGTAAAGTAGTTTGTAAACAAAGAAGAGGATGTGTTATAACAGTTAGGAGGGTAACGTGTCTCAGTTTTCTCTCATTTATGGCTGTTCTGAACTTTGGCTTTTTTTGGCTTAACTGCTGATTTTACAAAAAAAAAATGATTATTGATAAAATTGAATTCAATAAAATCTAAATAGTATTTATTTTCTAGTCTTAAAGACCTTTGATGGCATGTGGCTAAAGACGGGAAATATATAAATGAAATTAATTTAAAAATTAAAAAAAAAAAAAGCTTTTCAGGGCCTGAAAACGCAAACAGATGCAAGAAATATAATTAATTAATAGAACTTCAAAACTTGAAGATATCAATTAGCTATATAATCATGTTTGCACTGTTAAAATTATATTGATGATTTACTGTTAATCTACACTGCAAGTGCCTCATGTGCAGTCTGTTATTCCAGATACAGTATTTAATTTAAGTTAAAAGATTTTATGAGGAGAGAAAGAAACATTGCTCTGTTGTAAACCCTTGTCTCTGTAAACACCGGTGTAACACCAATGGATACCTGAACGTTGATGCATAAAAAGGTGGCAGTAACAGACGACACAATCAGTCAGAGCTATCTACATGACCACAGAAAATTTGAAAGAATTATCATAACAGAAAAGATGGACCTACAAAGATGTCAGGCTCACAATAAAGTCTGAGGTCCAGCAGAGAATATAGAGCCACAATGACACATTGCAGCACAGTATTTCTCAGTGCATTTTCTCACTTTGACATCATATCACATAAAGCACGAAAAACTGTTTTCCTATAACAGCAATATACAAAGCTAGTCTACAATGACATAATAAAACTCTGTGGGTGTTACACAGAAGATAAGCACATACTGTATATTGCAGTATAAAACATAGTACCAAACAACAGCATCTACATGTGCATAAAAGGCTGATTACCATATTTCTGATTCTTTTAGGCTTCACGCAGCAGTTACTTAGCCAAACCCATAACGCTGAATTAAAACAGGACAAAAGACAATTTTTACCACACAAGAGAAACAAAACACCTTAGACAAAAAAAAGCTGAACCCGCCCTGTAACGTAAATAAGCCCCAAGCCATAACAGGCAGAACATGTCCATGCAGTCACAAAAATGATCAAAATAGAGAAAATCAAGCCAAAAACTCTGCATCAAAAGTCAGAAACATGATGCTTCAAAAACATTAGAGTCGAAGAAAAAAAAACATCTTCAAGATCAACAACTAAATTTCAGCTGACTTGATCACATTTCCCAGAACATTTTAGATTCACACTGTGTGAGAATAATGAGAATTAGCTGCTACAGGAGGACCTTGACATAAATCAATAGGCCGAATGTAGCAGCTGCAGAATAGCCTTTTTTATAGTGTGGAGTAGTGATGAGAAGTGACAATATAGTGTTTGTTTATTTTTGTGACATTTGGACACCTGACACTTAAGTGACAGATATAACTGAGGACTGTATAAGAATAAGAATAAGTAAAGTCTTTGTTTTGGTGAAATGTGAATGAACTCAAACGTGTTCGGATGTGGTTTTGAAATAGAACATTTTACTTAAAAGATAAGATTAGATTTCTTTTGTCCTGTGGAAAGAAGAGCTGTTCAAAACGACATTAGATCGCAGTTAATATCTTTCTCATCAAGTTGTCTCCTATAAATCATCTTTACTGCAGCCCTGAGTTGGTCATGACAGACTTCACCGTCTGCTTGATGCCAAAATTTTGCTTACCACCTTAAATTATACTACACCCTTAAAAAAAACGAAGTTATATTATTTTTTTGGTGGGGCATTTTAATAGAAGAATGAAACCTGTATTGAATTACAATATGATTTCATAGAATTTTCAGTTCTCAGGGACTGACTGATCTCGACCGGCACAGTACTGTGATAATACGCCCTGCAAATTTTCAATGTACTCATTTAAAAAAAAATGACACTAGACCTGTCTTCATATTTATTTTAATAATAAAATTTAAAAACATAATTAATCTCTATATATTTACTCCAACGTGCTATCGATATCAGCTGCGACGCAGGAACCTGACTGACACACCTCTGATTAACTTTGTCCCAAAAATGTGAGGAAATTTGTGTCAAAGTAGGCTGCTAAGAAAGTACCCGCTGATTACGTAAAAACAGCTATTTTAAATAGACTATTTATATATGACTTTTCAAAAATAACTATAATTAAATTTAGCTTTTTTTTTCATATATCTGTTTTGTTTTTTTGTTTTTTTACAAGAAGGCAAGTTTAATCAAAGACAGGGCAAACAGGTTCAGTGCACATAACAGTCACAGGGGAGGGGTTTGGTATATAAACTCTCATAAATCAGTGTTTTAAATAAATGCATAAAGTGCAGTAATGACATACGGGACACAGTTGTGAGTGAATCTAAAGGATCCACTCGCTGACAAACACGCTAAATTCACAGAGGATTTAAAAAAAAAAAAAAAAAAAGCAAACGCATGAAGTCATATCAATTTCAGAACTGAAGACAGGGGAGACAGGAAATAACAAATATATAAAGGTCATACGTAACACCAGCATGATGAAGAAAAACCATATTCAATGTAACTGTAGTGTCACGGAAACAAACAAAGTCATATATAAAACTCAAAAACACTACGCCACGTCTCCTCTGAAGGGAGAACGTGTGAAAGAATTTTGGTCCTACAGTACATAAAGGCTAGGTATGAGAGGCAATGAGGATGACAAGATGGCAAAAACACAGCTGTACAGATGTGACCTACATACATTCTCATTGCACCAACAATGCTGTTCTAGTATAGAGGCAGTTAAATTGTCTGGAAAAATATATATATATGTAGCATCTACACAGAGGTCACATCTTTGGGAGTAATCCAGGAGGGTTTTTACTGTATGTCACACTCATGGAGTCTTTTTGTCTCTAAACATTACTGAAGTGTCAACAGAAATAAAACATGGCACCATCGCTGTGCGCTCTCTCTTCCTCTATATAAGGGTTCATTTTACTGTCCCAAATCAATCAATGTAGTTTTGCATAGTTACTGTTACGCAAAATCTAATCACATTCTGTACATGTAAAATGTCAAAGAAAATACACATGTAAACATCTATTTCTTGACACAGACGTCATTTATCTGTTCAGACTTGACTGATAAATGAACATGAAAAATGATATGATGATAGAGACGATAGAAGGAGTAATGATAAAGATAAGCACACCTCAAGAGTACCACAGTAATGCAGCTGTGAACACTGTAGACCAAACCACCTGTAAAAGAGTAAAAATTACTTATTTCTCATTTACACAATAGTCATCTTTGCATGAAAATCAAAATATCAAGCTTTTAAGGCAAAACAAGTATGCACAGTGATTTGTGACTTCATGCATAACTGATGACTCCTATTTACTATGGTAAAAAAAAAAAAAAAAAATTCAGCATTTCCTAAAAATAAATTAGGTGGTGAAATAATGACTCATCGTAACTCAAGATTTTACAGCTTCACTTGAATCAAACCGGACCTGACTTTGGCTTCTATAACAAACCACACGGGGAGTGGAGAAAAATGAATTTCCGTGGTGCTGAGAACGGCCAGCATGGCACAGAGGGAGGTTAAACTTGACAGGTGTTTTCTCTGAGTCATCAAGCTACTTCTATGTTGACAGATGAGCTGTATACTGTGGTTTAAGGGTTTGCTCTGCAAACGTAGCTTAGTCAGTCATTAATAGAGAGAAGAGACCAGGCTGCTTCTGCCCTTGAGATATTTTCGTCAAGCTCCCTCAAATGAAAAGTAGGTATCTGAAATAAATCAATATTAAATGACATGATGCATAACAGCAGGCGGCAGTCAAAATCATTTCCGATGCATTTTCCTACAACAGTGCTTCTTTTAAAAGCTCTCTTGTGGGGTTTGATTGGGTGCTTGGTGTGGAATCGTTGCTAAGCCTTTACCAACATACAGCAGAGATCTACTCCTCCTGGTTTTATCCTCTAAGATGAAAAACCCTCCACCCCCAACCCTCCTCCTCTCACTCTGGGCAGCAGCGTTTGCACACCTGATCACATCATGCCGCAGTTAGAGCCGGTCAAGGCGAAACGCGTCCTCTGTGGCGGGGTCAGCAAGAACCATGTCTGGGTCATTGAGCATGTGCAGGCCGTCGAGTGTCAGTGGGTCGATTTTGAGGTCGTCCAGCGGGAACTGGGAGTCGACATCAAAGCTGACGTCTGTGGACAGCGACCCTGTCAGATCCTTGGGCAGGCTGGGGGGAGACTCTCCACTCACTGAGCACAAACAAGAAACACAAGCACAATAACTTGACTCAATCAAGGAATTAATAAGTAGAGATTTATCTGTGTGAGTTGTGAGAGGAAATCAATGACAGCAAGAGCGCTTGGGTTATGATTTTATAATAACTTGGGAGGTCTGACATCTTGACATCTTAATTACACATTTCAGTAAAGACGCAGTTAACGTCAAATGAGACTAATTTTCAGAAACAACTGAAGGGAAAAGTCAGTGGGGCTGTAAAATTCTGTTAAATGTGATTAGCTCATTGGTTTATCTCTAGAGTGAATTTGAGATTTTTTGCTGCTGCAATTGTCTCATATCTAAGTAGATCTTCACCTCCCCTATTTTATAAATATTTGAAATTCATGTGCAGTCCTACAGATTTGAAAAATTGGAAAAGTTCCCTACTCATCCTGAATGTGACGCTGTTTTGCTGCCAACTGTCAAACATGAGACATGTCAGTATAATGCAGAGATTCACTCATTGCATGAGCAGCAGATTAACAACAATCCCGAGGCGTTTATTGGACAGTTTATTGGGTATTCAGGTACAATCTAATCTATTATAACAACCCTGCAATTAATCATATCTTTTGTGAAGCTTATATTGTTTGTTGTTGGTTGACTCAGTGTAAACTGTTGCTATAACCAAACATGAAGCGCAGGCTTTGTTCTGGTCTGAGGTTTTACAGTCCTGCAGTTTAGCATGCCTGTTTATGTGCCTCAGTGAGCTACCTGCAGTGAGACTCAAGACGCCATGTGATGTGTCAAAGCGGCACCTGTGAGAATGATGTTAGGGATGTTGCCATGGCTACTGTAGCCCAGCTGCTGCGAGTCTTGAAGGCTGCACTGGCCACCAGTCAAACCCATCATAAGGGCCTGGGAGTAGTTGAGGGTGGAGGTCTGGTTATACAAGCTGTCAGAGCTGATGGGGGTTTCAATCATGTTGAACTGCTCCAACTGGCAAATCAACAACAGGAAGAACAAGGCAAAGCTGTTGAGCATTTCCTTTCGCAACGTGTTTAATCGAAAGCAAAAACTAAACCCTGTGCAAATACATTTGGGTTTGTGTGTGACACTGACGGAGTCTGTACCTGTTGTGAGAGAGCACTGGCCTGAATGGACGGGAGCTGCTGGTCGTAGAAGTCTGCAAACACGCTGCCCAGTATGGAGTTGTGCTGTGACAAGAAACAGGCCAAATCTGTTTATTAATATGCACACAAATACTCCTTGTGCGACTACATAGTGAATTAGGATTTGAAGAAAGGTCCATTTTGAATTTAGATTTGTGTACAACTTTATACATTAAACATAAAACGTGGAACATCAGAAGGACACAGGTAAAGCAGCAAACGCTGAAACAACACACTGCTTCAGATCACCTGACAACATCTGGAGATGGAGGTATTTTGAGTTTGAGTGTGCTACTGGTTTTTTGTGTGTGTATGATACAATAAAAAAAAAGTTGCAGAGGAGATCAAACATTAATACAGCTTGAATACGCACTGACAGAAAAGGGGATGGTTCACACAGAAGAAGAGACATTTTCATTCTCTAATGGATGTCTCACACACAGACACCAACATGTGGCAGTTCAGCTTAGCTTACTGTTTCAATAATAAATGCAAACTAAATTGGTCCCCGAAAGACTTATATGCATGTGCATCAGACATACACGCACTATCATAAGAAATTATGCATAAATATTTCATGAAGTCAGCTACTTACATGATACCCTTGTGCCACTCTGGTACCATGTAGGATACTAGAAGCTCTAGGATACTTAAAAATCACATGGATGGTGTCTAATAAATAACTGCATAAACAAATAAGGACTAGATAAATCACATGAATTACAATTACTCGATGCCATAAACCATTATTATAAAGGTCAGTATAGACAGAAGCCCAAAATGTCAAAAATCAGTTAGTGAACGGTAAAGTCAGGGTCGTCACACTTTCAAAGGCAGATCCATCCACATGAGCTTCGTCTGGCCTTGGTGTTTTAATTAACATGAACCAAATGGAATGAAATTCACATTAAATATAGTGAATCATTAAAAATATAATCCCTTTGTGACTCTACTGACTCATCCAGTGCATGCTAATTCTCTTGAAGTTTCTCATTTGAAGGTCCTCATTGAACCAGTAACAGAAATTCTCCTATTTCATCATGGCCTCTTAATGTATAAGTAATTGGATCATATTCTCAGCCCGTGCTCCTCCTAGTTCAAAACCAAATTATCTGTGTGTGCTGCAGATGTCCCCACAGGGCAGAGCAGGATAATAGAGCACACAGCCTGTCAGTCGTGCTTTAGCCCATGGATAACCTCGGGACTATGAGTGAGCCACTTCGGCCCGGTAAAGAGCTGAGTTAGGTGATCAAACAGCAGGATAAACACACACTCACAGGATCATCCCTGTCGCTCACCAGCATCTTATACATACAAGTCACACTTCGAGTTCAGAAGAAGCCCTAATTTAAAGCCACCTCATTATTTGTTTAAGTAAAAGCTTTAGATTTTTATAAGAAATTTAGTACTACATTCAATTCATCATTTAATTCATGTTACTCAAGGTTTTATTTACACTGTTTTTTTTTTTTTTCCGCTACAGTACCACCTCTTTACCTCTTTACCTCACCAGAGCTTCAAATCTCAAGTGCGCACACTGAGTCTGACACAAATTAACAACCCTGATCAATGTTTACCTCGGGTGTGTATAGTTTATCTTAGAGCACCACCCCTCTAGTGTGGTTCAGTTTGCTGAGAGGAGGATCAGCAGCTTCTCCTGAAAAACACTTCAGGGATGATTCACATCTCCTTGCCGTGCTAACTCAAATCCCGCATGATGGTGCAAACACACACAGTGAACACAAAGATCTGACTGACATAAAAACTGTACGGAGTCTCATAGAGCAGGACTGGGGTACAAAAACAGTGGAGATGCGACGCAGATACCACAGAAGCAGCAGAGAAGTAAGGTCAGGGACAAAGCTACATCACAACACGTCAATGACACTGAGTGTTGGAACAGACTGGTGGTCAGATCTGGGCAAAAGAGGAACTAGTCGAGGCTTCACAATGCCTCAGGATTTACTGCTATCATCTATCACTGTAGTGGTATTGTAACACAGTAAAGTGTGATATATGAGAATTCACATGTTGCATGACAATGTCAGTTTTCTCTCACTTGATACTATTTAGCTTGACTTTCTTATCATGCCACAGCATGAAAAACATGCTGTGATCATTAACATGAATTATGGTGTTATGTTTACTGGCAAAGAAAACATCTGCATATTTCCTGCTATGACATGGTATGAAATGCTAGAGAAGAGGTGCATGATGTTCATATAACCTGATCTTATTATCATTACTATGATTTTTGTGATTTTAGTAACTAATAAAGTGTTGACTGAATAACTTGAAGGAATACAATAGTCTAATTAGATGTGATTCATTTCACTCCAGTGCGTTAAATACAAAAACATGTTTTTCTTTTTGCCCAGATCTACTAATATCAACACAATAAAAGCAGCTGCAGGGGTTCAACAGTCCTACGAGCCAACCACAGAGCTATGATGCAGGGGACGGTAATGTTCATACAGAGTGAGCCGGCACCTCATCGGATCACGCCCTTACTTGAGGCGAGCCTCCAGGTGAGAAGCCTTGATTGGAGACGGGGGAGGTTGGAGACTGATTGGCAGAGGATCCGATCCTACTGCGGTACTGTTGGAGGGAAGAGGCCTGATACAAGAGCATATGTTGGAGTTATTCACACTGGAGGAGAAATCGTTGTTGGCGTCTGTGTGTGCTGCTTGTTTTACAGTAGGTTCACCTTTTCCCAGCATCAGTTCAGCTGGAAATCATAAACAGCAAAAACAGCCTGAAGACTCACTGAAATATTGATTCACCATCTTTGATGTTTGCACAAGAGTCATATTTAATATTGTAATTAAATTAAAATATTTGGAGAATGTGAGCGAGGAAACAATGTGAACAGCATGTGCTTCATGTCACATCGATGCATTAATGATACCGAAAAGGATCGAGGAGAAAACTACAGGGGATTAATTAGGAGCTGAAAATGATGCCAACAATCGCTGAGCAACCGAATACTGTAAAACTGGAGGATCAGAGAGAAGCGACTCTGCTTCTTTTGTTCTGTTCTGTCATATCTGTTCTTTTCCATGTACTCATCCAAATAAATCAAAGTGAAGATGTTTGCACAGACCTAAAAAAACAAAGATAAAATCATAGTGAAATTCTACTCTGATAACAAAATCAACTTGGGTAACATAGCTGTGGAGAGAAAAACATCAAAGTCACTAACACAGTAAAAGCAGATAAACTATCCAGTAATTCAGATTTAGAGGTATATCAAATGAGAGTGATAATCTCTTATCACTCAAAACCAAATGGGGGTTCACTACATCACTACATTCCTAATCTACGCACAGATAAGCTATCAAAATATTGGTAGCATGAGATAGAGAAGTGGTAAAGCAGGTCAAGGTCCTTGGTTACAGATATCAATTAGTGCAATAATAAATACTGCAGTAGACCTGTTTGAACTCTAATGAAACCAAAAGCAGATAGTGTTTTCCATTACCCTGCAATGACTACTTGATCCACAGAAAAAAATGTACAGACTAGAAATGGAGGAAGACGCTTCTGAAGCCATCACTGAGAACAGAGCAGATGCATAACATCAGCGAGACGACAACATGCGATTCTTCCTCAGGATTTGTTGACACACTGTTACTTCTAAGCTGCGGTTGTACTGCGTTTCCTCTCAGTGTTTGACTGGACCCCACACTGCAAAGACTCTGACTGAGAGGAGGAGAATGTAGGCCACTTCATTTCTGCAGTAATCCAAACACATTCCCACTGCAACAGAAGTAGAGCAGTGAGAGCCAAGATCTGAAGGATGCATGGAGCTTTGCAAAAGCATTTAGATTCCTTGATGTTTTGCGTGTTTGGTCGTGCTTTTATCTTATGTATTAATTCAGGTGTTTGTTTTAGTTCTATGTAAAATAAGAAAAGTGAAAACATGAACTGAATAAGAAAGAGCAACTGCGCTGTGACGCACAGTTCTATATAAACAGACAGATTATGGTGCATTTTTTATGCAACTACCATATGACTCAGGGCTTTCTGCAATAAAATGTCCACTAGAACAACTACACATCACCACAAAACGTCTGCAGTGTCAATAAGTCTAGATACTTGGATGAGACAGTGTGAAACCGACACACTGATGTCGCCTGAAAACACATCACCAGGGAGCAACAAGAAGCAGCCAGGGAGATGCAGTCATTACCAGCAGCTGCTGTCATAAAAACCACATCTGATACAAACAGATATGTGCCGCTCACCGTGTTCATGTCCACGGTCATGTTGGTTGACGGGGACGTGTGGTTGTCTGACGTGGAGCAGGAGTTCACAGAGGACGGCAGCTGGACCAGGCCTGTCTGCTGTAAAATAAAGAGATAAGTCATAAAAAGATAAAGATAATAAGCAGTCATCAAGTACCACTTTATAATTTTAATACTGATTTATCATAACTACAGTAAATCACTATCTTCTTTTATAGCATGTTGGCAGATACAGAAAAAACTTGGCAGCATCAAATGGCAACAAGCTGAATTATTAAATGTATTGGGGCCTTATTTTAAACAAGTTTTAATTATATTTAATATTATATTTCATTTCCAGGGTTTCACTGTTCAAACCGCTTTTATATTTATTCTTATGGTTGTTAAAAAATAAAGTATCTTGAACATTTATGCATATAGTGAATAGATCTGAGGGATCATGGAAAGAAATATTGTTGACACAATTAGATGCGATGATGATAATGGTCAAATGTTAATAACTGTCAATCTTTCAGTTCACATTGTGGTTATCGTTCAGTTAAGAACTGCTGCCGCTTCACATCAGAGCAGTTCTCCATTAAAGGCTTTTCCTGAGAAGAGCTGAAGGAGACTGTTGATCCAAGGACACAGGAGAGTTTCCACAGAGCTGATGAATACTGAGCTCTGGATTTTAATGATCATATTTACATTTCTGTGTTCCTATGTGAACCCTGCATTATGATACAATCTGTGAGGGAGATATATATATATATATATATATAACTTTAATAGCATGAACTAAACTAAAAGTGTTTTTGTGCAGGAAGACTAACTTGTTGGTTCTGGTGAGTCTGGGACGTCGGCTGCTGGCTGAAGAAGGCGTACTGGGACAGCTGCTGCTCCAGGTTCATAGCGTTGATGGCCACCTGGGGAGAGGGCAGGGACAGATAAGAAATGAGGTTCCAGCCTTTAATGGAGAGTTGTATTTCAGCGTGCTCAGCTGAATGATTCACATCATTTTAAACCTACCCACAGAAAAAAATGAATACTTCATAGTAAATGAAATCTAACACACAATACACAGTTGAGCTTGTATGATTAATCTCATTCAGTGTAGAGAACGGTGCTGCACCTGTGAGAGAGTGAGAGGTGGAGATGTTGGCGTGAGGTTCTGGTGTGAGTCTCCTGCATTCAGAATAAGAGGAACCATGTTTTCCTGCCCAGTCTGCATTTCCATGGTTACTGTGGGTTGAGAGGTGTTCACTCCTACCCAGTGCCCAAAAAACAGCAAGAGGAAAGAGAGCACAGTCTGAAATTGGCACCAGACAAGTGCCAAATTCTGATATACTGTTTTTAATTGCAGGAGAATCTGAAATTTTCCAGAGCGTTACCCTGCGTGTTAGCCAAGGTCTGTGTGTTGTTGGAGGAGCTGAACGAGGCGGCTGCCGCATCATCCGTGTCGAGCGGGGTGGGGAGCGGAGAAGGGAACTGGATGTTGGTCAGGTCAGGCAGAGAACCGCCTGTGTTGTGGGCTGCTGGTTTTAGTGAGTTGGTCAGCTGCTGGTCCGGAGACGGAAATATGCTACAGAAAACAGATAGGTGCAGTGAACAGGACAGGGATGACAAGCTTAATGCACTATGAAAAATAACATCAGCTAGTTGGTGTCAATGATGAAATACAAGACCAGAAACATAAACACTGAGCTACTTATTCAGATTACTGAACAAACAACTCCACTGCATTTGGCCAGTGGTACTTTTGCTAATGCTTTGGCTCCACACTCTTATTATACTGACAGAAAAAAATAGTAAAAGAAAATAACGTTTTCTTGCAGGCACTTCATTTTAAAGCCATGTTTTGTTCACACTTGTTCTTCACATGTGTGTAGATGTAAGCTGCCTGTTTTCTCTTAACACCATGTTATAACACAATGTATCCTCAGACTGGCTCAAATTGATAAACAGTAAAATACTTACTGGATCCCGGGAACTTTGCAGGGTTTGGATCTTGAAAGGTTCTAAAGGGGAAGAGAATTTACAGCTAGAGTTTTGTGGAAATGCAGAAAGCTGCCAGCGAAACATTAAGATGTGTATTTAAGTTTCACCTTTTTACAGTCCCAGTCCTGTTTCTGCCCATCTTCATCAGCATCTTGTTTGTTTGCTTCAATGCCTGGTACGGTGAGCAGGAGAACTGGAGAAACAGAGAGAAAAAATCTCCTCAGTCTCTTGGGTTTTCAGAAGCCCAGCCTGTTTGAGCTTGTAATTATCGCAGCCAACATGTCCTCATTTAGCGCAATCGAATGATATTTAGGAAGATAAAAGAAGAGAGCAAGAGGAAAGAAGACAGGACGAGGGGTGTGACACGAGAAAGTAATCATGGGTAACTCCCAAAATTTCTCTGAGGAGATCTATACAAACGAAATCTGAAATTAAAATACTTTGCCTCGCGTGGCCATTAGCAGTAAAATGCATTGCACAATTAGATGCACCCGGTCTCCTCAAGCTTCAAAGACAAATTCAGACCCTTTCATTGTGCACTGAAGAGCACTCGACTTAACAGTCAAGAGACAGCAGCCACATAACACAAAATAAAAAGGTTTACAACAACATCAGCTCCCCCACCACCACCTACTGCCGAAGAGAAACACATCTGATCCTGAACTGTCTGCTTTACATTCATGTTACATCAGAAGTATTTTAATGTTGCAACTTGATTAATGTACATGTAGTTACACCTTCATTATGTTGTACTTTTTTAAGCCTTACTTATATCTAATTGTTTTGCATAATATTTGCTGTGCATATGACCATTAAGAAATGTCATTTTTCTTTCTGATGATGTGTACCTCGTTTTGGTTGAAGCTCCTGTGAACCTCCAGTGAAAGCGGCCTGCTGGGCAGGAGTTAATGTGCTCTGATGCAACGCTGAGTCAGAGTTTGTCCTGAAGCACAAGAAGTAAACAGAAAGTAAAGTAAAACATAACGAAACTTCTGAGTGTGTTTAGTGTGTGTAGAAACAGAAAAAAAAAACGAGCATTTTTGTGTCATATACTGAAATATATCAAAGTGGGTGTGACCCTGCTTCTTGACGATTAGGACATAATGCAACATAGCGTCATGTTGTGTGTTACGAGTTTCTGAGAGAGGCCAAATGAAGGACCTATTATGATAGTTTTAATAAAGAGTAAACAGTGTGTTGCACAGTCACACAGAGACAATGTTTCATCCTTTGAGGCTGTCTTACCTCCTCCAGCTGGTGTCGGGTGGTGGTGACAGATATACTGAGCCATATGGACAGCTGTCAATGTGAGATCTCAGGTTAAAGAAATACAGCTGGAAACTGAAAGTCTTGGCAGATTCATTACTGTGAATTCTTTAAACAGAAGAAGAACAGAAAAAGTACAGTTTATAAACCAAAACAGCCTGTGATTAAAGTCAGGAAGGAAAAATGAACGGCTCTTTGTCCAAGAGCCTTATTACCTTCAACCAAAGCCAGTCAGACTGAGGTCATTTACAACCGTACACAACATTAGTTGAGTGACTGTGTGTTCACAAAAACATCTGACCTCATTTCACCCAGTGATTCACCTGGTACAACATCCTTCTGATTAACATGATTATACATCAGATAATCAATGCACAGACTTGAATAAAGATTATGGCGTTATGGACAAAATGACGGAACAAGAGGAACATGAGGAAACAAACACATTTTTGTGAGTTAAAATAAACGCATCAGCTAAGGTTTTTGCTGCTTTCGACAATGTTGTCACCTCTTGCTCATTCAAGAAGACCACCATTTTCTCAGGTAGTGCACAGTACAGGCATAGACAATCATTGGATTGGAGATTAACACAACAAATCTTCAACTTCACGGTCTCCTTCATGTGAATGATGGATACACTGTGACATAAATGCCATTGCTTAATTATTTCTGATGTCTTAGATTTTCTGAAATTCAATGTTGCGGTAGAAATCCATTTTAAAAGCTGCTTTATACATATTTACCTGACTGATCATGTACTTCCTGTGCAGAGTGATTTTATTTAAGCTGCTACATATCTCCACTGGTGTGTTCACTGGTGCTGCCTCATTAAACCTCTTCTCATGATTGTGTAGGTGTGAACAGACTGAGCTTGATTCACAGCTCCCAGGTGATGATCATTGTGTTGCATGTGTCAGTGCAACTTACACCGTTAGTACCTTGAGCCTGGTGACATCACCGGAGGTTTAATCAAGCAGATTAATTGCAAACACCGTTGTTGTCGTAAACTGGACAACTGTGAGCTGCCAAGCTGCTCAGAAATTATATTTGATATTTGAATAACATTTGATTTATTTGACACAACCATGTAACATGTTTTAAATTCGATTCAGGCTTCAGATAGACAATGATAACAAATGAGAATGAAACAGAACCTCAGCAGACAAACAGTGGCCAACTTCAGTCTCTATATATGAAACTGATAGCATTAAAGGATATCTGGCGTCCGTGTTTGTCAACAGACAGAGGTTTTCTGTGAGGCGATGTGATGCGGTTTCGGTCCCGGTAGACTCTGTCCACCAGCCCGTGGTGTCGCGTTGATCTGTTTGTGTCCAGCCCCGAATTCTGACAAGGACAGAAAGAAATAAAACCAACGGATCAAACAGTGAACATTATCATCTAGTTCAAAACACTATAGCTAGTCTGTGAGCGTTTCTCCAGCTAGTCCTCAGTACTGGAGCATTATAAAAAGGTTAGCAAACCTGCAAAGTCCTGTGCTAATCTCTGAAGTCATTAATTTAAAGAAAGATACTACAGAGACTCACATAGCCTGCACTTTTTCTTAGCTTCCAGTTACGCTGTCCTTGGCTCACACAGGATAAAGACACTTGTAGAGCAACAATGAAAGTTAATACGACTCAAGGCAAGAATGACTACAGATTATCAGTAAATGTCTGTGAAATTAAAAGTGAAAATTGAAAGGATCTAGGAAAAATGCCTGTTTTATTCTGTTTGTGTGTTTCTTAAAGGATTTTCTGAAGTAATATTTGCATTGACGGTGATTACAGTAGCTTATTTGTGAAGAAGTGACTGTGTGTAGTAATAGTAGGAATAAATCCCACCACCTCAACTTTGTACCTCTGTCCACAAAGAATTACATTTCTTTTACACAAAAACACATGTTTATCAGTTTAATTTTCTTGTTTTCACATGTGCATACCATGGCAATATACTGTATGCATTTGTCTGGTGTGCAGATAGCATATGAAACTTTCCATAGAGGTGTAGAGGACAAAGGCTTACCACTGCAGTGCACTGCAGTGCTACATGAACATTTCTGCAGGGAGCTAATATTTCAGAAATTCCCTATCTTGTGGAGCTTCAATACCTTTGTGTGCCTAGAACAGGGGATTGTTTCTGATGCATTCTGGGTGAAAGAGAGGAAAAATTGGAACAGCTTCTCTCTGTCATATAGTAGATAACGTTGTCACACAAGGAAAAAAAAAAATATGTCAAGCAGAGAAACATCTGTCATGCTGTAGCACTCTGCTGCCCTTTTAACCCCATACGTGTTAATCCAAGTATAATATATTTACATGTTGTCAGCGATACAGGAAGTTCAAAGTCTCACTGCTTTAAGTAAATATTTTGGGAAGTAGACAGAGAAGAAACTGTTCTGTAATAAAACAGACACATGCAGAAAGCTGTGGGACTGTATATTAACTCTGGCCTTTAGTCTAAATAAAGCACTGTTGTTGATTGCATATACAAAGTAGGTTCACCTCCTGTGAAGTGAACAGTATTTAGCTCAGGATACAGGGATCTCATGTTTAAAAAAGCAAATGCAAATGTTCTTATAGAGGCCACAGGGTGGATCAATATTGTGGAAAACCATCTAAACATAACCACAGGTAGAGAGAGAATGAACTATCTGAAACCCTCAGCTCTGAAACAGCAGGGTGTGATTACTGTACAATTTAAGCTGGTACAAATTAAATGGTTTCATGGTCCTGGCTGTGGCTCTGGGTGTTTTTCCTATGTCCTTGTGTTTCCTCTATTTTCCCTTCCCTTGGGTTTCCTGTATGTTTCTCTCTCACTCTCTTTATTTGTGTCTGTAGGCGTGGTGCTCTGCACCTCCTCCAGATTGCCTCAGCCAACTGACCTGCTCCTCATCATCTCATCGGCTCCACACTATTCAAACGCTGGTTGTTGTCACTCATCACTGAGCAGAACTAATCCTGTGGCCACCTACTGCTTTCTTTCAATTTCAGGACCCCTTTTTTTCACTCTACACACCACTCAAGTCCTTTCAACCCAAACGTTCCCATTCATCTATCACCCACAGATTTCACCTCCCTTCATCCAAGTCTCCACCTCCTCCTTGCCATCACCTCATTTGAACTAATCTCTCCTCCTTCCATGACACATCAACCACCGGTTGGAAGAAGTGTTCACAAATCCACTGCTTTTCATTTACACAACACCTTGTTATTTACAGTTAGTTGTAACACTCTGAAGTAAACATAATTAATTACGAACCTGAAAAGACATATCGATGGTGCTGTTTCCAATCTGATTGACGTTTGGCAAAGACCCTCCATAGTACTGCCCCCGGTTCTGTCCAAGCTGCAAATACTGAGTCTTCTGCAGCTGTAACTGAAAACAGAACAACACACGATGAAATAATATGAACTTAATAAAAGAAATACATATAACATAACAATAACATTAAGAATACGTTCGCTCAATGTGATTTCCTGCAGGAAAATACTGCATAGAGTACAAACACTTATGAAACCTCAGTCCCGCTAAGTTCTTAGAACTGTGAGTATGTGCCACAATCAACAGCACTGACACCACCACACTGACTGACAGTGTCTTTATCAACTACTTGCTCGTGTTGTAAAAATAAAGATGGACATTCCCTGATGTTTCGAACATGATGTTTCGAAGTTTGATGCAAGCTGCTAAATTTAATAATGTGCAAAGAGATGGTAAGAAACCTTATGTGGAAGTGAAGCTCTGCAGAGAGATGTTAGCATTGTCACACGTGCAAATGTATAAAACTCTGCAGCCTTATGGTGGTGATTATTTCAAAATGACCTCCAACTCTATTTCCTATTAGAGAACCCATAATTGGTCAATTACATTTTCTCATGCAACCCCACAGCTCAGAGGCTCTAAACAAAAAACAATTACTGTTCCTGCATCACTGGTGAATTTTGATAAGCCTCAACCTCAGAGTCCATTTGTTTAAATGCATGAAACCCTACTCTGTTGACAGAGGATTACATACTGTAACATCCACGGATCAGGAAGAGGCCAATCCTAATCTTTTAATTCAAAGCAAGGTAGATTCATGAGAAGAGGCAGAAAAGCTGAGGGGAGAGAGGGAGGAGACAAGCTGACAAGGGTGAAACCCTAAACCGGAGACCTACTTCTCACAAGTCTAACTTTGGCTCAGAAAAGAGCCTCCTACCATTTGTCTATTTGTCAATGACAATAAAATGTTCTAAAATGAAGTCAAAGGTTTCCAACTGAGATACAATAACAGTGAGTGATTGTGAAAGAACTGTTTTGGAAATTCCTGTATAAAAAAAAGTCTCAATCTACTAAAGCTTCAGCAACAGCGCAGCCCCTATTCCCAGCATACATTTTGTCTTGTCGCCCTCAGAAAGAAGGCAGGGATTACTAATATCATCAACCATGGCGTCGTTCTGTCCATGTGTCCCAGTAAGTCATGGCAGTGTGACAGTGAGCCAGGAACCCAAATTCTGGACTGGAACCCAACCTCATGAATTTTATTATGTACACCTGCAATGTATTAAAATGACTTCTGCAGGGGGAAAAAGCCTTAGTCACATTAAATAAAAATTCTTTCCACATGCACGTTAAATTCCCACATATGTAATAAGCAATGCAGTAACTCTACTGTCAAAATGTGATTGTGCACATCACATTAAATATAATAAGACATATTTTGGAGGCCTGTGCTGTATGTACAGTTAATTTGGTTGCCTTCATCTTTACTGTAAATGTCACCATGTTGCTGTGCACACAGGCCTTGAAGACCTGTCAGACAAGTTTACAAAGCCACCCCCGAGCATTGTTAACACACAGGCAGAAATAATTATGTAATAATACAAAATATATGCGCACCTTTCTATCTAAATATGTGATGCTGTTTCTAGGTCTCTCTTCATTGAGTTAATATTATAGCTGCAGTTGGCCGCGCGCTGTCAAACACGCGTGCACGCCCCTTCGCTTTCTACTTGCGTGGGACAAATATTGCAATAACTTTTTCGGACGGAGGTGCCTGTCCTCCATTTCTACCTTACAGGTCTGTCACCTCCTGCCAGCTCTGCTCCTCGTCACCAGAGACTGGTCGGTTAAAGCTCGCAGGAAGCGTCGTTTGTTATTGTTTACCTATTCTCGCCAGGCTGCGTGCAGCCGCCGCGCTACAAACGCATATTTGACAGCTCGCTGAAAACAAACGGAGAAGAGGAGGTGGGGGAGAAAAGAGGGAGAGAGAGGAGGAAAAAACAACAACCGGTTTCATTACCCTCGCTGCCCGAGTAATGCTGAGGTCTTTCATCACTTCTTCAAACGCCGCCGTCTCCTCTGCCTGCTTCTGGTTATGTAAAGCGATTTTCTCGCTGAATTTCCGCGGATTGTTCGAAGTCGCCATGTTTCGCTCTTCTGCTCCGTTTTCCCTCAATGGTCAGCGTTGTCAAGGCAACCGCACTAAAGACACTGAACTTCCGGTTGGAGACGCTGAAATAAGTGACACAAAACACAGACTAAACACGATCTAAAGTTGCATATTCACAGTCCTGATAAAACTAAGCAGCCATGCTAACATGTTGGCAAACAATCATGTACATATAAACACACACAGCACATCCCACTGGATTCATGATTCTGACCACCTGCTGATTAGAAATAATTCAGACTTTCTAACTAATAATTTTAGTCTTTTCCATCTCCTGACAAACGACAAAAGTCTGTAATTAGATTACACAAAATATAAATTTCTTCTTCAGCAGCAGCTATCCATGATCTTTAGTTTATAGTTTTAGCTTAGCACAGACGTGGATGCATAATGTTGGCTCCATTCCATTCTGTGTTCCAGGCAGTCTCTCTACAGGGAAGACAAACAACAACACTACAACCAACCTACATGGGACGCAGCCGTCGTTAATTGACATGAATAAATACATACATAAATACATGAATATACACCTGTGCTTTTTTTTCTTCCAGCCATCACGCATCAAAAAGTGAAAACTGGAGCTGCATAGCAGGCCGTTCCTCGGCAGGTAAGAAATTTGACTTCTTTTCATTATCAACTTTAATTTACTGATGAAAAGGTTGCGCCCAATAAGCACCAAAACAATGACGCGAACCCTATACAAAGGTCAATTGATTAATCGGTTTACTTTTTCTGCTTTTCCTGCTAACTAAACAATCCCCTATTGTTGATGCAAACGTCCCGATTTTATTTTGAAAGCAATGCCATTTTGTTTCCGGTGTGTTTTGGAGGTTGGTTGGTTGACTTGACGCATCTTTCCCTCTCTCCCTTTCCCTGTCTTTCTCCCTCCATCTCTATCTCTCTCTATATCTCTCTCTCTCTATCTATGTATCTCTGCGAGGCTTTGCGTGTTCACGTCCCTTGCGCGGGGGTGTTGTGGGGGCGCACCGAACATCTGGACTGCGGAACAACCGCAAAAATATGAAATATTGACCAAGGTTTCACACTCTACAACATAATATAACATAACCTAAACTGTTATCATTATTTATACGAATAATCTAATTAATCAAAAATGGATTTTGTGCATGTTTGGGGATTGTACACGTGCTGAAGGATAAATCTAATCTGTGGAATAAAATTAGCTTTTCCAGTCGCACTTGGTGTAAATGTTCATGCCATGAAATGTTGGACCAGAGAGTGGCAGTGTCTGCCTCCTCTGGGGCTGTACATGCACCCCTGCTGACTGAGGATAAATACTGTCACAACACTGTCTCCCCCTGCTTTCCAGCTGAATAGATACACAAGGTGAATGGGCTGCTCTCTCCTGTTAGAGATTTACTTGTGTAGAGAGAAATGAGCTTTTAGGTGACAGAGAGAGCAGTGCTATGTTTGTCATATATTTAAGCCCTTTCCCCAGTGAATTATAAGATAAATGCATCACAGCCAGGAGGACAAAAGATCTCTGCATGCTCATTCTTGTCTCTTGACTGCAGTGGGAGTTTCATTTTCACAGTTAATGCAGCAGCAGCAGACTGACAGCCTCAGGAACAACTGCATGCTCAACACTGAGGGGCCAATGGAGTTTTATTTATAATTGTATTAACCTTGGTAAAAAATAGCTTGCATACAAATTAAAATTCATAAGAAACATAAAACATCTCAAGCACTTGTTTTTCTGAAGCCACACCTACACGTATTGTGTCTTTTTATTGTTGTTGTTACAGCCACAGAAGGCACAGTGGAGCTGTTTCACCCGCCATTCAGGAAAGTGTAATTTGGTTGTAAAGTAACCATGGTAACGCAGAAAAAGAGAGACATCAGGGCAGGTAGAGGGAAGGAGTCTGTGTTTGTGTAGGATTATTCTGTTAATGCTGAATAAGCCTTCAGGGAATGAAAGATGATTATGTTACAATGAAGGAAACCACATGTTGTGGTGGATTTCTGTATCCAGCCTCTTTTACCCGATCTTATTACTGTTTGTCTTGTACAAACACACTGCACGACCATTACCAACAAAGCAAGTAGTAACATCTTTCACTTCTGTTTATCGGTTAAACCTGAGAGTCTGAAAATATCCCTAGTGTTTTTATTTCTCTATACACCATTAAACCACAATATCCAGCCACTCTGGTGTACCATGATAGTATTTGTGGCAAAAGCAACAGATGCTACAGATGCATAGTATAGGAGTAAATACCTGCAAAGTTTATTCTTTAGAACAAGGAGGCCATTCTCTGATCAGTGGGAACCCATATATAAACTGTTTCCATGGAGATGAAAGCAGCCATTTTACATATTTCGTTGTTAAAATCCTGTGACGTTGTGACTTCTTTGTCAGATTGTTGCTGCCTCTTTGGTACAACAGGGACATGCTATGTTTCTTTAATAAATAATAAATAAGTTATTTATTCTTTAATAAATAAATAACTATCAGTTAAAGTAATAGTGGAGAGGCCTCTCCTCAGGATTAGCACGCCTGTACAGTGTCAACTGAAGGATCTTTTAGTTTAAGTCACAGATGGACAACTACAAGAGCATACACAGCAGGATCACCAGTACATTGTTTATTAATTGTTTTCTTCAGATTCCACAGAACATGTTAAACAGTGAAGTAACGTGACAGTTTGTAGCACAGTTTCAACATTTATAAGTGCCGTGTGTATCATATCACTTATTAATGTAGGCCTATCTTGATGTGACCTGAACTTTGGATTAAATAAAGCTTGTTTTTATCTGTGCGTGTGTGTGTGTGTGTTGTAAACCTCGGTAAACACACACTTTGACATACATCAGGATGAATCAAAGTTTTATGTTTAATCAGTGAAAGGAATAAATGCCACTGTATTCCACATGTTCTTCATTATGTTATCATGCCCAGGTTAGAAATATGCCTGTTGAATCATGAAGGTTAAAAAGAAACGCAGATTTAGCTCCTGTCAGCAGCTGTCTCTTCATACACAAGGCTTTTTACAGGAAATCTTCTGGTTTCAGTTCTTTCGTTTCCCACTTCCATTATTTCAATAAAAAGGGAACTTCATTGTTGCAAGTGCGAGTTGTTAAAGAAAATCGACATGACTTCACTCATCTCAGACGTTGAAACGCATCGTTGGAGCTTTGTTCAGTAAGATCATTTTTGTATTGCTTTTTATTGATGCACGTTTTGACAGAAAACTGTTTAACTTGTCTTTTAATTTTTTTTTGAAGACTTCCTCAAATTTATTTCAGATTTTGATTTTTTTTAAAGTAAAATTCTGATATTTTCTATTTTATTGTGATAAGACTTGGACTGAAGCGCTGCCATTGTGAAGTGATAGATTTCATTAATGTGGAAGTCATTTTGATTAGAAATAACCAGTGAGTAACTAACGATTTTAATGGTTATTTCTTTTAACACCAATGCAGATCATGAACAGCAGTTTGACCTTAAATATACCTGTGACCAAGAGGAATGCCAGCAACATAGATTCTTCCAGTGCGACCACAGGCCTGGCTGTGGGGCTGTCGCTCTTCTTTCTGCTCATTGTGATTGTAGCTATCGTGATAGCGTACAAATTCCACGGTCAAATTTGCGACCTGATGCACTCCATGGAAAGACGACCCCAGAAGAAGGAGGACTACACGGAGACAACACAGCCTGATCACTACACCAGCATGATCAGACAACAGTCACTGGGACATGCTCCTATCTATGAAAACCTGACGACTGCCAACAGGCCTACAAAACCTCCCAGGAGGTAAGCGACCGTCTAAGTGTTTCAACTTCAAATTTTAAAGTGTTTTCTTTACAAAGTGAACACACACCAGTATAGAGGAAATGTTGAGCCTGAAATGTCTTTTATGAAACTCAAGAAAAGACTGAGCGGAAACAGATGAAGAAACACTGTGTGTGTTGTGAATTTCCCCAATTTGCACAATCCTGTATTCGTATATATGTGCGTGCTTTGGCTGGCATCTGCAGGTGATTTCTTCTTTTGTTTCGTTTGATTTTAAAGTCCATTGATCAAAGGTGCCAGTTCGTGACTCAGTGCTGGAGTTTTTCTCCTCTGAGGAAGTAGACTAGGAAAATAAATCCACACTGTTTACATATATTTGTCTTTGTTCCTAATGGTTTTCTGTAAGAAAAGTGCCTTCTGACAGCACCTGTTCCTCCACAGGTGGCCTGGTGAGCCTGAAGAGGATTTGTACCTTCAGTGTGATACACCAGATGAGGCAATATACAGCAACGACCCAAAGTGTAATCTTGCCATCCTTCCTAACCCCCATGACGAAGACGTGTACATTATGCCAGACTCTTGAGATTTCTTCCATAATCCTTCATATGTATTAATGTGTGAAAAACCTTTATTCCGCGTATATTGTGAGTCTTGTATATTGGTACAAGCTGGAGACACGCTGCTGCTTTTGAATACAGCTGACCTATTATGTGTCTATATAGACACATAATAGGTCTAAAGATATTCAGTTAAGGTGTTCATCCTCATGCAGGATATTGTATAAATATGTTATATTATTGTGCATCATCTGCTAGGTTAAGGATTGTATTATGTTTGTTTTTAGCTACTCTAGAAGCTGGAGAAAAAAGCAGTATTAATATGAGTATAAATTGTATTGATACTAATAATATATGTATTAATTTGATTGCTACTATTTTTGGCACAGTTGAGATTATGACCACGTTGGACACACTGTACGAGTTACCACATTTTGACTACGATCCTAAGTAATCAATGTGCTGATTAGATCTGATTGTTTTATGACTTTCTGGTAACATACCTGGAATAACTGATGCATCGCTTTCATCTTGACCTTTTAGATAAAAGAAGTGTGGCACTTGTGAGATGAAGCCATGTTTCTGATTTGCTGGCCTGATTTTTCTATTGGCTTTTCTATCGTTTTATAGTTAAGAAAAAAAAAAATCTATAAACACAAATTACACACAAATTACATTTATGTTTTGCATGTAAACATGAAAATTGCTGCACATTTTCTTAACTATGTGGATCAGTCATGTTCATTATGTTTTATAGAAATACAGTAGTTATAAAGCTACCATTTATAGATCTTATTCATGTAATCAATAAACTGTTTTCATTAGCATGTTGTAAATATCGAACAGCCGCAGGGTTTGTAATCGTAGGCCATTGTTTATCAGCAGCTTCATTACTGATGCAAGTTACGATGATTTTATTAAATGCTTTCTATTTTATCATTTAATCTCATTTTGTTCTGAACTATCACCAAAACAAGGAACGTGAAAAATAAATGTGCATTCAAATGATGCCTTGTACCAAGTGATATTTTTACATCTGTGTTTGCACGTAAAAATGTTTAACTATCACACCATCAGGACGTGAAAAAAAAAATGCTTCGGTCAGCTGGTGGTTTCTGTGGTAGCAAAAACCAGGAAGCAGAGGAAGCATGCAGAGAGGATGTGATTATTAAACATGAGACATGCCGGAGGTTTCATAGATCGTGGTGTGTTTTATACTTTCTTTTTGTCTATTCTTATCCTGAAGTTCCTTTCAGTTAATGGTTTCCAGGCTCGCTACGTGAGGATTAAAACCAGAGGAAAACCAAATACTGGAGGCTAATGAGTTCATGCTGTCGATCTTAGATTACACACAGGAGGGTTTGATAAATTCCTGTCCCTAATTCTTTTATACTTGTATACTTTGGGTGGTACTGAAACTCAGGACCTTTCAGAGTCTAAGATTGAAGACCTTTCCAATGACCCACAGTTGTGTAATGACTGAGGATGTCATCCTAGAAACAAAGAAACAAATGAGTCCGAATTTACCATAAGAAGAGTGGAACTACCGTTAGCATTTGTCTGCAGCTCTGATTAATCGCCTCTTAATTCATCTGCCTATTTATTCATCGTCCAGGGTCACTCAGTATGCCCCACCTCTTAATACATCGACTTTATTAATTGTGAAACAACATTTGCTCATGTGTAAGTGACCTTTACTCACTGTAAGATAAAATCTATAAAGGCCTCATTAGGGGTGGTGGTGTCACTTCTTGGAATAATTAAACTATAAACATTTCAGAGCAGGCTTGCTACTGATTTCAGGTCACTTCAGATCACACACGTATGATCACACTCATCATGGTGACCTGTTTATTACTCTTATCACTTCTATTACTTCTACAAAACACTGAGCTGAACCCTGACATCTTTTTAGTCTGCTCTGTGAGATCGATCTACTGAAAATTTGTTTTTTCTTGCTTCAGTGATCAAACTTATAATAAGATGTTTCACATTATTATTTGTTCTTTTTCTAACAACTTATCTCAGCAGTACCTGGGAGTAAATATGACAGACACAAGCTCTGATCATCTGGAATTGTATCACATTTGATATGTAATATGAAAACTCAAGTTTACACGGCAGGAAGGTTTTTCTTTTTTGTAAATTCACCGTTTCCTAATCATATTAAAACAATTACTGTCAGTTTTGAACACACAAACACAAGTGTGATTGTGACCATGACTTGAAGGTCAGTGATGGGAGATAGAAGTTATCATATCTTTACATACTGATTCCTCTGACACACCCTGACACTCCTAATCTTAGATGTACTTCTGTGAATAAATGACAAAGCGTGAGAAAATATAATGCTCATGTGTTTATTATGAAATGTACAAGTGGATACATTCAAGTACAACAGCAGTTCAATATGAATCAAACAGAACAGTGATTTGGGTCTCTAATTATTGAAATGTAGAAGACAACAAACAACAGAACAATACAGTAATTTAAATAACGACAGTGAAATTAAATAGTACTAAAATATATTGTAACAAAACACAAAAAAATGCAAATAAGACAAACAGGACCATAAATAAAACTTAAAAATAAATAGCTATATACTTAAAAGCAAATATGTAGTTACTCTGTGCATCAGTAACATCATCAAAAAAAAAAAAAAAAATATTCATTCAACCACTCATCATGTTTTCATCTCGTAACATTTTCTTTCTAGTGGGAATGTTCTGTCATATTTGGGCTCTACGGGTTTACGGGTTTACAAAAAGTCACTTCAAGTGTCCTTGCTCAGGCACAGTGACACTTACTGACAATCAAGTCGTTGAAAGGCGTCAGCCTCAACTTTCCCCTACTGTCGTAGTGCATGAGGACCATGGGCTCGTAGGCCGCCGGCACACAGCAAGGACTTGGTATCCCTCCTTTGGTGATATGGTGCAGCCGAGACTTCACCTGTGTGTGCATACTGGCTGGTTTGTAGTTGTGAGGGCACGTGCCGTCACAGTAGTGCATTGTGTACTCGGTCGGAGCCACCACCCAGTCTGTCCAGCCGATGTCTTTGAAGGACACGGTGACTGATTTCCGGCAGCACCACCCTTGTTCGTCACAGTCGTCCTCCTTGTTGGAACGCCGTGTCCTCTGGGCTGGTTTAGGCTGAATGAGGCCTAATTCTAGAGACATGGTTGGATTTGTCTTGAAGGTGTTTCCATCAGCCGTAACCATCCCTACGTCCACAAGCAGTGCTTGACCGCCATCAGCTCTCATCCACTTCTCTGCTTCAGAGCTGATGTCCAACATTGCATCCTGAGTACTTGACACATTGGAGTGCACCAGAGTATCTTCATATGTCCAAGCTGCAGAGTTCACCGTCTTCATCCCGTTGATTTTAACCTTCACCTGAGACTGAGCTGATGTGGGTTTATTTAATATCTGCCTGGAAATCTTCAGTTCTGCCCGAGCCAGTGTCAGTTCAGTTTGGATGTTTGTGTTTTTATGGAAAACAGCTCTGTACCAGTGCATGTGTCGACCTGACTGCGGGTGACCTCTCCTCCAAAGCACTTTTATTGGCTCCACTGAAAAACACATAAACACAACTCATTAGAATCAAAGTGGGTAGCATCCTGTCTGTAATGATTTCACACAGTACATTTAGGAAAACGGCATGCAACAACATGGCATAATTTAAAATCACTCTGTTTTATTTTTGTGTCATATCATTCCACTATGTTTGGCTTATTATTGATTGCATTGATTTAGAAAAAAGTGCAAAAAGAAAGTGCAACGTCATGTGAAAGGTGTGCCAGTCACGCTCATGGTTTCTAAAAGCTTGTAGGAATGCGTTTGCTTTGTTTATAGAAAGGCTCGTTGGCTCCAGAGTCTATTTCCAACCAGTCACATATGTTTAAACTTCAGATAAAAAGTCTGACACTGTCACCTGGATGGGTATGAACTATAGGACCAGAGGCTATTTATAGCAGCCTATTCATGAGCACAGCAGCACAATAGCTTTTGTCTGCATCTGCAGAAGTAAACTCTCTTGATCTTGTCATGAAACGTTTTTTCCTACACCCACTCAGACTTATCCAGTTGGCTTTTGACAGCATGTGACAATGGTGAAATTAGGACTGTGTGTCTCACCTGTAGTTGGAAAGAGAACAGTTGAACTCATAGACTGCCAGGTTTCCTCCTCTGCCATCGGCTGACTGGAGTTTCCTCTGAGCTCTCTCAGTTTTTCTCTATATAGCTGATGCATCTTCCTCAGCTCCTGCTCTGTGGCCTTTTGGGCTGGTCTGGGCTCCTGGTCCATACCCAATGAGCTGAGGATCCCCATCTTCACCGCCTCCAAAAACAGCACCTTCTGGCCATCCGCACTGAGTGCGCCTTCATGGGCCACGTGAGGCCGGCTCTCCGCTGAGCTGGAGAGGGAGATGAGGAGCAGCAGTGTGCAGGAGACAAGTCGGTGGAGTGTGTGTGATCTGAGCATGGTGAGTCTGCTGGGTTGGTTTAGTTTGAGAGTGCTGCAGCTCAGTGGATGGGCTTTGTCCATGTTATGAATGAAATTCTTGACATGCTTTTATTTATAGAGCTTCTGTGTTGCCACACCCCTGGTTGGTCAGGTGAGTCAGATGAGCCTGTGATGGGCTCACCTAGGGCCATATTTCATTATGTGGCAACATTTTGCAGCAATGTGTTAAATGTTACCAACATGCGACCTTTGAAATGAGAAAAATGAAAACTTAACTTTAAATTGATAGCTTTTTTGTCAGTTTTATCAGCACATGGTGGAGGAGTGAAAGCAGAGATGGGAGACGAGGAGGAGGGGAGCAGGAGGTTTCCAGATGAGATTTAGTTATATCACCAGTACATAGTGTTCACCTCAGCACACTACGTCACCACGATAGCACAGATTTATGTCATTTAATCAAATAAAAGAACATATGTCTTACAGTAAGCAGTTCTAAGAAGAGAGTCAATGGCCAATTACATTATTTGCTCTGGGGTTATTAATGATTATGTGATAGTTTATTGATCCATAAAAGGCGGTGACTGTTGCCTTGTAACTCTGCCCAGTATGGTCAGAGGTCATGGTCAGCCACAGGCCAAGAGGAATTTCGAATCAATTTTTCCAACTACTTGCTAAAGCTTGGGAATTCCCATCTCTTTTCTAGCGACAACATATAGAATAACGTTAACAATACGAAGGTGGTGAGGTTTCTGTATGTCATCTCTTCCTCAGAAAACCAGCCAGTCAGAAGTAAACAAACAAACAAACATGTATGAGTCTATTATTAAGGTAATCACACCATCTCTCAGCTGATGTAAGGAGCATCTAACAGATCAAATGTAGCGATATGTGAGGGTTTTCTATTTTATGATGATTAAAATAGACTGAAAACATATCTGATTTCAGCCTGTGCTGTCCCGCATGTTGGATAAGACACGGCAGCATTCCTGCTCTGTTGGTAGTTATTAATGCGCCTGGGATCAAAGAGTAAAACACAGGCTACTGCGTCTGCACCCTGAAGTGTTGTTATCAGCACATTATTTGAAAATCTTCACTTCCATCAGTAAATATGATCAGTACACTACTTGATTACAAAGTAATTCCCCTCACTCCAAAACGTGATCAGTTCACTGACCCCATTCTTTCCACTTGTGGGTATTCCTGACCGCAGAAGTTGCTGACTGAGAAAGATTTCTCTTCATAGAGCAAGAAGTCACTTTAGATAAAAGCTTCCGCCAAATGAGCTATATGTAAATGTATATGGAGAATAAATGTCAGCTTTAAGTTGGACAAATTCTGAGAAACAAGAGGTTTATTAGAAATCAATCAATTACATTATGATATAATAAAATAATGAAGCAATAGATTTCACTGTCTCACAACCACAAGTGAATGTTGATACAGAGTGAGTGATGTAATGTAATGTAAAATTCAAAGGTTATGCAATAAACTGCAAAAGAGGATTTTCAGGGTCAGATCACGAGATGACTGACAAAAAAAAAAAAAAAAAACACAAATGAACTTTTAGTTCCATAATAAATATTCAAATTCAGGCAGTCTGAGTAAGCAATGAAATTTAGTGGTTGATTGTTCATATAAACTGTTTTAAGCATGTTTGGTATGTTTCAAAATCAGGAATGATTTGTAAAAATAAGAATAATTCTGAGGTGTGAAGAAGTTACTGTCCATATATCATGCGGTGTCTGAGACGAAGCCAGCATGGTCTGTGTGTGAATGTCAGAGCAGTGAGTCACTAAGGTGATGAAATAATCATGTGCTTCGCTAGGTAAGCCTCCCTTGCGTGGTGAAAGTGTGTGAAAGGTGTAAAATGACTCATCCGCACTTCCATTGTTGAACAAACTGTCATGCAAGATTTTCATTCTTTTCTCTGGTTTCCGTATTTTCTTACTGTTGCATGTGGGACGGGACCGTCACTAGACTCGAGAGACAAGTGTCAGCAAAGTGGTTGTGAATTTCATCACACACACTTGTAACAGTTAGAGGTGTTGGCTCTGTGATCTTAAAATCAGACTAAACAGTATAACACCCAGTCTTTGTTTAGGTAAACCGTGTAAATAAACCATCAGCTTCATCAGTTATGTATCAGGCCTTTAATTGTACAGCTTTTGATGAGCTGTTCCACTTCCACACTTCTTTAGTCAGTTTATTTAGTGTCAGTGTCATCTGTGTCTTCATGTAACACCATACTAACTCTATGACATTCAGATCTGAGATCAGGGCTCTTTGACAGCCATAACTTCTCTTTCAGGAGAAGATGAAGATCATTCTTTTATGAGTCTGGCTGCATTCGTTGAACGAATGTTGAGGATAAATAATACATTGATGAAAAACTAACTAATACAAGCTACTAATAGTAGCTGTAGAAGAATACTTTATACTTTTACTTGAGTATATTTTTACACCAGTACTTGCAGAGAGTAATAGTTCAGTCATGTAACAATACTTCTACTTAAGTACAGATTTACTCTCTCCACCACTGGTGAAAACATCCAAGGAGTTTTTTTTCTTTTTTGAGTCTGCTACACTTCACCACGATCTCCTATGTTCAAGCTGTCATCATACTATTGTCACAGTGGCAAGTGGACTGTGACACTCTCCAGACCCAGGGTTGATACTTATGTAGCTCCATTGCACCCTCTTGTGGTCCTAAAGCTATATTACATAATTAAATTAACCAGGTTGTGCTTTAGTTGAAGTCAGGAGGATATGGAACATGATATTAATCTGAATCTCATATTAGAGTCAAGATGATGAAAGTCTGCAGACATATCATGAAAGAATATAAGAGAGATTTTAGAATGAGAACGAGAACCAGTGTGATGTGTGTGTGGACTTTTACAGAGAAAATGTCTGTGACAATGACAGTGCCTTTTATTTCCCAGATGTAAAGCAGGCTGCACTGTCAGAAAAGTGAACATCTCAGTGCTGCAGTGGAATAAAAACAGGTAAATGAGGTGAATTTAAGAGGCAGAGTAAGAGGAAACACAAATGCCTGTGGAAAAGGGGGCTGTAACAAGAGGTAAAGCTGACTTTCATGCCTGACTGGTTCCACTAATGAGCATGGAGATTTAAAGACGACCTACTCTGAAGTGCAGGACATAAGGACATATCCTGACTTTGTAGTCTCTGCTTTTCTCATCCCAAACTCCGTCATCGGTGCAACACAGAACAAAGATTTGGATATTTGATTCCAGAGGTTGACTCATTTAATTTTTTTTTTATCTGGGTTTATGATGTTGTCATCAACACATGTAAAGAGAATGAGTCATTCAAACACAAAATCATCTTTTAAAAAAGGATGCAGCTATTTCCCTTGTAAAAGCTGATCATGAACTTTATCATTTGTTTAGGGTTATAAGCTTGTTTGTTTATGAAAAAGACAATAGAGAGGCAAATGAAGCCATAACATGCCACACACACACACACACAAATACACACACACATTAACAATGATGAGCTTGTTTTACTGTACATGATCATCTAGCATTATATGTCAATTAAGATAGCCTAATTGTGATCAAATGTCTAGAGATACAACTTTTACACTAAATAAACTATGTGATATATATATATATAGTCAAAATCAGGCAAAAACAACAAAGTTGTACATGAAGAAAAGACAGATCCACAGATCAGGACATTATTTATCACTACTAAAATATTTATATATCTAATGTTTTCTGCATTTGAGGCAAATTTGAAAATCCAGAGGCAACTTTTTTACACTTTAAACTGTTCGAAAAAAACAGTGAACTTCAGGAGGGAACAAGGGAGGATTCACTTCCATCTGGCTGCACAAACGACATGTGACAGTTCAGGATAATAGAAAAACCATTGTTGTAAATGGAAAAACACATCACGGTGCCGGTGGGTGTCAGGCACAGATCAATCACTGCTATTCAGCTTCAGCTTCAAAGCACGATTGTCCTTCACCCCTCCCCACCCCCCACCACCCCTCTCTGCGTTGAGGTTTTATTCCTCCAGACAGACACTGGGTTATTTTTACATGACTGGTGAATGTTAAATTAACTACATCTGACTGCTGGACAGCCAATCAGCGCGCACGTGGAAACAAGTGGTGCACATGTGATGCTCTGGTGTTTCTGTGGTTGTAAAAATAAGAGCGACCACCAGTGTCATCATCCATCCAGGCTGTAGAGTGGAGGCTGTAGAGTGTGAGTGTATCTGATATCAATAGGAGGGTGGTGTCAACACGCCTTTTCACTTTATTAAAGTTGTAGGTTAACGACCATGTCCACCCTCCTCCTCCTCCTCTTCTGTCGATCAGGTGATCAGCTGGCACCTTTCTGAGCCGGTAGAGCAACTCGCCCCTGGAAGGAGGAGGAGGAAGAGGAGAAGGAGGAGTAGGAGGAGAGGAGGAGGAGGTGTTGGTGTCGGTGTTGGAGCGCGCTCTTGACTCGAGGAGAGGAAGGAACGCAGTATGGGTTGACTGACCGGGTTTTTTTTTATTCCCCCCACTTGTCTTCAGTGATGGATGAACCGAATATCCTGAGACGCCGCGGTCTACAGGTAAACTGAGACAAAACGGAGATGTATTTGTGTTTCAGAACAAAACGGTCTGAAATGATATGATGATGATGAAGATGAAGAGGATGATGATGATGAACCATTGGCGACGGTGCGAGGAGATGATTTCTTTAGGTGTCAGGCCTAATTCGTTCTTCATAGATCATATTTTTATTCATAATATCTCCATTTTTCTAATTATGTATAAATGTTATAATTCAACTGTTTGTTTATTTCATTATGTTTTAGTTTTCATTCATGAGAACAGACGGTGGCACCATAGTAACTCTATGTGAATTGTAGTAATCAATATTATTTCTGCAGACAGGTTTATTTCTCCATAACGTGTTTATTTTGGAGCTGTTCATTGGTGCCCTAGTGAATCTGGTTGCCTTGGTGATAGCAGCACAAAACCCAAGGGTTCCTGTGTGATTGGCAGAAACATCCTTTTAATCATCCTCAGGGCACCATGTTTATCTCAGAGGAATGTCCAGAAATGGTATAATGAAGTGTTTTTTTTCCTGCTCTTGTCCATTCATGTGTATTTTTCTACATAAATAAAGATAGGCAGTGGCAGTTGCTTTGTTTCTACCTCAGGTTTGTTGTTGTGGAGGAGGCGATGTTGGGTTTGTGATGAAAGGCTCCTTGGTCCAAACTGGGTGTTCTCTTTCAACCACAGTAATTGGTTTCCTTCTCACCTTCATCTGCAATTTAGATTTAAGTGCAGCTCTGTGATTATTAATGTCTCCCCGTTGTGCTGCACTTTATTAAGTGGACTGCTCTTCAACAAAACTAATACATTGTGATTCATTATTATGTTATCTGTTTACCTGCCTTGTTTTTATAAGTGACTGTGATATTAATTAATCAGTGTCTGACATGATATGTAGGATAAAAACAGTTCTTCACATTGATTTAATGCACAAGCTTCATGCCATCCTTCCCTGTCCTCCTATGTATCATGATCTCCAAGGGCAGTTGCAGTTGCCTGAGCTCCAGCTCAGTGTAGCCACAGGCTACTGAGGATTTGTAGGTCCTCGCCATTATAAATGATGAAGGGACGAACTTGCTGTGTAAGAAACTAGGCCATACCGCATCTAATGATGTTTACACTGGACTGAAACGAGGATAAGTGAGAATGGCAGAGGGGAAAGCATTTGGATAAATCCATCTGGATTTTTTTCCCTCTCGTGACATTTTATGATAAAAAAAATGCCAATTTGTCTTCTGTTTATTCACATGAATCAATGTGTGTTTTCATGGCCACAGACACAAAAAGTTATTTAAAATGAAAAATGTGATAAGGGAACCTCTCTAGCCGCACAATAAATATCTCTGCTCAAACAGTAAGCAGCTGATATCTGCATCCAAAGCAATATTCCTAGAAAAAATAATATGTCTCTTGAAAATATGCTTACTTCTTCAAAGTATCTCATCTTTTCTTTTCCAGAAAGAACTGAGTCTGCCTCGCAGGGGAAATGTGTAAGTATCAAGTGTCTTCTTCTTCTGTGCTTTCATTGTTTGTCTGTCTCCTTTTGCCTCCCCCCCTTTCCCTTCATTTCAAACCAGACCAGTCGGGTGTCTGTCACTTGTCAGCTTTATTGTGCATGCATGTCGTGTTTCACCACAACACAAGAACCTCTGAAACTGTTGGGAATTGTCTGTCAGGCAGAGCAGCCTCACTGCTTAGACAGGTTTTACATTAACTTGAAAAGAGAGAGCAGAGGTGCACAAAACCTTTGGTGATATAATAGAGGAAGTAGCTACTGTATGCTAGAACTCTTCTCAGTAAGTGAGAATCAATAAGCTGACCCTCCCTTGTTGTTGAAAAAAATCCATGTTTATTCTGATATGTCAGTTGTTTCCTTGTTTTGTTGGAGCAGTGTTAATAATCTGGTGACTGTGATTTTATGCTTAAATAGACTGATCGAGCAAGCTGAGCAGGATGTTACAAGTAATTCGTCAGCTGTGACACTTTTTTCCCTGCATCTATTTCCTGTTCGGGTTCCAGAACATAATCAGTTAAAAGGAATTTTACACAGAAGCAACAGATCATATGATGCTTTGTTAACAGAGAAGTGACACATGTGGACAACATGACAACAAGGAACCTGCTTCTGAGCTTGCAAATAGGAGGTAGTCAGAACAACATTGGCCTCTTCTCTCTCTATGGGACTTTCCCCCTGAAGTTTTAATGAAGCCGTTGGGTACAGCTGGTTCCGCTGTGGATGAGTCAGAGGAAATATCAGAATCACGGGAAATACTAACAGCAGATAACAGCTGAGAAATAAAAAGACCTCAAATAGTTCAAAACAATTGTGTTGCTCACCTACTATTCCCCCTTTCCGGTGAGGTGCGTCATATTAAATGTGGTGTATTTGTGTGCTGCTATGGCAGAATATTATACTCATTTGAAATAGCTTTTAATGTTTTCTCTGTGGAAAAAACACTCTCTTTATTATGTGTGTTAAATTGTGTAATATCCTACAGGGCTGGATTGATTTACTATATTGCAACATGAACTGTAGCCACTCATTAATTGACTCCCTGATTGTGGTAATTTATTTAAACAAGAAAAGAGTACATGGCACCATTAACACAACCGGTTTCCTGTGTTAAATGTTTAGTACTTCATCCTTGATGCGCTATATCTTAAATATAAAACATCACATATGCCATCTGCCTTTTAAATCATCAGTCTCTTAAAACAAATAGTGACTAGTTTCTTAAAAACATTTTGAACTCACCGTATCATGTGCTGTGCAGTTTCTGAACCCTAAGAAAATCACTCCCTCATAATACCGATGACAAAGTGAAACATTCAGGGCTACTCGTAATCTGGATAATTAATGGTTGTAACCTACATACATCTCACTACACAAACACATATTGCTTTATGGTAATGTTATAGATATCTATTTGGAGAAGTGTATATAATTTTGGGAAATTATTGTCAGTTAAATTTGAAAATATCCCTATGTTTTACTTACCAATTGGATTATTTGTGTTTTGGTTGAAGAGAGTTTATAATTACGACAACGCGTGAACGCCTCACTATTCCCTCCTCCCTCCGGCGCGAGCTGACGCGGCTGCGCGGTGCGGCGGTCGGTGCTGTGGCTGGAAAGTTTGTATCACTCTTGATATTTTAGCGAAGGTATCCTCTCGATAATGTCGCATCCCGTTGAAGACGGGCGGTTTCGGAAACATTGGTGGTAACAGAAGGAGAAGGAGCCTGTGCGGACATGGGAGTCGTTGCAGTGTGTCAGTACCAGCGAGCTGCCGTGCCGTGGGTCTGGGGTCAGTTTGTACCGAAGCTGAATGGAGTTTGTGCAGTTGGACGCTGCGTACTGGCCTAGCTAACCACCGAGCCCACCGGACACACCGAAACACGATGCTCCCGCTTTAACCACAGGATATTTCTCATTTCTGGATATCAGGATTGGCTTTATCTGTCACCACCATCAACATGTCTGACCAAAACTACTACTGGACCGTGTTGCCGAGCTACAAAACTAGTTTTGTGACCGGAGCCATGATGAAAAGAACCAAAGGGTAAAAGCAGTCAGGCTGTATTTTAGCAGTATTTTTCCTAAATGTGAGTTAAAACTTCCGCAGGGTCTTGATTAAAACCACTGCAAGGCGAAAACGTCTGCTGTGCCTGTAGTTGTCATCAGCTCCCCGCAGAGCTGTGTGGCATTCACTGTCTGACAAACAGCAATTTGTTGAACGCTTATGTTCAGCTATTTGATTCACAGCACGTAAACGCAACACAATCAAACCACCAACACACCATCGCGTCTGGTCACAGTATCATTGCACATTGATAATAGCACCAGTGTTGTCTGATAGTCTATACAGTACGTTACTGTATGTGTCTGTTACATCCGCCCTAGTTTTTGTTTCCGACGGAGAAACGTGGCCATTGTTGTGTGTGTGTGTGTGTGTGCGTCTGTCTGTCTGCGTGCGTGCGCGCGCGCGCCTGTGTGTGTGTGTGTGTGTGTAGGCAGACTGCATTGTCTGCTGCCAGCTGTCGCATAAAACGACACCAAGTCCCTCTGCTGATCGATACCCTGATGTGGTTAGTGGGACGGTGTGCTTAGATGTGCTTTTATCGGGCAGATAAATGTAATCAGTCCTCACAAAGTGGAGCAGTAAATTTGCCTTTCATGTCCTGTTATGTGTTTGGCACCCAATGAGTGACCATATCATCACTAGTGATGGTTTTAACCTCCCTGTCATAACCTCAATATTTCTATAATTTAATCTTTTAGCTGTGATTGTGGTGTACTAAGTATCTATTATAGCTGCTTTTAATGGTCTGGAAGAGACTGTATGCTGTTGTCTTTTAAATTAGTGTCAAACTATCCACTTTTTCCATGTAGCTGGAGATCATGCATCAGTCATGTAACCTACTCAGCACGGCGTGGCAGTGAGTGCAGTTCAGGGAATAAATGCAACCCATTCAGCATTAGCCGATGTGTAAAACTTGCAGGCTTGCATCTCAGTGGCCTGCATTCATCATGCTACATGGCTGCCTGCATTACTACAGACCACTGGTGTTAGTGTAAGATGTGAGTGGCCTTATCATTTCTGACTGTTAGTAAAGCTCACACAGGTCCATGGTGTGATCCGGTGATGCTTTCATGCCGTTTTTGTCCAGGCTCTGTAGTGTGAAAAGGCTGTCTGTTTATTTTCAGATAGGAGTAAAATAGTTTACCTTCATATTGTGTTATGTGGTTGGAGCTGTGTCCCAGACACATTGAAACCAAAGTCATGCTCTCTCTTTCATGGTTGCTTTACTATCTATGCTACTTTTTGGGTTGGGGGCCATATTCTGTGTGAATCTGCCTCTGCACCGACCCAGAAACGTCAGGCTCAGTTGTCGTCTCAGCCAGAGACAGAGAGATGGCATCAACATCACTGACATGAAACAGAGAGCATGATGGGATAATACCCAGGTAGGTTGGTGCAAAAACAATCTGACAAAGGAGCCAGGAATGAATAACCTAGCATAAATAGCATCATGTGTACAGATATACACAAACATACAGGTGATGAACAAAATAACATTTGGATTTTCAAGTGACCTCATCATAATTACACAGGCATCTCTGCGGGTGAGTCACCATCACATTAAAGCTGCTCCGTAGTGTCTGCCAGCTTTTAAACACATCTTCCAGTCGGAGGATTTCCTCTTAAAGGAGCTCAGAAGAAATGACTGACTGATAAAAAATCTGCATAGCAACAATGAGGAAACCAATCGTTGAATGAAACCAATCAAAACACAATCAATTTAAAAATAACAGCGTCTGAAAAAAAGCCTCCGTCTCAACCGAAACTAAAGTTCATTTCTAAGTCAGAGTGAAAATATTGTTTTGAAAAATCTTATATGCAAAGTTGCATCCTCTGTTGAACCTGGGATTCAGTGAAACAGAAAAGCAATCTGATTGTTAATTAACATACCAATTGACCAGTTGAAGGGATGTTCCTGTGTTTCAGGTACAAGGGCTTGAGGTGGCCATTGATCAGTGAAAGTCAGTGAAACCAGGTTGGAGGTGTGGTTCAGACTGACAGAAAAGAAAACAATTGGGATCAAGGGTCGTTGATTTGTTTGAAGCTAGAAAGATGATTACATTATATTCATCTGTCAAACTGTCAGAACAATAATGATGTTTTTGTGTGGTTGTTCTCACCAGCAGTGGTCGCTCACTGCAGGTAGAGGTAAAAATAAAAAAGGCCAAAGTATTGGCTGAATGCTTAAAATGATCATTAGAGCTGGTTAACATAAATCTTCCACACGCAAATCACAGATGATGATGCATGGAGTATAGTTAGTAACCATGGCAAGACACCGCAGAGGAAGCTGAAACTATCGTGCATTGCTTGTAGGATTTGATTTGATGAAACTAACAGTGAATTGCTTGGGAAGATCATGCACAAACCTGCAGATGCTGCATCTCAACAGTGAGGAAGTTCAGTGCAGTGGAAGTAGCATTATGATTCTGGGCTGCTGCTCTGCTGCTTTTGGACCTGGACGGCTTGGACCAAAGATCGAAGAGCAAACAAATTCCCAAGTTTATCAAAGTATCTTAGAGGATTAATGTGAGGGTGGCTATCTGCCAGATGAAGCTCAGCAAAAGCTGGTTGATGCAGCAGGACAATGACCCTAAATATTGAAGTAAATCTATTACAGAGCAACTTCAGAAAATCCACCTTAGGAGTGGCTCTGTCAAATCCCTGACCTTAACCCAATAGAGATGCTGCAGGTTGACCTGACATCAGACTGACAGTCATTCTGAGCTAATGCAGATCTGTGGGGACAAATGGTCCTAATTCTCTGAATGTTGTGCAGGTCTGACATGCCGCTACTGGAAGAGCTTGTTTTGGATTACTGCAACCATGAGAAGGCTCAACCAGTTATTAAATCCAAAGGTTACATTACTCTCCTCACCAGCACTGTGAATGTGTAAAGGGTGTGTTCACTAAAGACATGAAAGACATAACCGCGGCTATTGGCATTAAAGTACAATGTGTTTATACTTATGACGCAGGTGAAGATCCAATCATATTTTATGACTCCATTATTTGAGAAAATCAAATCTGTGAAATCAAACTTCTCTCTACTTTACACATGTACATATATGTTTGCAGCCTTCACATGTAGTATGTGTACATGTCCACGCCATTATCAGCCTCATCACTTATCAGTGTTTTGTTTATAAACGATCATCAACCAGAGTTCATAGGTTGACTGTATTTTGTTTTATGCGACTGGAAACTGATAACAGCCTGATAAACAGCATGTGCCTCTGGCTGATTGTGTTTGTAATTGTGTTGCATAAGCAAATGTTATATCTCTGCTTGTTTTCCACCTCTCACAGTTCTCGCAACAATAAGAGAAGGAGTTTGGCGGTCGGGACCCCGTCGCCCACGCTCTCACGACCGCTCTCACCCCTCCCACTTGCCACAGGTACTTATGGGTTGCTTTTTAGTAGCTGAGTCTGCTCAGCTCAGTGTGTGGTATTGTTTGGCAGTTATAGTGGTTATACTGGATATATACACAAACAAGTGGCTGCAGACATGCTGGTGACATGAAATGGTTTCATCTGCGACAGGAGACAATTATTATAGTGGATTATTGTCTTGTGTATGTGCCTCCAGCCTTGTGTTTGTTTTGAAGCTGTGTGTCACAAGACCAGCACTAGATTCACTGTGCTATTTATTGCTGGGTTATAATGTGCCCACAGTGTAGTCCACAAGGCACACAATACTTCTCCTCCACATGATGATGTTTTTCGTGTAGCCAACTCTTGGTTACTCATTTCTCAATGTAGACACTGATGTGGAGAGTTATTTATTTTTAAAAAGTGACTTGGGGTGTGGTTTTGATTTGCCCCCAGGGGCCGGCACCACAACCCTGTAGTGACCTGTTCACCAACAAGAACCTGCTGTCTGACTTTTCTTGAGTAATCATATTAAAAAAAAAAAAAAAAAAAATCTGTTATTATGATTAAATTTGGCTTCAGGCTTTAATGTGAAGAGAAACAAGCTGCAGAGTTTATGAAATGGATTGTGTCAAACATGAAGACAGCCAGAGAAATAATTAAATGCTTAGGAAATATAGGTAGCTTCTTACAGCTTCAGGTCATTTTCAGAGTTTGTAACAGCATGTCCTGTTTCTCCAGCTGGCAGCAGCCCATCAGAAAGCCCCAGAAATGTCTCTGCCAGCACCTCAGCCAACTTTCAGTTCGCCCGCAGGTAAGAATCAAGTCAAATGCTTCTTAATATGGATTTAACCCAAGGTACTCAGCCAACTTACTAATGTATTCCCCATTCAGTGCATAAAGATAAAATGCATCATGCATGAGAAAATTGAAGAAAATTGTGAACTTCCTTGAACTCTGAGAAAATGACTTTAAATGGCTATATGATTAAATACATGTTTCAGATTTAGAGCAGGTTCATAAGGTTCATAAGCACGGCGTGCTGTTTAAATTCAAAACATAAGACATAAATGCCAGTAAAAATAAATTTCCATTCATAATTCACTCAACAGCAGAAACCAGAAGCTTCAGTGAGATTTAGGAGCAGCCAAGTGCTTTCATTAGCGACTTTTCTCAACAGTTGACTAAAATTGAGCATCAACATCATCTCGTTTAAAAAACTTTAGTCTTTTGATTAAAAAACTCAAAAAAAGTAAATGTATTTGATTGTTTTTTTTTTTTTTTTTTTTTTTTTTTTTTAAGAAATTTGAGTTGCGGTGACAAAAAAACATGCCCTGGCTTGTTCCCTTTTGCGCTTGTTGTGGAAATAAGGCAAAGGAGAAGCACATCAGAGCAGCTGAAAGGCCCCAGGGCCACTTGCTGGACATGCACCTTGGCGTTCATCCAGCCAATTAAGGCGGCAAGTTGTTGCACATGCTCATTACTCAAAACTCCTGTGATTACGGAGAAAACTTGCAGAGCTTGCCCTCTCATCACGCTTCTTCAGACTGTTTATAGACGCGCGGATGTAGGGGAACAGTATATAGAATTGGCATCTCTGCTCCGGGAGCAGAAAATAGTGTGTTATTGACTTGCTGGTAACAAGACTTTGGGATAAAAACAGGGTTTACAAGTAAACACACACAGAGGCTTTTAGAATAGGCTGCTTCTGTGTCACTGTATGTACTTTAAATGTATTTGCTGCTGATCTGATCTATTGCATGTTGTGAATTAGCATTTAATGTTGCAGTGCGGTGCAGCATATTGCACCATAAGCTCAGGGATGGAGAGGGAAAAGCCTCCTGATAGAATTGCCTTTGCACGGGTCTGCATGACTCATCTAAATTTATTGAGACTTTTTAAGCTGCCAGTGTGTAGACAGATGCTGTGACTGCATATTTCAGAACTCCACTGGGTTTATTTGTTATTCACACAGGCCGTATGGCTCTGCTCTTTGTGTAATTATTTTTTCATGTAAGCATGGAAGAACCGGGCACATAATAGCTGAGTCCATCCAAAGAATTTATATAAAAAAGATCTTTTTAATGCAAGTGTTGGGAAAAAACATGGGAAGGACGCCTCTCGAGGGAGACGCATAATCGTTTAGTTGCAGCTCCCGCCTCACCATTAAAGATGCTTTTTTTAAACTTTGGGGTGTGAGCACTGCCAATACCCTGTCCTACTATATACTTTTTTCCTTTCCACCCCAGGCATTGATTCTGACATTGATTTAGACCTTGTTTTTAATCTTGGCTTCTAAGCCTTAAACCTTGAAGGACTTGAATACAGCAACCTCCTATCAGGAGTAAAGGGTTTAATAACATGTAATTGATAGCATACATACGAACCAGATGAAAAGACATTTCCTTTAGTACGTCTCACTAATCCTCAGATCTTAGAGCAGAAGCAGTTTCATTGTGTCACCTCTGATATATACGTTTCCTCAAGAGCTGGCTTATACGAGAAGATATTTGACCATCCTTGTCACCACAGATGGAGTCAGTGAATGAAATTGGGCCACGTCCCCAGAGTGTTATATTGGATGGGAAAGTCAGGGGGACAGTGGCAATAGAGACACTGTCCATGGTGTATATGAATGCAGTGCTTATGTCAGTGTTTTATTTGTGTGTAATGAATCACAGGCTAAGTGAGTGTGGCTCTCGGTGCTGCAGTATGATAGCATCTTGGCAGGTGTTCAGCAGCAGCAGACTGCCTCTGGCTGCGAGCTGTGACAGACAAACAGAGACTGTGACGCTGACAGCCACACTTATTCTGTCACTATCATTAAACACTTGATTTTCTTTCTCACTTTGTGTCTCCTCCTGCCCCTCTTCCCTCTATCCCTCTTCCTCTCTCTCCTTCCTCTGTTGTGTGTCTTCCTCTTTCGGGTATGCGTGTAGCCAACTGGCCCGCACAGAGAGGTAAGAAAAGGACTAGCTTTCTCTGTTTTCGATTGTGCATGAAAAGATTTTTGCCTGACATATGCAAATCTAAAGGGTAAAGTGAAGACTGAAGATTGTGTCAACAGGATGTGTAGGTTTACTGTACAATAGGAAACAATCAGTGAGCAGCCTGCTTCTGTTTTGTCTCTGCAGAGCGGACGGGCGAAGGTGGTCTGTTGCTTCAGTTCCCTCATCTGGATACTGCACCAATGCACCCAGCTCATCAGTATCTGTAAGTGTGCTTTAGTGTCTCACTGGCTTCCTCTAATCAAAATTATCTGTCAGGCCTCTCTCTCTTTCTTTCCTTTGTCAGATACTCAATATCTCTCCAAGCCGCTGCCATCAGAGTATTTAGCTTCCTGTGTTACTTACACTCACTGTATCAATCAGCTTACAGCACCGTGGTGTCTTGTAAAGTTACGACGCTGACTGACTGAACTGTAAATCCCATCAGATTAAACATAGTGTAGGTGTTACAAGGAAATAAATCCACCCATAAATGGTTATTGATCTATAACACAAACCCCTTTTGTAGTAAACTCCTTAATAAACGTTTCCGATGTCCCGACCATATTTTAGATCAACTGTGAAAGTGTATATTAGACCTTTTGGCCAGTAATTTGAGGTCAAACACCTTCAGACTCACCTTCGGATTGTTTTATAGAAATGAAATGACACCATATCCAAAATCAATCTCTGAATATAAAACCTTCACATCCTGTAAAATAGAAAATGAGCTGAGTAATTTCGTAGCCGTGTGGAAAACCAATAGATTTATGGGCCTGAGTCGTATTTTATTTAGTTTGTTTTGCTTTATGTTGAGCCTCACAATGTTTCCACATTGTATTTGTTACTGCTGAACAAGATAGATATTGATAGTAATTGTGTTAATCCTTCTTATATGAAGGTCAGATTGTAGGTTACATGATCGTTGAGATTCTCTCCAATAGGTTTGCAAGAGAGTTGTGGATGTTGTGCTGTTTAAATGATCCAACTCCAAATCTCCCCAAAGCAGCTTCATTTCCACAAATGTTCAAGCAGTTTAAAAAAAAAAAAAAACCCTTCAAGGCTCAAGTTCTGGAAATCAAACAAGAGATCTGAAAGCAAACTACTCCCCCTTACTTCCCTGACTCTTCACCTACATTCTCTTGTGTTCACTGTCTCAGATAGTGCAGGAGCTCGCTGGCCTATGAATCAGCTTATAGACACCAGCAGCTAGTAGTAGCTTGAAGCCTTAGTGCAAGACGAGTAGAATACCAGAAATGTGCTTATTGATTAACAGCAGTGAACTCTCAACCCTGACTTCAGTCTTCTCTGTCTGGTTAAACAGGCGAGGCTAGTTTAATCTACAGCTTTACACATTAAAGAAAGAAAGAACAACATCTTGTTGAAACAAAGTGGAATTAGTACAACCTCTTTATCACTTAACATTGAGCCTGTAGATCTTTTACATTTAACACATCATACTAATGAGATCATCTAAATAACCAACACATAGACTCTGAGACGTGGTCGCTGACTCTACTTCCAGCAGCGGCTTATTTGCACAAAATAGTTGACTAGAAATGGATGTTATATCCTTTAATGACTTAGCCATAACAGGATACATCCAGTGATGATGCATCCTTCCATCATCAGACTATCATCACACTTTCCACTGCCCAGAGGAAACAGGAATTTATCCTCAGATGCCTTTCCCAGAGTTTTCCTGGAGTGATTTGCACTGTAATGGTTCTGATTATACGTGGACATTTTTTATAGACAAATACATATAATCTGTGTGTGTGTGTGTTAGTGTGTATTAATTACTTAGCTACAGGATTAAAATACACAGTTTTCATTTGGCTAAATTCAACAACAAACTTGGTATGTGCTAAAACATTCACAGTGGTTGGAAAGTTAATGTTTTGCCATGTGACCATTCATTAAAGAAATGACTTCACACCAAAATGATTTGAGCTGTGCTCTGTTTAGCCCCTTAAGACCAAGGGAAAGTACAGGAATAATAAGTCTAATCATTAAAATAACTCCAGTCTTGTTGAAATGTATGATTTCTTTTTCCTGTGTGACGTCATGAGTGAGAAGGGACTGTACAGCGTTCGTTTCACATGCCCTCACTCAGCTTTTCCTGTCGGGAAAAGTCAAACACAGGGAGCGCAGCACGTCCAGTCGCCGTGGTTACACCCACTGGTTATTTGTTGATGGTTTCTGTGGCGATTATCTTGAGATTTTGTGCTCAGAGTCATTATTGAAACTGCAGTTGGTTGTAGAAAAACAATACCCGGCTCCTCTGTCGCGGCTGTAATTTTGCATGGCCAACCACATGGCTGGGAGATGGTGAGGTCAGACCTCCTCACACAATGCCCCTTTCAGGCTCGCTGTCACTGAGGCCTTTATGCTACTCTTGCTTGGGTCTGACAAGTCTCTGGTTTCCTCGGGGTATCTCGCCCCCCCTTTAAAAAAAAAATCACTTTCCTGTTTCTTTCTTGTTTTGTAGTGCTTTCTTTTTTCTGTTTTCATCTCTTTTTCTCTCCTTTCACTTTTCATGTCTGTTAGGCTTTTCTCTCTCTTTCCTCCTGTCAGATGAGCCACTGTTCCCTTTGCTCTTCCTCTAGTGAAACACAAGATCTCCAGCCAGATGGGAGTTCTCATAAATTCCAGTCTGCGTGTCACACATTTTGGATTGAAAAGAGAAAATGCATGCATGTATGGCCAACACAACAGCTGTTGCTGCCTTCCTCAGGGCATGTTGCAGCAAAAAAAAAATGCAATCTGCTTCAGGGGAGCAGAACGCTAAATCTCCCTAAGACCCTTCTTAAAAGTAGAAAGAAATCTGATTGTTTTACTCTCTGGTCTTTCTCAATATCTAATTCAGATCTATAGCTGTATGTGAAAGATAGAGTGTTGAGAGGAGTGAGTGAATCTGAAAGAGCAGTGGTGTGACACTGTTATCAGAGGAAGCCTTTTAAGACAGGATGTTCAAGCATCAAAGCTGCAGGATCAGAACTGACACTGATACAAATGTGAAAATAAAAGTCGACAGAAATTGGAAACGAGTGGTGTTTTAGCATTTATGAGCTGACAGATATTTATCACGTTGAAAATTAATTCCAGTTCTTCTCTCCCTCTTCTCTATCCTCCGTCTGTATAAACCCAATTTCCCTTCTCTCCCCTGTGTGTTTTTCCATCCCAGTCCTCTTCTTCCCAGGAGTTATTGCACCAGTTGCCCTCCCAGCCCACACAAGATGATCTCCACTTCCTGTTCAAACATTTCCGGAGTACAGAGAGTGTGGCGGATGAAGAAGGAGCTCACCACTCACCCCCTGTCAGGCTCCGCTCACGCAGCCTCAGGTAGCTTGGGATCATAGTTAACTATGAATTATACCATACAGATGTATTGTCTCGACTCTTTCCATATCACTTCTGGTGATGGTAAATGAGAATAAGAGAGACTGTCATTGCATCATAAGGTTTCATATATTACACACTTGTAGAACCAGGGCATGATAAGTTGTGGGAGTGTGGTCATTGTGCACATGATGCTGTGCACAATAGACGTGGAGGAGCTGCTCTCAGCTAAGCTACAACTTCAAACCCCAGACTGATGCTAATGTGGCTAAGATACATTCAGGTGTCACTGCATAAGCTAATTTGCTTGATTAGCTTGTTCTGCAAACTACTCTGTCCACTTCAAGTGATTAATTCCAGCATGTAGGTCAGTAGGTAACTAGATGGCATACCTGTTCATCAATACCATGAGTGTGAATCATATTTTCTCTGCCAGTACAGTTGTAGTTAGCCAACATTTACTTTTATTTTTGAGGCTCGTCTCGGTATAAAAGGTAGTTGTATATGACTCATCGCTGTTGTTGCTCCACAGCTTCAGGAGCTAAAGACACACAATGAGCATCTTACCTCATGTGTATTTCATCTCTTTTATGCTATTGCTTACTCAAACATGGATCTAAAATAATTTGACTAATTTGGACAGCAGCCTCTGAAAATCTTGCTGTCAGAATCAGTGTGCTACTAATTAGCAGAGCTGTAAACAGAAGATTATCGCTCTCTCCTGAAACGACAAAAGTAGGCCTTAGCATCTTTCTCATGTTTAATTATAAATAATGAAATACTGACTCTGAGGATTTGAATATGGAGGGATAATTATTTAATGTGGTTCTGGGCCTCCATGCTAGTTTCTGCTAATGTTGTATTTCCTCATCAAACAGAGCCTCTAAATAACTGTGGTGGTCGGGAGCTGTGAGGTTTCTGGAGGCTTTTATGACGGGTTGTGGAGGGTGTTGGACACATCTTGATGTGGTTGTCGTTTTCTATGACGTGTTCGTGCCTGTGCCACATACTCACACATAGTTTACATGCAAGACTAAAACACAAACACACAACATACACAACATATTGTGTACACAGGACCATCTTGTTTGGCAGAGATGTGTTAAATCAGGTTACAGCCAAGATTTGTGGCAAAATGTGATCATAAAGTCAAAAACACTTATATTTAGCAAAGACACATTATTTTTCATATGGTTTGTTAATAGGTTGTTCAGCTGTTCAGCTTATTAAACGAATGTAACAGACTTCTGTCATGCCATCAAACACATGTAAATTACTGCATGTCTTGACTATGGAAATAGATGACTGACGAGTGTCCGTGTCATCCCAGAATAACTCCGGAGGGTGTGTAAAGCATTTCTTATCACTCTCAAATATTTCTCATGGGGTTAATGGTTGCTGATGCCCTCAAATACAACCACACTACATGTGCAACTGTTGTGCTTACCCAGAAATAGTAAAGTGCTTGGCACATGTTGATATTGTTATTTGTAGTATGTGATGTAAAGGGGCACCCGGCGTTGGTATTTTTAACATTTGTGATGACAGGTCATTGATTTGTGATGTGTATGGACACTTTTAAAGGTGCCTTCTGTAATCGAAGCCTCGTGCTCACAACAGATGCGCTCATGGATACTACAGATGAGAACCTGATCTGAATCACATCAGTGTCGTTTTCAAACATGCTGCGTTTACGACTTGGGCTGGCAGTTAACACCTCCAGTTGTAATTTGCACCTAAGAATTCATAAAATTTGTGTCGTGTTATCTTTTCGGTTTGTTTCCGTCTGTCCGTTTCATTCTCGAGAAGCTCAAATTTGGGACAAATGTTCAGTGAAACTGGAGGATAACTTTTGGTGGTTAAAGGTCAAAGGTCAGGGCCACCGGCATCATAATGTTGTACAAAAAAAACTTAATTGGCTGTAATTTAAAGGAAAAATCTGGCACATTTGAACCTATAGCTGTCTGGCCAAGCTCACGGATGACTCCACTAACGTAGCACCAATTCGTTTCATATTTTGTCAACTGACATTACACACAACACTGACATTATACACAAATGACATTTCCCACACCTCAACTCAGGAACACGAGGGAAAATTTGACCATATTTCCTGTTTGTCAATTTATAAACATGCCCCTGTAATATCAACCTCCTTTCTATCACATCTCCATTTCCCGGTCAGTTTGCAAATTAGTTAGATTGTTTTTATATGATTAGAAAACTATAAATGTCATCTGTGCTATAAAGTTTATCTGTGCAAAAATATTGTGGTATTTGTTGTGATGTGATGTTTCTGATCTCCTTGTCTGTGTTTCTCCTCCAGCCCTGGACGGACCTGTGGAACATTTGACAATGAGATTGTCATGATGAATCATGTCTACAGAGAACGTTTTCCTAAGGTATAGTTGGTGCTTTTCTTTACTTTTTTTTATGTCTTCCTTTTCTGATCTGTATTTCCTATACACCCATAGTGCTGATAATGTATCTGCATGCTAAAGGACAAGCCAATGTACGCGTGAGCCCTTTTTACACGTGGAAACCAGGACAGGAGAATTTAATGCTCCGGGCAAAGTCAAAATCTTGAGTCACCCACCAACGGGATTGAAAGAAGGTGTTACTACAATACTGTTGTCGCTGTGTTAAACTAAGTCCTCCGTCTTCCCATGTTTCCCAGGCGACAGCCCAGATGGAGGGTCGGCTGCTCGACATCATTGCAGAGTGTTCCCCGGGCACCGCTCTGCCCCTGGCTGATGGGGTGCTGGGATTCATTCAGCACCAGCTGGTGGAGCTCGCCAGAGACTGTCTGGATAAATCCCAGAATGGCCTGGTCACCTCCAGGTACTTTGTGGAACTACAGGAGAAGCTGGAGAAGTTGCTACATGAGGTGTGTGTTTTCCATTTTCAGCAAATGTTATTCCATCATATAAGTAGCTTGGGATCATACAAATAATTTTTTGATCATCATTCAGCTATTTGTCCATGTTTATCTGCTCTAATTCAGTGTAAATGGATGCTTGATTGTTGTTAGCTCAGATTGCCCTCTGGGACATTGCATGTTACACTGTAGCTGCTCAGGGAACATTGGATTAAAATTGCCTGTTAGCTTGTCTGCTGGTTCCAGTTCATTGGAAAGTCATGGTGTTGTCATTATATATTATTACATAGATTTGTGCTCTGGTCGAGTCTTTATATAATGATTTATTACATAACCTTTCCACCAGCAATTGCCCTGCACCAAATGTTGCCTTTTGCAAAATAGATCACAGCTTCTGCTGCACACTCTGAAAGTATTTTCTTTCTCTTTTTACCCAGCGAGTTGAATAATGTGACATTACACTCATTTATTATCGAGCCATAGTTTGTACAGTTGGTGCAGTACATCTTTTTGTTGATCCTGTATCCCAGTGGCTTGTTTGTCCCACAGTCCAGCAGGGACAGCTATTTTTTGTCTGTAATTTCCACTAAACCGCATTTCTGTAATTATTCTTTCATCTTGACCAAGAAAATAATTTCCCAGCTAAGAAAAAAATGATTTTAAATGTTACAATGTTTCAATTTGTCCCTGTGCTCGCTAGTTTCAGTCAGTTTCATAAAGCCGCTTTTCTTTTTAAGACTACACCTTTAAAAACAACAAATCATCAGACTAATCTGAGCTCTGACTGACTCCACCTGTGCCCCACAGATTCTCAACCTGCTGTTTGACAAAGGCAAGGCAATGTTAGACTAAGATATGGATACAATAGGTGTTAAAAAGGTGTATTTACCCCCTTTTTCTTCACATTATGTATTAATCTGACCAGGCAGCAAGCAGAAATGAGCATCGACACCTTGTTGCTAAGAACAAAATACCCTTGAATCGACAACAGATAATGTAAGAAAATGCGGAAAATAATGTGAAGCAGAAAAAAGTGCAGAGAAAACGTGCGGATGAGCTCTGCTGCCTCCTGCTCTCTGCCAATTGGATTGAATTCCAGTCATAATCCATCATCCTTTGTCCTTTTCCCGATCAGGCGTACGAGCGTTCAGAGAGCGAGGAGGTGACCATCATCACCAAACTGGTCAAGAAGATCCTCATCATCATTTCCAGACCTGCCAGGCTCCTGGAGTGTCTGGTAAGACTCACGCTGTGAGCGTATGTGAAGGAATAAACTAAACACTCTCAGTCTGTGACAGGTGACTCACATACAGTGTTGATATGTCATAGTAATGATAGTTTTTGCAGTGATAATAATGCAGTTGTCACTGGAATAAGCAAACAGTAAGTTTGTGAGACAGAAGGATGTTTTCATGTTTCTACATGAGTCTAAACACTGATGAGTTGCTGATAATTCAAGTTTACAAGTTCTGAAATAAGCCCAAATATTTGTCCCAGCACCCATTCAAACCAAGAAAACAAAATGAATTTACTTCTTTGAACTTACCATCTGTGTAATGAGCATTGTTTGTTACAATAACACACTCATACTGCACGACACATGTCATCATGTTTACTTTATTGGATCATAATAGAAACGAGCTGTTCCAGACATTACAACACGTGTTTCCTGTTTAGTTCCTGGTGTGTAGCTTGTAGCTTTTCTGTTGAAGTGTTTCTTGTTTGACACGGTACCGTGCGCTCTCTCTCTTTTTTTTTGTTTTGCATAAAACCAAAACATTTCAAGAAAATATGTAACAATGCAGTGTAGTCACAACATCTTTGTTTGGTTTTCTTAGGAATTTGATCCAGAGGAGTTTTACCAACGTTTAGAAGTTGCAGAGGGTCAAGCCAAGGTGGGCCAGGGCATCAAGACTGATATTCCCAGATACATCATCAGCCAGCTCGGACTCACCAGGGATCCTCTGGAAGGTGCAGAACTGGACTTTTATTTACAGCACTGGACTTTATTTTTACCACTGAATATTGTCATTATATTCAGTTGAAGTACTACTCATTTTTCTGTCACCATTGTGAGATTATCATCTGATTTTCTTACAATTTGCATTTTAATATGTAAAATCTGTTTTCCTTTTGCGCTGGGTCAAAATCACATAAGTAATAAGTTCCCGATAATTTCCCTCAGTTTCCATTACAAGATTACTTCTGTCTCTACTTTGGAGGGTTGTGTATTTGCTCTAATATATGAAAATAAAAACACAGGACTGTAGGTTGACACTTCTTTCCAGGAAAGCTTCATTCAACTGAATGCGATTCCAATTATCATTAAACTGAACTGACACTAAATCTGACAACAAATGTGCTCTAACAGTGATAGCTGTCTGATTGTGTTTTATTAAGAGTCATTACTCAGTATCATTGCTGACAGCTGGATAAACATCGGAGCTAATTTAAGCTGAATGGACTTTGACTGTGTGTCTGATGCTGTTACAGAGATGGTCCATCTGGAGCAGACGAGCCCGAGTCATAGGTCGTCCAGCAGAGAGTCCGATGACACTGGAGACACGACACCCACACAGGTATAGGCTTACACTGAACACAAGACGATGACGATTGACTTTAGGTTTAGTAAGATTAAAAAGTGATCTGTGGCGGTAATTCGTACTCAAGAGATATAAAATGTCGTAAATCTGAGTGAAGCAGAACTTGTTAGATACAGTTTATGTGATGAATAAAGCATGTGGAGGCAGCGACAATGATATCATGAAGTGCATGGATTCAAGCTGCAAATTTCCTGTTGTTTTCCATCTTTTTTACTTTTTTTTTTTTTTTTTTTTTTTTTTTTTTGATGTGTGTGATTCAGAGCCGAGCAGCCTGTACCCCTCCACGCAGGAAACCACTAGAGAGTGACTTCGAGACTATCAAGCTCATTAGCAATGGCGCCTATGGGTGAGTAAGACAGACTTTTTTGTTTTGTATTTGAGTGACTCAGACTCTTTGAGGACACCGCAGAGCAATAAAAGCAGAAAAGAAACTGAAATGAGGATGTGCTGCTGTAGTATTGTTGTTTTGAGTGATGTTTCCCCATCTCTTCATACTAAAGTCTCTCAGTTTAACTCCCCTTCACACCCACTGTTTCCTTACTGTCTCTCTTCTGTAACGCTCTTTATTTAATCTTGTCATTACGTCTGTCTACCTCAATGCAGCGCTGTGTTTCTGGTGCGCCACAAGGAAACCCGTCAACGTTTTGCCATGAAGAAGATCAACCGGCAGAACCTGATGCTTAGGAACCAGATCCAGCAGGTGTTTGTGGAGCGAGACATCCTAACCTTCGCTGAAAACCCATTTGTGGTTTCTATGTTCTGTTCTTTTGAGACAAAGAGGCACCTCTGCATGGTCATGGAGTATGTGGAAGGTAGGTTTGACTTAGTTTTGATGTCATTAAACGTTTATTTATTAGGGACAGGGCTAAGACATACAGTCTGGTTTTCGACTTTATCCATATTGTAAAATCCATACAAACCCTCTAATCTTACTGCCTCTTTTGTACTTGAAGGTGGGGATTGTGCCAACCTGTTGAAGAACATTGGTCCTCTGCCTGTGGACATGGCGCGGATGTATTTTGCAGAGACCGTCCTTGCTTTAGAGTATCTTCACAACTACGGCATTGTACACAGAGACCTCAAACCTGACAAGTAAGTCTTCAACCGCTCACAAAAGAAAAAAATCACTACACATATCACAATAGCTCTCTTCATTTTTAGACTTGTCATCACTTTTTCAGAAGTCTTTGATGTTTTCTCTTTCACCGACTTTGATTTTTATGATTTGGGTTTTGTGTTTGATGTTTCCTTTCCTTTGTAGTTTGTTAATCACCTCCATGGGGCACATTAAGCTGACTGACTTCGGACTGTCGAAGATCGGTCTCATGAACATGACCACCAACTTATATGAAGGACACATTGAGAAAGACACCCGAGAGTTCATCGACAAACAGGTTTGCCTTTTGTCATCTCGTCCTCTCTCTGTCTTTTCTGTTGTGTTTCTGATCTATACTAACATCAGTCTTTCTTCTCATGTTGTTTTTCTTCTGTTGTTTCTCTCTACAGGTTTGTGGGACTCCAGAGTACATCGCTCCAGAGGTGATCCTGAGACAGGGCTATGGGAAGCCTGTGGACTGGTGGGCGATGGGCATCATCCTTTATGAGTTCTTGGTGGGCTGTGTGCCTTTCTTTGGAGACACACCGGAACAGTTGTTTGGTCAGGTTGTTAATGGTAAGAAATCCTTTCATATGTTATTTTGTCTTCAGAAATGAAGCCAACGTCTTAATTTTCTGAAGGGCTAAATTTAAATCCTGTCACTAGTTTACTTGCATGTGCTTCTTTGTCAGATGACATCATCTGGCCAGACGGGGAGGACGCTCTGCCAGCTGATGCCCAGGACCTTATCACCAGGCTGCTGAGACAGAGTCCTCTGGAGCGTCTTGGAACAGGTTGGTGGTTTCGTGATTGATGATGTGTGGGTGGACAAGGTCCACCGGGACCCAAGTTGGAGTTGGTTTTTATTTAGTTATAATCTGAATTCTTTCAACAAATGTGTATGTTACTTTCAGTCAAACTGAAGTCATTTGTTTTTTGTCCAACAAAAACTAAACACATCGTAGTGTAGTTCTCATCAGTCACATGACACGAAGACCTAGTATTAAACCTGCCTGTCTTTCACATTAAAGTTTAGTTTTTACTTTTATTTTCTGATGAAAGATGTTATGTTTCATCGTAGTCTCAATATTCAAAGCTTGATTTTATTTAAATGTAGTCCCAGAGAGGCCCTCCTGACATTTTGGCTGAGCTGCAGCAGTAAACCAGGCTCCACATGCCAAAACTCTTGTTTTTATTTCTTCTCCAGGTGGAACTACAGAAGTGAAGATGCATATGTTCTTCCTGGGTCTGGACTGGAACGGACTTCTGAGGCAGAAAGCTGAATTCATACCTCAACTAGAGACTGAGGAGGACACCAGTTACTTTGACAGTATGTGGAATCATTTACAAATTTACGTATCGGGCCTTTTGTGCGGTAGTATGGACTCAACTAACTATGAAACAAAAAAGGACTCACTACTCTGAGAGTTGACTTAATTTCACACTAAATCCTGACATCAAGTTCAAGTAGATAAAAACAATGTCTCTAATGTTTTTCTGTTTTTAACACACTGTTGTTGTGTTCCCTCCCTGCAGCTCGATCAGAGCGCTACTGTCACATGGGCTCAGATGAAGATGATGAAACCAACGATGATGAATCCTCTCTGGAGCTAAGACAGTTCTCCTCTGTGGCCCATCGCTTTAGCAAGGTATTTATCATGACTGCTGATCCTCATGTGGCTTCTATTGTTATACACTATTAAAAGACATATCTCACATAAATAATTTAAAGTAGATGATGTCTACAATATTACTGCTTATTATTAAAAAAAACACTCCTCCCAAGATCCATACGTGTCAAAAGGAGAGCAAAGCTTCACTGTGCTTTGTGTTTAAACTCCAGGTGTACAGCAGCACGGAGCACCTCTCCACCTCCACACCTTCCAACCAGAGCCTGTCGTCATCAGAGCGAAGCCACAGCGAGGAGAAGGAGGAGCGATGGGAAGGCAGGGGAGTCCTGTCCCCTTGTGATGGGCACAAACACTTGGCTAGTGGAGACAGGAGGGCAGATGGACACAGCGGGAGGTGAGAGTGTGAAAGACCAAAGAGAGTGATGTCCTTATTATGGAAGGAAAAAATGCAGCCTCCCCCTTCATGCCTCGTTAGCTACAGATTTAATGAAAGATGTGGGATGGAAACATTATATTCCCTCTCTTTTATGACATGCCAATAAAACTTTTGTTGAATATAACTCGAGTTATTCCCACTTGTTAACGGTGTAAGTTCACCCATGTTTGACCTTCTTGTTGTGGAGTTTTCTGTGTGCTTATATGGGTGTCTCTGACTTCCTCACTGCGTATTTACGGTGTGATGTTTCTTTGTGTAGTCTTCGTCCTCGTGCTTCATCCAGTTCCTCACAGTCGGAGCGCAGTGCCAGCCCTCTGGTGATGAACAGCACCCAGAGCCTGGACATCATGCCTCGCTTCGCCATCTCTGCAGAGGAGGAGGGTAAGACCGACAAATACAGACCTCTGTGTATTGTCACCTCTTATTTTGTTATTGTTAAACACCAGTGCTGACACTCTCTTTGATTCACGATGTCAGATGGGATGGTTTCCAACCTGCGGCGCATTCGTCTGCGGAGCAACAGCACAGGGACGAGGCCGTCATTCAGGAGAGGGGCCTCACGTCGCATTGCCCATCAGCTGGAGACCCCAGAGAAACCCAGATCCCCTGCTGGCAAAGTCCCCAAATCTGCCTCTGTCTCTGGCCTCTCTCTCATCATCACTCCAGGTACATGTCAACAAAACACCACTAACCATTGTTATTGTTATTTCAGGTCTCGCTGAATCTCTTGTAGATTTAATTCCAACCATAATCATTTTTAATCAAGTCGTTTAGAGGCACTACTGTAATCTGACTATATTCGCTAAGACTTTTCATGTGTTTACAGTGCCCTCTATTGTCCGATCATGTGCAAGGGCTGGGTTACACCATAAACACATAAAAGTATTTGAATACTAAAACAGCCCAACTTGACTCTTAAACTAAAAGTCATATGAGGGAGAATAATCTCAGCTTTTTCAATTATTGTTATTGTCTTTTAGTAGAAGTAGATTTATTAGTACATATTATCCATAAACAGTCACATTATGACCTTTCTGATTATCGCCCTTTCTTGATCCAGATGACTCAGCCGGTCCTCCTACGAGCCCCAAATCCTCCCTGTCGCTGTCGTCCAACCCCTCGTCCAGAGACTCGTCTCCCAGCAGGGACCTGTGTGTGAGCATCAGCTGCCTCAGGCCTCCTGTGGTCATCCACAGCTCTGGGAAAAGATTTGGCTTTGCTCTGCGAGCGATCAGGGTCTACATGGGAGACAGCGATGTCTACACTGTACACCACATGGTCTGGGTATGTGTTCTCATCTCAGCTTTTAATCATGTATAAAAGTTTATATTCAACACATTGGTGAGTGTTAGAGTTATTATTGTTTAATTAAAACCACATTAAAACTAATTTCTAGTTTTATAAAATTGTTTTCTGCATAAATATGTTGTATTCATATTTGTCCTTTTTGCCCCTGAGTAAGTTTACTGATTATAATAATTAGGTGAAACATTTTCTGGTTACAGCCAGTTTGCTTGACCAGTAATTTTGATCTTAGTGGTTGTGTGTGTTCGTGTCCACAGTGTGTTGAGGAGGGCAGTCCAGCACACGAGGCAGGACTGAGGGCTGGTGACCTCATCACTCATGTTAATGGCGAGTCAGTCCAGGGCCTGGTCCACACTGAGGTGGTGGAGCTCCTGCTCAAGGTAAGAAAGCTTATTATTGAGGATAGCGTCAATTTAATAGTATTTTTCTGTTCACTGATATCGACGAGGGCAGCAACACCCAGGTTATAAACGTCTGAATTACTCTTTCTTCAACAAACAAAATTTTCTGTAAGTGGTAACATGTAATTTTGTGGCTCTCCTCCTGTCTCATAGATATATATTTATGTTAACAATCTGTTTTGAACAGAGTGGCAACAGAGTGACCTTGCAGACAACTGCACTGGAGAACACTTCTATCAAGGTGGGTCCTGCCAGGAAGGCCAGCTACAAGGCCAAGATGGCCCGACGCAGCAAGAAGAGCAAGAGGAAGGACGGACAGGACAGGTACACCAAGATAATTTACCATACCTGCTGTATTACTGTTAGACAGCTGCTGTCTGAATTTCAGACAGACTTCACTTTATTATTTCAGTGATTGATTCTCCATTGTAATTGTATGAGACTTTAATGGTTTAGTTCATGGAAGCTGTGTCTTTTTCTCTTGGAGTGGTTTTAGCTCTGGTACTTATCTCAGCTCACTTTTGCTTAACAGGAGGTTTTTTGTATTTAAAAAAAAAAAAAAGTAAAGAACAACATTATAAACCAAGCACAGATCTGATTCTTGTTTTTTTTTTTTTTTCCTTTGCAGCAGGCGGCGAAGCATCTTGAAGAAACTGTCTAAGCACACTCCTCCTCCACCCATGCAGAGCAGTCGTAGTTTCTCATCAGGTTTCCACCAGTCGTCCAGCGACAGCCTCTCTGGTTCCCCCACGCAGAGTCTCTCTCCTGGGCCTTCCACACCGTGCCGCTCCCCTGCTCCTGACCACTCTGGAGGTGAGTGACGATGTCACACAAAGTGTCGTCAGTCTGTGTGTCATGAGTGCTTTATGATTTTATCTCTTTCTCTTTGCATCAGATTCGAGTTCTTCTCCGTGCTCCAGCTCTCCTAACTCGCCTGTACCACAGGCCCGCCCCAGTTCTCTACACGTTTTAGGTCGCTACACCAAAGCTGGCCGCTGCAAATCCACCAGCAGCATCCCTCCTTCACCGTTAGCCTGCATCCCACCTCCTCAGCCCAGCTCTCCCCAGTGCTCTCCATCCTGCCTCCCCAGTCACCCTAAGTCTCTGCAAGGTTTCCACGGCAAAACATTATCCCCTCCCACCATCGCTCGCCACTCTGTGCGGCCACGCAGTGCAGAACCACCACGCTCACCGCTCCTCAAGAGGGTCCAGTCAGCAGAAAAGCTGACGGGAGACAAGACAACAGGGGGGTACCACGGTGACAGGAAAGCCTACAGCAGCCGGCGCCACACCATGGAGGTGCCTCTGTCTGAGGGAGAAGGTCTGGAGGACATGGAGGGAGACACGGCCACCGGATTTGTTTGCGTTGGTGAGCACGGCCGTCAGGGGCTGTACATCGGAGCGCAGAGAGGCCATCAAGACACAGCCAGCGGAGGCAGCGAGCATCACCGCTCCACCGCCTCGCCACAACACCGTGGCGGCAAAAACCACTCCAAAGAGGTGGTGGTGATGAGGAAGCTGGCTCTGTCAGAGCGCAGGGACTCGTTTAAGAAACAGGAGGCCGTGCAGGAGGTTAGTTTTGATGACTTGGAGGAGAGAGAGGCAACACCGAGTCCCGTACTTCCTGTCATGCAGCCAAAGGCATTCAAAGCATCCTGGATCAACTCGGCACAGCCGGAGTCCAGTGTGAAGTTGCAGGGAAAAGGAGCACAGGGTACGACAACACAGCAGAGAGCCAAGTCAAAAGACAAAGAAGGGTTTTAGTTTTTCACTTTGCCAGGGATAATAGGTCAACAAAGTGAAGAGAAATCTTTGACCTGCTACTGTACTTACATCTGAAGGCCTTGCATGTGTGTCCAGACAACTGTGACCAAGTCCCCAAATCATCATAAGCAATTGCTTGAAGACAGGAGAACAATTTCAGATCGATGTTTCTCATTAATATATGCATCCTGCAACACTGTTAACAGAATAATGACTGCCAAACTGTGTTTACTTCCTAGTTGCTTGTTTTTCTCACTTGGTTCTCAAATCACTGTGGCACCAGTAACTGAAATATTTTGTAAATATTTTTTGTTTTAAATGAAGAAACTTATTTATGACTTTTTACGCTCATATTGTTTTTTTGGATTTTGGTTTTTGAAAATGCCTTTGGATGCTTCAGCTGTTCTGGTATCTGGAATTGCACAAAAGGAAAAAAAAAAAAAAAAAAAAGCCACGCAACAATTTCTCAGTGTGGTTTTGCAGCAAGTGCAGCAAAGAGGAGGTGACATCTGTTTTACCATAGTTCATTTCTATCCACCACAAGGCCTGTCTACACCAGGGGGTTGTTTTGTGTTTTGATTTAGTCCCACTTTGTCCTGCAAGATCTAATATGTTGTTTAATTTGCTGCCTCTCCGAGGAAATCTAACACTCAGTTTGTGGTGGCGAATGTTTAAACTCATCGATCCTCACACACAGACTTTGTATAAAGATTTTAAAGGACAAAATATTTCCTTGGAAGTTTAGCGCTGGTGCCAAAGTGTGGTTTGGACATAGGAACCATTAAAAAGAGGTACTGTAGTTGTACATATGAAGCTTCATGCATGCATGAGCTTTACCGCCACTTGCTGTCTGTACTGTAAAGAAATGTGCGTCAGTGCTGGCTCTCCTCTCCTCTAGAAGTGGTTTAAAACCATGACCTGGTCATCATACAGGTGTGTAGATAAAGCTTTGCGACTACCCATAGAAACCAACTTGTCTCTTGTCTTCTAATACCTTGTTAAATCACGCCTCCGTCCAGCTCCTTTAAAAACGTAGTCTCGCAAAAGTCTTTGCACAAGTCGTGATAGCCGTAGAACAGTTAGAGCACATTCATGTTTCAGGACGATCTCTTTCTCTGTGGGATTCAAATATTGTACAGTGGATGCAACAAACAAAACTGGCTCCCTTGGCTGTTTTTGTTTCTGTTTTTTTTTTTTTTAATGTGTATTATGAATGAATGTTTACATTTTAGAGCAGATATGTGTGTGGACTTGTCATGGTTTTTGTTAAATTATTATGGAAAAAAAAAAATAAAAACAAAAGAATGACGGGGAATGGCAGAATTCAACCAGAATCCCTGAATGGATGAAGGAATGAGCTGAGGTGATCCTCCTTTTGTATATTTTGATATGGAAACAGTCTTGTTGCAGTACTAATAACCTATGCTGTTGATGTATATTGTATAAACAATAGTGGACCTTATAGCAGCTGTAGGTGGTGTTTTTTGAAAGTGACCTTGAAAGGGTAGATGGACTCAGAAATTATGTGTGATGCCACTGAAGTGTCAGGATCTTAATCTCACTGTTGTGATCAGCCTCAAAGGACTGTGCATGCTACACTTCCCAATATAATTTCTCCACAATTTTATAACACATGTAGGGATTTTTTTTTTTTTTTTTTAAAAAGATTGAACAGTCTTTGAATTCTTGACGTTGAGTTACTGTAAGGGAGATGAACATATGGGATTTGGTTCTCAGCCACGTGTTCTTTCGTTTGTTTGTTTTCTTCCCATTTTGAAACTTATTTTATTGATTTCATTCAAAAACTGTGTGGAACAGAAATGCCTCCAGTCCAGTTTTCAGATTCACTCTCTGCACCGAAGTTTGTCTTACGTTCTCAGTTGATTGAACGTTGTTGGTGTGATTGAAGTGTTGGGAGACGTTTTTGGGGATTCATAATAGAAGTTAGACATTTCTTTGTTGTATTTTGGGTAATAAAACATGTCTGTTTGAGATTTATCACTCAATTACTGATGCAATATACATCTTGATTTGTTCCCTAGGATTTAATGATTTTATTTTGCGTCACCACCAAGACACGTGTTCATTTTGTGCAGGTTTCTTCATTGGTTCATTACACATCAAAATGAAGAAACTCCTCATTTCTATTTTCACCTCATTGTGTGTGAATAACTCACTTTGTCACTTTCCATATTTGCCACACTTGTTTTAGCGTGGTTGTGTGTTAAAAGTTGATCCCCCCCACCAACTGTCCCCAAATGACAAACTGGCCTTTGTGAAATCTTACCCTGTGGGAATCAGGTGCAGACTGGTGTGACATTGTCTGTTTTTTCTATTGTCTTAACAGTGCTTGAAATAAATGAATTGCAGAGGACTGAGAAGTCCAGAACTACAACATGTTTGTACTTGTCATCTGTCACTTATGTAAAAGTATTTGCAGGTTTGTGGCTCTGTAAATAATAATGCTGTCTACAGTGACCTACAATACTAATTATTCTCTGACACATATGGAAACTTAAATATCAAATAGATAAGACAGGATTTTGCTGCTAAAAATGAAGCAGCCACAAGCAGGATATGTTTAAAGACAAGTAGATGAGATGATGACAGGATGTAAGAGATGAATCATGAATCAGTGGTACTGAACTCAATTGGTTTTGTACCTAATAGATCGTAATATATCATCAAATCATATATCATGATATGGTTTGATCCATCATAACCAACGTTTGCTACATACTGACCATTTGTTACAATATTGAAGCCAGCTGCCAAAAATCTTGATATTTTAGATAAAATGGTGCCAGATAAAATCTCTGTTTTGACTCCATATTTGTTTTAGGATTTAAGGCCCTTCATGAAATGACGTTTATTTAAATATTTCAATTTAAATCCTAATAGTTGTAGCCTGAGATCCTCAAACATAGGTCTTTTGCCTGCCACATCTATCTGTCTGTCTGTCTGTCTATCTATCTATCTATACAAATATGGAGTCAAAACAGATTTTATCTGGCACCATTTTGTCTAAAATATCAAGATTTTTGGCATCTATCTATCTATCTATCTATCTATCTATCTATCTATCTATCTATCTATCTATCTATCTATCTATCTACCTATCTATCTACCTATCTACATATCTATCTATCTATCTATCTATCTATCTATCTATCTATCTACATATCTACATATCTACATATCTATCTATCTATCTATCTATCTATCTATCTATCTATCTATCTATCTATCTATCTATCTATCTATCTATCTATCTATCTATCTATCTATCTATCTATCTATTTATGATTTACTCATTGTTTACTCACTACTACTACTACTACTAATAATAATAATAATAATAATAATAATGCGCAGTTTAGTGTGTGGATTACATATTTAATATTATATATTATCAACATATTATATTTAACATCTTCATTCAGACAGGACTTTTTGCACTAAAGTGTAAGGTCTATGTGTGGGGCCGTCTCACAGTTTCAGATCGTCAGGTTCATATTTCCATCACCGGCCGAGGCCACCCGGTGACCCCTCACTAATCGTTCGGACGTTTCCGCTCGGCTTCGTCACTTTCCGCGCTCTTCATATTAGTTCCCACGCACCCTCCTTCCCTGAGCCGTGCTGAGCTGGAAAATGGCTGTGTAGGGGAGCGGGGAGTTAAAAAGAAAGAAAGAGCGAGAGCAAGAAGGCGAAGGAAGAGGTGAACCGAGAGGGTTTGTTGGAAGTTCAGTTTACACCGAGAAGCTACCGTCCGCAGACTGAACCACCGCACCGACTCCGTCTGCGACTTCGGAGCGTTAAAAGCCGCCGCAGCCTAAAAGTGAGAGCAGTCAAGAAATATCCGCGGGTGAGTTTTTCCAACTTATTGCACATTTCCAGTAGAGCAGCAGCAGCAGCCACTGTACTGGAAAATGGTGGCAGCGCTTCCACACGCAGCTCCACGCTGTCGACTTGTGTTCGTACTTTTTAAAACTTTAAACACAAGATTTTTTTTTTTTTTTAATTTCGGTCCTGGTTATTTATTTATTTTCTTTTTTTTTTGCGCTAAAATGTAATTTTTATTCCTGCAGCGTGTTGCTCGCTGCTCGACAGTTGACGTGTATCAAATGTTGAGTCCGTTAAGTGACTGAAACACAACATTTACTCTTAAAACTTACTTTAAACTTCAACTAATTAACTATTCATCAACAATAACATGTTATTTATTCTTGACTTTCAACATACGCGTGATGAAGAGGACTTAAACGGGCTTGTCGCTCCTAAAGTTGTGAGTTTGTGCAGAATTTAAATCTCAGTTCATTTACTTTATCTAAATACTACATTTAAACTACTTCAGATGTTTGTTGAGATTGAAAAAGTTGCGCTGCAAGAGTTAAGAGTTAAGAGTCAAACTTTGCCCTATAACCGCGTACAACCCTGGCAGTGTGTTGCTGTGTAACAGTGGCTTTACATTGAGTGTAGCCTATAGGCGGCCATGCAGTGAGGAGGCCTCACATAGCTGAAGGCCTGACATGCTGAGTGTGTGTTATGTACCTAGTTTCAGTATTTGACATGCATCAAGCTCTTAATGGAAATTGTTCCACTTGCACAATGAGACAAGCCACTAAACAGTGTGGAGACCCATCCACCCCCCCCCCCCCCTCTCCTCCTCCTCCCCCTCTCCTTGTAATTACTGAATCCAGCATTATGCAACCAAATGTCAGACCTCTATTATGCTCCTTTATCAGTATGAAGCATGATTTGTGGCAAAGCCTTCATTCTTCTTCTAGATGCCTTCATTCCTCGTCGTAGGAGCTTGTGTTGCATTAAAACTTCCCAAGAGACACAAAGCAGAGCTGAGCAGCATGCTAAGTGTCACCTCTCAGAAGGGATGTAAAATAATAATAATAATAATAATAATAATACAAAAAAAACAAAATAAGAAAAAAATCGTCAGCTAACTTCACGTTCCACCAAACACAGCACAGCTGTGGTTATTTTTGTTATACATCCTTCAGCTGGGGGACCCAGTTAAATTTGAAATGGTGTTATTTGATCGAAATAGCAACAGAATACGGCTTTAAGGCCAGTTTATGCATGACTTCACTGGAAATGTTGCAGTCTCTCAGCTGGGATTTGTACCCAAGAAAAAAAACCAAGCATCTGATAGTTTACCAAAGAATAATTGTCTCAACTCTACAGGGAGACACACGAGTCTCTGAACCTGAGACACGTTCATAGTTGGAGGAACATGTCACTTACACAGTGACTGTTTATTCTAGTGTTCAGATTGTAAAATATGTTTAAAGTATCAAAATGTGATGGATCGGAAACCAGACAAATAAACTGTTGTTGTTGGAATTAAAATTGACAGGTCAAATTAATGTCACACATAAATGCTAGTTAATTATTGCATTACCAAACAAGTAAAACTAGTTCTTTGCTAATCTTACTGTGTCACAATGGGATTAGTGTTTGATTAACACTGTAGTTGCTGTGTGTTGTAATGGAGACCGCTTTGTTACCTGCATATTTTCATATTTAATGTAACAGTTAGTTATGGAGGAGATGGTGGCTTTCTAACCACTTATTGCAAACTAAATACACAGCAAAAAAGGGCTTGTGGTGCAGTTCTTTGTTGCACTCCAAATGTTTAAATGCAACAGTGTGGTGGCTGCATGGATTTAAGGTGGAATTGTAGCCGAGTTGCCCACGTCTCGTATCTTCAGACCGAGTCCTCTTTAACTGTGGAGCCTTGTGGCACAGTTGACTTTTCAGAACAGTGCCGTCTCAGTGCTGCGTATAATCTTCGCAGCAGATGTTTCTATTTAGCAAAGTGAGCTTTTCTGCTTCATTAAGGACAGATAGAATTCAGGTGAACATAACTTGAATTATAAAATGCCTAAACCCCCCCCCCCCTCCCTCCTGTTATAGTCTGAAAAAATAAGTCCTCACGGGCTCCTGTGTTGCTGGCCTATCCCTGCTTTCTGTGGTGCAGTAGATTTTTCAGGTCCATGTGGACAGATGGCTCCAGGCCAGGCTGCATGCGTGGTGGCTCTGTAGTCGGCTCCTCACCAGCGAGGTTGTAAAGAGCCAACACATACATAAACTTTAAAGAAATAATCCAGTGGATGTAAATATCTCTGTTTTGTGCGGTGAGTACAAAAAGAACAGAAACAACAGAAAACTGTGGCTATGACATGAATGGACTGCGTTCTATCATTTTTATCCTTTTAGAAATGTTGTACAGCAAAGACTGCATTTTTAAACTCATCAAGCCTTCAGATCTTTATGAAAAATCATCGCGTACGACTGAGAAGTGAACTCCTGCTGATATTTGGTTTGGATTTGCCAAGGCATGTTTCCCTTCAAACCCTCACAGATATGGTAGAAATTATGGGTTTGCACAATTTCAGACTGACCTACATAGATGTGACTGATGATACAACACAAAAAAGTCGTGATTGATGATGTGATGAGGTGAAAAGTAAATAAGATGTTCAGCACACCCGTGGGTCTCCAGAGAGGCTTATTTATCATCTTACATTGACGGCAAATAGCTGTGGGATAGATTGACGGGGGAATTAATTGTGATCCGTCCTCTGAAAGCCAATTTTCTGTCTTATCTGGACAGTCAGAAACTTTTCTAGGCTTTTTTCTCCCACAGACTCATCCACACTTCGTCTCCCAGCTCTGACAAACCAATAACTGCTGGTTGAAGTGAAACACACAAGTCATTTCCACAGATGCCACATTTAAAGCTCTGGTACACGTCCAAATCCAGAGATTTACCTGATACTGATGGGGTTAATTAGCTATAAGTGAACTCATTTGGCAAAGGATTGAATATAGTGGACGTCCATTAATGGGTAAAGGTCTTACTCTTCATCTTTAATGTATCATAATGTGTATGTGATGTATGGATGGTCAATAGGACATTGTGTAATCTCAGACAATACATTTACAGTCAGAGATGTTACTGCTGCAGGTACTTAAATGCCTTTGGTTTATAATTTGGTTTTATTTATATTTTTCTACTAATTTGACTACTCTCTTTATGACTGCATTATTTTTGATACGACCATGACACACATGATAGTACCTCAGTCTGAAATGTCCGATGTTTCAGTTCCTGGATCAGTGATAAATTATCACATCAACATGGCAAAATGAAATTACACATAATACAATACAGAAGGTTTTAATCTACATAACCTAATATCCTCATATCCTGTGACATATTTACATAATATAGAGTAGAGACTGTTAATATACCAACAATTTTCTGTCTGACTCTATAATAAACATGAGTTCCAGTGTAAGCAAACGTCCTCCAGTGTGTGTTGTAGTTGGATGAGCAGCACAAACATCCAAGATTATTTATTTCTGCATCATATGAATCAATACATCAAAAACAATACATTCTCACATTTGAGAATCTTGGACCGTGAAAAAAAAAAACTTTTTTTAAAAAATAGTGACTTTTCTGCAACATGACAAATTGTTTGGTGACTAGTATGGATCTTTAAAAATCCTGTAAATTAATAGCTCACATTTTATATATGAGCAGTAGAGGACACACAGTAGAAAGTCACATCTATTCAAATGTATGAAATGCATTTACACCAAAATGATATATAGTTTTTACTGGTCCTCAACCCGTGTCAGGGACTTGTTATGACTCCACTGTGTTAGTGATGCTCTGAATAGCTTATTTGCCATTTTACATTATGTGTACTGTATAATGAACAGGTCAGAGCCTCACTGGCTGACTAAACACATCAAGACTCAGTCAGCAGACAGCAGAGTCGTGGTCTCGTTGCCATTTTAAGTTCAGTCTAGGTCTTTCTGTTCCCACAGTTAAATAACAAATATGAAATCAGAAGAATAATGACTTGTATTGGCTGTAGAAGTATTACTCTACATCATGTGTAATGAAATAAATGTCAATATAATGAATAGTTGTTATTTATTTACCAGATATTGTATTACTTCAATAGAATTCAAACACTATTATGAGAATATTTGTTACAGTTTGTCACAATGTTCCTGTTTCATAAAAGCTAGAATATTATATATAATATTATGTGTAAATAATCACCACATTTATAATCCTTTTAACTCAGGAAAAAAAAAAACAAATATCTCCTTTCATCCCACAACCCGGCTTCAGCGTGACTCATGGACTTCTCTCCGGTCACGATGAGCCTTCAGTTTTTCCATGTTGTGTGTTTCATCATCATCTTCATCTTCATCCTCCTGTGGCAGTTTCATTCGATTTAGAGCATCATTTCATTAAAAGTGATGAACAGACGTCAAGGTTGTGTAGTGTGGTGTGAGAGAAAAGGTGGAGTTGTTTGGGTCAGATGTTTGATCACTGCCTAGATACATTTTCTAATATTAGAACATTTCCTTGATTTGCCCGGCTTCTCTGGTGACAGGGGAGCACATGGCCAGAGCGGCGGCCAATCAGAGCGCAGGATTTGCTTTCCCTCTCTCTAGCAACAGTGAGTTACTTGCTGCCTATTCATTAATTATTTTCTTGTGGTCTCCCTCAGCCGCTTGGACTCTGCTGATAGCAAAGTGCTCCGTCTCTCACAGTTTCACAGTTTTTTACTGCTGTGTGTCTTCTCTCTGCTCTGACTGAATTAAAAGTCTGACAAACAGGATGGATCCAGTGAAGCTGAGCTTTCCGTCTGCTGCTGCTGCTTTTACTGTGGCTGCCTTGAACTGTGAGCTGCCACAACACAATCAGACCAGGACTGGTAGTGAGATGACTCTTCTCTCACCTCGCGCGACTTTTCCTGCTTTGAAACTAACTAATGGAGAAGGATTACTGAATGAGAGCTCCCGCCGCACGCCGCTTTTTCTTCTGCTCCGTCTTCATCTTGTTTTTGCCTCTTTTCTGCTCCAGCGCCTTCACTATAAACAAATAAAACATGGCAACTGGAAAAACGACTGGACTTTTTCGCTGGCTGAGGATGGGGGGGGGTGTCAGTTGGAGGCAGGACTCTGTGTGTGTTGGAGGGGGGGTGAAGAGCAGGTGGAGAGAGAAGGGAGGCGGGGGGGTTAGGGTTGGGGGGGGTTATGGTGGTGTGAGGATTGCGGGCTGTGGTTGGGTATGCCAGTGCCACGTGTCTAGCCTGGCACCTCTTGCTTCTCGACTCGAAGGATGTTGGACTGAGAGTCTGGCTGAGCCTGTCGGGCTTCTCTGAACCAAAAGTGGGGTGAGTGTTGCACTCTGCTGCATCCTGTTATCACAATAACTCTTAAACCTTTTTCCTTTTTTTTTTTTTTTCTCAGCTTTTTTTTTTTTTTTCAAAGATGATGTTTTTCCACACGAAGGTTTGCAGTGAATGTGCGTTTGCTTTCTAAATGTGGTGGAGGGAGAGAGGAGAGGATAATCTAGACTAAGGTTCGAAAGCATGCACTTCGGCATTCAAAGATGCAAACCGGACGTTTCGATTTATTTTTTATGCTTTCACCTAATTTTATTCAATGCGTCACTCAAAACATTGTCCATTCCGTAACGTTTTTTAAATGATTGCACAACATCGGGCCTCGCAGACCAGGCCTGTGGTTATTTGGATTTGGACGTTTTGGAAAATCGTCCCGAATAACTCCTTACTTCTGGCATAGAAGCCCAAAACTTCCATCCACCTTCCTGTCGCATTCACCCTGCCTCTCTACCTGTTTCATCTCCTCAGTGACATCCTTTCATCCCGTCCAGAGAGGTTAACAGGACCATTGTCCTCGGTTGGTCCACAGACCACAGATGTCGTACTTAATCTGGAAACCCTAATCTCTGTCTTTCTCGCTCCCTATCTCTTTTCTCAGAACATTTGCCACTTTAGATTTTACCCTTGTAGCACTACTACTATTATTATTATTATTCAATGTTCACATCTTAGACAACCAAACACGTATTCACATTCATTTTCTTTTTAGTGTAGACCTCATAATCTAGCCGAGTCAAATCAAACCCAGAAATTAGGACTTTTTTGAAATGAACGTCTAATGAATTTACTTTGCTGGGCTCCTTCACTGAAAACATTCACCTCTTGAAAGTGCTATGGTGCTGTTTTACAATAATAATTAGAGACTTTTTCTCGAAATGTTACTGGGCCTTACATTCATCTCTATCAGACAATATTTATTACGGGTCCATTACGTTGACCTTTTACTGACTATAGATACCATGATACGATGGAAAGAGTGTTATTTTATTTTCTTTCGAGTTGCGTTTTATGACATTGTGTCAGCTTTTGGTTGCTCACTTGACTGTCCATTTGGTATTCTCACCCAGAATAGACTTGGTACAGTATGATTTAGCTATTTTGACAGAATGAAGCCGGAAATATTTCTGTGGCAACATAGAGCTGCCTTTTTTTCTCTCCTACGGAGAGAGAACTGTTGCAAAGGGTTCTGCATGTTTCAGAAAATTCTGGTCGCCCCACCGTCATGGTGCAGGTCTGAGTTTCCTTTGCATGCTCGTTCTGCGAAAACATTTTCTTCGCTATTTTGCAAGAATTTCTTTGAATACCGACTGTCGTACGTGTTGTTGTTGATATAGTTTTTGTTATCAAGGCATTAAGTTGAGGGGACGTTGATTTCACAGTAAAACTTCTTGTTTCTGTGGAAACTGTGATGCGACAGTTAAAGCTATGAGTCTGTGAATGTAGAGTGGAGGGAATGGAGGCTCCTGTCCAGGGACCCAGTCTGCTGTTGGTTATGACGCAGCAGCCTCATCCGATCTCTCTGTCCTAACCGAAGACTACACAAATGCATGGAGCTGCCGCAGTTCGCCATTTTCATGCACTGCTTTTAAGCTTCGTTTCACAGAGATATGGGCTGCTTTACTTTTGGCTATTTATCGATAAGAATCGACCCGTAACGACGATTCATCCTTGTTTTTCACAGATTTTGTTTCGTCGTTTCTTATTTATCAGACTAATTTCAAATGTTTTGTCGTCGTTTCTTATTTTTTGGGGTTTTTATGTTGTGCAGGTCGGCGGTAATCCCTGTCCAGAACATGTGGGAGCCTGAGCGAACCGAAGAGGATTAAAGACCGTCCCACTCGGCCCCTCGTCCTCCATTCAGACCACTTCATTTGGCCGTGGAGAGCCAACGACGCAGGGCCCTCGACTGGCCAAAGTATTTCTCCCGGCTGCTCCAATAGCACCCAGCCAGCAGGTTTTCGCTGCTTGAAAGAGCATGTTGCCAACGCTCTCCCTCTGCTCCATCATCTGGCTCAACCGGGGAATCAAGCTGAGGAAAGTCCACCAGGCCACCAACACCGGTCAGGTCTAAAAACCGCTGCAGTCGCAGTCGTAACCGCAGCGAAACGCAACCTTATCAACTTCTGAAAATGCTCCTGAGCTTCGGGTGACTCCCCTTCCTCCCCTCATCCCCCCCTCCCCTTCCCCCAACCCCCAAACCCTCCCCAAGCCACCAACAGAACACCAAAACTGAATTTAGTGACTCACAACAGCCTCGTTTGGTTTCTGAGGAGCATTTCTGTAAAAAGCCGAATCGCGTTGTTGCAGAGGCACTCGGGCTGTAGCATCTAATCCTCTGTTTGGTGGCCATTTTGATTTTTCTATCCATAACAAAATGGCGGCAGAGGGTTTTCAGTACCATGCTCTCTACGCATTTACCAAGGACCAGGAAGAGGACTTGGATCTGCAGCCTGGAGACCTGCTGACAGTCAGCAAGGCCTCTCTGCTGTCCATGGAGAACTACCAGGAGGGCTACGAGGAGCAGCCCGGGTGCCTGGGCTGGCTCCTCGGGTACAATGAGCGCACCAAACAGAGAGGTGACTTCCCAGGGACTTATGTCGAGTACGTGGGCCCCGTCAAGATGACGCTCCCATCGAGTCAACCCAGGTCCCAGCGACCGCTCCCTGCTGCTCCCAGACCAGAATCATGTCAAGGTAAGGACGTTTCATACAGATAACATCTGTCACATGATTTCTCTCAGCTGTGCGGCTGCACAGTATGTTTATTATACTGTGATGCTTTAACTTATTTGTAAACATCAAGTTTACAGAGAGTATTCAGTTAGAAACAGTAAGGCAACAGACCTTTTGTTCTTTGGATCTGACATCTGATTTAGTTTTTCAGACAAATTTATTAAAAAAAAAAAAAAAAAAAAAAAGAAAAGAAAGAAAACCATTTGCATTTTCAGAGGTTCTGGATTTCCCATTTAAGAATTTGTATCTAAATAATGAAAATTTTAGTTTGAGGAGATGGTGTGTTTCTGGTTTGTAGTTTCTTGAACCACTTGAGGAGTTTTGATAGCGCTCTCACATTTGGCAGTGACCTCGAGCTGACCCTTTAATCTATGCTTAAAACACGTCATAAGCCTTACCTCTTTGGAAGTGCAGCTAACCAAACTCTCTGCCGAATAATAAAGGGCTAATCCATTTACTTACTGGACTCTCCTGTACAGTGATTCTGTCCGTCTGTGTGGCCTCCTTTACATTCAACATTAACATGTGTCTTTGGCATCCAAACTGCATCTGGGCTTATCTGCACAAAAATGCCTGCCGCTCCTTTGTTGTGACTTGCTATTGACCCGCTATTACGGGTAAAAGATCGCACAGGCGGGGAGGGGCTGCACAAACTGTGTTCAGCTGCACTGTGACCGACACACTGATAATAGCATTTTTTGGCAGCGAAAACTTAAACATGTTTACTGATGTTTCAAGAAAGACTAATGTTTTGTTAGATATGTTTGTGTTTTGTGCAAAGAGCTATTCAACAGTTATGGGAGTACAGTCACATTTTTTACTGAGAGATAAGTGTTCTGTTCCTCCACACCTTTCTTTACTCCTGTGACTTTGGGGAAAATAGGCACATCTGATGTTTATTCATAATGGTAAGGGCTTGCTTTCAGCTACAACAGCATCCAAGTCAAACATACACTTGGCATGGATTGGTCGACCTTAGCGAGCTCAACTTCAAGTAAAAACTTTGATTTGTTACCAGAGTTCCTGTACTCTCCCAAGATTTCCATCATTTTCTGCTCATTTGCGCTGCCTTACTTTTGGCTTCAGCTGGTTAATTTATTACTTCCTTATACGGGATGCCAGAGGAAAAGATGCACAGGGCCAAAATAGATAAATAAAAAGTTTTATATCACTCTACATGTGAAACCATACATTCCTTTTCTGTCAAAAGACGTATTCTCCTCAATTCCCCTGCGCTTTTTTATGACAGATGGGCTAAGTACCACTCTGAGCACGTAGGCTGTGAACTCTAAATTACCTCTGGTTGAGCCAATTGGCTATTCATTGTGTACAACAAAGTACACTGGGCTTCATTCAGATTCATTAGTTGGAATTCATTTCTCTGTATTCTTCTCAGAATAGTCCCAAAAACCAGGGAATATCATCCTGAAGTGAACATGTATCCAGAATCCTAATCAAATGAGATTTCTTTTCGCCAGAGATATAATAAAAACCTGACAGTGACGGGGAGGTGAATTCACTGCCGAATAAAGCACAGGATTCAACTTTGTACAGCAGAGGCAGGTGAGGAGGAGAACAGTGTCCTCGCACTTTGACAGACAGTGAGACAAACCAGTTGGGCAGCAGGCGTTTGTGTCTGCGATTTGGAAAAGACAGGGGCAGGAGAACCGAGTGAAACCCTGACAAGGGGGAGGGGGAGGTGAGATGAGAGGTGGGAGGGTGAGGGGGTGATTTTAGAAATATCATCTTCATTTCACTGAAGGAACAGAAACCGTGGTCGCTGTATGAATAGAGCTATTGTTAGCGTGGCCCATTTGCTATTTACAGGGATCGTAACATTTGGCATCGAGGGGCAGCACCTCGGCCCGGTGGTCAGGAGAGCGCACCGAGTTTGGTTTAATCCCAACGTCCAGTTTTCGACATATAGCTAAACATGGCAGTCAACAAAGAATTTAACATTTATTCATTTCTCTGAACTGCAGCGTCAGAACACAACAGAACTTTCTTCACTTTATTCGCTTTTAGGAGAAAACTGCTGCAGCATTTAAAGTCACTGAAATTCAGTAGAGAAATCTGTGTTTTCATGCAGCAACCCGCTCACTGTAAAACCCACATTTACATGCAGCTGCCGGCTATCACATTTCTGCCCAGCCCCCAACCATAGTTTTAAACCAAGACTGTAGCATTTGAAGTTTATTAGTGATATTTATGTTTTTTATGTGAGCGTTCGCATTGACATGCTCCTCTGTGAAGACAGGCTCTGCAGTGACACAGCACTGTGGCAAATGTATAGCCTTTGTGGAAGTGGAAAATCGTGTATTTACATAAATTTTATTTTATTTTCAGTTCTAGTCATCGCTACAATTAATAATCCTTTCTTCACCCTGCACCGGCGCCACAGTGATACTCTGTCTGAAGTCTTTTTTATGCAAATACGCTCATGTAAAACTGTCATAGTGTCGACGTCGCCAGGAAAAAAAAAAAAAAATCAAGTTTCTTTTTGAGAAACGTGTTTTTCTTAATTCCTCACCCAGTTTAAGGAAACCAGGTTTGTCATTTGCATTGAAGAAATCAGGTTACTGCAGTAGGTCGACATCAACGCGGCTACTTAAGTTATGTTTTTTAGCTGTCGAAGCAAAATGCAAAATGCAGATTACTTATCCACCAAACGCTGCAAATGGTTCAGCTTTTCTTGTCTAAAATTGCATCAGGATCAGCAGATTATATCTTATTTACTCTAAATATTTTGTACTAAAAACTGAAAACTTGAGCAGCTGCTGTTACACCGAGACACACACGTGCAGCAACACTTGGTTTTCGTGTAGATTTTATTTTCGTACATGTACAAATGAAATGTTAAAAAGATTCGCTGTGTCAAAGTGAATTCTTTGTCCGGTGTCGCGCTACGACGAATCACGACTGAAAATCAAGTTTCATTCTTCAGAAACAAACACAAAAGTTTTCTCAACTTGCAGCAGAAATAATTCAACAAACCCAGAGAGTTTTTTTTTTTTTTTTTTTTTTCACTTTCCCTCCTTTCGCTCTCTCCTCTCCCTGGCCTCACTTTAACTGCCTGCTGAAGTGAACCATGGCTTGGCATTTTTGCAAACTCCTCCCTTCGTACTCCCTCTCTCCCTCCCTCCCTTCTCTCTCCCCCCTACTCTCTCGTCCTTCCTCCCTTTCTGCAGCCTCTCTCCCTGATTCACATACACGTCTGATACTGTCTCTAGGCAGCTATAAACCATGTTAGCGGGGCCAGTTCTCAGAAAGGAGAGGCCTCCACTCGCTCTCCGCTCCCTGTGCCTTACCAGGAAAACACTTTCAAAGAACCCATGGAGGGGCTGGGACGGGGTGGGAGAGGGGCTGAAACAGCAGAGAAAGAGAATGGGAGAGATATGGAGAGGCTGGAGAGGGAGGGAGACGAGGGCTACAGTGAAAGCCAAGGCCACCCTATCCAACTGCAAATATAGGAACCAGCTGTATTTAGTTTCTCTTCTGACTGTTGTATTATTCTCCTGGACTTCAGTAAATTTGGCATGTTACAGTTTGTAGTGCTATAGAAAATTTTATTTTCTGGAGCATTTCTTTACTGCAAGGGCATTAAATGAGAACTCATTTAGGCGTGAAGTTACCTTACTGAACGATTAATGGCTTTAGCAAACCACAAATGGAGTAAAGCACATTTTGTACAGTTGCTTACCGAATGTAGGGACGACATAAAAGTCACAGGTTTTGATTTATAGCATTTTTTCCTCTAAATGACAACATTGCTAAACCAAACAATTACATAAGTCTGTTGTACACATGCAAGTGTCAGTTAAATGAAAAATGCTCATTTATGCATTTAAAGCTGGAAAAAAAATTGTTTGCACAAGATATTGACCAACTATATTTAAAGCAAAGGTGTTAGAGCTGTTCAAATTGGACACAAGAGTTGTTAAAATTGGGATAATATCCTAATATATATCCAATAATATCTCATCAAAGGCATATGTTGTGGTGTGACATGAGAAGAGAGAGTTTGTGAGAGAAGTGTTGCTGCATGAAGCAGCCACCAGTGTGAGGTTGTGTGTTTTTGAATGACAGAGACCATAAACTAAACTCTAACACTAGAAAGGTGTTCAACAATTTGACAAAAACTTAATTTGAACCACACTTTCTCCGCTACATAACATACAGTCCAGTTGGATACAACAATACGCTGCCATCCATGATGTTATAGATGATAATTCACCTGTTTCTACAGTCAGAAGCACAAGTCCAACACAACATTATCCTCATAACTTTCACATCAACACAACTGTTTTCCATTCAGGTACATCGTATGATATGTATCAGTAGACAGCCCAACATAGAAAATGACACTTTACAACAAGCCATTGCTGATTAAATCCTGACACTCAGCTCATTGGCAGTTAAAAAGTGAGCAAACCAAGATGGCGATTCTCATAAACACACAGTACACATGGAGTTAGTTGCTATGCAACAAGCCAAAGAGTTGATAATTATTTTATTTCCTCCGTTTGAGTATAAACATAAAAAATAAGAATGTTTGACGCTACATTAAACTAATCTCAATTAGCTTGTTATCACACGTTTCAACCCACATTTCTGCATTAATGTGTCCTCTGAGTTATGCCTGTGGGCCTGTAAAACCAGATCCAGTGCTGCACCCAGATCACCTGTGTTTGACATGGTTGCAGGAGCTCACTTGTACACGTGTGGCTTTGAAGCATGTTGTGACAGAGGAGGAGGATGGTGTGCCCGGTCATGATACATCGACTTGTCTGCATTGCTGGGACGCAGTGAAGACATGTAGCAGTGAAACCTGACCAGCAGCATACACACTGCTACACACCATCCGTGAGCCAGACACCAACTGGCCTTGTCACCACTGTGCACGAGAAACACATGCTCCAAGTAAACAGCGTGGTGCAAAAATGTTTTAGCAAATTTTATCCTTGTTTCGCTATAAAGGTGTTTATTTGCAGTTTAGCCATAGATATTTACATGTATTTATAGGCCAGTGAAACTTGGGAACTCAGTTATGTGCGGTGTAATGATAATATGTGGAGACAATAAATGGGAGAACATTTTATTGTAAATGAAAATCCTCCATTATTATGATTAAAATGATATGAAGTTGTGCTTCAGTTGGCAAATTGGCAAATCTTACACCTTTGTAGAATTTGTGAATGTTGAAAATCTCCTGACAAAATTAATTATTAGTTAGTAGCAGCTTGACAGTATTAAATATTATTTATGGTTCCTATCAAGTTGTTTAGGGTACAATAAAAACAGAATTCTTCAGTTTTAATCCTCAGTGGCCTAAAATATGAATTAGATATCGTGTTAAATAACAGAATGAAATCCAAAGTTTTACCCACAAGACAAATGTTAATTAGTTGCACCGGCAGTGATACTTGAGCTGCCTTCTCCAACTACTGTTCAATCACACATTCACATAAAATCAGCTCAGTGTTGGAGCGTTGGAGTTAAAGTGAGGAAATTCCTGGGGTTTAGTTCGACCAGTGAAATCCTGCGAATGAATTCGTGCTGTATCTCTCTGCACTCGGAGCAGCTTCGTTGTCTGACACAGCTCTGAGAGGGAGAATGCAGCAGAGCCAGATATGTATTACATAAGCGTACTGATGCAAAAGATTCGACACAAATATTTTGCTTTGCATAGCCCCCACCCCCACCCCCACCCCCTTCTTATCCAGTCTACTTTTGCCTGTCTGTTGCTTGCCTTGGACTGAACGAGCGAGTCAGTGTAAACACACAAAAGACAGGATCTGCAGCATTCATGTGACCTTAACACTCATGTCTTCACGTATGGACCAAACACACAACTCTGTAGGTTTGTTCTCTAACATAGATGACTCAGTTTGATCACCGTTTTCTTGCTGTAATGACTTATAAAAGCTTCTCTGAGGGAAAATTGAAAACACGGTCATGAGATCTTGTCTGTAAAAATCTCTTACAATGAATGTATGCATTAACTCAATGTCCAGGCTCTTGATGCACTCCGTGCAAAGCTTTACTCTGTCATGCTTTTTTCTCTTTATCTCTCTCTCCTCCTAGCTCTCTCTCTCTCTCTCTCTCCCTCTCCCATTGGAGACATCTCAGGACATTTCAAGTCATATGCCTGTCTCCCAGCTTGTAGTCTGCCAAGGAAGTTGCTCTAATTGACTAACGAGTTGCTCTTACTTTATCTCCCCCCTCCCCTCTGTGTCTCCCTCCCTCTCTATTCCCATCTCTCCCCAAAACCCTGAGAGACTCCAGGGCTACAGCTGCTTTTGCAGCAAAGACAAGCGTCTGCTTCTTTGCACAAAAGTCAAACTTTACACTTTAGCTAAGAGAAATATACAATAATATAAAGTTTATACATTTAGAAGTGAGAAAGTTCCTTCCTCTTGGGAAAAATGTGGTTCCTCCCAATCTGCAGGAATGCAATCATTTTTGTGGTTTTATAGCCTATGTATGTATGTATTTCATGTGATTTCCCTGTTTTATTGCCTGCAGCTTGTATATGAGTTTCATGAGGATTAGCTTTTGCTCGCTCATCCTGAATAATTAATAACATTCTGCTTTAAAAGCAATAGCATTTGGATTTTACTGCATCCATATTTGTGATGATTCACTCTTACTTATACAGTGTTTGGTTATGTTTTGCTGTAACCAGCAGTACTAATTCCACAGTTTTAGAATAGTTTTTCACGGTTGCATGTTATAGCAAGGATTGTTGTCTGAGGACCTCCAGTGGCTGTGTGAATTATACTGTCTGTCTGAATCAGTTGAATAGGTTCAGAGAAGCTTGTGACTTTGGGTCGTGATTGCCACGTCAGTTTTCAATCTGATTTCCCAAACAAAGATCATTTGTGAAGTTAAAGAAGCATTGCTCTGTTACATTAAATCTCTTCTCGTAGTGTTGCAAATCACTTCACAGTGTGTTGGTGCCTGAGAAGACTTAAAACATATGGATCCATGACTTAGCTTGTTCCTGGATTGCATTTCATCTTCTTATTAACTCTGCTGTTATTGGTCTGAACTCAAGCAAACCAGAACAAACCAGAACCATAGCGGTGGCTGATCGGAAATCAGGCGTACTAATGTTTTTATAACGGTCATATAATAGTTATGTCTCACACTGCTAAACTGTGTCATCCTGCCGATAGGGGAGCCATGTCAGAAAATGGTTAAGTGAGTTTGTTTTAGAGGCCAGCAATAATAACAAATGTTAAAACTGTACTGCACAGTGAAGAGAAAGAGAGATACTGTGATGAGAGAGGTGGGGGAGGGGTCTGCCAGCCAAAATGGCCAACAGGATAAAGACGAGGCAGAAGTATGCGTGTGTGCTCGCTACAGAGCCGGAGACATTATCAGGCGGAGTTTCCATGTTTAACTGTCAGGCAGGGAGACAGGCGGAGAGAGAGAGAGAGAGAGAGACGGGGAAAAGAAAAGGACAAACAAGAGAGAGAGATCACATAAAAACCTGAAGAGGAAAAAAAGAAAGGAGAGAAAGTCCAGCAAGAGCTAGAATGTAATAGAGCAAAAGACAGTGAAGGAGTGAGGGCGAGAGACATCCACAGAGACTGAGAACAAGAACTAGAGAAGGGGGGGTGGGGGGTGCTGGGGGGGGAATGTGCTGACGCGGCGTTTCTTGTTTGAACCCAAATTAATAATCAGCAGCGGTTCAACCGAGCTGTGCCAGGAACAGGAGCCTACTGCCAAGCCCCGGCCAGTTCAGGCCCTCCCTGCTCCCAGCGTTACAACCGCCCCTCACCCCTGCCTCCCCCTCCTCGACCCCCTTCAGCTCGCAGCCCTGCTCTGGGGCAAAATAGGAGGCGCTGCCTGCCTGCCCAGCCTGGTTGGGCCAGGCCCTGGCACACTGCCACAGGGCTTTTGCTTGTTCAGGAGTTTTGATTAAATCCTTTATTGTGCTCCACTCACGCAAAGAGCTAAGGCGAAACACTGAGCAGGATGGAACGAGGGGAGGAGAGAAAGCGAGAGGGGAGAAAAGAAAAGGGAAAAAAAGGGAGGGAGGGAAATGGGATCTCTCTTTTTTTTTTCCCTCTTGCTTTCTCCTTTTCTCTTTCTTTCGGACTGAAAAGATGTTTGATTTAGTCTATGGGGAGGTGTAAAGTAGATAAAGTTTTTGCTCGCCATCAGCAGTCTGTTTTTTTTTTTCCTGAGGCCTTTTTATTTTCACTCAGACTTTACTCCCTTGAATAAAGGAATAAAAGCTGTTTTCATTCTTTTGTTCATTTATGAAATTGTTCTGGTTTTTATTTGTCTCATCATCCAGACTTCCAGACGACATACCAGGACAAGTTTCCCCTGTTTTGATTCATCGTAGGGTTTTAGGGTTTAGGCTTAGGGTTTTTTTTTTTTTTTTTTTATTATTATTATTATTATAAAAAAATTCTTTAGTTCTTTTTGCAAATAATGTGTGTTTCTTGCAAAATGGATCCTAAACTCCACTTTATCAGTTTACATTTTTGTATGTGGACCCTCAACATTATACACATGCTCTATATCTCCAACTGTTCCTAGTTAACTGTACCCTTGTCAGTGCTGCAGCCCCCCATGGTCTTTCGGAGGCTTTGTGCCAGAAGTGTAATAGTGATTTGTGTTGTTGTTTCAGCTGTTTCTGTGCTGGACCTGAGCGAGCAGTTCACACCACCAGAGACGGCTCCCCCAGCCCTCGTCAGCCTGATCCAAGCCATAGAGAAGAGAGGTATATCCATGTCGACCGGCCTTCGTGTTCGTCTGTCTCGTTGACTCTCCCTCACCCGTCCCTCTGACCTCCCCGTCTTTCCGTCTACGTGCGACTGTCTCCCTGCCGCCATCTGCCTCTTGCTCTCATGCCAGCATTTGCACAAGTGCAGACGTATAGACATGTGAATCCAGTCAGACAGTCACACAGATGTAGGAGATTACACACAAGTTCACGCTTGCTCTCAGGACCTCTGCGCTTGGTTAGAGACCTGATGTAGATTTTCAAGATTGTAGTTGAATGTGGTTTTGAGTCAGAGCGGTTTTCATTGGCCCTGCTCAGAGTCCAGTGCAGTGGGGTTTGATTCACACTATGTTATTAACAAATAGCACTCAGTAGGACTCCATTCACAGTTTTTCTTCTTTTTATGTCTTTTTTTTTTTTTCCTGCGTGTGTATGTCTGTGTCTCTCTCTCTCTCACTCAAAACACATTCACAGTGATTCATCTAATTTATTTTATCTTATTTTTTTTATTTAATTATTATTTAATCTACTTATTTTATTCTCAGTTCATCATCGCATATAAAAATATCAGAACATTTTGAAATGAGGTTAAAATGATCTAAATAGTCCGGGTTAATTCTACCCATACGTGTGTGAATATATGTATATGCATATTAAAGTATTTGTACAGATAATTACATTAAATGTGAACAGTATTAGTCTTCACTTTTCATACACACATAACAATCAGAGAAGAAACTTACGTGTTGTATTATTTGCACAGGAAATATTGACACTATTGAAACATGACAAAGGAAAGTTTTGACTATTATCTTCTGTAATTCCAAGACGTTTATTTGTTAACCTGAGCAACACATGAGTTAGATTTACTGGTTATCTACAGAACAAAAATCAGGCTTCTGCATATTAACTCTACTACTTCTACAGGTCTACAGTAAATATTTTAATATCTACTAGAAGGACAAACACAGGCTTGTCTCCTAATTTAAACACTGTAAAGAAACAGTAATATTGAATTGTTTCCCAGTGTTGGATGCACACACACACACACACACACACACACACACACACACACACACACACGGCTATATGGTGTAGTTTTCACAGCTACCTGAGAGACCGTCTTGAGGAATTGCCTCAAGCTGTCTAGACCATGTGTTTCTAGAAGGTGCTGTTTTTTTTCAAGCATGGGGAATGGGTGATGTTGTCATCCGGAGTTAGATGTTTTTCACAGGATGCGTGAAAACTTTTCTCCATCTCACAGAAAAGAATCTCATGACGCAGGGTTTCAACTTTGATTTTTAATTTTCTTTGCTGCGTGTGTGTCCTGACTTTCAGAGTCACTTAATGCATCACACATTTTCCACAAAGAAAAGAACAAACAAAAATGAAACACTTAACACGGGAACATTGGTTGGCTCCTCTCCTGTAAATATTGCTTGTACAAAAACATTTGAAGGGCCAGCCCCTCCACCCCCTCGTCCTCGCTGATTGATTACCTTCTGCCTCTTATTGGACGCGAGGCTGGAATGAAAACAGCGCACAGCTGACATGTGTTGAGTATTTCCAATAATTTTATCTTAAGGGCTGCGTCATGTACAAGTTGTTGCTCACAAACTGACGTTGTGCAGCTGCTAATGAAATGTCTCCGCTGAGCGTCCACTGTTTTTATTGTGTTACGTTGCCACAGAGTCATCCTCTTCATTAGACTGAGCTACTGGCTGCAGTGTAGAGCTCACATGTGCCTTTCATTTTATGAGTATGAGCTACTTTGAGTCTTCCCCTCTTACTTTTCTCTTTTCTACTTTGGTTAACCTTTTCTGTTTTTGAACTGTAACAGATTTGTTTTTTTTTTTTCCATCTCTGACAGGTCTGGACTTCAAGACATTGTACAGGACAGCAAGCTCCTCTGGTGCAGAGAGCCCAGTGTACAGCCTCACCACTGGTAAGATAGTTGATACTAAATTGTATTTTTTGTTTTAACATTTCAGGGATTGGATTCTTTTTGAAATTTTTGCAACATACCTGCATATTTCCAATGTTACAGTCTGTGTATGTTTGAAATTGGCAGTTCAGCCTTCGTCCTCTACTCTTGGCCACTTAGTAGCTCAATAGTTTTATCTCACCTTCCTGTTAAAAATTAAAAAAGAATTGAACTCATTGACTCCCTGCCCAGACTTGCCCTGATCTGAACTCACGACCTTCAGTCATAGATCTTCGACTTCAGAATAAACACAGACAACAAAATAAAATGTCTCAGCTTTATCTTTGTTGAACTGGTTGGTTTTTCCGTGACACAAATCACCTCTAAGTGTCTCTGTGAATATGTCTTTGTTGGTCTAGAGAGTGACATGTGTCAGAGGGACGTGGGTTACCTGTCTGAGTGTGTCCTGCACTACCTGAGAGACCTCCCGTCACCTGTCATCCCTGCGTGTATCTACCCTCAACTTCAAACTGCTGTCACAGTGCAGCAGCAGGGCCTGCAACAATCAGCAGGTAGGTCTCATCTCAGGAGGAAATGACATGATATCACACCAAACTATGAGGTTCCAGGAAGACCTGCAACTCTTCTTCAAATTAAATAATTGTCAGTCAGATTCTTCTTGACGCAGTGAAGAGCTGGGACTGATCTGGAAACCTCCATTTGTGTTTGTGAGATGTTTCTGTATCAGTCAGTTCATAGTCAGCTGCCGTTAAGTGTTTAAATGAACAGGGACAGACTGGCTCCCAGCTATGTTACCATGTGATCGCAATGTTGCTTATGCAAAAGCAAACAAGACCGACCACAGGTAAATGTTCTCCTCGATGGATTATCTGTTGCAAATGAGATTCAAGTCCCTGCAAGTTGATTTCTAACTGCAGCCAGTGGTTTCCTGGAACATCGGAGAAAAAATGCATTTATCAGTGTAAAAAAACCACAGTACGTTTTGCTTAAACATGCGAAGCTGCTGGTGTGTTTCTTTTAAAGACCAACTTATATTGGTTTAAATCTGTGTTCCTGACGACTCCAGATCTAAAAAAAATGACTTGTGTAGAAGTGTGATGGAATATCAGCTGCTCACAACCGGGCTGTGTGCCGCTGATGTTGTTTTAGTGAACAGAAAGGCACCTTTCATTGCTTCATCGACTGCAATTTAAGTAAAAAAACGAGGCCAAAACTAAACTGAGCCTTGTATACTGGCGATGGAGGTCAGTCGCGTGTCAGCGTTGAGAGAATAGAGTTAAGTGTCAAGAGAGGATGAGCTCACTGAGGCATGTCAGAAATGCTTCAGCTGATCCTTCTTTGCACTTAGGATGCCATGATTTCATTTCAGATGTATACTAGATCTATTTACAGACATATGCACTGACCTCATCCACCATGCATTCATTATTTACTTGAAAAACACCAAACCATAGATTAGTTTAAAGTTGAAAGCATAGCTCAGTATGTCCAAATACTTCATCATTTTTTTTTTTTTTTTTTGTTTAATGACTTTTGTGACATTCGTTAGATACCCCAATTCAGTCAAGTCAGATAAATTTGTATAATTGATGTATACGTCATTTGTTTGTCTCATTAGTTTCATGCGTGGATTCATGTTTATTTGAATGTGTTTTTCAGATGGTGCAGTGGCTGGTAGCCATGGCAGAGAGGTGAGCATGGTCCTGGAGAGCTCCACTACCGTCCCTCTCCATCACCGCCTCACCCTGCAGTACCTCCTCACACACCTGACCAAGGTCACTCAGATGCAGACGAGCAACGGCCTGGACACACACAGTCTGGGAAATATCTTTGGACCACTGCTCATACGGACAGGCCCCAATACCTCCTGGTAAATGATTATTTTACATACAAAAACAAGGATTGAATCAGATATTGTGTCATCATTGTAATATTAATGGTTTCTCCTGATTAATTGATTGATCTGCAGGTTGTCAGTGGATGAGACGTTTTCTTCTCTTGTGGTGGAGAGACTGTTGATAGAGAGAACTGTGGAGCAAGACCTCACTCCTCCAGGTGTGCTATTATTTATTAAACTTACATAGAACAAACAATGTTTGTGTTACAGTACAGCTCGAGGACACTGACTTTGAGTGTGTGTGTATTTCATTGTCTTTGTAGTTCTTCCAGCAAAACCAGTCAAGTCAAAAATGGCCCCATCAGCCATAACAGACACAAGCAGTCTGCTAAGCGATGCCGAGTGGTACTGGGGAGAAATCTCAAGGTAAATATGGAAGTAAAGTGTTTTTTAACAATTAAAACCAGGATTCTTTAGCATTTAATCGCCAGGGGTCAGTGTGTCAGTTTGTGTGTTTTTCAGTAGATGGCAGCAGTTTACGACTGTTGTGTTCAATACCAGTATTATCAATGCAACAACGTTCAGAGAGTGTCATTTGAAATTATTTTAATGAAATTTAGCTGATGGTATTGATGAAGTAAAAATGTTAACTGTGCAGAGAGGAGGTGAATGAGAAGCTGCGAGATACACCAGACGGTACCTTCCTGGTCCGAGACGCCTCCAGTAAACTGGAGGGCGAGTACACGCTCACACTCAGGTAAAGCAACACTTGTGGTTTTAAATTTCTTTTTTAACGTCTGCAGTACTGATTTATTATCTCTCCAACCTGTGTCAGATTGTGCTAAAATTGCTTTTCATTCTCCTCCTCTGCAGGAAAGGAGGGAACAACAAGCTCATAAAGATTTACCACAGAGAGGGGAAGTATGGCTTCTCAGAGCCGCTTACATTTCTGTCTGTAGTGGAGCTCATCAATCACTACCGTCACGAGTCTCTGGCCCAGTACAACGCCAAGCTGGACACCAAGCTTCTGTACCCGGTCTCCAAATACCAGCAGGTTGGTGATGCTGCAGATTGTTGGATTGTTAGATTGGTCTTCTGAGCAGGAGACATCCTGAGGCTAAGAAATCCTGAAGTTGATCTTCTTATGTTTGTGAATAACAATAAAATGAATTGACTTGTGCTTTTATCTCAGCTGGTGAAGGAGAACAGCATCGAGGAGGTGGGAGAGCAGCTGAAGGTTTATCATGAACAGTATCAGGAGAAGAGCCGCGAGTACGACTCTCTGTACGAAGAATACACACGCACCTCACAGGTATGAGTGTGGATGCACACACACACACACACACACACACACACACACATCTTTGTGGGCCACTGACATAATACATCTTGATCTAATTCTAAACCTAACGCTTAATCTATGTCACAACTCTCAAACAGCAGTTTCTAAAGCATTATAAATCACAAACTAAAAAAACAAATAAACATAAAAAAACATTTTCCATATGAAAAATCTGGTTGTAGCCAGAATACAAATTTGGAAAATAAATGAGTGTTAATAAAACATGTTCAGAGGAATTGATGAAAAGTGTTGGTGAAAAGGGCAAGGAAAAGCATTGGAAATTAACACAATCAATAAAAATAAAAAAGATATAGAAATTAAAACAGTAATTAAAAAAAACATAAGAATGTAATTTAAAATCATTAAAACAGCAGATATAAAAACAATTTAAAACATTAACCAAATCTCAGGATTATGATTAAACATTTTTTAACAGAGCTCAGCCATAAGCACATGAAAAAAGAAATGTTTTAACCTGGATTAAGATAAAAAGACAAATATATGTTAATTGATGTTGGTTATCATCTATTCATCATTATTTGACAGTTAACAATCAACTGTAAATGTGTCAACTACAGGATTTACATGGGCAGAAACACACGTCATATGTAGGATTCAAAACTCAAACGGTACCAACAGTCACAGTTTTCTCTTTCTCTTAACAGGAGCTGCAGATGAAGCGCACAGCCATCGAGGCTTTTAACGAGACCATCAAGATCTTTGAGGAGCAGTGTGAGACTCAGGAGCGTTACAGCAGAGAGTCTTTGGAGCGGTTCCAACGTGAAGGCAACGAAAAGGAGATTCAGAAGTATGTTTGTTTGTGTGCATGGGATTCTTAGTAATTCTAGTTTAAAGCAGCATATGTTTAAAAAAGACGGATGAAGAAGAAAGAATAAATGTCAGATTATCTTTATGTTTCACTTTTTTTTTTTTTTTCCCCATCATTCTCTCAAATCAGGATCCAGAGCAACTCGGAGCGTTTGAAGTCCCGTGTGAAGGAGATCCACGACAGCAAGCGTAAGCTGGAGCAGGACCTGAGACAGCAGGTCTCTGATAACAGAGAGATCGACAAGAAGATGAACAGCCTCAAACCAGATCTCATGCAGCTCCGCAAGATCAGAGACCAGTATTTGATGTAAGGGGAATGAATTAAACATTTACTCCATGTTCAAACAAACTCCTAACGCAAGTATCACAAGTGTGTCAGCATTAAATGTGCGGTGTTCTGGCTTTGCAGATGGCTGACGCAGAAGGGGACGAGGCAGAAGAAGATCAATGAATGGCTGGGTATAAAGAATGATGCTGATGAGTAAGTGTTTGAGATGAAGCTATGGCTCAGCAACTTTCGTCGTGATGACTGGGTGCTGCTGCATCTCCTCCTGTAATTTAGAGCATGTTTGTACACGGTAAGACACGGGCTTCAATGTTTGCTACATCATATTCATGTTTCCAGCTCTTACTCGCTGGAGGAAGATGAGGGCTCACCCCACCATGATGAGTGCACCTGGTACGTGGGCGACATCAAACGCACCCAGGCCGAAGAGATGCTGAGAGGCAAATGTGACGGCACCTTCCTCATCCGCGAGAGCCAGTCACAGAAAGGCTCATACGCCTGCTCTGTAGTGTAAGTTTGTCTTTAATCACTCTCTTTAAGGGAGAAACGTCCACCTAAAAAGCGACGCATGTTCCTTTTATGATCATATAGAACATGTGTGAACAGGTTGTGTGTCCGTCTTTCAGTGTGGAGGGTGACACCAAGCACTGCGTCATCTACAAGACGGCCACAGGTTATGGATTTGCTGAACCCTACAATCTGTACTCATCCCTCAAAGACCTGGTTCTCCACTACAAAAATGTCTCCTTGGTCCAACACAACGACCAGCTGAATGTAAATCTCGCCTACCCAGTCCTGGCCCGCTCTCAGAACCAGAACCAGCACCCCAGATGAATTATCCACCAGCAGTGTCAGACGCCATCCGAGGTGGGGAAACAAAACAAAACAAAACATCAAAACGACACTTGTTCATGTGTTTAAAGTGGCAGGAAAAATAGACTCGTCTGCCACAATTTAAAATTCTTTCTTTTTCTTTTTTTTTTTTTTTTTTTTTTTTGCTGGAAGCTGGTGCTAATTTCCCACACTGACCCCAGTCCAGCAAAGAGCACTCCTTGCTAACAGCATGGCTTGAAAATAAGCACACTGCGAGCAGTAACTAAGCGCTGTACAGTTAGCCTGACTGACGCAGCGACCTCATGGAGAGAGTTGCTTTAGCCAGCCATGACTGTAAAGTGTTAGTTATGGAAAAAAAAAAAAAAAAAGTGTGAGAAATTTACAAGAAATACCTTTAACACAACAAAAAAAAAAAAAACAAAGACTAAATGTGTTAAAGGAAGATAAAATAAGCACAGAAAATATTATTTTCAAGATTGTGAAGAGGACGAGGTGAGACCAGATGGGACGGGATGATGGGAAAATTTACAGGAGGCAATTTTGTTTCTTTTTTTTTTTTTTTTTTTTTTTTTTTGTTGTTTTTTTTTTTTTTTTGCCTCAAACACACGACGACTGTCTATAGACAAAGGCCCGATCTGTCATCCCCAGACTGCCTGCAATCTCTCCGTAGACAAAAGCCTGAGCTGACATCCACTAAAGAAGGACCAGGCTGCTCTCTTCACACCTAAAGGAGGCTGACAAACCGAGGACCAGGAGGGTGTAGTCACTGGAGCCTGGGGAGGGGGGATGTGGGGAGAAATTGCTGGGATGGATGTTTTGTTGTTTTTTTTTTTTTTTTTTTTTTTAAATATTGATTCAATTTAAAGCTTGCTTAAGTGCCATAGTAATAGCTTTGAATGACCACAAGCCTGTGTCACTAGAAAAAGGGGGCACGCCGAGGTTGAAAGAAAAAAAAAAAGACAAGGAAGGGAGGGGGAAATGAACGTTTGTCGACGTTGACAAAGCTACAGCTTTAAAAAAAAAAAAAAAAAAATACACACATAAAGGTATATTTTTTATGAAATGATCTTTATTTCCAACGGCTTTGGCTTGTTGCTCTCTCTCAGTGGGCCTCCTTCTGAATTGACGAGGTATAACACACAGTAAATACTGTTCTACAGGATAGAAGTGCACGGTACGTGTTTGGTATATTGTGAATATAGAACAATGTTTTAGTCACAATACACCAGATGGAAAGGTACATTGATTAATGCAGTTCCACATGATTCAGGTTTCCTTCTAAATGGAAATTGTGGAAAGAAAATCAAACGTCTCTTTGTTTCAAACTTCTTCCTTCTTTTTTCATCCTCTTTAATACTGTAGCACCTGTAGCCATTGACTTAAGGCATAACTGTTAGTGCTCCTCTTATGTGTCTTGTTTCTATATGCTAAAGACACTTGCAGAGCATCAATCTATGTGATTATTGTATCTTCGGTACTGTATTTGCTTCGTCTCTAGTTAGATTAGACTGTTTTAGCGGTACAATGTCCTTGCAGATGTTTATTGTTGTTTTTTTTGTTTGTTTTTCTTTGTTGTTTTTTTTTTTTTTTTTAAGCGGATTTACTCACGGTACTTCCTTCCCTCTTTTGCTTGACTGTTCATTTTCATCACAAGCTTGACTCACAGAGCTGTAGAACATTGATGTACAAAAGAGAAAAAAAAGAAAGCAGTAATATAACTCATGTACAGTATATTTCAGACACACATGCAGTCGGTGTATGTGACTTTATACAGTTTAATTGCTGTGTTTCTTTATGTTTTCAGAATATTTGCTATGCTTTTAGATTCTGTTTAAGGATGCACAGTATCCAGCTAATGTGAGCCAAATGAAGGATGTCTTTTCATGTAGCAAGAAAGAAAAAAAAAAAAAAACAGTCCTTTTATCATTTAGCATGGCCGCTGTGGTCCGAGAGATTATCTAGTACAGTATGCATGGAGTCCTTCTTTTTGGGTTGTGTTTGTTTGTTTTTATTTTGTAACTCGGCACCGATGTTTAATAATTGTGCTTTCTTTGTAACGCAGATACAGTATGATGTGTGGTGAATATAGTAGTACTATGATACTAGTATTACTATGCACAACAGAGTCGTGTGTGGATAATAAGTTTCCAAGTTCTCAGATCAGTTCTCTCACATCGATCTGTGCTCAGTTTCCCTCATGTTCATTTGGTTTGAGGTAAAGACTGGATCACCTCTGTTAAAAGCACAGTTCACGTGTGTAAATGCAGAGTTATTCACTTATTATTGTGTGAGCAATGAAAAAAGACCTCGCATGATGTGGCTTTTTAAAATTGATTTACATATTTGATTTATTGAGATGAATGAATAGAGGTAATCTCTCAGTTTTCTTACTCTTAGTAGACTCTGATTGCCAAAAAGAAAGAAGTATTTTTGTAGAAAGGTATAGAAGAGTCAAACGTCATTGACTCTAGAAAGCTTTAGGAAAAAAAAAAAAAATGTTACACATTTGGAATTTTGGATTCATTCTTATTTTTGTTGTGGAGGGATAGAAATTGAAGTTTTGATTCTAAATCAGATACTCACATACACTTGTTGTTGTAAAAGTCAGTTATTAGGTGATATACGTATGTTTGTCTGTAAATAAGTTCTCCAATTTTAGATAGCAGCATTTTCTCAGACAACAGACCAATCAAGTAAAACTTAACCCGGACAGTTTAAATCAAAACATCTGTTTAATTTTTTCCAGTCAGGACGAATCAATTGTACTGTACTTTGCACAGTTCTTGGCAAGTAGAAAATCCCAAGAATTTAAACTAGAGGTGACAGCGGTGCTTCTGATTAGAGGGCTATAAAAACATGTGAGAGGGAAAGATTAGAAGAAGTGCCTTGAGTCATCGTGATGAACTTGTTTTTTTTTTTTTCTCCTTGTTGTCATTGGAGCGTTGCTCCACAAGATGGTGCCACCACCACCACATGCTGTGCCCCGTGGTTCATACATTTGCCATTTGTCTAAAACTTAAATGGTATCTGTCAAATGAGCATAATTGTTGTTGTGTGTGATTGTGATTGTGTGTGTGTGTGTGTTTGTGTGTCAGAGAAAGCTTGAGCGCATTATAGATTATAGATAAGAGCGTGACAGATTTTAGCTGTGCCTCTGTTGTTACATCTGTAATTGTTACATATTCCTTCTCTTTATGGTGGGGGCTGTAAATGAGCTTGGTGCTGTCTCTCACCGTGGTGCACCCAAGCAAGCTTTCTTTCTTTGTTTTCTTTAATTTGTCTGGTGTATTTCTCAGATAAGATAGAAATGTGAACCGTACACATCCCAGTCCAGTTGTTTGAAGCTCATTTAATAAGCTCTCGAGTTGATGCATGCAACATTTCTCAGTGTTTCTTATTAAGAGTCGGTTCCTTTGTGAACGGGCTTTGAGTCTGGTCGAGGCATCCGCTACTGCTGACACATCCATTATCCAGTTTGTTGGACCAACACTTTTGTGACTGCACTTTTTTTCTGTCCCACACACTCAGAGTAGCGTGTCTAACGCCCAACAACTATAGACTAACACACAGTGGTGAAGCTCAGTTGTAATAGTGTTTTTTAGTTGATAGTATAAAGGTCTTTCCATACAGTATATCAGGAGTGATTGACATTTTTCTTTATATCGGAGTATACAGTGTACAGTATATGCTTTTGTTGTTTTGCGGTCAACAACTGTCATGTAATTCTGATGCTTTTGACTGATTGCCATGTTTTCATTATAGAGGTAGTTTTACTATATGGACTGTATAAACTCTGTAATACTTTTCAAACCAACTTTAAAGAGAGCCACTGGCTCATTATGCAATTATGTGTCCACTCAGCAACCTTGTTCACCTTAACAGGACAGACAGCTCTCATTTTCCTAAACGGTCAGTTTATCCAAATTTACAGAAAGATATTTTTCTCTTACTCTTAGTGGTATCTAAACATTTAGATAGTTTTTAGATTTTTAGAAAGCTGTCTTTCTTTTTTATTCTTCTTTCAGCCCATGGTCACTGGTCACAATGAAGTCTGTGGATTATCTACGTTAATCTCAGAAAGATGTGCAGTATTGCTGTTGACTGTTTGAAAAATCATTTTTTAATGCTTTTACCAGTGCACACGAAGTTCAAACATCCACTGTACAGGAGGTAGCGACGTGGATCAAAACCTCAGCACATGGAAGTGAAATTAAATCGATACCAGTTACCAGATACCAGTGGGAGTAAATGAAAAGTATGTGTGGATATTTTCTTGGAATTTCTTGTTTCTTGAATCGACCATTTAAAAAAAGAAAAGAAAAAAAAAAAAAAGCGTCCTGTCGTCACCTTTAAGTGAACCGAATCACTCACTACGTCACTTGTTAAGATGCACATTTTTGCAGTGTACTTTGAGACTTTCATCTGCCATATATGCCATGTTAATCACAGATGTTTAATAGCTAGAAGCAATGCAACTTCAGTAGCAATGAAACCTTGGTCACGCAGTGGGACGGGCATGAAATGGGCAGAAGGTGAAGATTTCATTGCGCTTTGATTTAGAGCCGAGACTTCAGTCCCGCTTTTGTGCGACGAGTCTCTGAGACGCGCAGCTTTCATCCTGCTCTCCTCTTAGATATGCATTTGTGTCAGAGCTTCTTGAAAAACATTTTTCTATATGACAAGTGCTCATGTAAGGAATTAATTAGGAAATATTTTTTCATCAGCTTTGGTACACTGTAAATGATATTTCTTGAAATGGCCTCATACACAAAGCACATCTTTGCCTGACTACGAGAAACACACACAGTATATTTGGTGTCTATTAAGGTTTGAAGAATGAGAGACATACTAGAGAATAAATATTTTGAAATATATTCTTAGATATCTATATTTTTGGATTATGTAATTCTGATTTGGATTGTGCTTGAAACAAATCAGAAAGAGGCTTTGATGTGAACATCACCTTTAGACTTGCTCCACGGGTGCTTTGTATTCGAGCAGTTATTGAAACGCAAGCATTTTTACTAATCAGCTGCAGTGAGCTTCATCGTGATCAGCAACAAACTTTGTGGTTACAGTTGATCGACATACATTTAATCTGTTAAAGCATGATTATCAGGTGCGTTCAGAGGATGAAGCAAGCTCATGTACATGTGTTAATATTTACAGAGCTAAGTCTATATGTTAAATGCAGTCTTGGCTGCTTTGCATTTATTAAATATTAGAGAAGAGTTTTTTTTTTTTTTGGTCTGTTTGTTTTTTTTTTTTTTTTCTTGAACGTGAGAATCTGTTATGTCATATGGAAGATTCTAGTTTTTGTGAGTAGAGGCAGTGTTAAACGATGCACCACAAAAGATACGAATGAACGCAGCCACAGAGATCCACCGCAGATTGGACACTGATGCTGTAAAAGTGAACTGTTAAAGTTACCACTGTATCTCCCTTTGGCCGGTCTCTGTGGTCGCTGAGAGGAAGTCAAAGTAAAACCTGTTCAAAAGGTACATGATGATTCAACAGTTCATGATCACTCCTTTACACACGCAGATCTCTGTACATGGAACAATGATGGCATTAGAAAGTATCTTTTATGGTGTATTTATATATATGTATGTATATATATATATATATATATATATATATATATATATATATATATATATATACATACACACACACATATATATATATACACACACACACACACATATATATGTGCATATATATGTACATATATAATTTTTTTGTTTTGTTTTTTTATTTGGCTTTTTAAAAAAGCTGATAGATTTGTCTGTCCAAGTGTTGGTTATTTTTTGTTTATTTGTTTATATCTGATAACCTTACAGAGCCTATAAAGAAAAAAAATAAGCTAGCTTGAATATTTTTTCCTCCATACAGAAAAAAAAAAAAAAATACAAATGTTTACAATATGTAATTAACCAAATGGTAAATATGCGTTTAAGAATCAGTCTGTCTGTCCCTCAAAGTGGCTAAGATAGACTGATTTATATTTCTGCATTTCCTCTGTCATTTTAAACTTGAAAATGTTATGAATGCTTTTTGGGTTTTTTTTTTTGTTTTGTTTTGTTTTTCTGTCTTGCAGTTCGTTCCTCTTCCTTCTTTTTCATTATTTTTTAACTCGTAAGAACGGTGCTCCCTCGATTTCAAAATAACAACTCAAAAAAAAAAGTTCAGCGAGATCAATTGGTCCATAAAAAGTCTTCATAATTCATCAGTCTGCATCACTCTCTACTTGCTGACTACTTCACCTCACACCGACCCTTGTATGAGCAGGACCGAGGTGCTCTCGCCTCTCTAGAGCAGTCAACACCCACATGTTGTGAAAAACTAAAAACGTACTTGTGAACAATTACACAAAAAAAAAAAAAATTGTGACTATCACAGTCGTCTTGTTGATTTTGCGTTAGGAAAACAAATCGTACACAAAAGGTGAAAAGTTGAATGAGTTTCGCAATTAAATTTCAAATTATTTTGTAAACCAATAGTTTTCAGTTGAATCAGTTTTGTGATTTCCATTTTGCATATGATTAAGTTAACATCTGTACTTTCATTTCCCTTTTTCACATGATTTGATGGGGTAGTGTTTTTCACTGGTGTACAGTAGTTCATATTCCAGACCCGACTCTGAACGTGAAGACTGGCAGCGATTTGTTGGCGGTGGCCTCTAAGTCAACGGAGCACATCTCCGCAGTTTGAATCTTATTACAACAGCGTTTGCTCTATAATGTTGCCCAGTGCGTCACTGCCTCAGCAACAGCAACATAAACGGTTATTAGTTAACACTGTGGTCTTCTCTTTCTTTCAAACACAGTGTACGGAAATGAAGGGGGCAATCTGATAAAGCTACTCTACACCAAAGTGCAATTGAACTGAGAGGGAGCACTGTTGTTTCAGCCAGTAGAGGCCTACTGTGTGCCCGACCCCTATGCACGAAAAGATGGATACAATTATTCTCTTCTCTTGTGTTATTCTCCCTCTGTTGGTCTGTCTTAACTCAGACACAACGCTTGTTTCTCTTGTGTACAGCTTGCTTCAGAGATGTGTTCGTCCTCAGACAGGTACTCTTTCATCTGTGCGGTTCTTTCTTTAGGCTGATGCAATGATTTTAAAAGACAATAAAAGACATTTAAAATGATGTGAAGCTCCTGGGTGTTTTACTGTCTCAAAAAGTCAAACTAATCATCACCTTGTCACACACCTAGTTAGAGCCTGGCTGACTCTTAACATGAAAACAATCCTTATTTATTTTTGGTAATTTTATTCCGTTTATACCAAAAACACTTCCCATGACTAAATGTCTGCAGATTTTACACAAAAGTTTCATTCAGACTCAGTAACTTTCATTTCTTACATTTTTAAAGGTCAAAAATCAAGGTCTGACTTTAAATTCTTCAGAACATGTTTAATCAATAATGACAAGAGGGAATTTCCTCAAACTCAAATATGCACTATTAGAATTTAGTGTCCAAAGGTTCACTGTGACCTCAAACATGTTTTCTGTCATAACTCATGATCTTAAGTTTTAATAACCTACAACTGGACTGGCTGATGGCAGCTCACAACTGCAAGGCTGTAATTCCTGTTTTAAACTCATCTTTGCAGAGTTTTATGAGGTTTTTAGATTCTTTCAACACATTTGTTAAATGTCAAGGATCCACACAGAACATTGAATTAAACCATAGCTTCTTCTTTTTTTTATTTACGGGATATTCCCCTTAACAAAAAGATCATATTTGTGTGCCAACAAAGCAATTTTATAGGAGCATTTGTAGAAATAGTTCTTATGAAAGTTCTTGACAAATATGATTGTGATGTAGAGGACAGTTTTCTAAAGAGCAAAAATACTGTTTCCTCTTCCTACAAATTCTACGGTATTTTGAGAACCACAGGTTTGAGACCACAGGACACTTCCCATTATATTGTTTTGGGGTCTCAAAACCAGAACTGTATGAAATGTGCCTTTAAGGAGAAGTGAGAAATGTCTGTCAATGTAACTTCAAAACAAAAAAAAAGTAAATGTAAAAGTAAGATAAAATTACATTACAGTACATCATGTTCTGTAGAGAAACTTGTTTGCTTGTGTGATACTTTAGTTTTATCTGTGATATGCCTAGACACATCTAGTGAAGCTGACAGGAAACAATGAGTCACACAGTCATGTTGTGTCCTGTCTGTTTTGCTGTGGTTTTATAGGAAAGCTGGCAGAGATCATGTGAGAGTCACCAGGTAAAAATCTTTCACAATGTTCAAGGGCTGTTACGTGCTATTTTTCTGCAGTATGTGTTTCTCATGATTGCTCTTGAGCAAGACCTATGGACTGAGTATGTGCTGAGGCATCATTGCTGCCTTGTAATTACCCAGATGACAGTTAACTCAGCCAAGAAGAATATCACACAAAAAAACAAGCTGAGTAAACTGATCATGAGACTTGTGGTAATGTTTCCTCTTTTTTTTTTTTTTTTTTATATTTGTGTAAGAACAGTATGTTGAAAGGAATCTTCCACTCACTCAACCTCATACACAGAATATGATAGTGTTGCAGTTTAAAGGGAACTAAGTTTAATTCTTCATCTGTATTGGGAATAATTAAAGTAGTAAAAACACTTCAATGGTAAATGAATAAAGTTATTTCTAACTAAACTTCAAGGTCTGAAAACTGTACGTGCCTCGTTTTATGTTTGTTCATCACATTTTTTTCATATCAGCAGCTGAAGTTTTTATTTTCTTTCCTGCATGAATCTTTGCCGGTTACAAATGACGTAGCAGTGATCACATGACCGGCAGCCAATCAAAAATAACAGACAGCGTCAACCAGGAAGGCCGCATTTCTATTTAAAGTTTCGGGTGTACAGTGGTGAGTCGGGTATTTTATTGTTGTCGGTCGGTGTGTCCTGGTGTCAGTCTGAAACTCTGCTCTGTTCGTCGACATGAAGACCGTCCTGCTCCTCGTGACCGTGACCGTTTGGTTGAACAGTGAACTTGGCGGCTGTTATTTGCCGTCTCCTTCTTGTACCCTTCCTCCGTCTAAGTGGTGCTCGTCTATGGAGTCAGCCATCCAGTGCGGGGTAAGTTAAGGTCGCTGTTTTCGGAGCAGTAGGCCCATCTCTTCTTATCTGCACTGTCAACACCCGTTGTCCGTTACAATCACATGATGCGTCGGCTGGATGACACACGGCGGCAGAATTTACTGACAGACGTTGTGAAATAATTTAGCTTGTTAAAAAGTCAAACTTCTGTTTTAGTCTACAGTAAAGAGCCATTGTGTAAATGCATAAATACCACATATGGAGGCGTCCAGTCAGAAACATATATTATTTACTATCAGTGAATCACTATTACGTCAAATAAGTTAAGTTTCCCTAACTGAGAGCTGTGTCTTACCGAGCTCAGTTAGGGAACTGATACTCGAATTAAGTTGAATTATCATTGTGTTTCGTCCTGTCAGCTAGTTTGTTATCCTGGAAGGAAGTGGACAGCATGTTGTAGCAGATTTTAAGTGGTCAGCTAAGGAAAAAGGGGAAAAAAAACAAAAAACAGTGGAGGAGGTAGGAGGAAGTAGGAACATTAAAAATACCCCCGGCCGAGCTAGTGGCATACTTTATAAAGACCGTAAGTTCTTCCTCCCACAGACCTGGTAAACAAAGGAAGCAAGTCACGGGACATAAAATCTCCAACACATCTGGTCCAAGTACAGGGGAGGTCCCTATGCTTTGTATGTTTCCCAACAACTGATCTTACAGTGTGGCACTAACTTCAACAGATTAGATATAAACTGACTTGGACAGAAAACGGTGGCAGTGACCCTGAGCTTTTTTTTTTTAGTATTTTGTCTGAACACACAGAGAAAAAAAACAACTGAAACCAAACAAACAGAAGTTAACCTCTCCTCTTTCGTCCGCTCGTACAGGTTTTGAAGAAGTGTCTCGGCGCTAACTTCACTAAGTCCCATCAGACGGCAGATGCAGTCCAGGTGGGACTTTACTACGAGAGTCTGTGCCCCGGCTGCAGACTTTTCCTCACCGAGATGCTCTTCCCCACCTGGTTGATGCTGGGTGATATCATGAATGTTACTCTTGTGCCCTTCGGAAATGCTTTGGTAAGCAGTGAACCGTGGATATACGCTGGATTGCAGTTCTGCTTATAAATTATGGGGTTTAAAAGGTTATGGTGTTAAAAAAGTATGTCATGTTTGTTTTGCTCAAACAAGGCACAAGCTGATAGTGTTTGTTAATTATTTCTTCTTTGTCACTAACTGATAAATCTGCTCTGTTGCAGGAGAAACAGGACGGAAAGAAGTTTGTTTATGAGTGTCAGCATGGACCACCTGAGTGTCTTGGCAACATGATTGAGGTAAAGTTACACACTGTACACACAGGGAATTACTACTGAATTATACTTTAACTACAATTTGAAACCATGTAATCTGTCTTAAAAGAAACACCCTTCAGTGTTCAGTTATTATTGTGTGCCTCATCTCTTTCAGACCTGCATAATGAACATGAGTAAAATGGCTTTCCCGATCATCTTCTGCATGGAATCCTCCAGTGATGTCATCAATTCAGCCAAAAATGTAAGAACATGTCAGCCATTGTCACTGCTTTAATATGTTCTTACTTTTCAGATTCACACGTTCATATTTGCCTTGAATTGCAGTGTATCGAGCTCTACGACTCTCAGTTGGACTGGGGCAAAGTCATGAGCTGTGTGAAGGGAGATCAAGGAATCGAGCTGATGCATATCAATGCCATGATGACCAAGAACCTGAACCCTCCACATGAATATGTACCGTGGGTGACCATTAATGGGGTAAGGCTCCTGTGCTACTCTGTTGAAAAAGATACGACCAGGACACAGAGAAACTGTCAATCTTTAGATCTAACAAGACTTCAGCCTGACTTGGAGGCAGAAGTCAGGTGGACTTTTGAAACTTGACCTTACATTTACAGTGATGTTAACATGTTGTTTCTTTGTCACTTGATCTTCCCCAAAGCTCCAACCTGTAAGTGAAAGACGCTGATGTGTGTGTAGCTGCAAAGTGACTGAACAAATGTTACTTGAGACCAAACGCACAATAATGACCTGAAACTGAAGTTCACTCTTTAGTGGCTCTATATGAAAACAAGAGGGAAAATAGACATGAGAGAGCAGCTGGTCTCTGTGTGTGAAGGGAACTAACGTTTATATTTTCCGTTTTCTTTCACTGAAGCAATAGTTTTGTTATTCTCTGCTGCAGTCTTGTTGAATTCATTTGTTTATTGCAGCCACGGTTCCTCTTCGCCTTCACAGTCTCTTGGTTTGGCGCTGGCCACAATGATAACATTGAGCTATCCTGACATAATGCACCTGCTAGTCACTTAACACTTTTACATGGTGTCTGACCCTCAATTAGTGTTATTCTTTAACCTTTATTTTCAGTAAAGTTAGTGATTTAACAGGAATATGACAACTTCTAACTGACATTTATTTTAATGGCCTCTCCTGTGTAGGAGAAACAGCAGGTCTGTCTTAAAGATGTTTTCATGTGTTTGTGATGCTGATTGTTAATAATTTGCAGGAGCACTCGGATGAAATGCAGGACAAAGCCATGTCTTCTCTCTTCACTCTGGTCTGCAGCTTGTACAAGGTACAGTTCAAGTCAATTTGATCCAGTGTTTCCTAACCTTTATTGAGCCATGGCACACATATATCATATTTGAAAAATCCTGCAGCACACCAAAGAAAAATGTCACAAAAAGTGAAATTGGATCACTGCCACAGCACACCTGGTGACCTCTCACACTGGTTGAGAATCACTCATCTAGTCTGTTAACTCTGCTGCACCTCAACTTTTTCATACCATTTTATTGTGTATTATAAAATCATGAGCGGTTGTTAACTTGTTTTTACTCAGACTTGATGTTTGACCTCTAAGAACATTTGAATGTGTCTTTTTTTCAGGGCATGAAGCCTGAGGCGTGTAGTGGAGTCAGCAAACGCTACAAAAGCTACTGCACCAAGGACTGAAGCAGCAGCACTGAACGAGCCTTAATGCTGCTCTGTTCCAGATGTGACCACTAAACAAGCACCACTGAGGAATGTCTTCAGATATATATTTTACTTTGTGCTTCTAGAAAGGGGAGAATTGATGCCCCGACTTAATAATCCACAGAACATAAATGTGATATACTCTTACTATTGAAATGTTTTTTTTTTTTTGTTTTTTTTTTTTGATACCTTGAATGTGACAGTATTCTGGCGTTTACACTGTTTGCCCTTTAGATGGCGCCATATCTCATCTTGTTCAGACAACAGAAAAACAGACAGTTACGTAAACATGGAGGTTGACCAAAAAACATGACCCCTTTCATAAAACAGGCTTTGAATCGTTACATTAACTTTTCCATGAATTCTTGGCTCATTACTGTCTAACAAGTTGCTGTCAAGTAAAATACAAAGTGCTCTTAATTATACACATGTTGTACATGTTAATCAGGAAACTAGAGATCACAATGTAAGGCACTGAAAAAAAAAAAAAAAAAAAAAAAGTGTGTCACCGCTGACATTAAACTTTATATTTTGTGTTTGTATTTCATACATGAGTTGATGTTGGTGTGCTGCAGAAGGGATGGGGTTATTAAAGTTCACAAAGTCTCCTGAGAATTGTACTGAATGTTTTACACGTACTCACATCCTTCTTGAAAAATTCCATCAAAAGTTGAGTTGATGTTTATGTTTTGTTTTGTTTTGTTTTTTTTATTTGCTGTCTTGTTCGTTAAAGCCTGTTGTTAGCACCTTGATTAAAACCAGAGGGCGTCTGGCCTGATGAAAAGGTCAGGACACATGAAAACAGCCTAGTCAGACATAAATAATGGCCTGTTATGCGGGCAGCAAAGTAACTTCTAACATCTGCAGATTCCTTTTATCATTAATACTAAACTAAATACATTTTAGCCATTTGTAATTTAAAAAAAATTAAAAAAAATCGTTATTTGTGAAACTTAGAGTTCAGAAAATGGCCACAGTTGAAGTTTAAAACTCACAAATTTGCTACGAAAGTTTGGTGTTTATGACTAAAGTAATGACAGTTGAGGGTGTTGGAAGAGGCGGGGTAATAGTTCTTAACTGAGTGACAGCCCAAGGAAGTATTGGTACCACAGACTCCTTCATATCTGATCTTACATGCAGTTCCTGTGTCCTCCTCTTTGGCATTTCCGTCCTAGTTGTCTCGTTCCCATGATATAGTATGAGAGTAATACTGAAAGTATGAGGAGAAATAACTCATCAAAAATTTTCAACTCTACTGAGGTAAGAGGCGCTGATGAATGTTCTTGTTTCTCATGCGATTGATGTATGTGTTGTGTGTGCGGTTTCAGTGCGTATGTAGTTATATATGGTTTATATATTCAGTTCAGTGCTTTTTACCACTTAGTTGTGTCAGTTAAAAAAAAAAAAAAAAAAAAAAACTGGTGTTTTAAAAGAAACTAAATGAAAATTAAAATAATTGATCAAGCTGCCGCTTTATGTTTATTAGTTTAAACAAATGAGGTTTAACAGATATTAGAAAAAGTTGTTTTACATTTACAAATGTAATTTACCAGTTTAGGTTTAAGTTTGACTTAATTGTGTGACTGAGCAGTGAAAGTGAGTAGTGTTTGTGATTAGGATTAGCTCTGTTCTCTGTGTGTTGGTCATCTTGGTTAACAATAAAACCGCAGAGTGTTGACAGATGTTTATGTAAACAAATTGAGAGATGCTGTCATGGGATACAGAAGAAAACAAGGACTTCTATCTGTTCTCCCCTCTAACACTGACATTTAAAGAGAGATGCCCTAAGAGCTAAAACCCAAACACTCAGTGTGAGCATTGTCTGTTGTGTCTAAGGTGATGAAAGTGTGTGGGTCTCAGGACCTGAGATCAGATAAGCCTTTTAAAAATAATGCCTGGGTGGGCTTCGTCAAGGCTGATAACATTTTTCGAAAAGCACAAAAACAGTCCTGTGTGCAGTTTAACTTTAGATCTCTGTAGTGTCTCTTCAAAAAGTTATTAACGGCCAAACTTTTACTTTGGTGATTTGGTTTTTGTGATGAGGTGAGTGAGCTGCACGTTTGTTGATCTAGTTGTACAGTTAAGCTGTGGTATTTCATCTGTGGAAAATATTGCGACACGCAGCAATTAATGTAATCAACACCACGGTGGTGTGTAAAGTTCAAGAGCACTGACATTTGAAACAGTCTATATATAATTTGAAGCATCTTATTTACTAATGTAATCAAACTGACCACATACAATGACCTTTAATTTCTCATCTCACTTCTGTCTTTTCCTTGTCTCAACTCAGAGACATTGGGACTCTTTGACACCGGCCCCCTGTTCTCCTGAGTCTGTGCAGGACCATGATGAGAGATGTACTGTGAAGAGGGTTTTCTCCGGCAACCTCCACCTGCCCAGGTTGTCCTGCAGACCATCCTCGCAGGACAGAGCAGACGATGGTCCCCGGTCCCGGCCAATGGCCCTCAGCACCAAACACTCCAGGAGCCTGGGGACTCTGACCAGCTGCATCTACAGATCCTTGTGAGTCTTTACAGCCTTATATTTGTTGTGATTTTTACCACTAAAACTGTAGCTATAAGTTTATCACATAAAGGTATGTTTAGGTAAACTAAGCTGTATAATCCATTTGTTTTAAAACATCGGGTTGTTTGCACACACATTCAGGAACATGTGAAAAGTTCTAGAAATTCTGAACGTCTCCTTTTCACAGAAATTCCTCTTTTAGAAATTTCGCTAGAAAATGGCTCAATTTCAAAAACAGTTGTTTGTGACATCAAATGTATCTCACTGCCCCCCCCACTCTGACTCCATTCACTCCCTTTCAAAGGTGATTAATTATAAAAAGATGGTCTGTCCATGTTCTGAAGCCGGCAAAGTTACATTTATTTGAGTGACAGTGAAGGAGCCAATCAGAGTCAAGTGGTTGTATTTCATAATGAGGTTGACAGTTAAGCCTGAAAAGATGTCAAACAGGTGCAAAACCACACGTTTAAAACCCTAAAATATCTTTATCTCTGAAGCTTCTGAGGCGTTACACATCCAACCAACATTTTATTGTGTAAATGTCACATCACAGAACAAGGTTCAAAACCCTGTTCAACCGTTCTCTGTCACCTTTAAGACTTTAAAAGATGCTGCCAACTCATGTTTAGTCATTTGCCAAGAGCATAAATATTGTTATATTTACAATACAAGAGCTAACTGCCCAGTCAGCACTATACAGGTCAGACCAGATGCTACAGTAACTCACCTGGTTCAGTTGATGCTAACTGGTTAGCACGCTGACATCAATAGAAACAAACCAGGAGTTGATGATGTGTTTGGAGACAGCTCTTGGTGAGTAAAGGAATAAAGTTTGATGTTGAACTCAGTAAATGAATTTGGTAAATTAACACTACTGGTGATCATGTAGCAAAACATGAAAATAATGGTTTGATACAGACCTCAGCAAAAATCATATCATCATTGTTTTTATTTATTTGATTTTTTCAGTGAAAATGAAATGTAAAACTCACCACTCACACACCACAAATGCAATATCTGTCAAAAATAATCCCAGTTTTTTATTGTTATTTCATATCATTTACTTCTACTTTCTTGCAGTTTGGTTTCCTGTGAGGTTTTGATGAGTTTTACTTTAGGTAGAAAAGGTCAACTTTCTTCTTGAGCATATGATCTAACAAATTGTCCTGCTTGAGGCGTCGCTCTGCCCTCGGCCCCACTGCTGAACAATTATCACTATAAAGGATCAGACAGACAACAAGCTCTTATGACAATAACTGCTGTTGCACAATGTGTACCTATGTGTGTGTGTATATACGTGTGTGTGTTTGTGTGTGTGTGTGTGTGTGTGTTGCACTTTTGTCTTATTATCCACGTGTGGCTGGAACGCAGACAGACCTGTTTGAATCTGCAGGTAGCTGTGGTGCATGTCAGGATGTCAGAGGTGATCAGATATGCTGGTGCTGTGGACAAAGACACGCTTGTTTTGTGGGTGTTTTTTGTTTAACGGCCAACAAACCTCCATTGTTGTTTTTAATCTGTTTGAATGATGGAAGCAGCTTACATACCACATGGTTAAGTGAGACTGAAGTTGCATGTCAATATTAGTCTGTATGAGTAAACCTAAACCCTCAGATGTCCTAGACTGTGGTGTATAATCCTAAAACGTTATGATAGGCTGATGAAATTTAATTAATCAAGAAACCTGCTGGTGAACTTGTGAGAAGAGCTGCTCAATAAGTCAATACTATTTTTTATGTCCTCCTCTTAATATATTAATGATATAAAGGACAAAATTGTCATATTGACATAAACTGGAGAATATTTTGATATTTTTGAACTTTTGATACTAATCAATGACTTGATTTGACATGATTTTCTTGGAGACCAGTATAAATAATGTTTTTGTTAATTATTAATTGTTAATTATTTCAAAATCCAAAATGACCAGAAACACTGAAACATTTAAATTGATTGAAATCAGTCACGTTTTTTTTTTTTTTTTAATGGGTGTCAGCGATAACCTATTTATCACCACATTACCACATCATTTTGCCTTCCCATTTTTTATTTTTGCACATTGAACTGATATAAAATTAGCAAGTTGTTCAACGGCATGAAGTTTAAACTTAAATACAGTGGGTTACCTGAGATAATTTGTCATAGTTAATGTGTGATAATCGAGTCTCTACAGCTGAGACACTGGAAACTATGTTCATTCACTGTGATGATTAATCTATATTTATTCCATAAATGTTTATACACCAGAAGGTATAAAGCAATTCTGTTGTTGATGGACCTAAAAGCCTTTAATTGTGTTACTTGTCTGAGAAATGGGCCATGTGCTCACCTGTTTACAAGTTGGTAGTGCAGTTTTGATGCAGTGCCAGGGAAATAGTTTATGGAGAAGCATTTAGAGCCACAGGTTGTTTAAACCTGATACCACAAATGTTAGGGAAATCCAATCAAAACTAAAATACTTAATTGTGATATCACAAGTTGGGCATCATCAGATATCAATCAAAGTTAATAACTACTGTCCTCAGCGCAGGCCTGTTTCTGAACATTGAGCACAGACAGTCCAGTTCTGGTGTATACAAAGTTAAGAGTGAGTCCTCGGCAGGTTAAAACATGAATGTGTTACTCTCTTTCTCCTGGATGAGCTTCTAGTGTTTCCGAGGCTCTGCTTAGGATACGGCTGCCTGATAAGGTCCCCATCCAGAACGTCCCACACAGGCACTGAGGAACTAACCTCTGGCCCAGGACGTTCGGATACAGTCACGCACATGATGAGAATCAGACACAGGAAACAGTGTGAATTATGATTATCTGAAGAGGAGATAGTGCAGGAGTGGCAGGCAGCGCAGGGCTGGAGAACAGGCGTTTAATTTGGGAGAAATGTGAGCGAAAGCACAGCATAGATAAGCGTGCAGAAGAGCAGATGTCAGTGATAGACCTTGTTTTTTGTGATTTTCCTCTGAAAAAATCAAACGATTCTCAGATCAAAGATTGTCTCTAAGTATGGATTGAATTTATGATATCATTAGTGGATATTGCAAACATTATCTGCCCCACAAGTGGGAAACATTGTCAGTGATGCATGTGCAGGTCATGGGTTGTTCCCTCTATCTGTATTTGATTGTGGATAAAACTCAAGAGGTGGATCCAGATGGAAGAAAAAGGATTCCTAGAATCATAAGATGAAAAGGGTTTTCTGTTTTGGTACCATGAAAGGCTGCGATCTATGGTCAGTCATCAGAGTTTCCTTAGAGTCTCAGTGTAAGCTAGTCCAAGGCTGTGAAATGTAGCGCTGTGAGCAACTTGTAAACAGACTCTAGGTTGACAGTAGAACCATTAGAAGTATGTTGCTCAGTTAGCCAAACATTATTACTCAGGTTTTTTCCACAGCGACTCAGTGGTCAGAGCAAACTATTAGGATGCTGTATGATTTGTGCAATGTGGACCATGTTGGATCGCACAACAGGATGACATCCAATCATCTCTTCACAATGTTGACCAACCAACCAACAACAACCAACAGCCAACATGTGCTCTGTTCTGGCCTCCTTGAATCTAATTCTCTCTGAGAACCGGCCTCACCTCTGCGTCTGTCGTCCACATGACTGGAATGATGATGCGCTTCAGGGCCACGATTTGTTTGGGCCTAGGATCTTCCCTCTGATGTGTTGAGGGAAAGAGCATCTTTACTGCTGGGCATTATAACGAGACAAAATCAAAGTGGTTTAAAAATAATGCAGACTGTGCCTGGTACACGCTTAATGGCTTCATACCACTCCATCAAAACAAACACGTACTAAAGGGACTTGGTTTAGTGTCTTTTATTTCATGACCATGTTTCTCCTGAGCAAAGAACGAAGTTTAAAGCAGTTACTTTTTGGCCACTGGCAGTGGATCAAGCTGTAAACATATGGCAAAGAGTTGGTTATATATTAAAAGTGCAAAAATTTTAAATTAATGTAGCAGCTTTGTAGTCACTGTAAAGGTTAAATGATGGTTAAATGCTTGACTTTCACAGGTAGTTTTCTCCCGTTTGGTAGGTTGTATATAATGTATATAAACCCCGTCCATTTAAAAAGTCGTAAGTAGTCATAAGTGTGGCGTCATGGAACAGGGTGTTCAGCACCTCTGTTTCTGTTGAATTAAGTGTTTTGCTTCATATATGCACCTTGAACTTGGTCTTACTCCGAGACTGTAAGGGGAGCTCTGTAGATTAAAAAAAAAAAAAAAACACCAGACTTGCATAGTGTAACTTTAACTGAGGAACATTAACAAAAATTAAAATTAAGATTTGGACTCCATCAACTCCTGAGAACAATGAAGTGTTTAGATGCTAACTGCTCCCTGTAACTTCTGGTTTAGTTGTGGACAGCCAGCATCCATGTTTTGTTTTGTTCAGTTTTGATCAGAGACAGAATCAGCCTTTCACATTATACATATTATTCTTTTAAAAGTGTTGAAATGTGCAAGTATTTTCACACTTGACAATTTTTGTCCATTTAATTTCACTATTACAATTTATTACACTATTACACTTGTATAAATTAAGTTCACTATTAACATCATATATAGATCTAAAAATGTCAGTGTGGACATTTAGAGCAAAGATGGTTAAAAGATGGTCGATCTATAATCACCTGGCAGTGGTGATACTGAAGTGTTTATCCTGGTGTCATGGAAGTCATCAACCAGGAAGGACGGACTGAAAGTCATATCCGGTCTTACACACTCATTTCCAATAAACTCCTCAGAGACATGCTTTGGTGATGACGGGTGATATAAACAATCTTGACATGCATTTGACCTTGTTCTCATCCTCAATGTTGCTCAATGAGAGCAAATTTCTCCATCCATCCCTCCAGAATACATACAGTACAATAGCAATGAGTGTATATCCATAAAAAGCCTTTAACCAGAACATCTTTTCTCCGTGTGCTTCCTACCAGCTGTTGGTCATAGGTTCAGTCCTGTGTCAGATGTTCCAGCTCCCTAGGTCATTTCAGTTACTTTACACAGCAACGGTGTTCAGCTGTGAGTCCTTAATCACACGGGGACCTTTTCTCACTCTGCAATGATAAACAAAGAGATTGGGTGGGGGTGAAGATGATGTTGCCTCTGGTCACAGATAGAGAGCGCCATCGTGACAGCACCCATGCTCTCTATAGCTTTTATCTACCTCTGCTTTTTTTAGTCAGAGGCTCTCCATGTGACTCGTCCTGGTACGCTCAGAGCATGTGAAAGGCAAAGAGGCTGTCTCTGAGGAAATAGGCAACCTCACAACAAATGGCACCTCAGGGACCAGAGGAAAAGCCTGAGTATGCAAAGTCAGTTGGAGTGAGCATAAGAGAGGCGAGCTGGAGGGCCAAGCGAGGCGACAGCTTAATGTTTATACACTGGAGGAACTTGGAGAGGAAGTAATTATGGAGCGCAGTTTGAAGTTGATGAACAATATGCTCCATAAGATTAGGAACGAGAGAAGGGGGGAGGCAGAGGATTGGAAAGAGGGAAAGAGAAAAGCAGAAGGAGGTGATCTGTCATGTTTCTCCTCCCTGTAAATCAGACGTCCATATTTAGTTGAAGAGAGGGAAGGCCTAGCAGTAATGTAAACAAAGCCTGGGAGAGGGAGGGAGGCAACACTAATGTTTGAGTTTCTTGCCCAGCACGACAGTCAGCATGGTCGTTAGGAAGAGACATGAAAAGGGTTTATTAGGTTTCCAATAAGATAAAAAGTCAGAAAGTCAGTAGAGAGGTCATTTCATAGTTTTGTCAAGGAGATTTTGTTTTTTTGCTTGTTGGGTTTTTGAAGCAGCTTGTTTGAAAGTATGAACAAAAGTGTTTTGCAGTTGGCATTAGCAGGTCAGATGTGAGGTAGTGAGCACTGGACCAGAGCCACTAGCTACCCCTGGCTTTGGAAGATTATTTGAGAAACAGATCAGAGTCAGTTTCTTGGACCAAAACGACCAGAGACAGAGCGAGAGAAGGAACTGACCACCTGACCTCTGACCATCCTCTGATCATTATGAGCGATCTGAGCATTGAGAGTTCAGAGGAGGAGCAGTCTGAAGTTGAGCAGAGGCCACAGGAACAATGGCTGACCAGACTTCCCATCATTAAGCTCATGCCCAGGTCTTTAACGGCCTCACCGGGGGCATCTCCAAAGAGCTCGCCCAAGGATTCCCCTCGTGGTTCTCCTCGAAACTCGCCGCTACTCTTCAGGAAGCTGCTGATGAACCGCAGCATCAATCTCCAGAGGCGCCGTTTCACTCTCGCCCACACACCCAGGTAGAGTCCATCACTCTGACAGCAATCATGACAGAGCTGTTCCTCTGAATGAAACACGTGTAGTTTTACTCTTTGAAATACAACAATAAGTAGTTTTCTGCTTCTGCACCTGCAGAACTGAATATTTCAGTTGCAGGTGACAGTGGTAGCAGACAAAGAAATATGAAAAATACAATGTATTTTGTGAACTATGTAGTTTGTATACTGGGTATTTGATTAACATAAGAACACAATTACTCACTTGAACTTGTTGCCTACATTGTTTTGAGCGCGCTTGTTTCACACACAGTTTTTGTGCTCTTTGCTTATGTTTTTTTTAAAGTTCTGGTTAATGTTTCAGTGGATGTGTTTGTGTTGCTGTAGTGGACGATGGTTCTTGTCTCGTGGCCAGAAGTCACTCCACTCAGCTTCAGACTTTAGATATAGTTTTGTTTTTTTTTTTGTTGTTTTTTTCAGGCAACAACCTTTCACAGTACAAAAGTGGTTGCCCTTAAGCTTATGTTATGAAATTGATCCTGACCACAAGATGTTCATGTACTGCTACAGTTAAACATACCACAATAAGATCAGCTGTTTTTTCAGGGAAATTCCACTAAATTAAATCCTCTTGATGTGAAGATTTTTATCTTTTATAACAGGTGATGTTTGGTATTTTGTTTGATATTTTTTAAAAGACTTTAACTGTTTAAATGGTGAAATACATTTAAACAACAATGTACCTGTAGCAGATTACTGAAAGTTAAAGGTCTTTATTAAAAAATGGTTTGATAAAGTTCTGTCATTTTTAATTTCCTGAAGGTGCGACTGTTTTTCCTGAGCGTTGACTTGTTTTTGTTTCCAGTTGAGCGTGTCATCTCAGTGAACACACAGCTCACTGACATGGCTGCTTTGAAATGATCCGCAGTTTGTTGTTCCACTTCTTTGTCAAGTGCTTAATCTGTCAGCGACTAAATAACCTTTTAAAAAAAAACAGCAATGAAACTCTCCTCTCCTTGAATGGACGTTGTGTGCGTAGCTCGAAACATATTTTCTTAATCTTTCATCCATTGCAGTGTTTGCCCTTAACTCTTGTTTGTAAGGAGTACAGCTGTCTTGCTGTTAGCCCGCTCCGCTCTGGTGCCTGTTGATCGGTCAAGTTTTATGAGCTGTTATTGCATCAGGCTTGGCCTACAAATCCAATGCAAATTAAACATTTACATGGCTAGGAACGTCATAGCAAGAGTTGTATGATCAAACCATACTTGACCTTAGCTTAAACAGGCCCTTACACACATGTGTAGATGGATGTGCAAACAGAAAGTGATTTGTTCTTTTTTGTTTTGAACCCACAGTGTATTGACTCGTCAGTACATTAAACACAGCAGCATGTTTCTCCCAAAGAAGTCCCCATTGTGGAAAATCATACTGTTCGTACTCTTTTATGCACATATGTCTCTTATGTCTTTGTCAATGTTTATTAGTCACCCCTCAGTGTATACACATCCAGATGTAGGTATCATGTAACTATGTGCTGTTACAAGGTGTTTCTAACTTGCTGCAGTGACATTAAGTTACATCCATGTCTGTTAAATGAAATGACGAGCCTGACTACTCGCTGCAGTAAAACCCTGCATTATTTTTACTGGCATGAAAGAAGTATTAAACATTCCTAAATAATCCAGTGCCTACTAGAAAACTCAACAAGTGTTTACAAGTTCATTCACCATTTCTAAACAAGTAGTGGGTGGGGGGGATGGTTTTCCCCCCCGGCGTTTAATGGTCTTGGATTTGAGATGGGTAGATTTTCCGGGGTTTACCGTAACTCTTCGGCCAAATGGTTTCATTAATTTCACTGTGTCTGTTGATAATCTAAATATTAGAGTGTGAGAGTCCAGTCAAGAGGGAATTCAAGGCTCAGTCAGGACGGTCCGATGCTGGCAGATATTCAACATGTCAGAGTTTTTAAATTATGCAGCTCTGAGGTCAGGTCATTGGAAGTGTCCCTCTGCTGGGTATGTGCAGTGTCCCATAATGTCACAGCTGAAATAAATGGACAGGGAAGAGTTATAGCAGGATGGCTGGCAAGGACGAGGAATTAAACAAACTGGGGATCCAGCGGAAAATAAATGTCGCAGGCAGGTCAAATATAGAACTCAGCCGTGAAGTTATTTTCACTTAGTGTCTAAATTGATTAAAGCTCTTTTTCCACTCCACAGACACTGCGTCAAATGGATTTTTGGAGAAAAATGTTTTGTGAAAATTGTTTTTAAGAGCCAAGTCTGGTGTGACATCCTGTTTCCGCTATCACATCAATTTATGTGCGTCCTCATTTGTCTAGCTCTGTAGGAGCATTGTTTTATACCAGACCATGAACAACCTCTTGCACACCTGAATGATCTTTGTGATTGTTGCATAGGCAGAGTAGACACAGATGAGGAAGAGGAGACACCTGTACACTGTCTGAACAGCAGCTGGCACAGTCATATACTGCATATATTGTTATTAATGCAGAAGTCTAAGTCACTAAGTGTTATAAGTGCAACAAGTGTCATCATATATGACACTATAATTATGTTGTAAAATGCTTGATGGTACTGATGCAGTAAAACAGTTGAATGTTGGTGAGCGGTGTGTAATTTAAATCATTTGCATATGAGAAAAAAATATATGACTAAAGTCATATATTTTATTACTTAATAAATAAAATGTATCCAGGAGAAAACTTGTCAGTTATCGCCTTTAACTGACAAGTTAAAGGTGATAATAATACTTCGGTTTTAGTCCCTTCAGTTTCAGACATTTTAGTGTCATTATAGAATCAGTCAGACTCAGGTTTATATTAGATTTTGAGAAAACTGAGTTATGTTCAGGATGTTCGTTCTGACTTTGTGCAGGTGCCTATTAATGTTGCATTCCCTGTGATTTTCCACTAGAGGCTGCTATGTTGTGAAATGTGAGCTTGACAGGACTATGTGCTTCATGTCTGTGATGGGTCTCAGTCGAGGCAGGAGACGATGTGCTTTGGCTGGAGTTTGACTCAAAGATTAAAAATCAATTTGAAGGTGACTTTGATTCATGGAGCTTGTGGAGTTGAGGATTGAATGTGTTGGCAGAAGAGTAGCACTCAAAGAAGGACAATTAGTCAGAAAAACCTTTCATTAAAGGTCATGCAAAAGTTACAACCTCATTTGTCCGTTTTGACTTAAAATTGTGAAAAATATATTTGATAATGGAAAAAGTGAGCACATCCAGGGTAGACAGTTTAACTTAATGGATATTATGGACAGTAATAACCACAGATGTGTTGTGACAGACACTTCCTGTCTGCTCCTCGCTCACATTATGAGAAATGACATATTTCCATGTTTTACTTATCGCTTGTTCTGTGCAGTATTTTCACATTGACACATTTTTGTCAGATGGATTATATTGTTGTGTGAGAAAATAGTTCAGTGTTTAAAAGGAATCTTTTTTTAAAAAAAAAAAAAAAAAACAAAACACACACACATGCAATATTGAAGTATTGATTGACCACAATGCTGGTCATGCACGGAGGCACGAAAACAGAAACTGTCACACTGTCGTTGACAAGCCTGCCTGTTAAAAACATTGTTATACTCTGATATAACACACACACACATCACATGCTTTTTTCTTATTTCACCTCACCTCTACTAATCCCACTCTAACCTTACGCCACTCTACTTTCCCTGAACTCTCTCTCTCTCTCTCTCTCTCTCTCTGAGCCACCCAGCTCTCCACCCCTTCTCTCCCTCCACAGTATCTCTCTGTCTCTCTCTCTCTCTTGCTCACTCCCTCTCTCTCTCTCAGGGGAGATGGTGTTGTTGTTTGTTGTTTTAAGCCCCAGTTTGGTCCCACCACTCTCAGGAGAGAAGACAAGAGGAGGTCTGTTATGACCCGCTGACAGGGACTACATGGGACAGTCCACTCCAGGGAGCATCTGATGGGATTATAACACTCTGTCCAGCTCACTTTTTCCCGCCACTAAGAATAACTCAGTTGTGTTGGGGTAGTAGCATCACATGGGCAAGTCCTTCTATGTTCAGATGGACAGCTCTGTGTAATTGTTGTTGGACCTGATTTCTGAAGACAGACAAATATCTGGGGCCCATTGTAAAGGAATTCTGTTTTGGAAGAATTCAAGCGCACCGTTTCCTATTTTGGAGTATAAGGAGAAGAAGACAGGAGATTCATTTATCTTGGTACGTCTGTGTCCGTGATCTGAAAGGAGAATGAGTGAGGAACGGAGCGCTGACAGCTGACACCAACCTCAGTTTTAACTTTGATTTAATTTGACCCTGAACTTCCACTGTCAGTGACTCTCTGAAAGGTCTCTAACAGCCAAGACTCTTTGCCTTTTTAGGCTTCACACGCACACGCACGCACACACACACACACACACACACACACACACACACACACACACACTCACACACATACACACTCACACACACACTGAGCTCTGAACCTGTCTGATTCTTCCTTTTCCACTAAACAAATGGACATATCCTTATCGCTAGGACTAAAAGCTCAACTCCAAATTAAATTTCCAGCTTGATGCACTTTGACTCTGCAACCTTAATCCATTGATTCTTGCACTGAGCTGGAAGTGAATCGCTTCTAGTTAGAAAGTTTTATCTAATAAACACAGAAGGGCATCCAGCAGGCATGACTTACTGCTGTGTTCATTTTCATTCCTGCTCCTGCCAGGTGCAGTTGATGAGACTTTTGTTTTCCTGTTTTGCATCTTGACACTGTTTTGCATCTGTCATACTTGGACCTGTTTTTCATGCACTGGCCGCTCCAAAAAAAAAAAAAAAAAGGACCTTTCTCCCGGTTCTGTAACTTGTGAGCACGTAAAACATCTGGACCAGAATCCGGACGGCTTCCCTCTTTGATTCATGACAACATGGGGTTTTTTGGTTGCACCGAAGAAGTTCGTTTGGTTCATCCTTCGTCTCCAAAAGCAGCTATTTTGATGCATCTCTGAACTCGACCCGACTCCTTTTTAGCCTGCCAATAACATGATGAACAAAGACTCACGCTTTTCAAGGAAGATGCATGGCAACTTCTCCACCCGCAGGCACTCGTGCATTGGGTACGTATCAACTTGTGTGATTGTGAGTTCAGATGCTGATGCACAGTGAAGGCAATGTGATATATGTTGTGCCCACAGATCTTCAGGGAGTATGAGAGAGCTCGTTTCTCTTGTGTTTTTGTTTGAAAAGTTCTGCCAGTTTATTTGTCATTGTTTCGACGTATGATCACTTCATAAGAAACGATCGAACAGCGCTGCTCTGTCACTGTGTTTACACTCTGTTTACACGCATCATGTCGTGCTGATTCATATTTGTCAGTTTTCTGTGGTTTAGTATGACTCTGTATTTGCATTTCATTTTCCGTTTTGTCTGTCAGTTTACATAATATTCAAAATTTTTCAAGATAAAAGACATATAGATGTGGACATTTATGTCTTTGTAGTTGTCTGTCAAAGTAAAGCACCAAAGTATTGAGTCAGCTTGATTTGGTGCTAAAATATATGTTTCTAGTGGTGAATCTGCACCTGTTTAAAACTTTGGATTAATAAAACAAATATTCTCATAGGCACTTTGGTAAAGCCAGTGGGTTTTGCAGTTGGTGTGCCGTGTTTGGCTGTGCAGGCCTCGGGGGTGGCTTTGTGGATCAATGGCTCTGTCCACTGATGTCCCTTCTTGGGGTCCATGGATTTGATCCAATCCCAAGCATCCGGGTTAAACACAGTATGATCATCATGTGGTGAAGGATTTTTGGGTTTCGTAAGTAAACTGAAAGCTGCTGGAGCATTATGGAAAATGATTCACAAGAGCTGCAGATGAGGTAGATTCTCCTTGTATTTTCTGCCTTGTCCTCTAGAAGACAAACCAGAGAGAAATAGAATAATATATCAAATAAAATCTTTTCCAGGAGGTAAATCATGATAACAAGCCATCTTGTCAACATGCTGATGCAACTCATTGACTTAATTGTAGTTGAAACTTGATACAACTGTGTAATGAGCTGGCCGGGTTCAGGAAAACCATCAAATCTACTACAGCTGTCATGAGATCCCTGCAGGACACATTGTTATGTAAGTTTACAAAGACTAAAAACAGAGACTTATACATGAAACACGAGTGTGAGCACACAAATAAGAGGACACAGTGTATGAATACACACACACACATACACACACATACATACATCTGGGGGCCCAACATGACTTCTTTGTGAAAACTCAGAAACAGAGATGCAACATTAAAATAAACTCAAAGCTGCTTCAGAGATTCAGAAATAGCCTGCTCTTCCTCACACTGAATTAAAAAAACAAAACATTTCAGAGCTCTCGTGGGATGTTTTTTTTTTTTTTTAAAGTGCAGTGTGGCAAAACTTTTCTGAACTCTGGGCATAAGGCATGTGCCTCGCGAGTGTCATCCGAACTCCTCCAGCTGTGAGCCTGTTTGGATCATATGAGGAGATCAAAGCAGGAGATTTTAGACCACAGCCAGAAATACAGAAGTACAGCAGAGAACAGAACAAGCCTCTATTCTCTTATTACCTGATATGTACATAGAACTGCCTGGCTGGAAAAAAAATACACAGCGCTGATGTAGAGTCACTAATGGAGCTTCAGCTCAAAGTTAAAACAAGTTCAGGAATTGTTTTTTCATTTTCAGCATCAGTAAAGATGATGGTCTGTTTATGAATATGTCACTTGTTATGGGAGTAATTAAATTCTTTAATAAATGAATTATTCTATTTGTCTTCACACTCACACACACTGAGACAAAGCAGTCACTTGTAATGCAGATGTGTCCATCACAATAGAGACGGCTCTTACTCTCTCAACTTGTACTAACAGTACCAGGGCACAATTCATCCTACCCTATGACTTCCACACACACACACACACACACACACACACACACACACACACACACACACACATCTCTCACTCTCTCTCTCTCTCTCTCTCTCTCTCTCGTAACCTTCTCAACAATGCCTTTTTATGGCGTCTCTGACAGTGTGGTACATTTAAACACGGTGTGACTGCATTAAAGCCCAACATGGCTGCAGATGAGAGCTCTCAGTCAGTATCATGAGAAGATAGTCGACGCCATGGTGACAGTTTGAAAAGACGCCATTTATCTAAAGTAGAGAACGGCGCAAAGAGACAGACGCAACAGCTGACTGAGTGGGAAAAAGAGATAATTTAGACAAAGAGGGTAACGGCACAGACGAGAGGGCGGTGAAGAAGTGATAGAGGGGATGTGGAAAGAGATAGAGCTGCTTTTAGCACAGCGATAATGACTGGAGGGATAGGGTCATACTGAGAGAGAGGGAGGGGGGGGGGTGAGAGAGAGAGAGGTGGTTACGGGCTGAAAACAGAATCAAAAGATATTTTGAAGTGGACAAAAATAAAAGTGAGGCAGAAAGTGATTGTGACTGAGGGAATAAGGGGGAAACAAAAAAGTGTCAAGCGAGGCCACCCCACCAAAGGGCAACAGTGTCAATGTCAGAGGTCCCAATATAGCTGCCAGACCCCCCTTCCCAAACACACACCCAGATTAGTCAATAGGGCCTGTGTGGCTGTGGCGGCCTGGCTGCCGTGTGCGTCACTGCTGTACTCCATATTTTCAGCATGACTGATTTCCCCAATCGCCTCCAGAGCCTCATCGATTCCTGAGGCCGGCAACAGCACTAACGCTGCAAAATTCAGACAGAACAGCTCTGCTGTGTTTCCTACTCACACTGTGAGCTGCGAGGGGAAACAGGAGGCCTCTCTACTTTACTCCAAGGTTCACTGGGACTGTGACAACAATTAAAAGATGAGAGAGAATAACTGAAAAGGAAGTGAAAACTTGAAGTGAGTCTGTGTCCTGTCCACAGTGGATATTATTTTGTTTTAAAAAAAAAAAAAAAAAAAGTCCAATCAGATAAGCTCAATCGGCTCTGTTTGGTTTTATTTATACGGAACCAAATCATAACAATAATAACTTCATAATTTCATCACAGTTGACAGTAAGATCTAGACCTAGAGAAAAACAGAATGATACACACACACACACACACACATATATATATATATATATATATAGAGAGAGAGAGAGAGAGAGAGAGAGAGTTTGAAAATATAAATATAAATAGAGTTTGAAACAAACCTGTGCTGGATGTTGTTTATGTTGTTAACAGAGCAGCCTGAGGACTAGTGTTCAGTGTTCATTGTAGCCACTAGAGGGGGAAACTGACCAAGTTATTCTCAGTCAGGGAGCAGTGAGATCACACACTACTATTTGTTTTGTGTTCAAACAATAACCATGATGTATTGTTTGGTAGTTTGAAATTTAGTCTAACTAATAATTAGACTTTCTTTTATTTATTTATTTATTTATTTATTTGTGTTAGTTGTGTTTGCATGTGTCATGTAGCAGAATTAGATATTTTCCTCTAAAATAATACAGTGACTTCAAATGAACACTTTTACATTCTGAAACTAATTTAACTACGTTAAGTATTTACATTTAGTATTTACTTAATATTGTATGTTTATAATTGGTTTATATAACACTGACACAACAACATAAAAATCAGTGATTCTGGGTCATATTCTGTGAATGAAACTGGATGAGTCGACCCTCACTTTCCTCTTCTATCCTTTTATTACACGGCAGCAGGATTTTTTTTTATATCAGGAATATATCACATATGAACACTCTTAAGCTCAACTACAAATTTATTTCAGTTTATTCTAAATTACAGAGCTGACAAAAGTAGAATGATCTTTTTTTTTAAATTAATATAAATATATATTAAGAAAATTAAGCACTCATCTTACTTTTTGTAAAAAAAAAAAAAAAAATTAACAAACTTTTCTGTTGAATTTTACAGTGTCACACAGAATTAAGTCCCAGTTAGTTTCTTCATAAATGCTGATATTGAAAACAGTTGATATTTTCCTCTCCCATATATAAAATGTCTCTCAGCTCTTGCAGCTTATCATTATTTTTTATCTGTGTTTTCGCAGTAGGCCACACGTCGGCTCAGAGTGGATTCCTGGATTTTTCCAGATATGAAATCATGACGTGGCGCTCGTGACTTAGCATTTCATGGGTCTTGTGTTTCCTACAAACACTTCCCTGATGAAGGAGTGGCCACCTGCCACCTTGGTGTCCATCATGTCTCTGTACATGTGCACGCATTAGTGAGCTCCCTTGTGCAGATGTCCTGGCCTTTTTGGGCTGTGTGTGTGTGTGTGTGTGTGTGTGTGTGGTTACGTTTGCATGTGTGCGTACAAGTCTGTCATCCACCCAATCCCCAAATCAGACGAGCCCCAAACCCCGCCGTCATGCTAGCAGATGGCAGCCTAATGAATCATGAGGCGACACACTGATAGCCTTTACTATGGTACATGCTGTGACATGACGTTTGACATCACTCAGACTCAGTTAAATATAGGCCGTTAGCAGCGGCCACATGCTGACACCTGGTGCTGCTGCTTTGTTACAGTGTTTTAGACGACGTTTGCACCACGAAAAAAAAAAAAAAAAAAGTTTGTTTGCTTATTGCCACATACAGAAATTTACACTGTTTATGTGAAAAAAAGAATCTTTTTATTTTGTTAAAGAAAAGCTCTTTTCTTTTTTGGAGATCACAGACTTAGAACTTTAGTTGAAACTGGCCTGTTAATGTGAATATGCCTGTGTGTGTTTATGAACCTTATTCTTCTGTAGCTGCTTTTTTAACCTCTCCAACTCTGTCAGCCACTTTAAACAAACTGACATTGTACAACTAACTGTGGTGAAAACAGAATGTTTTTTGTTCATTTTTTTTTTTTATTATCATTACTTATTCTAGTAGAGAGCCCAGAGTTTCCAAGTTAGAAGACATAATAATGTAATATGTAGGGCTGAACACTATTTGTTGATATTTATGATGTGGTCACAGCCTTTTTACACTCTTTCTGTAATAATTAAGTGATGATGGAGGAGAAGTCTCTTGTGAAAATGGCAGCTGGTTTTCATTTGTGATGATGAGATCATCATCATTATCATTATGAAATGAGATATTACATATTCGCATCGTATTCCGGTTATTCAAAAATATCCAATCTGATCATTAACTATTTAATTTCTTTCAACACAACAGCTAATTGTATTTCTATGATCCTGTACATCGTCTTTGTTAATATTTGCTCAAAGAAGAAACTTATTTTACTTAGTGGCTCTGGTGTTAGACACAGATTCTGATATGCAGATAAAAAATGTTTTGTGCACTTTACCGGTCACAGTGGTCACGTTTTAATTTGTGACTGACATGTTTCGTCAAAATGTTCCTGCATCGTATTGTGTCACAGGAGTATCGGGATGTAGATAAGTCACAGCTCAGAGCTTTAACGATTTTTACCTTCGTACACGTGTGATTTTCTTTTTTCCCTCTCTCACAATCAGCTCAATGGTTTCAATCGACATTTAGCTGAACTTTAAATCCCTCAATTTATCAATAACATTTTAAACCTGCACAATTATGTATGTTGTAGAAAATCAAAACGATTTGGAAATATCTTCATCTTATCATTATCACACTGATTGTTTGTATAAATTTAAGACAAATAAGCAGCACACACAGTCTGACATGGCTTTAGATAACAGAGGCCGACATGGTTGGTGAATATTCGGTGTCAGTAACACACATGAGGACAATTCATGCTTTCCTTTCCCAGTAAATGTCAAAACTCAAAAGTTTTTTTGTCCTATAGAACGTCATCCCCATCATCCCCCTCTGTTTATGTTGTTACAGTGTTTTATTTCATTGTACATTTTCTTGTATTTTTATTCTAACATAATACGTTGGCAGTGGATAGTGTGGCAGTGGAAATTAATCAGTGTCAGCTAGCTTTACAAACAAACCGCAAACACACAACCACTCTGACATACTCCTCCATCACTTAAAAACAGCTTGTTATCCAGGAATGCTCACCATGTCTGCGTGTAGCCAACACATGATGTCATGAGGCTCCTTTGCAAATAATGGACTATTAATCCCACAACCGAGGGGTCAGCCAGAATTTATGATGCCTCGCCATTTTATGAGTTTTAGGAGACCTCGCCACGTTGTCTCCGTCTCGGTGTCCAGCACCTCAGAGTGTGACTGTCTCTCCACACGAGATGTGAAGATACTGAGCAGAGGCACATATTTAATGTGTGTGTTTCTTCAAACGTCCATTCTCTTCCACCACGGTGACGCAGATACATGGAGCACTGTCAAATACTCTGGTATGCTGCCAACCAATGTGTGTGTGCGTGTCTATCTCTCTTTCTGTGTGTGTATGTGTGTGTGCACATCTATTCTCTAACAGACACGTTGTTTAAGAACTTTATTCCTCCAACTGCACGTGAAAACAATTTTCCTGTCATGAAAACTTATCAAAAGTGCAGGTCCCTGTAAAGTTTTATTTCATAACATCATCATCATCAGCAGCAGCCTTCATCAGGACACTGACTCATCTCAGCGAGAATAAATTCTGCAGTTTTACAAGTCTAACGTCATCTCACAGTTAATGTTTGTACAGTATGTATTCACAGGAGACAAGTGAGAAGCAGAGCTAAGAAGCTAATAAAGCAGAAGTACATCAGGTTTAACTGAATGTTTCTTCGGCCCTGGAGGGCCCTGATCATGATTCTAATCCTGCACAGTCGATCCTGTTAATCCCAAATAGCTCATCATTTAATGTTACTGTAGTCGTGCAATTGGATTTATAAAGTGTTGCTGCTGAATTCAGGCTCCATAAAAACCCATAATATACAGCAGTATTGTAGGTCTGTTCAGTTTGTGGTTATGATTGGCTCTTTTTGTGTGCGCACCTCTTCAGATTTCCTTAAATGGCAGTTTTTCCTGACAACCACAGACACAGAACCTTTGTATTATATTTAAGGATTATATTAAGTTAAATACCCTTAGGGAACAAACACCACAGTTAGAAACTGTCTATGCTGTATGTGGCAACCAATGTAAATATAAAGTAAAATATAAAACCACACCATATGAAAAATATGAGACTACTTCTTCACATAGGCAGTAACAAGGCTCCATATGGAGTGATGGTTGTGTCTTTCATTTTAAACCTCTTGGAAAAGAAAAAGGCCTGGTTCAAATTAAATATACCTATTTAGCCTCTTCTATTCAATTTCTCTTATTGGTGGCCAAGCTGCATAGCAGCGAAGCCACCATTGTTTTACTACCTTTTAATTATTATTATTCATCCGCTGTCATTAGAGTCAATGGCAGCCCATAGAACCGATTGGTCAAAAGTTTTCTAATTTGGCACATTCATTCTGGTCATTCTCATTGTCAAATTCTGCAAATTTCAAGCCAGTAGCACGCACACTCTAGCGCCACCAACTGGTCAAAGTTGCAGTCACGTTTATGCTCATAACTTTTGACTCGTGTGGTCGATTTTCACAAACTTGGTACCCTATGACGCACCCTATGACATCACAATGCGTTATGATAGGTTTTCCGCCATCTTGGATTTCATCAAAAACCTTCAAAAAGTTTCATCGTTCACAAATTTTGTACAATCGGCTTCAAACTTGGCACAGATGGTCTTCAGACCAACCTTCATAAAAATTGTATTTTTCTTCCTCAGGATCTTAACTGTTCGACCACCACAAATTCAGCGGCGAAGCTGCCAAACAGGAAGTAACCTCATATCTCTGCAACACTTTGAGATAATTTAATCAAACTTTATGGGCAGTCCCAAGACTCTAAATCCTGAGTAGTTAAAATCAATATGGTGTCATTTGGCCACTAGGTGGCGCTATAATTAGCAAAAACGCGTTTATGCTCATATCTCTTGATCTGTTTGGAATTTTAACTCATAACTCATAAATCATAAAAACTGGCCGCCATATTGGATTTTATATACGCTATAATGAGCAAAACTATGCATTTCGGCTTGTTTCTCTCAATTGCTTTGGATTTTGACTTAATTGTCACGTCTGCTGATGCTGCGGATTTTCCCGTTAATGGCCCTTTGGCACATTTTTGTCAAATTTGCTCAATCGGCTTATTGGACGGCTTGGCCACCTCATAGCTGCTTGCAGTATATTTATTATTATTATTATTAATCTGGAGCAACTGGAGTGAGTTATTACATTCAGCACAAATCACCATTTGAATTTAAGAATAAACCCATTGGACTTTGGTGGTCACAGGCCAGTGGTCAAGGTCATATTTATGACCGTTAACAGATCTCACATCTCCTACAACTTGAACAGTTGGCAGAGGTGTAAAAACCACAAGGCCTATTCTGGTTTTCTATGCAGCCAGTCTGAGACTATGGCAGTGTGTCAATTCACACTCGTGCTTTCCATTTTGATTGCGTTAATGTATTCATGCTGACAGGTGGTGTAACTGAAAACAGTATAAAAATTGAGTATGGAATCGTGGACATTTCTCACCCTCAGTGGTTGCTGTCTTGGTGACATAATGGAAGTGAAGAGACTTGTGATGTATTTTTATGCTTGTGAAAATATCAGCCCAAGAAGAAGACGAGGAAAACACCGTCGGTGCCGATGGTGGCGTCATTTTTTGCAGTGGAAGGCGTTGGAGACGTGTCCTCCATCTTTATACAGTCACTGGTGTGAAACCGTGCAATATATCATGCGTGTCATTCCTGTGGTGGGGTTTCCATATACCTCAGCTCTCATCTGGCTTCTCTACATTTGCATCAGGCTCAATCTGAAACTGAGCCTTTGTACTCAGAGCCCTTGTGAAAAAATGAGGTGCGCAGAGAAAGAAAAAAGGTAATATAGCATGAGGAGGGCCAGAAATGAAGCAGTGAAATGTGGGCTAAAGCACTGAAAGCTTATGTGTTTGTATAGATCTTCTCCCCATAAGCACTGTGCTGCTTCCAAACAGAATGGACCTCTAGTGACAATCTATCAGCTCTACTTTTAGTCAGGGAAACTTTGTTACCCTGTGGCACAAGCTGAATACATTTCAGAAGAGGCAAAAAACAAAAAAAAAAAAAAACATTTCATCTGCTTCATTCTCTACACAACTTCCAATTTTAAGCTCATCTTTTCTGGTTACCTTTTACTAATATTTTCCTCTGAACTTCTGAATGTGCTGTTGATGCCCCTTTTTTCCTGCCCTGGTTTTAAAAAAGCCCAGTAGCTGCAGCAAGAGGCTGAGCTGTGCTCAACAGGCATTGTGGCAGCTATGGTGTAATTAGACCTACTGCATGCACTGCTGTCTAGACTAATTAGAAAAGCTTTTCTGGGTTCTTAATTCACCAGGGCCCCACATCACCAACACCAAAAAATATGCTAAATTCACTGAGGGGCAAACAGATGTATAAATGTTGTTTATCCTCTATTTGTCTTGTGACTGATCCAATGTTTCCTCTGTAATAACGTTGTAAAGAAAGAAAGGGAGGTGTTGAGCTGTAAAGTGAAGTAAGTAAAAGAAGCAAAAGATACACCAGCAGTGTAACACAGCAAAAAAATATAATGAAAATATATATGTAATGTGAGAGATACAATAACAGTGACACGAAGTGTGGTCCTATCCACATTTTTATGCATATATTCAATTTGTACATCGTGTGATCACACAAGTACCACAATGTTAACTGACTTATGCTAGTCTGGATATAAAATTAATTAACAAAAATAAAAAAGAAAGAAAAAAAATAAGTTGAGCAAATAAATTAAAATGACTTGAACAGGACTGATTCCAGTCCAAGGTCAAAGCTCACAGACTCATGTCTACTCTCAAATAACTTTCCCCCCAGAATAAAGCACAGCAGCCTTAAAAACCCCTTATATACCCATGTGAATGTGGACCAAACCACCAGGTGAGAACAGGACAGAGGTATTTCAGGTATATTACCTTAACTGGCTACAACAGCCAAATTACACCACTCTATTAAATCAGAAAACATATAAATATTCCTAAACAGTATAACAAGATTATAGCCCAGCCAATAACACCATCACGGTAAAGGTAATATTCATTTTCATTTTTGAGTGGGTTCACCTCCACTGACCTGGATGTCAACCGGCCTTTTAAACGGAGCAAACGCGCCACGCGCTCTCTTAAACGAGCCAGAGACCGACACAGGGCGCCGGTAAGACGCGCGGCTGACGTGACGGTGCAAACTTGTCCCGTCAGGTTTGGGAGATTCACTTTAAAACTGTATTCCGATACAGTTACTAGGTACCAGTTAAAGAATGTGTTCAGTAACATAATCCAAGAACCATAACATAAGTATTGTAACTCGATTACTTTCAATTACTTTTTGGATTACTTCAACATGACCTCATAAAAGAAATGGAGGAAAGTAAATTTAGACAGTAGCTTATAGTGCTACAGTGAAAGTGCACAAGTCTTCACCACATAGCACAGTTTATTTGTTTAGAAAAAAAAATCTGCTCCTTTTACATAGCAGACACAATATTCTGTTTTAGTTCACAGTATGGAACAAGAGCACTCGAATACGGTTACCTTTTTTTGCCTGCCCGTCACAGAGATCAACTCAGTGATTAATGATCCAATATTATCGATTCAAAGTGAAAATATTGATCCATATTATCATATTTGAAATATAAACCTAAAACTCTTAATCTATATAAAAAAAATAGGGACTTAAAGTGGCTTCTTTCAGTTCTGTGTTATAGGATGCAACTTTTTAAAAGCTTAATCTGTTTCATAATGGTTTATGTTAGTACTTGAAGGGTCTTTATTTAACTGATAAAAACACTTGCACTTAAACATGAGAAATATGACAATTAATTAAACAACAGAAAGTCTATTTGTATTCTCTTTACAGAATAGATTCTTTGTCATTTAGTCTGATGCCCTACGTTAGATCTCAGAAATAAAACTCAGATCATATCTTAGTTTTTGTGAGTTGTTATGAATTGTCCACAAGAAGTTGTGATGTGAGATGGATACGATATTACCTCGCATCGATTTCAGCCTCTCGAATTGTATCATGGCAGATTTGTGATATTGGCAAATGTCCAAAGAATTGATAATCATGTTGAAACTTCCTCTGTCAGTGAACGTTATAGATACTTAAACCTAGCATCTTCAGGCTCCGGCGACATTAACATAAAGATCACTCTGATTGGTTGATTACTTTTAAACACTATTTGGCCCCATGTTCTTTGATACAACAAGAAATCACACAAGTATTTATTCAGAAATGACATTTTCAATCTTCTCCCTCAACTTATCTAACATCCTAACAATCCTGACTGGCACGGTCTGTACTGAGACTGGAGTTGTTTGCTTTTTGTCTACATTTCTATCAAACTCGTGAAGTTCATTTTGCAGTAACATTATGTATTTCTTGCTATGTTATCAGTGAGAAACTGTCTGGTTTCAACAGGTTTTTAAAGTGTAACATTGGCAAAAGTTTCATAGTTGATAAGAACAATGATGAAAGTATGATAAGGACGAGACACCGTGTATTTTTGAAGATAAATGGGACAATTTCTTGAGGACAAACACATGTTGCCTCTGCTTTCTTACACAGCGTCTTACTAAGGACACCTCAGAAGCAAGCGCTGCTGTTTGCTGTCATAAAAAGGATGGTATGAATTATGAATCGTACAGTCCTCCAGAAGACTTATGACTAAGTGTGGCCTTCGCTGACCTACCACAGCTATTAAGTGTATTGTCTTTCAAATATTCAAATATCCATACTTCCTTATCTCCTTTACCCTATGGATAATAAGGTCACACAAATTATCATTTTAGGACAGAAGACATAGCGATTTTACACTTTTCTCTTAAAGCACATAAAACCCAGTTAATAAAATAAATAAATTAGGTTTTATAATAACACAGTCTATTGTGATGTTACCATTGGTCAGTGGGTCCAGAATATGTAATGAAATGATACAGGTGGTTGAAATGTGACCCATTAACTCCCACTATATCTCTAAAAAAAAGCCTCCATTACTTTGTTTGTGATCATATAGTGTAGTGATCGAAGCATAGACAGATAAAGCTCCTTTTTCACTTTTTTTTTTTTATACGATTAGTTGTTTCATGACTTTCATCATCTTTAAAACAGCACACAAAATTGCTAATGAAATAATCCTCAAAGTGCCCGTTAACTTCCAGCTGCTTCGTTCATTTCACCAGGGATCATTACAGTGGTACAGATCACTGATGATAACAATTAATGTCAAAGTCAAATTTTAGTAATTTTAGTAATTAGTGAGATATATGATCTAAAAATGGCCTTAATGGATCATCAGTCTATTAATGCCAGTCTGAATATATATGTGTATATATATATATATATTGTCTTGCTCCACCAATGTTATTGCAACAAATATTCTATTATATTTAGGTGTTTACAATTTTTAACATGAAAGTACTTATGCTATTGTACTTTCTTAGTGAAAATCTGAGTTTTACAACGAGTAGAAAACATTTCACATTTTGAGCCCTGATGCTGAAATTAATAAAAACTATTAATGTCATAAATTGTTGAGCGAGTGACAAGGTTGTGTCATTAATAAGTGAATATATATATATATATATATATATATATATATATATATCACTACAATCATACTACTATATGAATAAAGTTGCGAGAGCAAGTCAAAGTTGCAATTTCCCCCCCCTTTTTAAAAGAAAAAAGTTGCAGTTTTAAACCCACCCACCCCCCAAAAAAGGGGAGGGGTTTGACCTGCCCCTGCAACTTTATTGCAGCAAAACACCAATAAAGATGTTTTGTTGCAATAAAGTTGCAAGAGACAGTCATTGTTGCGATATTTCCCAAGCAACTTTGACTTGCCCCCACGACGGGTGAGGTGGTTTGAGAAGTACATTGGCAGAACAATGGAGTCCTTTTGCCAGGCCTGGCTCCAGGGCAGGGCCCCGGTGAGCCTCCTGCTAGGGTGTTTTTTTATTTTTTAAAATCAGAATTCTATGAACCGCTCTTAGTTTGACCCTTCCCCTAGGAGCACTTGTCTTGGGAGACCCTAAAGCCCCCTGACAGAACACAGCTCCTAGGGTCAGTATGGTACGTAAGCCCCTCCACCACGGCAAGGTGGCGGTTCTTGGAGGGGTGAAAGTGGTGAAAGAGAGAGAGAGAGAGAGTTAGAGGGGGTAGAGAGACAGTTGGGGAGGTGGGGTAAGAGGGAGAGGGTTAGAGGGGGGTAGAGAGAGAGAGGGTAAGTGGTGAAAGAGAGAGAGAGAGACGAGGTGGGGGAATGTAGCAAAAGGAGAGATGGGGAGGATAGGATGGGGGAAGGAGAGAAAGTCAATGTAGATGGGAGAGAAGTATGGTGGCTTTCTTCTTCTCCTTCTCCTTCTGCTTTTGTGCTTTTTTCTTGTCTTTCTTTTTCTTTTACAGTTCCTTCTTTGTCATTTCAGTGGGATTTTTTGTGCTTGCAGCCACATGCTGCTGTTCCTCCAGGTTCTTGTTGGCATCCTGGGTGGAGGCAAGCTGCTCCTCTATTTCTCTGAGTTGTTCCCTCAGGTTCGTGTCAATGAACTGAGCGGCTGTGAGCTGTCCCTTGAGCAGGAACATCTCCAGGTCTTTGTTGTTAATGATCTGTTGACACTTGCTGCTCTCTTCCTTGAACTGTTTCTCCATGTTGGTGATACGTGTCTCCAACTCGGCGATGAGAAGTTTGTCGTTGTGCAGTTGGTCGCACTGCGACAGTCTGTCCATCCTCATTTCCTTGCCCATGCCATCAAAGGCCCCACCTCGCCAAATACGCAGAAGCGCAGGGTGCTTCCACGTGTATATATTATTATTATTATTATTATTTTTTTTTTTATTATTTTTATTTTTTTAGGTTTAGTTTTGAAATTGGGTGTTGTTTGTGTTGGTGTTTTGATGATGAGCAAACATGATTGGTGAATTTTTTGCTGTCGTCTGATTAAAGACACAGGTGTGGGAGGAAACCGGAGCACCCGGAGAAAACCCATGCAGTAACAGGGTGAACATGCAGACTCCACGCAGAAAGACCCTTGGATTGAACCAGGAATCTTCTTGGTGCAGCTCTAACCACGTCACCTCTGTGTCACCTAGTCATTTTTTTCTGCATTGTGGTGAATTTTTTGCTGTCGTCTGATCATTAAAGACGCAGGTGTGGGAGGAAACCGGAGCACCCGGAGAAAACCCATGCAGTAACAAGGTGAACATGCAGACTCAAATCATTTTTTTCTGCATTGTCAAAAAAACCAACCACGAAAAAGATTGGACGGATGAGAAGCAAATATCAGCTGTGAAAAATTTCTGTTACCTTACTCCGGCTCTTCTGCCTCAGCCAGCTTTTTCTTCCATCTCTTAGGCTTTCTCAAACCCAAAAAGTGTCTGAATCTCTTCCAGGCTGAGGTGTTGATTCTTTGAGGTTCATTGGAGATGTTGGTTTCTTCTGTTTGATGATCAGGGGTCTGGTTCTCCTCCTCGTCATCACCTGCAGGCTCTGGTTGATTTACCTCTGGCTCCAGGTTATGAGTCTCAGCCTCTAGTGACACAGAGTGCTGCTCTTGGTTACAAATGGTCCGAACACTGAGCTGAGCTTTCAGATCCTCTATCTCCTTCTGTAAAATACTCTTCTGCTCAGCACAGTTTTCCTGCTGGAGACTCATCTCCTCAATATTTTTAAGGAGACCATTGCTTTTAATTGTCAAGTCTTTAATGAGAAGCTCATCTTTCTCCTTCTGAGACTTAAACTCATATTGGAGGTTATCGGCTTGCTCTCTGGCTGCAAGGAGATCAGCTTCGTATCTCTCAGTGGTTGCTTTGTGAGTAGCTGTGAGTGTCTTAATAGTTTCACAGCAAGACTCATTTTCTTTCTGGAGCTCATTGATGACCTTCTCAGACCTCTGGTTTGATTCCTGTTGAGAGGATTTTAACATCTCCAGTTGTTTTTGCAGTGTGTCATTCTTCTCTCTCTCAACATTCAGTTTGGTCTCCAGCTTTTCAAGTCTGATCATATGAGCTGCCTGCAGCTCCTTGTTATGAAAGGATTGAACACTGAGCTGAGCTTTCAGATCCTCAATCTCCTTCTGCAAAATACTCTTCTGCTCAGCAGAAGTTTGCTGCTCAAGACTCATCTCCTCAATATTTTTAAGGAGAGAATTGTTTTTTGTCATCAAGCTTTCAATCAGGACCTCATCCTTGAAGACTGTTTCCTTAAGCTGCTGCTCAAACTCATGCCGAATGTTATCGGCTTGCTCTCTGGCTGCGAGATCAGCTTCATATCTCTCAATGGTCGCTTTTTGAGACGCTGTGAGTGTCTTAATATTTTCAAGAGACTCTTTTTCCTTCTGGAACTCCTTGGTGATCTCCTCTTGAGAGGATTTTAACATCTCCAATTGTTTTTGCAGTGTGGTATACATCTCTATCTCAACATTCAGTTTGGTCTGCAGCTTTTCAAGTCTGATCATATGAGCTGCCTGCCGCTCCTTGTTATGAAAGGATTGAACACTGAGCTGAGCTTTCAGATCCTCAATCTCCTTCTGCAAAATACTCTTCTGCTCAGCAGAAGTTTGCTGCTCAAGACTCATCTCCTCAATATTTTTAAGGAGAGCATTGTTTTTTGTCATCAAGCTTTCAATCAGGACCTCATCCTTGAAGACTGTTTCCTTAAGCTGCTGCTCAAACTCATGCCGAATGTTATCGGCTTGCTCTCTGGCTGCGAGGAGATCAGCTTCATATCTCTCAATGGTTGCTTTATGAGATGCTGTGAGCATCTTAATATTTTCATCAAGAGACTCTTTTTCCTTCTGGAACTCATTGGTGACTTCCTCTTGAGAGGATTTTAACATCTCCAATTGTTTTTGGAGTGTGTCATTCTTCTCTCTCTCAGCATCGAGTTCGGACTCCAACTTTTCCAGCTTAATCACATGAGTGGAGTGCAGCTCGTTGTATTCTCTCTGAAGTTCCTTTTTGATTTTCTGCTTGATGTCTTTCCTACCCTGAGTGGGTATATCCATAAGTCCTTGAGGCCTCTTCTGCTCATGCTGGCTGTTGTTTCCCTTTTTAGTAGTAGTTGCTTGGTTGCGCAATTTTTGACGCGCCAATTTGTTCTTCTTTTTTTCCAAATCTTGGATCAACTCCCTCCTTAAATGGTAGTCTGACAAATGGCACATCTTCATCTCCAAACTATCCCAGTCTCCAGTCTCAGCCTTGAATGACGTGGAGTGCTGCTCTTGGTTACCAATGGTCCGAACACTGAGCTGAGCTTTCAGATCCTGTATCTCCTTCTTCAAAATTCTGCTCTGCTTATCAGAGTCTTCCTGCTCAAGACTCATCTCCTCAATATTTTTAAGGAGAGCATTAGTTTTATACGTCAACTGTTTAATGAGAAGCTCATCTTTCTCCTTCTGAGACTTAAACTCACAATGGACGTTATCGGCTTGCTCTCTGGCTGCGAGGAGATCAGCTTCGTATCTCTCAGTGGTCACTTCATGAGAAGCTGTGAGTGTCCTAATATTTTCAACGAGAAACTCTTTTTCCTTCTGGAACTCATTGATGACTTCCTGTTGAGAAGATTTTAGCATCTCCAATTGTTTTTGGAGTGTGTCATTCTTTTCTCTCTCAACATCTAAGTCGGACTCCAACTTTTCCAGCTTAATCACATGAGTGGAGTGCAGCTCGTTGTATTCTCTCTGAAGTTCTTTTTCGATTTTCTGCTTGATGTCTTTCCTACCCTGAGTGGGTATATCCATAAGTCCTTGAGGCCTCTCCTGCTCATACTGGCTGTTGTTTCCCTTTTTGGTAGCTGCTTGGTTGTGCAAGTTTTGACGCGCCAATTTGTTCTTCTTTTTCTGCGATTTTTGGGTCAACTCCCTCCTTAAATGGTAGTCTGACAAACGGCACATCTTCATCTCCAAACTATCCCAGTCTCCAGTCTCAGCCTTGAATGACGTGGAGTGCTGCTCTTGGTTACCAATGGTCCGAACACTGAGCTGAGCTTTCAGATCCTGTATCTCCTTCTTCAAATTTCTATTCTGCTTATCAGAGTCTTCCTGCTCAAGACTCATCTCCTCAATATTTTTAAGGAGAGCATTAATTTTATATGTCAACTGTTTGATGAGAAGCTCATCTTTCTCCTTCTGAGACTTAAACTCACATTGGAGGTTATTGGCTTGCTCTCTGGCTGTGAGGAGATCAGCTTCGTATCTCTCAGTGGTTGCTTTTTGAGTAGCTGTGAGTGTCTTAATTTTTTCACAGCAAGACTCATTTTCTTTCTGGAGTTCATTGTTGACCTTCTCAGACCTCTGGTTTGATTCCTGTTGAGAGGATTTTAACATCTCCAGTTGTTTTTGCAGTGTGTCATTCTTCTCTCTCTCAACATTTAGTTTGGTCTCCAGCTTTTCAAGGCTGATCATATGAGCTGCCTGCAGCTCCTTGTTATGAAAGGATTGAACACTGAGCTGAGCTTTCTGATCCTCTATCTCCTTCTGCAAAATACTCTTCTGCTCAGCAGAAGTTTGCTGCTCAAGACTCATCTCCTCAATATTTTTAAGGAGAGAATTGTTTTTTGTCATCAAGCTTTCAATCAGGACCTCATCCTTGAAGACTGTTTCCTTAAGCTGCTGCTCAAACTCATGCCGAATGTTATCGGCTTGCTCTCTGGCTGCGAGGAGATCAGCTGTGAGCGTCTTAATATTTTCATCAAGAGACTCTTTTTCCTTCTGGAACTCATTGGTGACCTCCTCTTGAGAGGATTTTAACATCTCCAGTTGTTTTTGGAGTGTGTCATTCTTCTCTCTCTCAGCATCGAGTTCGGACTCCAACTTTTCCAGCTTGATCACATGAGTGGAGTGCAGCTCGTTGTATTCTCTCTGAAGTTCCTTTTTGATTTTCTGCTTGATGTCTTTCCTACCTTGAGTGGGTATATCCATAAGTCCTTGAGGCCTCTTCTGCTCATGCTGGCTGTTGTTTCCCTTTTTAGTAGTAGTTGCTTGGTTGCGCAATTTTTGACGCGCCAATTTGTTCTTCTTTTTTTCCAAATCTTGGATCAACTCCCTCCTTAAATGGTAGTCTGACAAATGGCACATCTTCATCTCCAAACTATCCCAGTCTCCAGTCTCAGCCTTGAATGACGTGGAGTGCTGCTCTTGGTTACCAATGGTCCAAACACTGAGCTGAGCTTTCAGATCCTGTATCTCCTTCTTCAAAATTCTGCTCTGCTTATCAGAGTCTTCCTGCTCAAGACTCATCTCCTCAATATTTTTAAGGAGAGCATTAGTTTTATACGTCAACTGTTTAATGAGAAGCTCATCTTTCTCCTTCTGAGACTTAAACTCACAATGGACGTTATTGGCTTGCTCTCTGGCTGCGAGGAGATCAGCTGTGAGCGTCTTAATATTTTCATCAAGAGACTCTTTTTCCTTCTGGAACTCATTGGTGACTTCCTCTTGAGAGGATTTTAACATCTCCAATTGTTTTTGGAGTGTGTCATTCTTCTCTCTCTCAGCATTGAGTTCGGACTCCAACTTTTCCAGCTTGATCACATGAGTGGAGTGCAGCTCGTCGTATTCTCTCTGAAGTTCCTTTTCGATTTTCTGCTTGATGTCTTTCCTACCCTGAGTGGGTATATCCATAAGTCCTTGAGGCCTCTCCTGCTCATGCTGGCTGTTGTTTCCCTTTTTGGTAGCTGCTTGGTTGCGCAAGTTTTGACGCGCCAATTTGTTCTTCTTTTTCTGTGATTTTTGGGTCATTTCCCTCCTTAAATGGTAGTCTGACAAACGGCGCATTGCCATCTCCAAACTATCCTGGTCTTGATCTCTCATCATTGGATGTCCAGGCCTGCAGTTCTGCTGTAGTGCTGGTTGTCCAACAGGGTTGGTCATTTGTTTTGACAGTTTTGTTGTGGACATTTAGACTTTAGACTTTAGACTAAAAAAAAAAAAAAAAAAAAGGCTTGAAGATGTTGAAAGTTAGTGTTCTCTGAGCAGATATGTGCTGCAGTGACGGTGTTGAAAGTTGTGTTAAGAAGAAAGTTGTGTAAACGTTGTATAGAAATCTGAGTAAAAGTTGTGTAATGCAGTTGAAAGTAAGTTGGAGCAATCTGAATGGAAGTTGTGGAATGAGGTGATGTACTGAGGATCTCTACTTAAACAGTTATTTCCTGATGATGTCATTGGTCCTTCTATCTTTGGGGCCCTTGATGATGTCATAGGTCCTTCTATCTTTGGGGCCCTTGATGATGTCATAGGTGCTTTGAAGTCTTCCAATCCATTCATTAGCTGATGTCATATGTTGTATTACAATCTTTTGTTTCCATGGCAACCAGCCAAATTCTATCACTGTTGTGAAGATTCCCAGCGACTAACTGCCATGTTTAAGGACTTCCTGATTTTCATTGACAAAGGTTTATCAGCAGGCTGCTCAGCTCATTATTTGGGTTACATGCTCCACCAATAATGCTGCTTCAATACTGCTATACTTGTCATACTCCTCATCTTTGGAACACAAACTATTTTTTCTGTTAATATTTTTATTTTTCTGTTAATCTATTCTCATTGTTTTTTATGCTTTATTCTATAGCTGCAGTGTTGAATTGTCTTGTCTTTGTTCAGGAAGTTTCCTAATTGAATAAAAAGACTCTGAGGTCTAAGCAGTATGATAAACACTTAGGGAATGTGCTTCAGTTCTTCCTTTCTTGTCTTATTTAGCACAGGTTACTAGATAATGCAACCCCACAGTTCAATATGATTGTGCAGATGAATGTTGACAATGCAAAATTACAAAAATCCAATACAATGATATAAATGCATAGGGTCATATTTAGTGATGCAGTGCTTCACATTGCACACTATTGACCCATAGCAAAGCTAAGGGTGTGTGTGTGTGTGTCCTTAGTGAAGCAGCTGCTTCAGCAGCTACTTTGAACATTAATAACTTCATGACAGTTGATCACACATAGACAAATGATATATCAAAACGTGCGTCTTGGCCAGACTATTACTTTTTTATCCAAAACCGAATTTTTCATGAAAAAGGAGGAATTAGTGCAAAATTTTTACGAAATCATAAAAACTGGCCGCCATATTTGATTTCAAAAATGAAACTTAACTCTTCACAGGACTCAAATTTAGTCCCATCGTCGCACAAATGATCTTCAGACCGTGCCTGACAAAAGCCTCACATGATTTTATTTTTTGTAGCAAAGCATTTGTCCGCCACAGCCAATCGAAATTAGCTGCAAAGCCGCCAAACAGGAAGTTTGGTTGTATCTCAGCAAATCCTCAATCCCTCTTAATCAAACTCACTGTACAGACTAAGAATCAAGTCTTGAGTAAACCCAATCAATTGTGTGCCATTTGGCCTCTAGGGGACGCTATACTTAGCAAAAAAAGGCTTTTTTGCTCGTTTCTCTTGATGGCTTTGGATTTCTACTTTGGTCATGCCTGGCAAAAGCCAGACATGATTTTATTTTTCTACCAGAGCCTTTGTCCAACACGTGAATCGAAATCAGCAGCAAAGCCGCCAAACAGAAAGCACATTAAAATCTCAGCAAAACTCAGTCTATCTTAATCAAACTCACTGTACAGACTCCTGAACCCATCCTGAGCAAGCCCGATCAATTTGGCGTCATTTGGCCTCGAGGGGACGCTATAATGACCGAAACTATGCATTTCACCTCATTTCTCTTAATTGCTTTAGATTTCAACTTAATTGTCACGTCTGCTGATGCTGCGGATTTTCCCGTTAATGGCCCTTTGGCACATTTTTGTCAAATTTGCTAAATCGGCTTATTGGACAGCCTGGCCACCTCATAGCTGCTTGCACCTATATTTTTCTTACTTTTTTGTTTCAAATCATACCTATTGTTTTCTCTGCCATTTGTGAATTCCACGGTGATGAGGTGATGCCATTGATTGATTTGCCAATTTAATTGAACCGTGTCATGCAGCAGAATGTAGCTTAAACTCCATTTATGGAGATGTTTTCTGTGCATAAGAGCTGGATGGACAGCAAATGATGGTTTGTTGAGCGCCGCTTCACCTGTCAATCTTTCTGCACTCCTGAGGCAATGCCGCTTACAATTGTAAATGTTTTGCTCAAAACTTTGTCCGTTAAAAACAAGCCAACAAATCTGTATTTTTTTCTGAAATGGACGATCATGAGCAGATCTTATCAGCTGCAGTTAGGATGCTCTATCAAGCTAACATTAGCTCCATTAGGTGGTTGAAAACACCATCTCGAGTTTCCTGCCACCTCGTTTTAAAATTTAAGATCCTTTCAACAATCTTGTTAAAGGGATCTTAAATATGAACTTGATGACTACATACAAGAGGCCCATGCTAAAAATACAACAGTGAAGTTAAAGCTACATGTCCTAGGCAGACATTTGGGGCGTTTCCACCACAGGAACCTCCGGGTAATATTATGGGAAGTCAGCTATTGGCGCTTGTCTCCACCAGAGGAATAGTTCCTGTGAGGTGAAATTCAGGAACCATTATGGGGCCAAAAAAAAGTTGCTGGCCAGGGGTAGGTACTCCATTTGGCCCTGAAAAGTTCTTGGGCAGGGTTTTAGATGGACTCGGTGGTGATTGGTTGTAACTCAAGACTGTACATGACGCTGTCAACAAAGAAGCACTGATTTTAAAACCCAGCAGCAGAAGCATATCAATAAATAGTTTCTATAAATAGAATTTAAGAAGGAAACAAAGCAACACAGTTGAAGTCGCAAATGGTCGCACGGTTTCTTATATAATGATCAATGTGGAGGTTGAAACACAATGTTTTAACATTGTGTTTCAACCACCACATTGCCAATGGACCTTTGTCACTGACCACATACAAACGGACCTTACCCTCGGTGGACACAGACGCTACAAGGGCCAGATGAGAGGACGTTCCTGAAAAGTTCTCGGCCCCTACCCGTTACAAGGTACTTACTTGGTGGGAACACGACTATTAACTTACCATCTAAATACATATATATATATATATATATATGAGCTTCCACCACAGTTTCTGAAAACATCATGACAAGATGGAGGGTGTTTTCTTAAACAAGACCTTGTATAATATTGTATAATATAATATTGTATAATATACCTTGCAAAATACACTAAATACTTTAAGGAGCAAGCTAGCCTAAACTCACCACATAGTTACTGCTCCATAGTTAGCTTGGTTACTGCCAAGATGGCAAGTAACATAAACATTTATAAAATTATTTAAAGTAAATATTATCTTTATCTTATCTGTATAAACCAAGAAAAATCCAAAGCTCGGCAAGCATTGTTATGGTTCCCAAGCTGTGATTGAACAGTCACTGTTTGAAGGAAAGGATTAGCAAAAGGTCAGTCGGTCAAAATAGGTATATTTATACTCAATCCTGTGCAGATAATGCTCATTGCTGTATCATACAAATTGTCACAAGGAGTTGGTTACAGCTTAACACCTGCTGCTCAGTCAGAAAACTCTGCTCCTGTAAATCACAGGGATGTTTTTCACACATGGCTGGCTCTGATTAAATTACATAAAATTCATCTTCTTCTGACTGCAAATCCACAGTGAGATTTAATCTGTCTCTGGGAATGTAGCTTGTAAGATTCGTGGCTCCTGACTCATTTTGCTGATCTCTTGTCAAATATTTCCCCTTTAAGTTTTCATACGAAGCAACACAGAAGGTCGAGCAGCTAAGGTTTCATATTTACTTTTCACATTTCTGGTCTTCAAAAATACTCTAGCCCCTGGGCCACGGGTGACCTTGCATGCTGGTGCCTAAGCCTTCTGCGTGAGTGCAGACTGTATACGAGTAAGTGTGTGTGTATGCGCATGTGCATGTGTGTTTGTACGTGTTCTTCATTCTCAGCAAGCTGTGTCCCAAGAGCTACTTACTGTAATACCCTATCATACTCATCCTGTCATCAATCTCTTTACCTAACATAGACAACACACAGACACTCCATCTGGAAAGGATAATAGTATTGTAACCAGAGGGAAAGTTGTCCAGTGATTGTATCAGGCGTGTGTGTGTGTGTGTGTGTGTGTGTGTGTGTGTGTGTGTGTGTGTGTGTGTGTGTGTGTGTGTGTGTGTGTGTGTGTGTGTGTGTGTGTGTTAAAGTGTGAGAGACCATGAGGGGGTTAAAATGGCTAAAACATTTGGAAAAGGCATGGACCAAGTTGGCTCTGGTCCCTCCCCCTTTCTCAGCTCTGACCTCACTCTGAAACTTGTTCCCCGTGTCTGTGTACGTGTTTGCGCGTACACACTTGCTCGGTCACATGCCTATACACACACTTGCTCACTGACGCAAACACATGCACATAGACATCTCATAGAGATTCACTCTGTAGACAAAACACACAGTTGCGCGCAGGGCTGCTGTGACAAACCAGAGCAGGAGAGCAAGTTCGCCCACGGAAAGGAAAAGGTCTCTGTTTATTCTGTGATTAAAGGTGCAGCAGCCAGAGGGGAGAGGAAGCAAAGAGAGAGAGAGAGAGGAGGGGGTGAAGAGGGGTGGCAGCGTTGCGCCACATTTAGACCCGGTGCAAAGACAAGATGTGCGAGGGGGACCAATTAATGGAGCTCTGCTCAGAGTGATGAAAGGTTGTTTTTACGCACATACACACACACACACACACACACACACACACACACACACACACACACACTCAAAGGCAGCAGGGAGTGTGCAGCTCACACGAGGAATTCAGGAATACCCTCCAAAATTTCTCCACATCTACACCCGAAGACAGAGCCAGCAGACTTTTTTTTTCAGCGGCATGTGCAGTAACAGCAGGTATTGCTTCGTGGTCCCCGCGGTCATCGTGGCTCTGGAGCTGGAGCCACCGGTCCTGTAGAGCTGGCGTCCACTCCTGCCAGAGGTAATGAGAACTCCTGGGAAGCCGTGGAGAGCCGGACAGCCCGACAGAGCCAGACAGACGAGGAAGCGGGCCGGTTTTTACAGGGATGAGAGGGGCCACAAGCTGAGGAGAAACAAGCGAGGGAGAACACCGGAGCGGCCGAGAAGAGGAGGGTGAGGACGAGTTACAGAGAGTTAGAGGCTAAAAGAAAGAAAGATGAGTGTGCCGACGACCAGTGGTTTCTGTTACTCCGTGGAGCGCACTATCACTGTGCGCACCGGGAACATGTGGGGATCTCCATGCGCTGTCAACAGGCCTATTGACATCATACAGAAACGCAGGCGGTAATTAAGAGCTACCTCATTTACTCTCAGTCCTTTTGTCTTTTTCTCCTTCTCATCTCTCTCGAACACACGTTTACATCCAGCTTGTGACAGCTCACACTGATCAGTGTGTGAGTTCAGGTCATCTCCAGATACTTGTAACAGAACCACTTGTGCAGCATCACTGGCATTTTTTTAAAATAAGTATTACCTGACATCTCAATTTATGACTTTCTATGTTGCTATCTTTTAGAAAATGTGATCATCTTTTTATAACAGCCAGTATCTAAATCTGTAGACTGTATGCAGACTCTTATCAGCTGCAGTATTTACAAAAAAAATATTTTGTCCCTTATCCGTTGTTTTTTGTTCATATCTACATTTCCACAAAATATTTGATATCGGTTATCTCATATGTTTTTTCCACCTCTTTTGCAAGACCAGGCACTGGTCCAGAGAGAGGTTTCTTATTTCATTATACAAGTAACATCAAATATCTTTTTAATTTTGAAGACTCCTAGCAGCTGTTAACAAAACTGAGCTGAAGGAAATCTGTGGACGTTGTGGATTTTAGGTTTAAAAAGAAAAATAAAAACCACACAGCCATCCGTGTAATGTTGAATTCAGAGCACTAATGCCCAGAGTCATGGCTAAAGACAAGCCAACTGCAGTTATATTGTGTTTACAGCTCAGCCAAGCCTGAAAATGAGGTGACAGGCGTGGGAGACAGAAAGACAGCTGCAAAACTCTGAAAGTTCAGCAAACAAAAATATATTTTTAAATATCTATAAGTCTAATATAAAATATCTGTTAAACACTGGATGAAACTGGTAGATTTCACATGTTTTTTTTATGTAACTTATTTATTTATTATAGTAACCACCACTCGGTCCGTTACACCTCTGAACAGCAGCTTCAGGACGTTTCTCTTCACTAGTGAAACTACTAGTCACACAAGATAAATAAAGCCTCATGAGTGTGTTCGATTGTTGACTGCACACATCCTGCACGTTTAGAAGATGAGAAATATGGTCTGTGAACCGCATGTCACACAGACTCTTTTTCATATGAGTATATTTATCTGCCATGTCATGCTCATGCTACTGCTCCTACTCTGAATATTCTCACAGTAAAAGTCCTGTTTAAGTTCTGTAGCTTCACATATAATCCTCAGTGCCAGCGGGGAGGCTGTAAAGGAAGACTCAGAGATAAAGTTGTGTTTACATTACGGTCTTCTGTCCTCTTTCTCAGGCAGGATCCTTGTTTATCAGATGTAATGCAGAACATTTGTGTGCATGAGGGATTTTAAAGGGCAGTTGTCCTTTCAGTTTAATTCCCCTCAAGACCCATGCCAAGAAATGTAATTGACTTGTTCTCTTAAACAAGCAAAAGTCTCCTCTGTAGCCAGAAAAATTTGAGGGGTAAGTATGGAAATGTTGGAAAATTACTTATTACACTGCAGCTTAGATTACGTCCACCTGTGGGTCTGAATATCAGTCCAGAAATTCTCTGCCTGTTCCATCACATTTATAAAAAGCAGTGTTTTTTGTTAAAGATGTTAGGAAGTGGCAGACTGAGCTGTCACTCTTGCGAAAAGAGTCTGTTAGAGCTGGAGTCACCACCGTTATTATATTTACAGGATTAACGGTGGTAAGGATTGCAGGGGGTTATCAGCCTTGCCAGTGTCCATTTTGGGAAACTATTAATATCATAGTCAGCAAGCAGACCCTCCTAAATGGTTTTGTGGGTTAATCGTAAATCTTCAGGCTTCTGAAGTACATTCATATCTACCCTCTTTTCTCTACTCGCTCTTTATTTTATCTTTCTCTTTCTTTTTCCTCCTCGTCTCAGAAATCCACCTGCTCACGTAAAATGGAACATGATGGCAGCAGTGCAGAGGTTTCCTTTATATAGTCTGTATGAAATATATCAGTGTTCGCGTGCAGCCTCGTATGGGCATGAGGAAAGCTGACAAGATGAAAATACATCAAGAGAAAGGATATAAATCTGCAGCTTTTGTCATCAAACACCAAACCCAGAGCGTCTTGCGTGCCTTTGCTGGGTGATTTAAAGTCCAATTATGTGTTAACCACAGCAGACAACAGCCAGATAACAGTGGCCCTTTCTCCTTAGATGGATATGAAGCGAGGGTATGCGTGTTTTTACGTGTCTGGGAGCACAACAAGTACCATATAAACACAAGTGTTGAATACATCTGTTCTTAATGCATACCATACTTACTCTTTCCTTTTGAGATCTGTGTGTGAGTGGTGATGGTTTATTTTGCCCAGAGGTGGTTACTGCTTTCTCCTTTCAACTCTCAGCTGTAAAGGTAACACCTGCTTTTCCCTAAAAGACGACAGATAAGAGGATTCCCTTCACATTCCTGGGACAGTAGCAGCTTATTGGCTTTAATGTGTTACGCTTCGTTCATTTATCCTTTGATTTCAGTTTTATGAGCCTGAAATTGGCTTTGTGCTGTGAAAGCAGCCAGTCAACATATATCTGCCAGCTCAGAACAACATGATAAAACTTGGCTCTTCATGTGAGCAGCGTGGCTCAGTGGATGGCAACCATGAATATCTCAGTAACTATTGAATGCAACATCATGAAAGTTATGACAGCCAGGAAAGGGAGGTAAAAAAAACCCTAAGAAAAGATTATTTCAAAATGAACCACTGACAGCAAATACAAGTAAGAGCTTTGTTGGGTGTTTGCGGTTTAGAAAGTGTGATTTATGCAGAGAGTAATTTAATATGAATTAAGACTCTTACAAAGGCAACGTTTTGGCAGGTTGCATGTGAGTGAGCTAACTGAGCTTCAGCTTTAGAAGTGCATTTCTTAGAAACCTAATACTCTCTCCTGTCAGTTCAACCTGGGAGGAGAGGAGAAGAAAAGTGAAATCTTCATCTCTCTAATTTATCAAAATCTCCAAGCGTGAATGTTGGATGTACTTTGGATGGATGTAATTTAGATGCCATATCCTGGCAGGCAGTCTTATTTTTTTTTTTCCTCATTGCAGAGAAGTGTATGTGTCTTTGAGACAGGAGAACACCAGAGGTCAGTTACTCTTCAGGTCAATGTGGCTGTGATAAATTCATCTGAACTTTCACAGCAGATGAATCTTTTAATTTGCAGAAATTATTGAGTCATCCTGTGCCCTCCACAGAGCATAACTCTCACAGGACCTGGCGAAGGGGACGAGGTGTTACAGCCAAAAGGCATTTTGTTGTAATAAATGCGTCTGAAAGTGTTTCCAAGGCATTTCTTAAATCATCAGTGCCTTCTAATGGTGGTCTGGCCCACAGGGAACTTCTTGGACCTTCATTTATCTGCCTCTAAGACAGAAGGAACAAGTCTAGGAACAAACCCTACACACACACATTTTACTCATGCGGGACGACACAAAGTTGGACTTCTAACTGTGTGTTCGTGCTTGAACACTTGCACTAAAACACAATCTTGGGTGTTGGGTCATTTGTTACCTTCACTCAGAGTTAAGTCATGGCTGAGTGTTTGCACTGCGACAGGCGTAATGGACTCAGTGTTCTCCTAAACCACACGACTTTACTGTCCTGTGACGAGCTTTCCAGACACACACACACACAGAGGAATATTTTTCGTAGCATGACAGAGTTAGTGTGCAGTTATATCTCTCTTGTGTGTGTGTGTGTGTGTGTGTGTACAGAAAGAGGTAAAGACCTGAGGCAAGAGGAAAATGTTAAACTTGACTTTTGTTGTTTGTGAACACTTAATTTGGACTGCATGTGCTCTTCACTTCCTTAAAAATGTGTGACAAACTATGGCGACCACACATCATTTATGAGTTTTCTTGTTGTGTAACATCTTTGTGAGGAAGAACAAAATGTGAAACTTAGTTCCATAAATAGTGATATATGTAAATTCAAAACTACATTTATGGTTTTAAATTTAACAAAAAAATGTTATGTTCCAATGCCTCCCAGTTCAAGAAACCATCATTTTGTTCTGAAATAATTTGAGTTTTATTCTTCTAGTTTTAATATTTTATAATTGCGCCGACATATTTAAACTAATTTATCCTAAATAACTTTTAATTGCCTCAGTTTAAACTGTAACACTATAACAGTGTTCACATGATGTGTAATGTTGGTGGTCTACGCTTCAGGAGCCTTTACTGTCAGTGCCTGACGCTGATCAAGTTACCACACTTTTATAGACCGGGCTCTAAATTTTTCTCAACTCTTCTTGCTTCCTCTCGTTGTGTCTCCTCTCACCTTCAGACCCACCGCTCATTTTCTTTTTCCCTCCTGTTTTTCGCCTCTCACTCTGTCTGTTGTGCCACACAATCCTGAAGGATAACAGTGTAAAGTCTTTGGTGTGTGTTTGTGTGTTGACCAAGACTCTTCTATAAGTTATAACTTTGAATTTTCTCTGGTTTCTGACTTCTGACACCACAACTGTACAATTAAGGAGCTGTACTGTCCTTTTTCCATGCACTGACACATTTATTTATTTAGTATATTGTATATATCTGACCTAGAGTTAACGTCCAATTTAAACTATGGTCGTCGGTGGGAAAGAATACACTATGTACAATATGTAGGATGTCCCTGGTTAACTGTCCTCACATTACGCTGCAGTCTGTCTTCCTGCCAGTGAGGCTGATTTTTAAAGTTCACTCAGGGAAAGACAAACAGCATTATTTGAACATAAGGGATGCGTTTACAGTGGAGGATTTGTGATCCAAGAGTCGTTTCATAGAAGAGGCACAAAAACAGCGCAAGGATTTCTCAACAGTCTGTCTGCACTGAAACTGTTGGAATTCTTGCAGCTGATAGGAGCTTAGGCAACAAAAAAACAAACTCTAGATTTTTAGGAACAAGAGAAAAACAATGCTATCGGGTGTTTTGTTCAAAATGGACACATCAGAAATCAGCTGAGCTTGTTGGGCTCTAGCTAGAGATCGCATCCTTGGTTGTTATCATGATGCTTTTATGATGATTGACAATCACCTCGTTTTGAGCAGCCACTTCACATTGTTAAGTGCATCAGAGGTCAGCATCCGCCCGGACAGGCGTCATAACGGCGTTGTGTTGTTTTTCAAAGGAAAGATCTGAGGAAGAGGGCTGGGCTCTGGGACGCTGATTACAGCCGGTAGACGCTGAGTGTACAGCTCACATATAATAATAATTGCAAACACACACATGCACACTCTCGCAGTGGTTGGTGTTTCTTTTTCTGTCTGTTTCTTGCTTTTTGGCTGTTCTGAGTTCATAGCAAAATAAACTGCTCCAACTTAATCACAGTGGACGAACTTAAGTACAGTAAGACACACGCACACACACGCACTTGTTTAATTTACAGACCAGCTGCTGGTTTTGAAACAAGTCCGTTAGGTGGCTGCCAAGATATGTGTGTGTGTGTGTGTGTGTGTGTGTGTGTGTGTGTCACTTTGAAAAACAAATGTGGCCTTTTATAAACTAAAAAAATATCATTCTTTTTGGCTGTGTTTAAAATGACATATTTAATCTTCATTTTAAAGTGATTAATTAAAAACAGCTCTTACCTCATCAGGGAAATAAGACGTTTCACTCGTCTTGTGTCAAACGTCTAATTTCAGACAACTTTTTTTTCTTCTGTGCTGACTTTTGTTTTGTTTTCACATCACTGCCTCTATACAAACGTGTCCCTTTATCCATTTTGTCTCGCGGCTTTGTTCACTTTTTTATATAAAGGTCAGTGAAGTGATTGTGTGTTCCTGCCTTTCTGTTCAATCAGCTGCGTTGCCTCACTTTCCTTTAAAACCATTTTCATTGCATGATTCTGAACAATGGACATACATTTATATCGCAGTTACATAACGTCTATACTTAGATTCCTTTTATTGTTAGGTGTGAAGTAATACAATGCCTTGGAGGTTATTGTTTGTGTTGCAATTCATGAGTCGTTTCTGAAATAATAGCAGCTGAACTCGACTTTTAAACTCTGTGTTTCTTTGCTGAACGATTTGAGGTGGATCTGCAGCATATATACAGCGTGTAGACGCTTTGTTCATGTTTTTTAATAAGGAGGATTAGTCAGTAACAGAGACAAGGGCACAAACAGGGAGGGCTGCAGGCCACATTAATGTTTGTCTACATGCTGCTGCCCACACAGGAGTTATACTGCTGAAATTAGTCAAGGAAATAGTTTGATATTTTGGCAAATTAAGGATTAGATGTCATCATAAATAATAGGGAATCAGTCAAATACGAGACCGCTGCCTCTGCCAAATAGTCCGATGTCACAGGAAAGAAGAGGACGTGCAAAGTAAACAAACAGGGTGTTTGTGTGTCTGTGTGCTGGGTCGCAGAGAAAGCAGCCAGGCAACTTTTATCACAGAACACACACCGGTGACTCCTGTGTTATGCACTAATTCACAAATAGAAAATGTCACTGTGAATTTGACTTTGCTCCAAGTGCACTTATAAAGTCTGACTTCTAGTGTGACCAGACTGACCAGCTCTGTGGTTCATCCACGGTTCACTTTATGCTGCGTCTACTGAGCCACAGGGCGTGGACACTCAGCTGCTGCTATGAACTTTGTGGTCTCATTAAGCCAGTCCTAATCCTTGTTTGCTCCAGAACATCTTTCATGTGTCATGTGCAGATACACACAGCCTAGATTATAATGCCTAAACCACAGAACAACAAAGAAAGTTTGAGTTTAGTCTCCTAGGCTCACTGCTTCATTTATTTCTGATTTCTTTCATCACACTCGCTGTCACATAATAGAAGTGATTTCAAATTATCAATGGAAATACAATACTGTGCAGCATCACTGGATGAGATCTGCGTTACATGTCATAAACGATCTCTGCCTCCTTTTAAATGTCTCTTGAATAAATGGCTGAGGCGGTCCTGCAAGTCGGCTCTGGTGTAACTAATTCTACCTCTGGCTGTGTCACGGCGAAGGCCTGGGAATGATGAATGAAGGTTCAGATGACAGCTTGCCCTGGTTTACAGGGCCTATCTCCTCTTTCGCTCGCTCTCTCTCTCCCTCGCTCTGCCCCGTAGCTCCTGTATTTTAATGCTGCCCAGATGGGATTGACGTTGCCGTGACAGGCAGTGACGCAGGCGAGGTGTCGAGTATCAGGACCACTGACAGGTTCCCATCAATCACACTTCTTACCAGCCAGCCACTTAAATAACAAACGCTGTAACACACCTCTCTCTTTACACTTTTTTTTTTTTTTTAAAAGGCTTTATGATGCCCAGGAATGTTGGCTCTAGTTTGCTCTTTTGACTAGAGAAAGTAATCAGGTGTGTATGTGTGTGTGTGTGTGTGTGTGTGTGTGTGGTTGCTTTTGAGCCTGATCTGAATGAAGCCCAGTGTGCAAATGCAGAGGCCAAATTAGGATTCATCTATTTAACCACGTCCAACCCTGAAGAGGTGGCAGCATGTTGGTTTATTCTGTTTCTTCACACACCTTTTACTCTTTTATCGTTGGCAGTAGTTCAGTATTATCATCTGTTCACTCTTTGCATGTTGACGTTTGTATCGTATCATAGAAGTAGTTAGTAGAATAGCTTAAATTGCTTGAATTCAGTGATTATAAACACAATTGTCTGCATTGAGCATCACACAGAGACTTGTGTCTGGCAGATTCTGATTAATTCATTTTAAAATAATTTTCTGAAAAGTAGAATAAATAAAAATAAAATAAAGAAGCAGAAATAAATAGCACAATATGAAAATAAATAATAATAGTAATAATAAAGAGTGAGAGCCATTTGTTCTGTTTGATCAACTATGAAAGTTATTGCTGATTGATTTCTTCTCAGCTCTACTAAGATATTTTCTGTCAGTCGTTGGACTCACACAGGTTTCTCTGCTCAGTCAATCTAACCAAAGCCCAGTAGAGGGTGCTCTCCTCAGAGTGAATGAACAGCTTAATTTCACCAGACAGCGCCTTATACACACATCAGCCATCATTCACCAACAAGTTTATCTGGTTTATTGTGAAAACAACACCCTCCCACTCAACAAGATTATTTATAAAAGAAAATTTCCATTTTATTCTTTTTGTTTTTTTTTTTTTTTTTGTCACATGTGGGCGTGAGGGTGAGACTGGCTGGTATGTGAAAGACATGAAGACAATGGAGTCGTTTTTGAAGACTGACTAACCAAGCAGGCACTGAGCTTGTGTTTGAGCTTCCTGTTCAGACGACGAGCTTGCTATGCCTGAGCACTGACCTTCGACCTCTTAAAAACACAGAATGTCTCGGTTGACAAATTTAGTGTACGTTTGGTAAACTGAGTGCTTAAAGAGTGTGTATAGTATCTTCAATCCATCATCATTCACTTCACTAAATATATAAACAACTTCTGTTATTATAGAGTTTGAATCGACGATAAATCGTTAGAAAAAATCACACATTTGTCTAGATACACAACATTTGTTATGATTATTTATTAATATCTACACTTCATATAAACTAATTTTCACAAAGACAGTGTTTGTGAATTACTGTTTTAATTTCTTGCATATTAAGATCCCCATCAGTAGTTTCTTTGGCAACAACCGCTCCTGATATTCATAGTATAAAACCAAAGGGAGACGATTGCATTTGTTCCAGTGGGATTCACGTGAGGCAGATATAGTGAGATAAAAACACAGTATTATTGGTATTATGTCTGAGTGTGTGTAAATAAAAGATAAACAGTCCAGTGTCATGAGTAAGTCAGGACTCTGTGTTCACTCCCCTGCACTGAACTCAGCCAAGTGAGAGAGAAACGGGAGTGAAACACTGGAAGTGAAACAGCAGCGAGGGAAAGACGTGGGCGATATTTTGATCTGTAATCTAATTATAGCTCGGCATTGCCTTCAAATAGAAACTTCTCTATAAATATTCATGAGTGGAGGAAAGGTTTTGCTGCTCTGTGATGCAGATGGAGAAGACAGTGGATGGGCGGGGGTGGGGGACTTGTTTTCTACCTGAAAGCCTATTTTTAGCTGCATCGCTGCCTCTTTCAGTCTATTCCCCGCGCAAGGGGAGGCTAAAATTAGCTGCATGGAGAAGCGAAAAAAAAAAAAAAAAAGGAACAAGTATATGGTCAGAGCACACAGGAACAGCCAGGGGTGCAGCATCATTAGGGTGGACATATTTGAGATGGATAGAGACAAGGGCAGAGATGAAGAGTGATCCATGCTTCATGTGTAGCAACTGTGTAGGGATGAAGTATGTGTTTATAGAGAAAAATACACACGTTAGAGGTGTAAAGGTAGCATGTTGCGCTATTGTCGTGCACATTAAAGCCATCTTTTGCTCAAATAATTTTCCCATTTTAAACTTGTAACACAATAAAAAGCCACATTTGCAGACAAACTCCCCATCAGCTGAAGCTGCACTGACTCAGTCACACAGAGTAGAGATGAAACCAAAAAACCTCATCATCATCAAACCTCTCATCTCAGGACAGGCTAGACTCTCATCCTCTTTGAAATGTATTTACTCTTTCTCCGTCTTTGCCCTATTTTACCTCAACCCCCCTCACCCCTCTGTCTCCACTCCCTTCCTCTGACTCTGCTATGTATAGTGCAGGCAGCATATCTGAATTTGTCACATGAATGGAGGGATGGGGGCTTATGTTCAGCTGGTGTTATGTAATAGCCAGTAACACACCTCATGCAGAATCTTAGGAGGATAGAGGAGTGAATGGGATGTTTGAATGCTGCAGTTTTACTGGTAGATGCTGAGTGAGACTTTTTTTTTTAATTACAATCCCATGGTTATTGCAGTGGCAATAATCAGTCAGTCCACCATGGTTGGATGGAATAAATCTTTGCTCTGAGACCCATGGTCCCCAGAGGATGAATCCTCAAGTATTGATCACCTGATTCCTACATGACATTGACTCTGGCAGTTTTCAGTGGAATATCCAAAAACCTTTTGCATTGGTTTCCATGAAATCTGGTACAGACAATCATGCTCCCTTCCATGTGGATTATAATGCTGTTGATGATCTTGTCACTTTACATACATCACATACTGTGTGTGTTTATGAAACAAAAGACATTCCCATCAACTATGGTTGTCCACTGTGTGCTAATTATAAGTTTTAAACATGCTAACCTGCTAAGCTAAGATCATGGTAACCATTACATCTATTAACCATTGGCACATTTTTCTTTGTACCGTTCTATACTGTATCCTGGAGTTGCTGTAACACTGCAGTTCCTCTCAATGAGGCTAATAAAGGAATTGGAATTTAATTGAATTTAGTTGCATTAGCATTAGCACAATCAATGAGAACATTTTAGCATGCCAAGCTACAAATGCATCCTCTCAGAGCCACTAGCATGGTGGTAAACCCTTAGTCTAGTTTTTATCATTAGTAAATCTGTTTTTTGTTACACTGAACACTTTGAGTTGATTGTCTCTACAGACCGGTAATACAAAATTCAAATATATTCCATTTAAAACAGTAAAACTAAAATCAAATAGTGAATCATTTCACACTTGTTTATAGTTTTTTATTTGTTTTATTATTTTCCATGTCATTGAGCTAATAAAAAGGTAATAATTGAAGGGGGCCGTGGTGGAGGTCACTCTGAGGTTCCTGCTAAATGAATAACAATCATCACGTTTCAGTGTAATTAATGACATTAACAAGGGCTGTGTTTTATCTGGGTTTGCTGCTGCCAGAGCTCTGATGTTGTGCATACTGACCTATTAGTGTGGATTACTAATGAGACTAAACCCTTAATGTGCTCAAGTCTAAATGTATGTTGTGGTAAAGGTCTATTTGGTGGTGTGGTGTTTATATTACAGGCTGTAATATATAGACATTGTGTCATTCAGGACCCTGTCCTGGAATCTGTGATGTACTTGTCACTGTGATGATGTTTTTGTATTGTGTTTTATTATTATCCACACTAAACATCAACACACATCTCCAGTTACCGTTCTTGTACCTGTAACTCCAGGTTTCATTTGTATTGGATTTCACAGATTTTTATTTTTGAATATTTCCTACTCGCCTGTATTTATTTGAAAAATATCATGTGTGTTTCTTAGCATCTGCCCCCTCCAGAATCTTCCACATTCTGCTCACGCGTGTTTTGCTAAAGCGTGGATTTCTACTCTGGAGTTCCTCAAACTGTTTAGAAAAGGAGACTTGTTGCCAAACAGAGCTGCAGGCTGACAGAGTCTCTCTGGGTTTGCATGTCAGCAGAGGGGCTGTGGGAAAATGGAGATGTGGATCAAGGCAGAAACGTGCCCAGACTGTGAAGAGGGGGCCTCTGTGCCTTTATTTGGTGCTTTTCTCCCTCGTCGGATTGTGTTTGATCAGAAGGAACTCCTCCTCACCTGAACGCTGGGCTATTTTTAGACTCACACTCACATGACCCCCACGTCAGTACGCTGATGCTAAATTTATCCTCGCTGCTCACACACAGTCCTTCAGCACACACATGCAGACTCCTCCTGGATATTCACCCTCACACTTCACCTGCATGTCATTATCCACAAAGGCTTTACACCTTTAATGAAGTGCTCATCGTGTAGAGCTGGTACCTGATCGTTTCAAATGTATTATACTAATAATCATCAGAGCAGCAGCAGGAAAGGACACTCATCAGATTTAGAAGCCATTCGCTGTTTATGGCTCTCATCACCCATTCATTGTGATTTCAGTCTAAATCTGTTTTATCACCCATTGTTGGTAAATTTAAATACTGATCAGACTTGATAACTGCATTCCCACATATTTCACACTGTCATATCCTTTTTGGCAGCCTCTAAATTTAGTAATTTTCAGCTCTTATTGTGGTCTTTACTGGTTTATAATGCTTATGCTTCCTTCTAAGTTGCACTATTTCCTGTTCAAGAGATAAAAACAGCTGAATGTTCTTACCCAGTGAAGAAAAGATGGTGATATTTATAGATATGGAGTATTGTATTTTATATTCCTTTTCTCCCTGTCATTGTTGCTAAAGCCGGTCTGTTTTTTCTACTCTGATGTGTCTACCATTTCAAGAGATTTAAGATTGCTGTGAAGCCTGTTGTCAGTGATTCATTTGTAGGATTAAACAAAGAACTGTATTTCCATGATGGTTGAGTCCTTCTTACATTTCCTTTCCATGTCATGGCAAAAATCTGTCTATTTTTCACATGAAACATTAATAATAAAATCCCCTACCTCACTCTGTTTCTCTTTCTCTGTAGTTTTGATGTGGAGAATGGATTGTCGGTGGGTCGCAGTCCCCTGGACCCTCAGGCCAGCCCTGGCTCTGGTCTGGTCTTACAGGCCAACTTTCCCCACAGCCAGCGGCGGGAATCCTTCCTCTACCGCTCGGACTCTGACTTTGACCTTTCACCTAAAGGTCCCTCCAGAAACTCCTCCACTGCCAGTGACCTGTAAGTTAATTGCTAATGATGTGTCATGGACCTGCTCGATGTACATCTTTGTCAGCAGGAGACAGTCTAATGTATATTAGAATTTCTTACATTTAGTAAAGATTGTGACAAGAATCTCAATAGCTCCTGCTCTTGTTGTGTGTTTTTTCAATGTGCTGATAACAACTTGTATTTGACTACCAAAGTGAACTAAGTCACTAAATCATTACCTGATGAAACCTCAGTCACATTCCCATGAAAAGAAAATTATATTTTTCTATTAACCAATTTAAATACACTATACACAGTGACTTCTCTAATGCTATCATACCAGTATAAGACTAGGCTCTGTTGTTGGTCTGTTTCTGTCTCTGTTGAGAGGTTTACATGTTGGTTTAATGAATGAGTATCTCATAAAACAGTTATGATCTGAACTTTATGCAAATTTGAAACCAGTCTTCTAGAAAGATCCAACTTTTATTCATGTTTTATTCATGTTTAAACTGTTCTGCACATGAGGAAATAAGAAGTGTCTATCTTGATGCATTTGTTGTGCCAGTAATTTTCTTTTTCAAATTCAAACTCAGTATTTGAACATGCTGTGCATTGCATGTGTTTGAAATGTTCACAGTCTCAGAAGGAACAATGATACTACAAGCTGTTTTTTTTTCCAATCACAAGATGCTTGCATGTCAAATCTGCCTCACTGGGCCTGAAACTGTTGGAAAGCTGGGGCTACATCTTTTCATTTATTGTTGCATTTTTTGGCTGTTTGTATTACAATTTTGTCCTCAAGTCACACACCTCACCCACCATCCCCCTACCTCATATTGTCTGAACACCTTTAAATCTGTAAAGTAACTAGTCACGGGTGTCTTCATGGACTCTTACCTATCTGTTTTCAAAGGGAAGAAAGCTTGAAGCACTGGGAGGTCAACTGGTTGTCATCTCGGTGAGAAGAACATGATAAAACAAAAGTTAGATAAAAACACTGACTGTCCCCCTCAAGCCCTCCTCTCCTGCATTCCCTCTAGATGGTTTCATGGCCTCCTACCACCTCCCTCTTGACAAATGTGACTAAATATCCAACACTTCACCTGTGACTCTTATTAGACCATCCCCCATCCTGCCTCTACCCAGAAACACTCACTCAGTCCTATTTGTTTTTTTTTTTTTTTTGTTTTTTTTTTTTTTGCATGTGACGCTTTAATAAGAACCAACCAAGTATAATAACTCACTCTGATTTTATTTACTATCAGTTCATCACCTTTCTACCTCCCTCAGTCCATTTCCTCACCAACCATATTATACACAATGCATGATATTGTTTTCTGACATGCTGTAGCTACATTTTTTGTTTTATTTACAAAATCCTTTTGATTGAAACCTGCTTTTGATGAAGTGGAAGTGATACCTACTTTCTATTCATTTTTCCTTAACAATTTCAAATTCAAGCTTTTTATTTAACCCAGGTGAATTATTAAGATTTAGAAGCTTATAGTTTGTATTTCATGTCTCTGTTTGATGCCTTTTCCTCCTGTGTTTCCATTTTACATTACAGACACACAGAAGACATGATTGTTACACCATTCGCACAGGTGAGTCGACTGAAATCTTTCCTTCCACTTTTTGAAAGCTTATATTCCATTGTGTGCTACTAGAAAATTTGCCAGATGGTCAAAAAAAGAGAGAAAAAAAAAAAAAGAAAGAAAGTCACATTCTCTCGTCAAGACAGCAGGTCTTGGAAAGAAAAAAGATAATAAACTCCAGATGGTAGGAGGCTGGGCTTTACTGCGCCACCGGAACAGCCCTTTAACATTATGTTGGCCCTGCGACAGGATCAGCCGTCCCGCTGGTGTTGCCTGGCTCTTGCGTGGGATGTGCGTCACACTTGTGCTCACTTTACACAGAGAAAGAAGCAGTGAATCCAATACTGCTGGATCACGCTGTTTAAATTTGCATGTTGGCCAATAAGATTTGTACGTAGGTCAGGTCTGGTCACCGGATACTCTGTGAGCCCCCTCTGTGTGCTGAGTCAGTGTTTGGCTGCAGATGAAGTGACAGACATGACATAGAGGAGTGTCTGTGATGCCATCAAAACATCAGAAAGCGAGAAGGGAATGCCTCTGTGTCGCGCCTCAGAGAGGAAGACGAGAGCCACACTATCTGGTTTCAAAGGCTCTTTAGGGATTCATATTGAGAAGCACTTGATTTAGCTCAAGATGAATTCAGCGAAGGCGTGTGCACGTATTTAAGGCTATTAATGACGTGACATCTGTGCTTTTATAATATCACAAATGCTACGTACGTCACATTTGATGAACTTGTACATTCAGTCTCCTCTTCCTGTCCTATAGGTCCTTGCCAGCCTGAGGACAGTCCGAAGTAACTTTGCTGTCATAACCGGCCAACAAGACCGCACAGCCAGCAAGTAGGTCATTAGAAATCTGTCCTTGGATGCTAGATGAAGCTTCCAGTCATCTCACCATCACACATGGCAAATATATTCATGTTGTAGTTATAGCGTGTCTTTGACTTGCTAACTGGATGGTCTGTGTTGACAGAACGCGATCCTCAGGCAGCAACCCACCATCCATGTGCAAGACCAGCCTTGCAGGTCGGTACTGGTATCAGAAATATTAATATCCTATTATAAACACATTGAACAACAATAACATCATCATTATCATCATTGTGAACTTATACTTAAGCACAGTAGTTGAGTAATTATACTTACAACTACAATCCATCAGTTATTTACAGCCCAACAGCCTGTTGAAAAATCTTTCTGAAATTTGAAAAGCATGTTAATACTCTCTTCAGCGCTGAATCCATCCCATAATGCCTTTCTTTGTTTATTTGTTACAGAGGAGCCTCACCAGCAGCTGGCCATAGAGACTCTAGATGAGCTGGACTGGTGTCTGGAACAACTAGAGACCCTGAAAACCAGACACTCTGTCAGCGAGATGGCATCAAACAAGGTACATTAACATAAATCACAACACTGTCACAGAGTTAGAATCAGGTTCAAAGGCCAAGTATGATACACATTCAAGGAATTTGTTTCTCCCTGTGTTTAAATAAACAGATTAAACAGAAAAAAGAAAAAGAAAAAGGACATACAGAGGAAAAGTAATAATGAAAATATTGAATACACTAGAAAATACAGTATCCACAATTACATACCAAATATATGGTAGTTACCTGGTGCAGAATAAAAGTTGGAAGAAAAGGGGTTAAAGGGTTAATCATGTGCATCAGTCAAATTCAATATATTTCTAATTAAAAGTGACGTGAAAAAACTATAATAGATGCATCATCACACAGTTTCAAATGTTGTTTTTGCTTCAGATTGTTTTTTTCTGATGTGATATCAACACTTTTATTAGAATGGATAAGAAAACCATCACATAAAACTTTAAAAACTTTAACATGTTAATAGTTTGATCAGTTTTTATTTATGGATAGGGTTCTTTGGATGAACACAATTGTTCTCCTAAATTAAAATGAAACAAGTGTACAACACTAAGTCCAGGGATTGTGTGTGATGTAGTGTACGTGCAGTTAACTGCACTGATCTCAGAGAATCAGAGAATACACCATGAAAATATGAATAGAATCTGTCAACCATCAGCGGATGGGTGAGAGGCTTATACCATGAATGAACAGGATGGTTTCATCCATGCATGTAGAGACTAGAAACACAGACACGCCCTTCCCCCCACTCATGTGCAGAAAAATGTGAATGAGGTAGTGGTACTGAAGATAAACCAGTTACCCTCCCATCTATCCGTCCTCAGTGAATCCCTCTACTCTCCCCCCTCCTCCTCCTTCTTCAGAGTAGAGCTGGATGCTCATGTGATTCCACGATTAGACCGCCCACACAGCATACACGTGCTCTTCATGCAAACATACATACACATTCACACTTTTCTTCAGCATCACATACATGAACATCGCCCTCCTTGCCTCCCATCACATCACATACATTGGCTGCTTGGAGACATATACTGTTGCACATGCCACACGCTCACGTGGCAGCGGTGGAGAATTGAGGCAAAACCCCCACCACCACCACCACGACCCCCTGCCCCCATGTAGATCAGTCAATGAGCAGCTTCAGTCAGTGGGTAAGAATTATTCGCGCTGGGAGTAAAGGCATGGTTGATGACCTTATCAAAAGGTTTTGTTTAAAGTAGATGTGAAAAGACCCTAAAAGTGTCTATGAGGAAAAATTAGCTCTCTATATCCCATTCTAAATATTCTTCATAGGATTGTTAATATCAATGACTTGTTACGCAGAATGAAACAGTGAGTTCTGGTCCTCTGTTGGCATCATGACACAATGATTATCCTTTCATACTTTACATCAGTGTGCACATGTGGTGAAATTATGATTTAACAAATTAAAAGTTAAGCAGATTAACTCATTTTTGTCACCAAAAGATGTTGGTATAATTTGCCACGAGAGCTTCTTTTCATTCAGTTTCTTTGTTTACACACAACATCATATCACTTTTATCATATTCACTTTTATTTATCGCTTTGGTCAATATAGCCACATCTTTGTGGTACAGGGTGTTCTGTTTTTATTTTTGGCTACATGAATGAAGCCCCCCTCCCTTCATCCATTCAAAGCTTTTTCTTCATATCCTCTTCAAACTTGGTGCACATGGTGTGTCTCACAACCTCCGCCTCCAGCACGCTCAGCCCTGCCTGCTTTGTACATTTCTTGGCCAATGAGGACCCATGGTGTCTCCCATCCTCTGCTGCAGCAGGAGCCCGATTGGCTGCTATTCTTAGATATTTTTGGAAGGAGGCGGGGATTAGGGAACCTCGTTCTGCCTCTGTTTACACACATAGAGCAGCAGCCAGTAACTGAGTGAATGAGGGAGAGTCAGGGGGAAGCGAGGGAGTGTGGCTCCTCTGCCTTGCATCCTCGCATCCCGCAGCATTCCCACAGATATGCTTCCACTCTTGTTCTTCCATAGATCGCTGAATCTGTTCAGCTCTTACTAATCAAAGCTCTCAGAGCTCTAACTAGTGGACTGTCTTCTTGCAGTGGATTTTACTTAGACAGGCAGTGTAGGAGCACAAACTGTCCCTGCAGCCTGTTTCTCTGTCGAGCAGGCAGTGTCAGAGGACGACCAGAAAGCTCAGCTCTTTCTCTCTCACACAGTTTCATTTTTTGTCCCCATGCTTGATTTTGCGCTGAAATGCCAGAAGTGAGTTATTTCATCTCCGTGTCGTGGATGTTCTTTCAGGTAAGGAAAAGCGAGGGATGATCTGGGTGGAGGGGACGAGTCTGCTCTGGGCTCACATGTTGCTCTTTCTATGAATGAGTGTGAACAAGTGAACTGAGATCTTCCATTGAGTTTGAAAGGAGAGTGTTCGGATGCAACTTACACTTACATTTCATTGTGTCCAATCATTGGCTATAGTGGAGAAAGTAGTTGGAATCTCTGAGTGACTTTTACTGTCTCTAAGTGCAGGGGACTCAAGAGTTGTGATTTGTTTTTTGATTTTGTGGATCTTTTATATACTTAAACATAAAAATCACTTTCATTTTTGGCATACATCTTGTTTAATCAAACTCAACTTGTGTGTCCAGTTCAAGAGGATGCTGAACCGAGAGCTCACACAGCTGTCAGAAACCAGCCGTTCAGGGAACCAAGTGTCTGAGTTCATCTCTAGCACTTTCCTGGGTAAAACACATCTTACACTGTACAACACATAGACACTCATATGCATTTAAAACATATGAAAACATAGTGAAAACAATTCTGTTTGTTTCCATCTGACAGAGAAGCAGCATGACATGGACATCATGTCTCCCCCCACCAAGGACACCAAGGACAAGAAGAAACGGCCCATGTCCCAGATCAGTGGTGTGAAGAAGGCTACCCACAGCCCCAGCCTCGCCTCCTCCACCATCCCTCGCTTTGGGGTCAGCGCCAGTCAGGAAGGACTCCTGGCCAAGGTACGAAGACCCACTCAGCACTCAGTTTATCATATCAGTGCAACTGGCTCTGTGTTGTCCTCTGTAGATCATGTTGTAAAGATGCGTATTGTTCACTGGCAGGAGTTGGAGGACATAAACAGATGGGGCATCGACATCTTTAAGGTCTCTGAGTATTCTGGGAATCGCCCACTTACGGTCACCATGTACACCATCTTTCAGGTAACACATCACATCACACTGTACTCTCCTTAAACACTTTAACAACTGGAACAGTAAATAAATTAATGAAAAAAAACACATTTGTGTTCATTCTCTCCTGCTGCTGCAGGAACGTGATCTGCTGAAGTCTTTTAAGATTCCTGCAGACACTTTCATTACCTTCATGATGACGTTGGAAGATCATTACCATGCCGACGTGGCTTACCACAACAACATCCATGCTGCCGACGTGGTCCAGTCCACGCATGTCCTGCTGTCCACACCTGCACTGGAGGTAGAAATTCACTCTAATTCATCCAGGACAAAGAGCAGATTTATCTGCTGTGAGAATCTTAATTTGCATCTACACAGACCCAAACAATTGAATTGATGCATACTGACCGTCCCTCATGTGTGTTGTCCAAGGCTGTGTTTACTGATCTGGAGATCCTCGCCGCTCTGTTTGCCAGTGCCATCCACGATGTGGATCACCCTGGAGTTTCCAATCAGTTTCTCATCAACACCAGTGAGTTTACGTAGCTCTACAGGGATTATGTGAACACGTGTGGTTGCTGAGTGTATTTAACAAGACAAATCAGGTGCTTATAATCACTGTCTATAAACAGTTTGTTAACTTTATTTCATCCTCTTGTCTCCAGATTCGGAGCTCGCCCTGATGTACAACGACTCGTCAGTGCTGGAGAATCACCACCTGGCCGTGGGGTTTAAACTCTTGCAAGAAGACAACTGTGACATCTTTCAGAACCTCAGCAAAAAACAGAGACAGTCATTGCGCAAAATGGTCATCGACATGGTAAGATAGCTTCGACAGAGCACTAAGACTGTAGATACGGCATGAATGAGTTTCACCTTGAAACTGTAAATTAAGCAGACTTGTTTTGACTGATGTTCCTGCAGGTGCTGGCCACAGATATGTCTAAACACATGAACCTATTAGCAGACCTGAAAACAATGGTAGAGACTAAGAAAGTCACCAGCCTAGGAGTCCTGCTCCTGGACAACTATTCAGACCGCATACAGGTGAGGAACACTCTGCACTTCATTAACATTCATTAACAAATTCAGTTAGTGAGTTCTGCGTTATTTGATATTCACACATTGTTTGTTTTTTTCACGCTGCAGGTTCTCCAGAACATGGTGCACTGTGCAGACCTGAGTAACCCCACCAAACCTCTGGAGTTGTACCGACAGTGGACAGATCGAATCATGGTGGAGTTTTTCACGCAGGGGGACAGAGAGAGGGACAAGGGCATGGAGGTCAGCCCCATGTGTGACAAACACAACGCCTCCATAGAGAAGAACCAGGTAGAGTGGAAAAGCTTATTTCATGAAATCTTTTTTTGAGCTGTTTTAAAGTGTTAAATGAACTAATTCTCTCCCCTCTCTCTTCTAGGTGGGTTTCATTGACTACATCGTTCATCCTCTATGGGAGACGTGGGCTGACCTGGTCCACCCAGATGCTCAGGAGATCCTGGACACACTAGAGGATAACAGAGAGTGGTACCAGAGCATGATCCCCCACAGCCCTTCACCGAACCCAGAGGGTCCAGAGGAAGGAGCCCTCGCAGGGGAAGCTTCAGCACTTGGTGGTGGTGGTCCCTCCACCTCCACTGATAAGTTTCAGTTTGAGTTGACCTTGGAAGAAGAAGGAGAGTCAGATACAGAGAGTCCTGAGGAGGAGGAGGGTTACAGTGGCAGAAAGGGGTCTGAACTCCCCAGGACTGATTCCAGCAACGTATTTGATGCATCGTCTGCAAAGACTCACCGCAGGCTCCCCAAAATGCTCACTACTGATTCAGAGAGGACGTTTTCTTTAGACTCTGATAAAGATATGGCAGAAGAAGAAGAATCAGAGCAGGAAGGCGTCTCTGGGGTACCACGCTTCAGACTCGGCACATAGCACCAGTCAAAAGTTGTATGTCTTTTGGCCTTTTTTGTTTATTTTTCTTGATTTTGGTGCCTCACCCTCTGTCACTCTCCTTCTCCCACTCCAACCAAACACCACCACCTCTGGTTTCCATTCACAGGGTGACAGCAAGCCTCGGGGTGCGGAGTACGGGAGCGTGGGCAGGTTTGGGGGGGTGTTAGGAAAGTCTGCAGTTTTACACAGCAGTCACTTGCACTGGAGAGACGGATAGACTGAGAGAGGACAGGAAACCAAGTTTCTGACCGGTCCTTTGTGTTCTGTGTCTTTCAGTCAGACTTACTGTGGATTAAAGCTCAACAGAGACAACAAGACATTTAGAAAAAAAAAAAAAACAACTCCCTTTGTACCAGCCAACCCAAGGTCTACTACAACTAATAACAGAACTGTCTTCCTCTTTGTGGAGTATTTGTGAAGAGAGTGAGGAAGCGATGAATGTCTGTGAAAACACAACAAGTCTTGTATTTTGCCAAACTTGCAACTGACAGGGACAATGCTGTTTTACCTGCTTTTTCAGTTCTTTAGGTAGTTAGTTTGTTTGTTTTTTTTCCTTCAGTTTAGATCTATAAACCCTTAAATACAGTAAATGAAGACTCAGTAAACAGCAGACTCTGAAAACAGTGTAAACAAAGTCAGGTCAGAAAACATTTTAAATGTAGCAGACATTCTGAGTGACTCTATCATTATTGTTGTGTATGTAGCACTCTTTTCAGCTGGTGTTGCACTGCCCATTTAAACGTGTCCAGCAGGCTGTTGTTTTGAGCAGGTATATGATTATAATGAATGAGCTGGAAGTATATATTATTTTGAGTTATTCAGTTGTGTTGAGACTAACTATTTCTATTTTTTATAGTCCTAAACTATGATATTGTCAGCAACAAGACCGAGAAAGAGTCAGTGTAATGTTGAGCAGTAACAGGATTACATGTAAAGTGGTGTGAGCTGTACACATAGTGCCTCCCAGTGTTGACAAGTGGAACTGAAGTTCTTGCACTGGAGGCAAATGATTTGCATGGTTTTGCATAGGCTTATGTGGACAATAGCTACAAAAACCCTGTTAACTGTAGGACTATTCAAAATATCAGTTACATTTCAGCTTTATTGCTCTTTTTATTGTGTTTCTCTATTTTTTTTTTTTTTTTTAATTTCTTAACATTTGGCACCCTTTTTTAATCAGTTTGCCTTCAAGTTTAGCACTTTACAGTTTTGTTCATCGCTAGCCCTCGTTGTGGTTTTTTTAAGGGCTTGAGCCAAAACATGAACACATTGGAGGCTGTTGACTGATAAACTGTTTGTCATTGACTGTAAAGCAAACCAGCAACATCATGCAAAAACAAAAACAAAACAAACAAACAAAAAAAAAAACACATTACCCATTTGAATATGACATCATCGTGTCAAACTCAGCATCCATCTATTGAAATAACAATTTTAGTAACATTCACTTTCATAAACAACCAGACTAATAAGGGCAGAAGCACAGGTGTAAAAAAAAAAAAAAAAAAGATTCTCACATCGCTGTTAACTGTAAAAACCCAGGAGGTTACCAAGAGACAGTTTCCTGTGCCAGACATTTTTTTCATCTTTTTCCTCTCATTGATCAATATTTCACTCTTCACAGGGACATAGTCAATGACAAAACAAGTGCCAAGCAAGCATGACACAACCCGTACTGTAATTTCCATTTTGCCACTGGCTACTTTCCATCAGTGACTGATGAAGTTGGTTGATTGTAGCACCCTGTGTGCCAATCTGACCCTAGTGTTTCTGTTCCTTTTTTTTCTAACTCCTGTTCAAACAGTAACTGAAACTGATATTGTCTTAAAACAGTGATTTGTGTTTATTTGTGTGTGTGAATGGCTGGGTTGACTTTTTTTCATGTATTTGTTAAGAGAAAAAAAAAAAAAAAACCAAAGCACTTTGTATGGTACTTTTACAGTTCTGCACTTCCAGTACAGTTGAACATGTATAATGTGACTATTTCACTGTTTTTCTGTTGGCAAATGGCCTGGTAATTGAGTTGAATTGCACGGGCTGGACCACTACAGCTCTTAAAGGTTGGATGTTGGAGGGACGGACGTTTTTTTTTTTTTGTTTGTTCTTTTTATAATTAACTGTACAAAAGAAGTGTTCTGTTGGAAAGCATGACATCGGATGCAGGATTCAAAGATAAGAGGAGTATATAGAGTACGTACAAAACTTAGCCTGTGGAGAAACTTATTTTATTTTATTACCTTGAAACAGAGTTAATCATGTTTTAATGTGTGAATGAGCTGATTTTTTTTCTTTTTTTTTTTTTTTTTTGACGCCTTATTTTTCAAACTTGGGATTTTTTTTTTTTCTGGTCATAGACGTGTACACCAACTTGCTGGAGTAAAACATGTGCAATCCTTCTTGTAGCCATAAACAGCACCAAACAGACCAAGACTCAAGGATGCCTTCAACACTAAGGACTATTTACCAACAGCTTAACCAGCACAACATGCAAAGATTCAGTCTATTTCTTTGCATGTCACTAATTGTTTGACTTTGTACATTTCCCTCACACAGCTTCATGTACAGTTTATTTATTATTTCTCTATTATCTGTTGGACACAGTGGAGCAGTAGACTTTTTTTAGTCTGAGGTTTACTGCTTATGTGTAGCTTGATGTGTGAGAGTCAAACAGGATAGATTTCATTTCTCTATTAATCTGCTTTTTTTCTTCTTTCATTTCTTCATTTCATTATACTTAAGAAAAAAATACTCTCTTTCATGTTTTTCTTGGTATAAAAATAGTTGAGTGGCAGATTTCCGCCTGGGTTTTCTGAAACATTTCTCCTTTCTTTATCTTCCTCTGTTTCCGCTGATCTGGTCAGATCATGTATCCGTAAAGGATCTTACATTAAGTGTGCTGATCTGAGATGTCTTTGATTCGTGATGAAAATAATTTAGTCATAAAGCCTCAACAGTCACCCTAGATCAGTATTTCTTTTCTTAGAGACTTTATAAATGTGGGTCGTGAACTGAGACTCTGCAGTTTTTTGACAATCCAAACTCTGCTGTTTAACTGCAGGCGTGTTTGCCCTCTATCCAACTAGAACTGTATGCCTTGCCAATAAAGGAAAAACTCTTCACTCTACCATGTCTTGATCTCTGCTTTTATGAGGAAATGAAATGATGAAACATCTGTAAAATTAGTAATGTATAGTATTTTCACTCACATTGAATTCACATTCACATTGAATATTAAATATTACACTAGTAAATCATCATATAACCAGCTGTTATTCATATACAAAGTATATGATGCTGTCAGACGATCATCATCTTAAAGCTACAAACACCAACATGAAATAGCGAAACATTGTGAATTTACAGTGGCAAGAAAAAAGTATGTGAACTCCTCTGAATTTCATGGTTTTCTGAATAAATTTGACATAAAATGTGATCTGATCTTCATCTAAGTCAAGCGTATTGACAAACAAAAAAATTCTGATCTGTCATGTTTTTACTGAACACACTCATCCAACATTCGAAATGGCAATGAAGAAGTAAGTGAACTTAGAGTTAATGACTGGTTGACTCCCTCTGGCAGCAATAACCTCAACCAGGTGCTTCCTGTAGCTGTAGATCAGACCTGCACATCGCTGAGGAGGAACTTCAGCCCATTTTTCCTGGTAGAACTGCTGTAGCTCTGTCATATTCTTTGAACGTCTCATGTGTATGGCCCTCTACATCAATCCATAGCATCTCTATTGGGTTGAGGTCTGGGCTCTGACTTGGCGACTCCAAAAGGCTGATTTTGTTTTTTCTGATCCATTATGTTGTGGATGTTAGCTCCAATGATGCCTTCTGATCTTTAGCTCAATTCAGGGATGTTTCTTTACCTCATTAATGACTCTTTGTTGTGCTCTTGGTGTCATTTTCACTGGGTGCTCACTTCTTGGTAGAGTAGCAACAGTCCCAAAGTGTCTCCATTTATAGATTGTTTGCTTAACTGTAGACTGGTGTGTTTCTAAAAGTCTTTGAAATAACTTTGTAACCCTTGTCAGCTTTATGTAAATCAACAGTTCTTGATTGTAGATGCTCTGGAAGCTCTTTCTGGTGAAGCATGGTTCACATAAGCATGTTCTTCTTGTGCAGAACAAACTCTAAAAGTTTGAGGGGTAAAAAAGTAGGTGTAGTCCACACCTCCAAACTCACTGTCTTAACGAGACTCTAGGTGTGATGAAACCTGACTCCAGTTAACTTTTTTGAGGTCATTAACTCAAGGGTTTACATACTTTTATTTTTTCCACAAGCACTATGAGGTTTTTTTTTGGTTGTTCTCAATAAAAGCATGAAAGATCAAAAATAATTGTGTTATTATTTTAGACCCATTATATTTGTCAATACCCTTGACTTAAATGAAGATCAGATCACATTTTATGACAAATTTATTCAGAAAACCATGAAATTCCAAAACGTTCACATACTTTTTCTTGCCACTGTATGTGTGAACATTTATTAATGAGATAGTCTGAAGCAGTTTTAAGGTTCTTGTATGTGCTTCTGTATTTTTACTAGACTCCAGTTTAGAGGGGAATTTTATACTTTTTGCTCCACCACATTTATTCAAAATATTTGATATTATTACTTTTCACAAATTAACTACCAACAGGCTGTAGAGCATTTTTCTCTACATCATTCAGCTGCTACTTATACTTATTCAATATAATACTAATAATACCTGTATAATGAAGGGATTGGTACTTGTTTTACTGAAAAAGGGCAAAAAGATCTGAACACTAATGTTCTCAAAACACATGCTTAACGTTGTTTTATTACCTTAATACGTAACATTTCCTGCTTACAGTTTATTTAGAACAGGATCCAGTGTCAGTGATACGTGGAATTAGGATTTGCCGTGTATGACTGACACGGATCTGTGAATGCCATTTAGCAAACAAAAAGAAGAGAAAGTGTTTGTTCATGCTCTTAAGACATATAAAACATGAAGTAGTCTCGTATTTGCTGAAAAGCATGTCACATGTCTTTCAGGTGTGCAAACTCATTTTTTGCCAAGGGAATAGTGAAAAGCTCAATTATTTTGTAAATAAAAGCTTTTAATAACGTTAGAAAATAGGGTTGATTTTGACATTGATAGTAGTATACTATACAAGACCCTTAAGAACGAGGAAGTGAATACAAATAATCTACTTGATGATTTATTCTCATCCAAAATAGTGAATTAAAACCTCTGAGCAATTTATAGAATGGGTGGGAGGCGGGGCTCTGTCGGGATGGGCTGCCTCTCTTCTCTGATTGGCCAGTCGACCTGCCAATCATCCTCACGCTCTGTTTGCGCCCGCTTATGCCGGGGCTGTCAATCAGGAGGCGCACGAGCTACTGCAGGTGCAAAGCTGGGCACTGGGTTAGCCGCTGCAGCGAAGCCGAGGAAAAAACACACATTTCAGGGTAAAACATGCGCTTATTTGTGATTGTACGGCTGTGTTAAGTCTAACAGCGGGAACAGATGGCTTGTGGATAATTTGTCGCTCACGAGCACCAGCGTTTAGGTTGAAAATGTAGACGTAAATAAGGAACAGTAACCTTCATTTGACATAGCTGGGATGCTTAGCTAGCTGCTGCTGCCACTTTTTAATACTGGCAACGCTGCTCCGCGTTAGCATTAAAGGTAGCGATGCTCGTCAAATTACATGTTTATGAAGGGTTTATCCGCGTTGTTTACATCTCTTTAACCATCGGATGGTTTTTATTTTAAACGAGTAGCGCTGTCTAGCTGAACGCCTCATAATAGACTGAATTCATCAGGTTTATTCTCCAGTTCAGATGAAGCAGACGATCAGTTTCAGCTATATGTTCACGAGCCAACGGACTGATGCCATAGATTGGGTGATGTAGGCCGTTTATATTAGGATCATGTTGTGTTCGGGACATCACTGTCCTGTCGGTTTTTCTGTTTTGTGGACAAATTGTGGTCAACCATATGGTCATTCATAATTACCTGCCTAGCCTCAGTCCACGGAGGATCCCTGCCCTCCCTGGACGAGGAGGGATAGTCAGTTTAGCTGATGCTTAGCCTGCTAAGCCCCGGTGCTTCCGTCCTCTTATCTTGCGCTGGGCGGAGGCATGAGTCCCTCGTCCAACCAGTATTATTAACATGAGGTGGAAACACTTAAGGCTGTGACTCCGTATTAGCTGCTCGTATTGACACAGCCTCTGGGCGAAACGGCTGCACGATTTTATTCCCTGATAAAGCTTTGTCACTGAGACTGAACCATATCGAGTGAAGCCTCAATCAGCGGAGTAGACACATTATTTAACTCAATCGATGATTGAAGTATAAACATTAGATTGTTTTCATATTCAGGTGGTGTTTCCGCTCAACTGTGTAAATAATGATGATGAATTTTCCTCTATATATTAGTATTGCAAGCAAGCAACCCTACCTAAAATACTTCATCAGCCCCTTTAATGAATTTAACATTCGACATTTTATATCCACACATGCTTTTTGTTTTGAGAAGAAATTACACCCATTTGCTCTTCAAGCCAAACTCTGTTTTTCCCCTCAATCTTGTTTTGCATCTGTTAACCATTGTCATACATTTTTGCATAAAACGCTTGTAATTTTGTTCAGCTGTGTTGACATCACTTGTAGAGCTCCAGCAAGTCTTGTGTATCTGCTGCATCCGTTATAAAAACAACAGTTTCCGAGGATGTTTGTAGGTGGTAGCAGAGGGTTGATCTTCCTTTTCTTTGTCAGTAATTTTCATCTTTCTTGTCTGTTAAATGTGGCTCCAGTGTGGTCTGTAAATTATTTGATTGTTTGAAAATGTCACCCACAGACCACGTGAAACAAAAAACACCCACAAAGGGTGTGTGTGTTTATCTGTCAATTGTCCTGAAATAGAACAGTGTCATTTTATGAGAAGGTAAAGAGGATAACTTTTTTTTTTTCATTTTAACTATTGATCTGCTCAAACATGAATGTTTGACCCTGTTTCTGTGGGGGTCGGACACAATGAAATACAGGAGCAGTTTTTTTTTTTTTTTTTTTTTAAAGTTTAAGTTTAGATTGCGAGGACACTGTCAAACCTCTTGGATTCAACTTTTTTATGTTTGTGTCAATTGTTTTCCGTGGGTGTTGTTGTTGGGTTATAACATATTTATATATGTTGATACATGAGAACATCTGCTTCACAATTGATCACTGTGCGATCTCTGTCTTTGTATAGATGGCGTCTGCAAATGCCACATACGGACAGAAGGAGTCCTCGGACCAGAACTTTGATTACATGTTCAAAATCCTCATTATCGGCAACAGCAGCGTAGGAAAGACTTCCTTCCTTTTCCGCTACGCAGATGACTCATTCACACCAGCCTTTGTCAGCACAGTGGGCATCGACTTCAAGGTCAAGACCATCTACAGGAACGACAAAAGGATAAAGCTGCAGATCTGGGTAAGGGAGTGGACGTAAACAGTTCATGCTTACAGATGTGCTCAGGTACCGACTGTTTGTACTCTTATTTTCCCAGAGTAGGCTGAGCGCAGTTTCTGAGAAATGTGGAAGAATATTTAAGGAGCTCGGGGAAATCTTCTTGTGTGGCTACTACTTCGCTTTGAACTGCTACAGAATTTGAGAATTTAAAAGTCACTTTGCTTTGTTTATGGCTCCACTTGTGTTTTGTCAGTGTTACACCACTGTCCTGAACTGCCTAGACTCAGGCTCCTTTGAAGAAGTAAAGGGTGTGACCATTGCTCTGTGATGGTGTGTGGTCTATGGTTCCACACTCATATTATTTATTTTACATTTGATAACAACTACCATTGTCGCAATCAGTGTTTACTCTGTATCTACTGAAGCAAAGTCTAATCTGATATTTATATTTCTCCATAATAAAGTGATGTTGCACTCACTTGACCTGAATTTAGCTCACAGTACAATTAGAGAAAGCATGTACGTGTGTCTGACAGCTACGTCAGTGTGAAATCAGAGAAAGCAGTCTTTTAATGAAAATTAATCTACCAATAATTTAGTCAAATAATCCTTTAAATTCTATAAAAGTTTTTTTTTTTCCAATAAAACTTCCTAAAATCCAACGATAGCTTATGATGATTTGATTCAATGATTTAAAACACTGACAAGCAGCAAATCTTCACGCTGGATAAACTGGTAACCAGAGAATGACTGACACAGACTAATTATTTCAGCTCTGTTTCTACTTGTTTCTACTTGTTTAAAGGCAGGTTTCATCATTACCTGCAGATCATCCTAAGAATGCATGTTTTCCATGTTGCACCATCACATCTGTGCTTTTAGTGTTTTCTGTTATCATGTATCTCTAATGATTCCCAGCTGTTAAAGCGGCCTCTCCAATTCGCAGAATCACTTCATCTGCTGTGTAATGGCGATACCCTTGAAGTGTACTTAACATGAGCCATAAAGCCCGACCCCGGGACCAATTGCTTATTACATACGACACCAGGGGAATACCTAATGCTCGCAGGGGTTTGTCTGCATGTTAAACCTTGACAGTCTTTAGGACAAACATGCGCAGCTATAAATTGTTTGCAGGTGCTGGATGATAATCATCTACACAAAAGGCCAAAGAAACACACACACACACACACAGCTGTTACCAGTGCTTTTAAAATTCTATAAGAGTACAACAGTTGAAAACTATCCATAGTTGAGATGTTGTCTCGGTCGTGTCCTGGAGACAACAGTGCTATGTTGTCATCTGAGATGTCAAACCCATCTTGTTTGGACAGTAATGCTGTATATAAAATCTGTGGTTTTCACATGTCTTTTTGTAGGACACGGCCGGCCAAGAGCGCTACAGGACAATCACCACAGCTTATTACAGGGGAGCCATGGGCTTCATCCTCATGTATGACATCACCAATGAGGAGTCCTTCAACGCTGTGCAAGACTGGTGAGGGACAACTGAGTCTGCATGTCTGTGTGTGTGTGTGTTTGAAGGTGGCAAATGGGCAAACTATCATTTAAATTCTTTACATTTTGATCAGCTTTGTTGTTGTTAATAATATGTTTTCTTGAATTACGAGGCTCACAGTGGAACCACAGGAATAGTCAGACAGTTGCAAAGGTAGCAGACAAGGCTGTTTAATCCAGTTATCTTGCACTTGTTTCCAGGAGAAAAAGACAGATGATTAATCATTTCCATTAATCATTTCCATCATGATCATCTGTTACTATGTCAAACTACATGTTATCACAAAAGAGAGATATACTGTATGGCAAAGTTGTACCAGAAAGAAACACAACAGAAATTAGTGGTTAAGATAATTGCATTAAACCAGACTGGTTTGAAAGCTGTCTGGTTGCTCAGGTTGTTACCTTGTTGACTCTTATGACGCTATTACAAGTGCGTTCACTATTTTTACTGTTACACCTACACTATGAAGTCATAACCAATAGAATTTGTTTGTTAAAAAATCATTTTTTCATCTAAAATGTTCATATGAGGTATCTACCTTCCTGAAACACTGGAACTAGTCAGAGATTAATTCTACCTCTGAGATTCATTCATTGGACATATCTGAATAACCGCTGTATCTGTTAACAGGTCAACCCAGATCAAGACGTACTCATGGGACAATGCTCAGGTGCTCTTGGTGGGGAACAAGTGTGACATGGAGGATGAACGGGTGGTGGCTGCAGAGAGGGGCCGACAGCTGTCAGAACAGCTGGGTGAGTCGACAGCTCAGACAGAAAACTGGACACCATGTCTGTTGTCCAACCATCGGTGTTTATCTTCCTCCCCCAGGCGTATTGGTGAAATTATAGTTATGACTCATGGCGTTATTCTTTACAGAGCACGGTAGTTGACGAGCTAAATTATTACCAGCCGCAACAGCAGGGCTGGTGTTGTTTTAACCCACACACACACACACACGTGTGTTTGTGTGTGTGTGTGTGGGGTCTAGGTATTCCTCACATTGTGGGGACTTAAATCTGTTTGCACACTCACATTATGGGGACCTGTCTCCCTATAAAAAAGCTAAGGTCCCTGATAAAAAGCAGGTTCCCATAATGTAAAAAGAAAAACAATAAGGTGAAGACATGACTTAAGGTTTGGTTAATGTCAGGGTCAGGTAGATAAAGATTAGACGAGAAGTAGCAACAATTTATTGAGATCTCTAGGGTTTGAAGTGTGTGGAATGAAGGAAGTGTGTGTGTGTGTGTGTGTGTGTGTGTGTGTGTGTGTGTGTGTGTGTGTGTGTGTGTGTGTGTGTATCAGGTTTCTCCTACATTATGGGGACTTAAACCTGTTTATACACTCACATTGTTGAGACCTGCCTCTCTTGTGGGGACAAAAAGCTGGTCCCCATGATGTAAAAAACAAAAAATGAAGGTGAAGACATGAGTTCAGGTTTGGTTCAGGTTCGGGTCATGTTTAGATAAAGGTTAGACAAATGGTACCAACAAATGGGATCTCTAGGGTTTCCAGAAAAGTCTACAGGAAATGAATGGAAGTCAATGAAATGTCAATGAAAAGGCATGAAAACAAACGTGTGTGTGTGTTTGTGTTGGTATCATGGTCAGAAAACTCTTGAGATGAAAATGAAGGCAGAGTTTGAAGGTAGGTGCAATCAGAACTGAGCAATCATGCAATAATATAATAATGTAAGAATGTAGTAAGTGTCAGAAGATCAGCATGTTGACTGGCAGCATAACTGGTAGGATCCAGTGTCAGGGTGTGGTCTAGTGTTGATAAAAAATGTGTTAAGTTCATAATGTTCAGGTTATGTTTTCACCACCAAGTTTAATTCAGCTCTGGTGTCATTTGGGGTTGTAGCTCATAGTTAAAGAATATCCTGTTCATTACGTCTTTAGTTGACATTCTGGATGAAGTCCTGGTTAGAGTTTTTAGTTTAACACATTAAAGGATGTCAGTTCAGTACATTGTAAATAAAAAGGCAGCTATGCAAGTCAAACAAACTAAAGTCTCAGCTAGCACCATGTGTCAGTTTTAACAGTTTGATAATCAGCTCTTCTTTTTAGACAAGCTAGTGTGTGTAGGTATTTGTGTGATTGCATTTATGTGTCATGTCATTTGACTGTGGTTCAACACAATTTCAGACCATCAGATTTTTTTATGTACGATCTGAAATTGAATGAATTGTTTTAAAGATTTATGACACGGTTTCACTTTGAAACACTTTTGATATGGGGTGTGTGTCTGTTAAGATGAGATAAGTGGATTATCTGGATAAGCCCCATACTGGAACAATAGGCGTAACCACGGTGTCCCTGTGCCTCTGTCACTCAGGTTTCGAGTTCTTTGAAGCGAGTGCTAAAGACAACATTAACGTGAAGCAGACCTTCGAGCGGCTGGTGGACATCATCTGCGAGAGGATGACAGAGAGTCTGGACAACAATGACCCGACTATTACTGGAGCTAAACAGGGGCCACAGCTCAACGAGCAGCCTCAGAGGTCCCACCAGGATTGTGCTTGTTAAACATGACTTAACACACACACACACACACACACACACACAGAGACACACACACACACAAACGCAGATACTGCTGTCCTGAAATCCACACATCTCAGTTTTTCAGTTTGTCTCTTGCTTTCTCTTCCTTTTTCATAAGCACACACACAAATCAATCGCACGCAAGCACTGCCATACATAGTCATACAACCGAACTGCTTTAACTCTCCACCCTCTCACTACGCCCAGAGCATTGTCCACATGAACCCAAAGATCAAAGATCTGGTGTCTTCAGAGACTTCATCTATAAGTTACTGTCCATTTTATGTAGCGTGGGAGATGATGTGGTTTAGTCGGAGTGGTGAAGAAAGTTCAGCAATCCCAAATTGTCTTTATTACATATATGTACACACACATGCACACACTCTATACTGTATGTTAACTGAATTACAAAAAGCCAGTCATGGCTGAGACTCCAATATTCTTTACTGACGTCTCTGAAAAAGGGGTTTGATTCTAAAAGGTTGTGAAGGCAGAATGTTGTCCTCCACCTCCAGGTCCCATTCAGCACTAATGCCTCAAATCTAAATGGATTCAAGTCACTTGTAGTTGTTTGACATTTAGGTCCATTGGGAATATATGTTTGTTGCTGTGGATAGAGTTGACGTTTTTGTTTTTTTAATTGTTTTTGAGTTGGTTGGGTGTGGTTTTGAGCATGTGAAATCTCCCGTTCATCCCAGTGCACTGCGGTCCAAGCTTGATGTGCAAACAGGGTCATTTGAAAGTTTGTCTTACTGTTAATTTAATAAATGCAAGAGTAACAATAGTCATGCATATCAGTTTGCTAGTCGAGTTAAATCATTGTAGGATTTGTTTTAAGCCCCTGTCCAGAGTTTTTTTTTTTTTAAAGTTTTACTAGTGAGAATGCTCTGTGGATGGCAATGTCATTTGCATGGTCTGTCCAGCCTTTGAAACCAGTTTGGTCCAGTATGAGAAGCTGCACAGCCTCTGGGACTTTTTGATTTCTAGTTTTGTTTGTGTTACTATTTTTTAAAATGTGACAATATAAGAATAACGTTTGTCTTTCACCACATGAAGAAGAGTGTATAAATGTTAAAAAGTCAATAGATGTGCATTTTGAAATGCATATATAATATAAATACATATATAATTAAGACATTATACAATCTGGTTGATCAAGGATATTGAATTCCTACCTGTGCTTTAGTCAGCGGTGCATGTTGTTGATGTTTTTAACCAATGCTGATTGACTGGATGGTTATTTGTATGAGCTGCTGTCTGAATTTAAAACCCATCAGTCCCACAGTTTCAGTACCAGATGGGGCTAAAGGTTTCACACGTTAAGCCCACGGCCTCTTCTCATTGTATTAACTTTCATTCACTGCATACAATGTGCATCATGCACTCACTAGAAAGGCATGTGATACAGTGTGGGCACTGGTACTGCACAGAGCTGCCGTTTCCATCAACGTCCACATAGTTTCTTACAGTTTGTCACTGTAGATGATGTTTTTTATCTTTATTTCGAGGGGAACATGATGTTTTTAAGCATGTTAAATGTCAAACTGTGTGTTCAGTTTCTCTCTCTGATGCTAAGGTTAAGGATGTTTCTGCTCGTGTAAACGGTTTAAAACCTTCTGTAAATCATACGTTCACAAATGTGCTGAGGCATGCGTAAATATCTCCAACACCTAAGTTATTTCACAATTTAACTTATTGTTTATTTATTTTGTATTATTTATATTTTAATTTATTTTTAAGATAGTGTTTTTCCTAGATTATGCATCACAATCTGCACTTGAATTTTTAACGAGATGTTCAATAGTATTCAATTGCTTAAATTGTTCCAGATTTTAAATGAACGTGTATTTGTGTTTACAGTGAGTACAAAGCTGAACACGCTTCCTCAAGAGGAAAGTTAAACATTCCAGTGTAAAAGCCTCTTATCATGTCCACATGGCTGTGGTGGGAAGTTTGTTTGTCTTTTGATATCAGTTATGTAACTTCTAAAACTTGGTAGTGTAGAAGCCGACTGTTCTCACAGAGCAATAGCAGTTCTGACTGTCCACACCCAGCGCTGTGTATCAGCGACACACATGCTCTGTATGTGGCTGTGTGAATGTACAGTTTCCAAAGAGGTCTCGACAATAAATCTAGGGCCAAAAAGAGTGCTTGTTACACATTTGTCTACTAGTGCTTTCCTACCTGCAGTAGCTTCAAAAAGAGGAAAATATATTGGGAAGTAAATTGAATACTCTGAACACATCATTAAAAAAGTGATAATTCTTACAGCATTGGTTCACCTTTTGACTTGTATGTTGATTTTTTTTGTTACTTTATTTATTGAGTTTTGCTACAGCTGTAAACTTGCAGATGATTTAGGAACACGTATCGATCCGGTTCATCTCTCCGTCCTCCTGTTTCTCCCTCCCTCCCTGACTTAAATACCCCTTTGTAAATAGGAATTTTCTGCCCGTTGGGTATTAGTTGTGTGAATTGTGCTGTAATTCTGTAATGCCAGATTTGCTAAAAATGAATCAATAAACAAATTCTAAATGCTGGAGCTTTGTGTTGGCACAACAGTTATTCCCAAAAGGTCTGTGATTTACAAGAAGAGCTCGTGATATTTCAGAAGTAGAGTAACATTTCTAGTGACCACCAGAGGGCACAATACTGCACTAATGTCTTGTTTTCTGCCTTTGCAGTTGTTTGACCATCTATGGTTTGGTTCAGCTTCTCTCACTTCACTTCATACAACACCCTCAGTGTCAACAGTCCACACAAAGATAAATGTACATGTTGAAAACTGTGCATTTATTCATGTATTCACAACCTCCTGTCATAGAAAGAAACAAACCACATGCAGCTGTAGTAATGTAGTGAATTTAATAAATGACTTGAAAGTCCATTACACATGGATACATATGTTTTCTCAGTTCGTACACATACATTCATGGATGTCTGGCGACTGAAGAACTACACAGCAGCCACCATAATGGAAAATACAATGGTAGCTGTACACGAAAGCAACAAGACATGCAGTGTTCATTTTTGCAAAAAAAAAAAAAAAATAAAAAAGAGGAACAACTAGAAATAAGACCATATGTAAAATAAGAAATGTTTCAGTAAATAAAATATATATATTTGTCATTGCTAAGTGCTTGTAAACAAGTAAGGCATTATATTACACAGTGGATGACAGCACTTTGTGACACCCTGGGGTTTGGTTGCACTCTTGTTGAGATTGTCCAGCTTACACACAGATAAATGCTATCCTACACCAGTCCATTGGATAGCACGTTTGCTACATGGCTTCCCCAATAATAATAATAATAATAATAATAATTAAAAAAGTAGAGCAACAAAATAAGTCTGTTTGCTGCATAACACTGTCAGATTTTCATGAATCATAAGAGGCTGCAGCTCAAAAACCTGCTGCTGGTTAATCATGTCATGTTCCAGTTGACTTGCAGCTCTGATTAAGGCCTGTTCATGTTTGTACAGTGCAATGCAAATGTTTCTCAGTTTTACAGCCTTATATGTGGAGGGTACATTTACAATGGCCTCACATAAGAGTCTCTGATGAGGATTTCAGGTTACAAAAGGCAAAATGTTCCTCAAAGTACAGGCCTATATCCTCAGAACAGGTTTAGAGATGCAGTAAGATCCACTGTTGGGATTTAATAAGCCTGAACCTGGTTTGGTAAAAGCTGGCAACCGCTGCTCACATGGTTCATCACCTTTTGCTTGAGCTGGGCCACTTGCTCCCTGAGGACGCTGGCTGTGGATGCCAGCTCGGTGTTCTGCGTTTTCAGGGTCTTGACTTTGTCCTCCAGTCGTGAGATCCTCTCCAGTTTTCTCTTGCGGCATTTAGAGGCAGCTATCCTGTTTCGCAGCTTTTTCCTCTCCGCCTTGATGCGCTCCTGGTTGTCCATGTCAATGGGAGACAGGGGAGGGCTGTCTCCGAAGCTCTGCATGTCTGGTACCGTCTGAGGCTCGTCCTTCACAACGCCGGCTGAGTGGAGCCGCGACAGAGCAGCCGCAGCGGCCGCCTGTTGCTGCGCGCTGGCTAGATGAGACGGAGGCGGCGGGAAGGGGATGGTGTCCGTGGAGTAGTTGATGGTGGTAGCTCCGAGCGGACTAGCCGCATATCCGTTCAAAGTAGTGTAAACGGGCAGGTCCGAGGTCTGAAGCCCGGCGGATCCGACCGCGTTGGATGACGCCAGGAGCTCCAGTCTATCCACGGAGACGCACCCCGCCTCGCTCAGCTGGTTTTGCTTGTGAAGATCCTCCAGCGCTTTGACGAAACCTTCCGCGAACTCCTGCTCGTCGCTAGCAGACTTCGGGTACAGAAACTGAGAAGTGGGGTTGTTATTGTTGTTGGTGGTCGTGACCAAACCGTTGGACTGGATTATGAGACGCTCCAGATCCGGGGAGGTTAGTTTCAAGAGTCCAAGATCTGGTGAGTTGAGAAGTGCGTCTGTGTCCCGAAGCGGGTTTGATTTGAGCTCGGAGTTCTGGTCGTCCAGGTTCAGATTAATTTCCTTCTTCATCATCGTGGTGTCTGAATAGATGTTGGGAACCCTCGGATTATTCACCTCGTTGCCTGGGTAGAGGGTTGTTTCCATTCTACACCCTCACATGAGGGAGTGTTGAGCGTTACGCATTAACGATTGTTCAGCAGACACGTCCAAACATGAGGAAATCAGCTGATCCTTATTTTTAACGCGATCCCACTTCCTTATCTCCTTCTTGTGTAATATCGGTCACACTACTAGTCGATCGCTTTACCTGTTGTTTTGCTTCAGGAGCTGTGATGTGTTTCTCCTGAGCGCGGATGATACTGTCTTTTCCCGATGGCACGACTGCTATGCGCAGCGCCAGACCTCGCTCGCTTTCTAGCCCTAAAAATTCCATTATGTCACTCCAGAGCGCGCAGATTGGCCCAAAATGACGTTGGTTTCCGGTTCAATTTGAATAAGGGGCCGAGCCGGTCTTTATTGCCATGGAGATCTTAGGTAAACTACAAACAGTGCAATGCATTGTGGTTTGATGTCATAGCATAAAAAAGCTCAGGGTCGCCAAAAGAGAGCAGAGACTGGGCGGGGAAGGTGTAAGAGGCGAAGGCCAAAGAAAGGAGGAACAGAGGAACAGGCCTTACAGAAACTATTCTTCAGCTCAGACTTTTAAAGAAGAAACAGAATAGAAAAGGAAGAGTAAAACAGAACAGAGCTTTAGACAAACAAAACTAAAGGGGAGAGGTTAAATGAGGTGTTTCACCGCCTCGAGCTGAAATGGTTTCAGGAGAAATTCAGCACAAAGAGGTAGTTTAGGAAACGAAGCAGTGAGGACACCATGTGTTTTTATTCTGTGATTGTAAGTTTATATGATATGTGGTGAGGTTAATGAACTGACATGTCCATCAGTGGCTTCTGAAATAAATACAAACACAACTGTTGTGGTTTTAGTGGCTTTAGCTGGTTCTGCTTTTCATAACCATGAAACACAAAACTGAAATTTCACTTAGATAAATGTATTCAGTTAAGCAAGATGGGGAAATAAATTAATAATAATAATGTAAAGGTGTGTAAATAACAAGGGCACTTTAGTCCCAGAATCGTATGTCGAAATAAATACTTACATATGTACTATTTTTAATTAATGGTAAAAAAAATACAGTAGAACTCTTACAGTGTTTCTTCCTGTGTAAAGTGTAAAGACACTGGGTCTAATCTTGTGGTGGAAACTACAGTACAATGTTATTATTCCACCCATACACAGCGAGGACGTCAGCAGACCGTCTGCATCAGCATCACAGAGCAGTAAGGGCATCATTAGTTTCCATGGCAACACTGACATAGCGAGTGACGCAGGCGATAGAGAGAGAGAGAGAGAAAGGTGAATGGGTTGAGGGAGGAGAAGCTGCTAGTGACTGCAGTGCAGGTTGTGTAGGCGTTTGGTGGAGGTGTCATATTGTGTGCAATTTGTTTCAGAGGCAGAAATCAATGTTGGTTTTGTAGCCTCAGAGACACTAATACAAATAAGAGAAAGGTTTTATTTGTTTAAAAGGTTCACCTCATAAAAAAAAATCTCCTCTGTGCCAGTCTTGGAGTCTTACAGGGTGCAGTGTCCAGAATGTGTGAGTCATTTCGCAACCCAGGGGCGTGGATCAGCACAGAGTGCACCGGGAATGAAAAAAAAGAAAACGAGCTGTTTGTGTAAGATGATATTAGAGTAGCTGTGCTTTCATGACAACAAACTGAGGAACAGTCTTGCCCCCTAAACTCAGGTAATGCAGTGTGTCAGAAGTTGTGTACGGTACAACTTCTCCACCCTCAGCCAGAGAAGTGTCCTTTGACTTGAACTCTCCAGAGACAAACTAACATATTCAGCAACGCCCTGTGTCACACTCACACTGTTACAGTGCATATGTTCACACCTGCCCAGTAAAAACCTCCACGCAGCTCCACTGGCAGCTGGTTGGGAGTTAAATGTTTGCGGTTGCTTATCATCTGGTCTTATTTAATGAAGGCAAGCAGCCACTCATAACACTTCTTACCTTTTATATTGCAATGAAAATGTCATTTTCAGAGTAAATATATGACTCCAGTTAAAATTCATTCAAACACACAGATTACGGAATTAGTTTTCAGTCTCTACTTCACCTTTACACCAATTCTCCAGGGTTTTTTGTGTTTTTTAAATCACTTTGTGACTGTGAAGTGTATGTATGTGTGTATGCCCATGCAGTAGATGGCAGTATAACCCTCTCAGGATTGTTGTGTCACTTCCTCTGAGCAGTGAACCAGAAGAAGACATCAAGCAGCCGCAGACAATCTTGGAATCCTTGTGTGAGATATTTGATCCCCTTATTACACATATATGACAGTTACTGCCTTAAGAAGTGGGGGTGATGGACAATAAGAAGAAGGTAATAGTAACAGGTGAGATATGATTTATTCACATGAGTGAACAGAGACAGCTTCTTCTCTGATGGTTTCTTTATGTTACTACACTGTTGTTACATGTCAACAGAGTTTTATACTTGTGAGCTGCACAGTTGATCCAGTTAAATTGATTTAATGATTTTATTCATTTTATTTTCACAAATAGTAATTGTCAGAGAGTGATATTAGGATATCAGGAGGGAAAGAGTTTGTTTTCTTCTCCTGGTTTAAATAAGATCTGAACACAAATCTTCCTAACCTGTCGACTCCAAGAGATTTATACATCATGTGTCTGTGCTTGACAACTACAGTTAATGTTTAACTTGATGCAACCTTTAGACTTTTAAATAGGAGTATTTTTTAATATCTTCTATCCATTACAGATAATGACCTAGGCAACTTGTATTTATTTACCCTGCCACACTGCATTCTGTTGCTACAGAGAAAAATCATTGTTGATCTTTTTTTCTTCAGGCTTTGAGCCTTTTGGAGAACATGCAGTAAACTCCAGCTGGGTAGCGGTGCAGGTAATCAGTAATCAGGTTGACCATACTTAACAGAGGTGCCAGTTCACAGTTTCACCTTAATACAGCCTTTATACTGTATGTTTGCTCACAGGAACTGGAGCGATTAGGGCTGGGTGAGGTGGTGGACCTTTATGTGTGTGAGGTGCCTGTTGAATACCAGGCTGTGCAGAGTTTACTGCCATCACTGTGGAAAGAGCACCAGCCACAGGTATTCAAAGAAATACACTATACTGTACATTAAAACACACATTTTCATGATATTGTTTATTAAATGCTGCTAAAATCCATCCATTAATGGATGGATTAATGGATTAATGGATCCAATTTCAACTTTTTTCTGGTCCTGTGAGCAGTTAGTGGTCCATGTTGGTGTTTCCGGATTAGCTACCACAGTCACTCTGGAGCAGTGCGGTCATAACAAGGGTTACAAACGCCTGGACAACTGCAAGTTCTGCCCGGCCTCCCAGTGCTGCATGGAGAATGGCCCCGACTGTATAAGCTCCGTCCTCAACATGGAAACAGTCTGCAAAAGGGTCAATGACTCTAATATTGGGGTGACTGTGTCTGTATCTAAAGATGCTGGGAGGTAGGTTACGTTTTTTACTCACCTTGCGCACTGTCACAACTAACCTTAAATAATAATGATCTCGCTTTGAAATATCTTGACATCAACACAGCCAAAGGCTCCTATTGTTTTTCAAAGTCTGTGTGTCCCTCTGGCTCTCAATGCCTCTTTTTGTGATTTCTCACATCAATATGATAATGTGATAATGACAAGTTTACATAACCTCATAACTGTCTTTTGTTCCCCTGCCAGGTATCTGTGTGACTACACCTACTACACGTCTCTGTACCTGGGGCAGGGTCACTCCGCCTTCATCCATGTGCCTCCACTAGACAAACCCTACAGCAGCCAGGACTTGGGCCGAGCCCTTCAGGCTGTCGTACAGGAGATGTTGAACCTGCTGGAGCTGGACCACGCTGCAGAGGAGCACAAACACAATGAGCACTGCAACCACAAGCATCAACACCAGCACGACCACTAATGACTCAAAACCAGAACAGAATCGGATCCAGTTTAAAAAAAAATTGACCACTGGCTTGTATTAAAGGTTTAATTGGTACAATTACTGAAGCACATTTTGATTCTGTTGTTCACCAACTGTGATCGACAGTGCAGGAAATGGACTATTAGCTGCAGAAATAATGACACAAATCACACTTTTGCTGTCAACTTGTCACTCAGCACTGAAAGTATCTTAAACATGTTGCATGAGTCTACTCTGGACACAACACCTTGACTACTGCGTATGTTTATTGTAGTCTTTGTGTGCAAGCGTAGGTCTGAATGTGTCTATATGTGCACGAGACACTGGTGAGTTTGAGACAGTTCAGTTTGCTGCCTCTGATCCTTCATAAGACTGTGGAAATAGATGTCAACTCAGCAACGCATAAAAATGTTAATGTGGCATTATGTGAAAAGGAGTTTTGTGACTGTATTAACATATAATCATTAGTAGTAAAACAAAACAGTAGCTATAACTGTAAGTTAAGTGGTGACTCACTGTGGGGATTTTTACAGTTACACTAATCTATCACTCTATGATTTAATCGAATTAGATTATCGCTGTCATTCTCTCTTATTGTTTGACTTTGCACCAGATGTGATGACTGAAATAATGGAAACCTGAAGAAATATAAAGATTCACACGTATAATATTTTGTGTACCTCAGGGAATATATTGCACATGCAATCAGTATTTGCAGTTTGCCTGTCCTATGTATGTAGTGCAGCTTTGCAAGGCAAAGCCAGCTTAAATGTGTGTATGATTAAAACACCTCACTCAGGCTTTGTTTTACTTGTCTTTTCCTGAAATATTTACTCAGATGTTACATTTGTGTATAGCAGAGACATTTATGAATTTATCGACATGTACAAGACATGTTGATATTTCAAAAGTTTAGTTTTTCTTTCAATTATTTCCAGGAATGTAGTCCGCTACGTTATAAAGTCTTGTTATAACTCCTTTTATGTGACAGTAAATTTGGTATAATAACTTATAACTTAAACAATGTTTTCTTCCCGTTGTTTTTCTATTCCATCTTTCCTCAGTCCTTCCTTTCACTTGAAACCTACCACCCTACAGTAGTCAGCACTTAGATATCATTCTCATATGAAACACTCACATTATTATTGTAGCAACGGCACAGGGATCTGATTACACCAGAGTCATGACCATATCACTGTACATGGTATAAAAATATATCCCAGAAAACCCACAGTCCCTTTAGGTCTTTGAGTTCATTATGTATTTCTGATTTTATTTGGTTTAATAATGGAAAATTATTGCTAATAAACCATATTAAAACCATTCTACTGTTCGTATCTTAAATATACATGCTAATGTTATTTGACTTGAGGTTTAAAAAAGGTTATTTGAGTTTATGTTACATGGAGAACCACACCTACAAAGAGTCAACATCTTAAAATAATCCTACAGGTTGTAACCTGGCAGAACATCTAATGCTCCGTGATCTATGTGATACGATCACCGTGTAAAAAAATTCTGTCATTTCCCACACTTAAATGCAAATATTACCTTTTTTTATTATGACTTCAGATTATTTAAGAATAAGACATGAAACCAAGGCCTGCGCCTGGATTAACACTTATACCTGGTAAAAAGGAGAGCTCTCTGTGAACCATCACTTTACTGTTGTCATGACAGACAGACTGGAGAGCAGTGAGACTAACTTCATCTGCTCCCCATCAGTGGGCTGGATTCACATTAGGAAGCAAAAATTTGAGCAAGATACAAACTACAATCTCAGATTTCAATCTTGTAAAAACAAGGACTGTTCAAATGAGAGGACAACGTTGACTCCTGACTCTGTTTTGTACATTTGAAACTTTAACGTTTTAATTGTGACTGTGACAAAGAGAATTCATCATCACAATAAAATTAATTGGTTTCAGACTTTATTTACTTTAAGATTCTTTTGATGCTTTCTGTGTTACACTAAGACTGGGTGTTGCACATCATAGTTAGACAGACCTGTTGAACTTGTAGTGACCTAAAAGTTCAGTGCAGGACACAGGCCAGGATGGTTATGTACCAAGAACTTTCAAAAACCATTAAAAAGCCTGTTACTATCAGAAGCCGGGACTGTATTTATCTTGTCTCAAAGTAGAAAACTGATTTTAACTGGTTGATTCTCACACTGAAATATTTTTACTTTTAGTGATTTCATTACATCAGTATTCAAAATAATAGGTTTCAGAGGTAGACATAAAATAGAGAAGTTGTTAATAATAAGATCATATTAATACAAATTATTAACAACAACAACAATTACAATTATTTGCCCCACTTATGAGAACAAAAGTGAAATTTATCACTTATTACCTAACATATTATGTTGTATACAGTTTGTTACCTACAGTACAGTTTATCATAAAATTATCATAAATAGTTTTGTCAAATATCAATAAAAATATGAAAATAAAAAAATAAATATTCTTTGCATATATTGTTTCAAACATAAGATAATATATTTTTTACATTTAAATGTATTATTGCGTGATAAACTTTCAGGTTTTTTAATAGACACAGTCTATTAAAAACCCAGTCAAACCCAGTCATACACAGTCAAACCCACACTTGTGACCATATAGGCAATAAATGGTCCTATATCTGTTCAGATATGTCTCCTTGTCTCCTTTCCTTCCTGCAGGTGACTTCCGGTAGGAGACAAGTGCTGAGTTAGGAAAGGAAACGAGCGGGTGATGAGACAAACGGGACGCGGCCGCGATCGAGGCTCTGTATCTGTCTCACAGCACCACTGTTTGTCATTTTCCATCAATACTCTGTCTCCGTTACTCGTTTTCTCCCGGAATAGCAACAGTTTTTGTGGGATATTCGTTGAAAACGAGTAAGATACCGCTGCTAAGAAGGTAAAACCATGAGTGTCGAGGCGTACGGGCCGAGCTCCCAGACTCTAACGTTCCTGGACACCGAGGAAGCCGAGCTGCTGGGAGCGGACACCCAGGGCTCCGAGTACGACTTCACCGATTTCACCCTGCCGAGCCAGACCCAGACCCAAGGCCAGACCCAGAGTCAGCTCGACAGCCAGGTATGTGAGCATGTCCAGTGCAGCTTGGTATCAAAATATGCTTTCTACTGTGTTGACAAAACGTGAATTGGGCTAACGTTAGCCACAACATCGCTGGCTACCTCCGGTTAGCACGATGACGCCTCGCATCTGTTACCATGCTGTTATCCCGCTAATTGGCTAGCATGCTAGCTAACTAGCTCGCAGTGTTAGCTTGCTGACAGCTAGCATGTCAATACTCACAACATTTAGTTTATATGTTTAAGTGTATATAAACAACAGTGTCAGTGATTTACCGTTATGTCAGTGCAGCCACAGGCGCCCAAATTTAGACGTCCCAGCACTTCAGTACACTAACTACCCTCAGTGTCTGCTGACAACAACAATACACAGGTTATTGGACTCAATTAGTTCGATACAGTCAGTGTGATGTGACTGTCAGCCAACTGTTTATCGATGTGACAGTCAGCAGGTTAGACTGAAAGTGAAACATGTGCTGTCTATTCATTTGACTGTCCATCTTTTGTACCATCAATGACCCTTAAGTATTACTTTACCCCAGATATTGTTGATTAAAAGTTAATATTAATATTAATAACTCTCCATGTCTGTATGGTTAGGTGAATGGTCCTGATGGGGTGCTACAGAATGGAGACGACCCTGTGGTGAAAGCGAGCCAGTTACTGGCAGAGCTGAACTTTGAGGAGGATGAGGAGGACACCTACTATACGAAGGATCTTCCTATACATGCCTGCAGGTATCGGACCAGCCCGATGTGACTTGTTGCACTGGAAGTCGATGGTCAATCAGTATTGTTGTCATGCTGTGCCTAACAGTGCCGTTGCTGTCCTAATACTGACGGCTCATCTGCTGTCTAACTAACTAGTTCCTAGTTTAGCTATGCTGAATAAGTCCAGCTGACACACCCGGCGTTCTCATCTGCTCAGTGTGAAAAGAGGAATCAGTTTGTTTCTATTAAAGCTGATGTATCAAAGGATCTTTCAGAGGAACAACTGTTTAAGACTGACAGTGTAGTTTGTTGGACAGAGAATTAGAGCCTCAGTGTCATATACAGAAACTTTCATACCATTTAGCAATATACTGTTTAACTTGTTTACAAAGTTTCTCAAAAGCTGTCAATTTACTAGCTTTTTGAATAGTTTACATTAACATTTGCATACGATTTATTACTACTACAAGGCAAAAAATTATTATTTCAAAAATTCTCAAAAATTATTTAATCCTGAAAATGGAAAAATCTCTTAAAAAAAACTGTTATAAGACTGTTTGCTTTCCTTTGATGTCTTTGTTCCGTTACAGATAGGTTTGTGACAATGAAATCAGCAGCGATAGTGTGATCAGTGTCTGTTTATGTCAAATGTTACGTTCTTATTTTGTGTCATGCTTGTTCTGTTCTGACATTAGATTTTGAACGCATCAATGGTCTTAACAGTAACGGTTTGTCTTTTATTTCTCTTTTTAATATTTTGACTATTCTCCGCTTTAGTTATTGTGGGATTCATGATCCAGCCTGTGTGGTCTACTGCAATACCAGTAAGAAGTGGTTTTGTAATGGCCGTGGAAACACATCCGGGAGGTAAGATACACTAACATATGATCTTTTTATTGACCTTCCCTGGTGACAGTCAGCAAAATAAACTGTGAGATAATCGTATTACAGGTGCACTATCATATAACAAGAGGGCAGTACACAGTGACAGAAATAATAGGTCTGTGCTGTATTCTCTGACTGTGAGGAATGGATTGTGATTGTTTGGTTAAGGAGATGGATGGATAGATGCAAATATAGATAATTTTATTAATCTAACAGAGACTGGCTGTGCTGCATACAACAGAATTGTATTTAACGCCAGAAACCAGACAGATAAAAATAATTTTCTCAAAACAGAAAAGTGATTATCTGGTTTCCTCTTCTCTGTTATATTTAAATAGTAAGTGAACTTTTTGGCATGATTGGGAAACAATATTTAGTCATGTCCAAAGTAATGACACCTAACTAATGTACTGTAATGAAGAGGTAGAACAGATGATAATGATGTGAATGTCAGTTTAATTGATGATTTCTTGGGTCATAAGTTTGCATAATTTTCCCAGAGAATCTTTCTTTCTGGTTTCTAGATTCTTTTGCAAATATGTTTTATTACAGTTTGAATAAAATAAAATCCATGCACACATGTAGTAATGGGGACTTATCCCTAATGTATATACCCTCATTAGACTGTGTATACCAGACTGTAGTCCTTTGTGTGTTTCTAACTCTGCATTAATTAATATGCTGTACACTTTTAGCCACATTGTAAACCACCTGGTGAGAGCAAAGTCCAAGGAGGTGACCCTGCATAAAGACGGTCCTCTGGGGGAAACGGTGTTGGAGTGTTACAACTGTGGCTGTCGTAATGTTTTCCTGCTGGGCTTCATCCCCGCCAAAGCTGATTCAGTGGTGGTGTTACTGTGCAGGTACGAACACGTTAAGGCACCTGTGTGCTCTGAACCTTTCCCTGCTCATGAGGTCGTAGAAAATACAGCACATTTCACACTTGACATTTTTGTTTTGTTTGTAACGCAGGCAGCCATGTGCCAGCCAGAGCAGCCTCAAAGACATCAACTGGGACAGCTCGCAGTGGCAGCCTCTCATCCAGGACCGCTGCTTCCTGTCCTGGCTGGTCAAAATCCCCTCAGAACAGGAGCAGCTCAGGGCTCGCCAGATCACTGCTCAGCAGATCAACAAGCTGGAGGAACTCTGGAAGGTACCGTCAACGCAACCAAACTTACTTACAACAGCTGTATTATGTAAATATGCACAACCCACATGATTTACATATAAAGATGGATAGGCTTATGGGTTTAGTAAACCATACACTTATACAGTTGGGTGTGATGCAAATAACTGAACTTCATTTGTGCTGGGCTATTTCTATCTGTTCAAGAAGTTTCACTGTCGTCTCATGGCCTTGTTTGTGTTTTTTTGTTTGTTGTTTAGGTTTCCTGTTAAACAGTTGCTTTCACCTGTCAACTCTTGTCTGTATTTATGTACTATTTGGCCAACACATAACATATAACATGATAAAGTTTTGTTAAAGCGCTGACAGTGAGCCAGTATTTCTAATACCAAGACATTTGAGCCAAAAGCAGCTAAATGGAATCCGGCCGTCATTCATTTTATTGTTTACACCTGTGCTTTGTTTTGACTCTGACATGTCAGAGTGTCTTTTGTGAAATGACCCGTTTGCTAAATGTGTCCAAGTTGGGATTTAAAAGATTTGACATGTAATCTTTCTTTGATCCAGCTTGTTTTTGTGTGTGTTTTTCCTACTGTCAGGAAAATCCCACCGCGACCTTGGAAGACCTGGAGAAGCCTGGTGTGGACGAGGAGCCCCAACATGTCCTGCTCCGCTATGAGGACGCTTATCAGTACCAGAATATCTTTGGTCCTCTTGTGAAGCTGGAAGCTGACTATGATAAGAAACTCAAAGAATCCCAGGTAAACAGAAACTTCCTAAAACTGTGAAACACCCTATGTATTATTCACGTTCTGTTGGTATAATAATTCAGATTAGTCAAATATCATATAGAACAAAAATAAATTAATCAACAAATTATTTCAGTTGAGTTGAGTTTATTTTTCTCATGCCGTTATTAACATAATTTTGTCATTGCATTACTCTGTAGACCATTCAACCATTTCTACTATTTATCTTCGCTTCCTAACAGACTCAAGACAACATCACGGTCAGATGGGACTTGGGATTGAATAAAAAGAGAATTGCATATTTCACTCTTCCCAAGACCGACTCAGGTATCTGTTTGTTGTTTTGCTTTGTTGTGCTTTGTCTGTGACTGAAAACATCTTTTTAAAATGATGAAAAACAAATATTGATAATCATTTAAACATCTGTACATATGAAGTTCATGTATAGTGGTAAATAATTTTTAATTCTTTGAGTCGGATCTATTGATCTGTTATTTTTAAACTGTGCCATTAGTGGCTCCTTTGCACTATACAAATAATCGTCTTATCGTCTCATCTGTCGTCCTCTAGACATGCGACTGATGCAGGGAGATGAAATTTGCCTGAGGTACAAAGGAGATCTGGCTCCTCCATGGAAAGGCATTGGACATGTCATCAAAGTCCCTGACAGTATCCTAATGACTGCATAGACGTATACATACTGTATCTAATATTTATAACAAATATATCTGTATTTCCCACATTTATCACATGCACATGGGCTTCAAGTGTTTTAACAGTGAAACATGGGTTTGTAGTAACATCTAGTGGCAGCTGTAGAAAACTACAACAACATAATTCAACTTCAGTTCTTCTCTCCACTGTCCACTTTGGTTTTTGGAAGTAAATTCTTTTTGTAGGTTTCACTCATACAACTCAACACCTGTTAGTTAACCGATGCAGCACTTCAGCAAACTGAGGCTGTATATGAAGACATTTGATAGAGTATCCAACCTTTCTAAATGTTACATTTATTTGAAATATATTCATTCAAAACTAGGTACCACAGATTTGATCATGACTGTATGTTTCAGTGATTCTGCCCTTTCCTTGAGTCACTTTATCAGATTATGGTGATGAGATCGCCATCGAGCTCAGGAGCAGTGCTGGGGCTCCAGTGGAGATCCCACACAATTTTCAGGTGGACTTTGTGTGGAAGTCCACCTCCTTTGACAGGTATTCACTAATGAAGCACGCTCATTTTTCACTCACACTTTGGCGAGTAAGCGAGGCCTGAACCCTGACTCTCTCTGTCTGTCCGGTGGAGAAAGTGGTGGGTCTTTTTTTAGATCCTGGTTCCAAGCTTGTGTCAATATCCCTTTTTCCATCATCCAGGATGCAGAGTGCCCTGAAGACATTTGCTGTGGATGAGACGTCAGTGTCCGGTTACATCTACCACAAACTGCTGGGTCACGAGGTAGAAGACGTGGTCATCAAGTGTCAGCTTCCCAAACGCTTCACCGCTCAAGGCCTGCCCGATCTTAACCACTCCCAGGTGAATTACAGACGCAACTAAACCATTTACGTTGACATAATTTGATAATATACAAGTGTCCAACGCAACATTATAGAAAAAACAAGCAACGCAGGAAAGATGATATAGAGTTTTAGGCTTGAGGTCACTCCCATCACTAAAGGCATTTTCAGGCTAAGCCATGGTGGTATATAGGGTGTTTTTTATAGTTTAAATAGGTTATAATGTATCAAACTTCTTCATTCTTGTCCTCTTTACAATAATATGGATTGTCACACTGCAGGTTTATGCTGTGAAGACAGTGCTGCAGCGTCCCCTCAGTCTGATCCAGGGTCCTCCTGGCACAGGGAAGACAGTGACCTCTGCTACCATCGTCTATCACCTAGCCAGACAAGGCAACGGGTAAAACACATGGAGAAGTTTTCACTCTTGTTTGTTACTCTTGAATGTGTTTTGAAGCTGCTCCGGAAGAATGTCTTGGTTGTGTGTCGTGGTCCCTAAAACAGGACTGTAACTTGTGTCCCTTCAGGCCAGTGCTGGTGTGTGCTCCCAGTAACATCGCTGTTGACCAGCTGACAGAGAAGATCCACCAGACAGGACTGAAGGTGGTGAGGCTGTGTGCTAAAAGCAGGGAAGCCATCGACTCACCTGTGTCCTTCCTGGCTTTGCACAACCAGACGCGCAACATGGACAGGTAAAGTAGAACTGGATCAGATCAGTAATCACCAGTGCGTGGTTAATTTGGCTGAATTGGGGATAATATAAAGTATAAATACAAAATTAATTGGCCTATTATGACTCTAGCCCTCAAAGTAGTAAAATTAAAACTTGATTACAGATTAGTTTTTGCTCTCAAGCACAACACTTATCTCAGTTAAAATGATTCAACCCTGCAGCATGCCAGAGCTTCAGAAGCTCCAACAGCTCAAGGATGAGACTGGCGAGCTCTCCTCTTCAGATGAGAAACGATACCGTGCTCTGAGGCGCACCGCTGAGAGGGAGCTGCTCATGGTATGAAGACTGGTCTTCTTTAAGTCCTATCACATGTTTTAAATCTAATATTTTCCTTTGTCTGACAGAGCTAGATATAACACTGTAATTAAAGATTTAAACATTGTCGCCAAGTGCTTGTGGAAATGTGGGCTTCTGTATGTAAAGTGCCTTGAGGTAAATGTTTTTATGATTTGGCGCTACATAAATAAAATTGAATTGAAACATTACTTGAATAATCTCTATGCGCCATAAAGATTATGTTCCATGGTTTTGCAAAACTGTTCTGAAAAAGAGTTTGGTAATCTGTTCATAAACATTTATGCTTTATTCCTTTTGTTTTTCCCAGAATGCTGATGTGATCTGTTGTACCTGTGTCGGAGCGGGGGATCCACGTCTGGCTAAGATGCAGTTCCGTTCAATCCTGATAGATGAGAGCACCCAGGCAACTGAACCTGAGTGCATGGTGCCTGTCGTCCTGGGGGCGAAGCAGGTTGGAGACTCATGACTAAAACCTCATCTGAATCAGTCTGTGTATCAAGTGTTAATGCTGCACAATCATGGCATCAATAGTGTGACAATGATTTGTCTATTTAATTTTGTTTTATGTAGTTGATTTTGGTGGGTGACCACTGTCAGCTGGGTCCTGTCGTGATGTGTAAGAAGGCAGCTAAAGCGGGTCTGTCCCAGTCTCTGTTTGAGCGTCTGGTGGTTCTGGGGATCCGGCCAATCCGTCTGCAGGTCCAGTACCGCATGCACCCAGCCCTCAGCGCCTTCCCCTCCAACATCTTCTACGAAGGCTCTCTGCAGAACGGAGTCACTGCTGGTAAGATCAAATTCAACTTTTGTATGAAATCTAAATTTGTGATGTTCAAATACAACTTTATCATTTTAGACCAAATCCTTTGAAACTCTCTAAACTCCTGCCCAGGCTCCAGAAACAGCACAATGCTCCCTCACTTATCTGTGACAGCTTGCTCCCCTAAGACAGTTTAAAACTAAACCCAACTGTCCAGTGATGTTGTCACATTTTGTATTTTCACTATTTGTCATCAGTGTTTCTGAAGTGTTTTAGTGTTTTTGATCTGTGGCCATTCTGTAGCTTACATTGACCAGCTTCTTCCTTTGACCTACACATTGGTTCAGTGTGTGAGTCCTCAATCATATGTTTGTTTGCTCTTTTCGTAGCTGACCGCATGAAGAAAGGATTTGACTTTCAGTGGCCACAGCCCGACAAGCCCATGTTCTTTTACGTCACACAAGGCCAAGAGGAAATTGCCAGCTCTGGAACATCCTATCTCAACAGGTCTGAACTTTGTTCATTGCTATGTTCTTGTGAAATGATAACAATATTTACATTGTTCTCATGTACATGCAGCCACTAAAGACACTCAGCAGTGCTGGCAGTCAAGTGTAATTTATTCTTCTGTTTTTCTTTTTATTCTTTATTATTCAAAGTTCTGCATTATATAACAACTTTACTTGTTCATTCAGGACTGAAGCAGCCAACGTGGAGAAAATAACCACGAGGTTGCTGAAGGCTGGAGCCAAACCTGATCAGATCGGTATCATTACCCCCTACGAGGGACAGAGGTCGTACTTGGTCCAGTACATGCAGTTCAGTGGTTCTCTCCATACCAAGCTCTATCAGGTAGAGGCAGAAAGGTTTTCGCAGTTTAAGTGTTGTATTGCACACATGAAGCAAAACACGTATCGCAACTATTTAAACCTTCAATCCAATAAGATATTTAACCCTTGCTATCAAGTGTAAACACGGGGAAACATCTCAAACTTAGTAAATGAATTGATCTTAAATCATCCTTTCCACTTCTGTAGGAGGTAGAGATTGCCAGCGTGGACGCCTTTCAAGGCAGAGAGAAGGATTTCATCATCCTTTCCTGTGTGAGGGCCAATGAGCACCAAGGCATCGGCTTCCTCAACGATCCCCGACGTCTAAATGTGGCGCTTACCAGGGCCAGGTGAAACAACATGGAGTGTGATAACGCTCGTTTACATACAATGACCAGTCTCCCTTTTGCATCTTAATCATGAGGTCTTTGTTAATGATCTTCTCCTGCTTCTGTCACAAAGGTACGGTGTGATTATTGTGGGAAACCCGAAGGCCTTGTCCAAGCAGCCGCTGTGGAACCACCTGCTGAACTACTACAAGGAGCAGAAAGTCCTGGTGGAGGGTCCTCTCAACAACCTGAGGGAGAGCCTCATGCAATTCAGCAAGCCTCGCAAGTTGGTCAACACCATCAACCCTGTGAGTTCAGTTTGCATGTGTGTGTCTGTTTGTTTGTGTTTTACACATGAAGCATATAGAACGCTGAAATCAGGGTTTCTTAACTGGGTCATGAGTTTTTTTTCCTCCTCCCGGTGGAGCATGTGAAAGATGTAGGATCTATTTCAAAATTTACCAATGTACCTAGGATGAGGAGTTAAAGGAAGAGAGGGTAATAAATCAATGTACATGCAAGAATTAATGAGTTATGGGCCAAAAAACAGTATCGCACGTTCCTTTTATTTTCCAGGGGGGTCGTTTCATGAGCACTGCCATGTATGATGCCAGGGAGGCCCTCATCCCTGGATCTGTTTATGATCGCAGCAGCAATGGTGAGTCATTTTTAGCAATACTCTTATTTCAGTAAACAGTAAAAGCCATTTCAAATGACATTAGCTGCATAACTAACTCTAAACTCAAACTCAAACTATTTTTAAAAAAGTAAGATTAACATGTAGTTCTTTCCACCACAGGGCGCATGTCCAACATGTATTTCCAGACCCATGATCAGATCGGTATGATCGGCACAGGCCCAAATCCCATGACCTCCATGAACATCCCCATCCCCTTCAACCTTGTGATGCCTCCCATACCTCCCTCTGGGTACATGGGACAGGTGAACGGGCCCACAGGTGAGAAAGAAGTACAATTGTAAGAGCCATGCTAACTTCATAGGTCTTAGAGGTCTAAATATTTTCAAGTTAGTTGCTATGAAACACTGATATTTGACTTAATTTTCTTCCAGGCCGTGGTGGAGGTATGAAGGGAAAGGCAGGCAGTGGAGGAGGAGGTGGGACTCGAGGTGGCCGTCAGAGAAACCGTGGCAACATGGGAAATCACAGTGGAGGGAACGGAGCTGACCGCGGGCACGGACACATGAGCGGCAGCCAGGCCAGTCAGGACCTGGGCTCCCAGCCCTTCTCCCAGGGGCCTCTGACTCAGGGCTACATCAACATGAGCCAGCCGTCACAGATGAGTCAGCCTGGGCTCTCCCAGCCTGAACTCTCCCAGGTTTGTTTACTGCGCTGTCATTTATTAGGAATAAATCTTTATCATGCATTCAACCTTCAGGAGATTTTATGAAGTGCTAACTGTGAATTTTATGAGACAAGCTGTTTGTAGTCTGTTAATTCACAGCAGTTCATACTGAAAGCCAGAACTGTCTGTGCACATATTCCATGGTCTCGTCCAGTTTTCCTGTTGAAGTAAAAGACTTCATCTTGTCAAAATAAACACTTATTCCTTCTCTGCCTGGAAAGAAGTGAAAAAATAACTGTTGACTGGTCTCTTTTGCTTTCTGTTTGTCCCATTATAGGACAGTTACCTAGGAGATGAGTTCAAGTCCCAGATTGATGTGGCTCTGTCCCAGGACTCCACCTACCAGGGGGAGCGGGCCTACCAACACGGTGGTGTGACTGGACTGTCCCAGTACTAGACTGTAAGAAATTCCACTGTGGACTTTGCTGACTCACTGAAAGTAAAGGAATAGTTTGCCATTTCAGGAAAACCTGCTCCGTCGTTTTCTTAATTACATGGGAAAGTATGCTAAATATGAAACTGGAGGAAGAAGACAGTTGGCACAAAGCTTGGAAACAAGGAAATGCTTATGCAGAGATGTGGGTTTATTCCACACAAAACATCTAACACATAAACAGAAGAAGTTGCTGTTTTTACCACAAGTTATGTGACAGTCTCTTATAAATTATTGTCACTGTGAGACTGTGCAACAACAGGAAGTTACTGATCTTGGACCATAAATAGTCTGGCGCATAACTGTCCATGAAACAGCTGGTTGGGTTTACACTTTGGTTTTTGCAGAGATTGAACAAACAAGATACAAGGTTTGAATTGTACTGTCACACAGAACCATGCTAGCTATCACCAGTCTTTAGTGCTAAGGTAACTAAGTTCTGGTTCCAGCTTCATATTTACTATATGCACATGAGCAGTATTTATTTTTGCCATCTAACTTGTACAAAGTAAACAAATGAATTTGTTGTACTGAAGAAATGTATTTTTCATTGTCTTACAGGTTGCTGGAAAGGAGCTAGGCCTGTGTGAAGCTTAGTTCATCGGTATTTTAATCTGGGTAATAACAAAAAAGAACAAACATGGATACCCGTTTTCCACTGCTACAACCGAAGCACCACTGTGTGAAAGTAACAGGAGAGAGACCGTGAGAAACCAACCAACCACAAGAGTGAGAGCAAAAAGTGGGAGTAGAGCTGGACAGGAAGAGAGCAAGAGAAGAGAACGGGAGGCTGGTGGAGGAGCGAAGGCACTGCTGCTCACATGCGAAGACATGGCGAAGGAGACAGCTGTCGTCGTCAGAGCAGCGCAGTTGTAGAGGCGAGACCTCGGACCGGTCAAGGAGGGTGGAAGGTCCGTACGATTCTGGAGAGGGGAGAGGGGCAACTGTGTCATCTTGTCCCTCGTATGCCCCTGAACCCTCTGGGAGCTCCAGGCAGTATGGTTGGGAATCTTGCTCCAAAAGCTGAGAAAGATGGAGAAGAAGAGGTGTCTCACACAAAAGTCCTCCAAGTTAACTCAACAGGACGTCCTCTGTGACTTGGAGAGAAAGAGAGAGAAAACAAAAGGGGACACAACTCTTGAAGCAGTTGACATGGCAACTTTTTTAAACTCAAAGCTTGAATTGAGCCTCAGCATTTGATTACATCTAAGCATCCAGGAGAGAAGAGTGTGAAAACACTGTTTGGCTGTCGGAGTGAACACTTGTGGCGTCAAGCCTCAAAGAGTTGAAATGATATTTGAGGATTTCACAGCCACAGATCATTCGCTTTTCTTTCTCAGCTTTGAGTTGGAAAGTTTTCTAAATAAAGTCGGTTTTCATTGAGGTTTTCAGTGATGTAAGCTAGTGTAGTCGGCCGTCTTTCAAGGCAGGTCTTTCTCAAGGTGGTCTGCAAAGAACAAGTGGTGGAATTAGCTCTTGAAAATATAAAAAAGAAAAACATCTTTGTCTCCAGATCTAAGGACGATAACTCCAAAGATCTGCGTAGAGGGAGACAATTTTGTTTTTGATCTTCTAAATGTATCTTTTTCGTAGCGCAAAAGAGTGAAAGTGAACGCACCATAAGCAGCTTATAACTGAATGAATTTGTTGTTCTATTCTGTTGGCCCTGAAGCCACAGTAGCTAGCAGGTAGGGATCATCTTGAGCATATACACAGTAGCTAAACGCATCAAATAAGCCATAATGAAGTGGGCATCACTCCCTGTACACCTGCCCTGAAGTCATAGGTCAAAAACATGCATACAATTAGATCACTAATGTACAATTTAAAAAAAAAAAAAAAAAACCTGATTGTTGCAACAAAAGAAAGATAAACAAAAGAAAACTTGAGCCTTAGTTTTCGTGCGTCATGTGGAGTCTGACGACTACTCACTACAAAGGATGAAATGATGAAACGTCCTAAGCCCCATCTGAGAGCAAACGTATTAAAGAAGAGAAACTTGAAGATTTCATCGTGCTGGACTCAAGTGAAATATATATTGAGATGTATGTTGATTATAAATTTTCTTGCACATGCACTATAATTTGGCGTAAATTATTAAGACATAGTAACCCAAGTGTAATGTTTGTTGGTAGGAATCCAGAGAATGTCTCATGTTTTCTTTCTCTCTATTTTTTATTTATTTATTTATTTTTGCCTGTTATTGTCCTAAAGTCCTGAGCGATAAAACTTGTCACAGGTAATTGTGAATCATGCGAAGGACAGAACACTTTATTTTATAACCATACGTTTGTTTTATAACCTGAGAAAACGTTGTGTTAGTTTCAGTACTGTGCATGTGTTGTTACGTCTTATTTCACATTCTTTAGATGGACACGTGAAGTTTCCATGTAGCTTGTTCCACATTATACTAACTCTTCCTTTACTGGTGATCTATACAACTAACACACTAAAACGTCCAGTTTTCCATTAAAGTAGCACTTATAATGTTTGTGTCATGTGTCAGTTGTAGAGACAACCTGAGAAGAAGTCAAATCAACCTCAAAGATTTAAATCTTTCAGAAAAATAATGATTATTGACAGACTCTTCTATATGCAGGTGATCCATACCCATCCTATCAGTTTGTACCCTAAACCTCTGTTTCTTTCTACCCTACACTTTTTCTCTGCCTGCAACTAACACCTCATCCTTTACCATCATTTAGTTTTGCATGTCCTGCGACTGGAGGGAAACTTTGTGAATATATTTGCTTTACTTGATCATCTTTATTTGGCTTGTTGCTGTTTACAACTGAACTGTTGGCAGCACCGTATTGTTTTCTGCCCTCTTATTGATTGATTGATTGATTGATAGTTAGAAAAGTATGCTCATAAAAATTCTCCTGTTAATGATGTTGAGAAATTAAAAAGCTTGCTTCTTTTGGCTCCTTCAGCTTGACTTCAGTGTTGTAAATCATTTTTTATAAACGATAACAGATGGTTAGTATTTTGAGGATATAATGATATATGTTACATTGCAGCTAAATGAGCTCTGATAAGTGTTTTTTGGGTCATGACTTTTCCTTCGGGACAGTGTTTCATTAAGCTGTAACGCCGTTAGCTCCACGCAGACCTATAAGATCCAGTTTGCAGTATACACACATGCAGGCTCATTGGCTGCAGGCAGACTGACACGGTTTCTGAGCCTCAGCGTCTCTTCAGCTGTAGCGCTGCTCGGAGCCGCTGGAGCCAGCAGGTGGTACCGGGCTGTCGGCTGGATGTCCCACTGTTGAATGCTTTCAGTCGGCTGCGTGAAGAGCTGAAGACCGGCGACAGGAGCGCGGCGATCGGGGCGAGTTTAGAGACAGAGAGATACATAAAGAGCAGGTCTGACATGGACACAGACAGGACCGCGGTCTCTTCAGTCATCGAGGTCAGCCGCCCCGCCGCCTCCTCCTCCTCCTCCTCCTCCTCCTCCTCCGGGCTGTGAGGCTCCGTTGCTCCGCAGAGGTGGTCGCACGGACCCCGGTGACCAGGACAGGACGGGACGCTGCTGCGGTAAAACTGATTGTGTGAGTGTGTCACCTTGCAGTGAAACCTCCACCTCCCCAGGAGAATAAAGCAGAAACAAAGCATCTGGTCGCTCAGAGGGAAAGAAAGAGACTGAGTGAAGCAACAGCAGTTTCAGTGCGGATTTATTGTCAGCAACAAGGGTTTACACCGACATGGGGTAAGTGTGGCTGGATCACTACCTGCGTTTAATTACACCGAATAAGTTCATAGTTAAATCAGACCAAAAAAAAACCTCTAGAGTTATTTGTTTATTTATCTTTCAATCATCTTTACCTTTCTGTTGTAGAAGAGAAGTCTCAGTCTCCTTGTAAGATGTTTCCTCAGCACAGAGAAAGGTGAGTTTCAACATTTAACAGCTTGACCTTGTAATTTTTTTAACACTAAAAACTCATCAAACTTTTAATTCTTGCATTTGTGACCTTGGCATGTTTCCCACTCCAAATAAACCTGATCAAAATACCTTTAGATGCTGGTTTCAGACGGAAGGGGACGATTTCAAAAGATAATTTAAAGATGTTTAATGTTGAAATCGATTAAATTAAGAAAGTTGTGTCATGCAGCATCAGTCCTGTAATGGGTCTTTGCTCTGAAGCAAATCTGGAGCACTGTTCTGGTTTCGTTTCTTTTTTCTTTCTTTCTTTTTTTTTTTTTTTTTACCCTTGAACTAACACAGATATAACAGCGATGCGATAAAAGTGTCAAATTAATACCAACTTGTGTTTTTTTTACTCTGTGCTCAAGAGTCTGCAGATTATTTGAACCATAATTCCAAAAAAACAAACCAACGTTTGTAATTTTCATCTAAAGTGTTTACATTTAATTTGTAATAAGCCGCGGGACACTATAATTTTTTTTTGTTTATGCAGTGATAAGCTTTTTATGTGGGTGATAATCTGCAGGACAGCTGTGAACTGTCGCAGCCAGTTGGTGAAATCAGAGATTGTTGTACTGCTGTCTGTCAGATGGATTATCTAAAGACAACATAGTTACAGACAGTCACTTCTTTCTCTTTTAGCAGCAGCAGGAATGAACCGGTGCCAAAATCAAAATAGTTCTCTCATGTTAATTTAGAAATCTGTCTTCCTGATGTCACATAACTGTGAGTAGAAGATCTAGATGAGAAAGAAACTCAGTGAGGTAGATTGTGGATATTGTAAATTGCATTAGGAATTAGTGGGGTTTTCATCCTGAGGTGCAGCTCTGACCTCCATCCAATCACTGTTAGGCTTTGTAGACCCCCATTAAGCCCTTTAGGCCACATCCATCTGCTGAGGATGAAGGTCGAGCAACTGAAGATGCTTCCTTCACACATGTGGTCTTCACTGTGTGAAGGAAGCTTCTTCCTGATTGTGTGTGTGTGTGTCGGTGAAGTTGCGCATGTTGCTAGGGTGGAGACCGTCAGATGCCAGAGTTTCAGCACAACCTTAGGCAAAGTCAAAGCACAGAGGCAACGGGACAACTTCATAACTGAGTGTGGGACCTTTCCACCCGTTGCCACTCCCCTTGTGGACAAAGCAGCTTTTTGTTTTTGTAACTTCATGATTGGAATTGTGGGCTTCATAGACATGTGAGGTATGACTAGGTCTCAGTGATGTAGACATAAATAAGAGCATATAACCAACCAAGATTTTTTATATATTAGTTTATAGGAAATTACAGCACTTTTCACTATTTTCTGAAATTTAAAGGCCAAATAATCATAATCAGATGGTGAATTGATGATGAAAGTAATCTTTAATAACTGCAGCCTTTAACATGATCAATCAGATTCGATATAATTTGTGGGGAATTTTAACTTTAGTAAAATACTGAATCTTTATTTGATTGAAAGTTAAAGAAGAGTGCTACCAACAAGTCAGTGTTTTTATGCCTTTCGTCCTGTTCTTTTTATTTCTATCTCCTCAACAAAACATCTCAATAATAAATCAGTGAAAACCTGTCATCATTTGACTCCGGTTGAACTAACTAGATTTTGATGGTCACTGTGTCTATAACCGTCACCTTTTTGTGTCTGGAGGCTACAAGTTCGAAATTGAAGATTTCAAAAGAAGTGAGTCTCTTGAGCGCGCTCTTCGTCTCTGTTTGGGACTGGATTATACTGGCACAACATATCTGATTCTCTGACCTAACTTTCAGAGGTTAGGGTGCATTGTGGGTAATGTAAGCAATGGGGTTTGGCTAGGATGAAAACTGTAAATATCCCTCGTTCTGCTGCATCATTAGGTGACTCTCGTGTGCACGAGTGCAGTGTTAAATCTCTGAAGTTAATACAAACTATAGTGTGGCTCATATACAAACAGGTTTTTGCAGTAAAAGGGAATCATGAGTATTTTTATCTTTCATTTATGGTGTAGGTTTGAAACATTCAAACATTTGGCAGAAAACCTGCAAGTGTGGTAACTTAAATGGCAGTAGCACACTTCACATTGTACTGTAAATTGCACTAAATATAACCAAAACATATCAGATTCTGCCAAGATTAAACTTGAATTATATCAATAGAAAGCCATAACCTGAATTTCACCCTCAGCTTCAGACAGGCTGAAATCTCAGTGTCTCGTTCCAATCAGACCTCAGATCAGTGTGTGAGTGTTTGTTGAATCTAAGCAATAGATCCACAGACAGTAGTGGGATTATTGACTTAGAGCACAAGTTATTACCAGACTGGAAAGCTGTTGAAATGCCACTGTTCATCTCAAAATCATCACAACCCTTGAAACACTCAAGGATTTGATGTATTCGTGTATGTACGAGTCTATGTGATGTTTCTTTTTCACTATGATCTCTTACACTGAAAAGACACGGGGAGACCATTACTGGATTTGTGTGTCACTAATGGGGTCAGATATAAATGTACAGTGACTGGCCAAAATCACAGTTCTACTGGGAACAGCCACAGCAATTTACAATACTGCAAAGAAGAAGAGGTGTCCTGGTTTTTTTTTTACCATTTTGTACAATAATTAGGCTTCTTTGGCAACATGTTGATGAGGTGAGAGAGAGAGAAGACCAACACAGTTATCAGCCATATTAAGTGTGGTGGGATGTCGGTTCATTTGATTTTCTTTCATAATATTCATCAGTGTGGCTGTTATCTTTAACCTTGTCACTGATTTAGTCCTTTGTGGTGTTTGTAGTCATCAATGCCTTTGTCATTGTCAACCTGTCAGTCACCAACTTTGGTCCAGACTCTTGAAAGCTATTTGATATAGCATTGGTGATCTCTTCACATTTTCTTTGTTAGCTTGGGAGAAAAACCTCTCTGACAGCTTTCTGATTAATAGTGAAACTTGGCGCAGGAAGTCGTGTCAGAGGAAGTAGGAATAACTTTGGTGACTTTTAATCAATCATCATCATAAGGACAAAATGAAAGGAGGGAGTCAAAATAAGAGAAAGACCTGTAGCAGTCTTGCTTTTCATACCTCCCAACACTAGTGACTTTGCTTTGATATATTTACCTTGTATCCAGGACACATCTCTGCAAACACTGCCAGACACAGAGCACAGCAGAGGGTGGAGGGTGAAGGACTTGGGAGAGGTAGACTTTTAGTCAACATGGTTTAGAGGTTAAGCCACAGCTCTGAACGGGCGGTGAATGACGCATAGTAAGAGTAAAAAATAAAAATAGTAAGAGTGATCCAAAGGACGCTTCCATCATCTGTCCCTAGAGAGACGCACCAAGATGTCTGATTATGAAAATAAATACAAAAATAAATAAGTGTGGCATGAAAATGAGCAGGAATATATAATAATGGATTTTAGAACACACATTTTAATCCAAGAAGAAAGATTTTTGGCTCGTTTTTCAGTTGAGTTTACAACATTATACTGTATTTAGTTACTTTGCACTTTGACATTATCTACATATCAAAAACTTTCCTACCATGGTCTCATCATCGTCTAATTTTCCTCCTCTAGGGAGCAGCCGATCTTTAGCGCCCGGGCCCATGTTTTCCAGATTGACCCCACCACCAAGAGGAACTGGATCCCCGCCAGCAAACATGCCGTCACCGTGTCCTTCTTCTACGATGCCAACCGTAATGTCTACCGCATCATCAGCGTGGGTGGGACCAAGGTGAGAAGGAGAAAAACAGTTGTAAATCCATATTCTTATAGAATTTATTTGCCCAGAAGTAAAATTTTATACATTATTGATCAAACATGTATTTCTGGGGGATTTTATCAAAGAGGTGTTATAGTGTTTGATTGCAGTGAAGCTGCTGGCATTAAAAGAGGATTTTCAGTATTTGTAACAAAGCCAGAAGCCAAACAAAGTAGAACAAACAGCAGCTTCACATCAATTTTATTATTTTTTTTTACTCTGCACCAACCACACTCTGACCAGAAAATCTTTGAGCTTATGAAATACGCAATAAACAACACCAGAGTGTCAACACATCAGCAGTCGGAGCGTCTTTCTCTCAGGCTGTGGATTTAGATTACAAGCAATGAAGTGGAGGGAGGAGGGGGGGAGGGGGTCTATCTGATCTCTTCTTAGCACCTCTGGTCTGACCCACATTTCTGCCTCCCAGACTTCAGTGCAGGGTGGCAGTTGGTCGTTCAGCAGCCCAATCTGCCATGACTGGTGTCTGCCCCCAGAATAATCTCCACTGCTGCCACCACCGTCCAACATGTTATGTCAAACTGCAGAAACACATACTGTAGAGTTCATGCAATCATTTGTTGGAAGGAAATAGAAAGAAAGAAAAAAAAAAAAAAAAAAAGGCCATTGTCCTGCAATGCTGCGATTTTAAATCAGTCTCATCATTGTTACCCTGAGGATGACGTAAAAAGGTTTATAAATAGGTCTGTTCAAACACTGTGTCTCATCTGCTCAGGAGGAAAGAGGTGGCTTTGGTCAATTCCCAGAGAATGAGGTGTTGAACCTCACTGACATGCTCCATTTGTGTATCTTCGACAGAAGTATCATTTTAAATTTCCTCTGCTCCTTATTTTCATAATAAGAACTTAAGTTGTGGCAGAGCAAAACAGTCATTTTTCAAAGAACAAACAAGTCTCAAGGGAGATAATACTTGAAAATAGCTGATTGCCAGAAATGCCAGCAGAGAATTAATGTTTCACAAATGTTGCAATAATCCCAAATGTTTTCCTGTTTTCTTCAGTTTTCTTCTTTATTCAGTTTAAAACTGGGTAGATCATTCAATAAAACTGATATTCTACCATCTGTTATATTGATTAACAAAAGAATTTCTTAATGGAATTAAACTTTTCAAATATTAAAAAAACAATACACGTGTTTTAATCTTCATAGTTTATTGGTTTCTTAACCTTTGCACTTCATTACTTTTCTGCACAAAGAAATTTTAATCCTCAAAAAAAATAAAAAAGTTCAGTGTGAGAACAAGCTTATACTATCTGAAACAAAGCCTAGTGAAATATTAATTTTAGGGAAAGGAGGTTAGGGACTGTATAAAAAATGATTGCATGTGAAGACGGGCCACATCTTATATTCAATGTCTCTCCTTCTGTCGTTTTAGCACCAAATAAGAAATAAAATAATTTCCTCCTGTAATAAAAAAATACTACTGCTGAACTCCAGGGGTTGATCTCTCTTGCCATCTTTGCATCTGTAGGCAATTATCAACTGCACCGTTACACCCAGCATGACGTTCACCAAGACGTCCCAGAAGTTTGGTCAGTGGGCCGACAGCAGGGCCAACACTGTCTACGGTCTGGGCTTTGCCACAGAACAACAGCTGCACCAGGTAAATTATACCAAAGTCTACAGCAGTTACATCGCTGAAAAATCTTTTCATTACATTTCCAGCGGTTAATTAGCACTGAATTATTCATGTCTCATTACCTGAAACAGTTAATCACTTGTCCTCTTTTTAAAAGTTCTCCGAGAAGTTTAAGGAGGTGAAAGATGCAGCTCGTCTGGCACGAGAGAAGTCGCAGGATAAAGAACTGGCCAACACAGCGCTCACCATCGCTGCTCCACAGGTGAGCTCTGGCCTGTTTTATAGAGGAAGAAAAAACATAAACATGAAAATAGAACAAACCTCTGCAGGTATCAGGCAGAAAGTATAAATATGAAAACTCATTATCTACAGATGTATCCAGAGATGCATTCATGTCATTGTCAGGATTGAGGAGACAGTGTGAGCACAGGCAAAGGTCAGATGAGTGCACCTATGTTATTTTGCAGCAGTTCAGCTATTAGCCAAGCCCACTGTGATTGAATCAAAGGACGGATGGAGAGAATGAAAAGAAAGGCAAAAGAAAGATGAGCTGGGTCACTTGTCTCATAGGGAAGTGAAAGTGAGGAAAAGTAGGACGATGGTAAAATTATCCTGTGCTGCTCAGCAGCGCACCTCATCCACATTCTCTACTCGCTGCTGCTGAGGCGCCTCTGTCTCAAACGCTAATGATGAAAACGCAGTCGGCTCCAGGCTCCTTTGATCAATAGAGAATAATTACCCATCAGTTACATCTGCTCGGTCATGAGGAACATGCCATTTCCTTTTAATTCTCCAGCTGAACAGATTCCAAGTGATGTCTCTCACTCCATGTCTTTATCGATTTAATGAACTCCAGAAAATTGCCAACTGTGTCAATTAATTGTGCTTGATTGTTGCTAAGTAGCAGTGTGTTGCATAACTGATCCTATAGCTAAGTATAGATATGACTTGATATTGTTAAGAGGCCACTATGTGTGGTGTGCTTTGTGTTTGACGGATTTCTTTGTCTTTTTTTTCTGCCTGATGGATTTCCTCTGTAGTTCTCTCAGGTGAGTCTTTCATTATTGTTTTAACCTCAAAACCCAAACATTTATCTCAAGGCACAATATTATAGAAAAGAAAAGAAAAAAAAAAAAAACAGCAGTTCTCGCAGTGAGCAGAACTTGCTGACAATAGAGGAGAAACTCCCTTTTAACAGAAAGAAACCTCCAGATCCAGACGGAAATCTGCCTCGACTGGTTGGAGGGAAAAAAGAAAAGAGAGGAGAAGGACACAGAGTGGGGGACAAATATGTATATGTATAATACTATATGTACTACACTGTTAGAATCAGCTAAAGCAGCAACAGGTGCAATAATAACCAAGATATTATCATCATAATATGTGATGTGTTGTCAAGAGAGTCCACTCCCTCTGTGTTCCTCAGGACCGCTCGGATGAGCTCCAGTCTCCTCCAGTGATGTGTGTGAACGGACCGGAGGACAAGCTGTTCCGCAGCCAGAGCGCCGACATCACCCTGTCATCTGAGAAGGAGCGCATTAAAAAGATGCTGTCTGAAGGGTAAACGAGTTAAACACACATAAACACGCAAACCAAGAAATATACGGGAACAACAACACTTCCTGCGTCTGATCTCCTGAAATAGTTAAATACTGTCAAGTTTCCTTTTGTGAAATGTTTATTCTGTGCAGGTGTTGCTCATGTTGCTCAACTTGTTCTTTTAAAAATCTTGCGTTGTTAGCTTCTACTTTCTTTCTTATTCTGCTTTGTTGCACTCAAACTTAACGACGGATCAGAAACAGGAGAATACTTTCACGGCCTCTTCTGTTTGCTCACAAACATGCAGATGTTTCATCAGTTGTCACATGATCTAAGTATGGAGCTGATAATGTTTGTGTCTCCATGACAACTGAGCAAACTCCCAAACTTGTTACAGACTTCAGGTGATCAACGGTTCATCACCTTCAGCTTCCACCTTCACAGCAGCGTTCAGAGCAATAATTTCTTGGATTAATCACAGTTTGACGTCATTCGACTTGTTTTCTAGGAAATGAAGAGGTGATTCATAGTCAGCGACGAGCGATGCTTGTAAATATCCATTCATTCAGTCCTTTGAGCCACCCACACTGCTTTTAGACTGTATCTTACAGTCCTTCCAACAGGAAGCTGCTGCTGAAGGGGTTACCATGGTGAACTGTTGCCATGTGACGACCTAAAGCTAATGATGTAAAAGGACAAAATGAAGGCAAAGCATCATAGATGAGGAGGTGCTGACCTTTAATGCAGCTCTTTGTATTAAGTGTACAGTTGGTACACTGCTTGTTTTACTGTCTTTACATGAATCGATGTGTATAAATAATGGAGCTAAATACATTGTGCACAAAGCTATAAGACATTAGCATTGACTGAGCTGATCTGTAATGGTCAGCCTCCAGAACCAGAGGATCGCTGGGGGGACAGTTTGGCCTTGTTTGGGTGTTTTATTGAGTCTATCTTTGGTTTTGTTACCAGACTTGTGAAATGTCCTTCATCCTGGGTCATAGGTGCGCTGCCGCAGGCTGCGGTCCTCAGTGTGGCCTCTTAACAGTGTTGTTGGGCTTGTGTGTTAGTGTCTCATCATGTTCTAAAGTTTTGGCAGCAAAAAACTTTGTTACCACACAACAAACTAGTGTATTCACATGTAGCCACATGGCAGAGACAGACAAGATGTGACAGGTTTTCATTCCAGTCAAACACATCACAAACTGCTCTGATCACTGAGATCACTCACTGTACTTTACCTTCTCTACACATCACTTAACCCAAGATGTTTAGTCAAGTGTGTTCAGATTAAAACCTTCATAAAAACTTGTGTCAGTTAAGCAACAATTGAGGTTGTTGGTATGTTACTGAGTATGCACAGCACAGTATCAACTTCAAATGTCTATTGTGTGATATTGTTAAGCAGTAAAGTCATTTCTTAATGTTTCCACTTCAGGTTCATGCCATTATATGTATATGTTTATGTTTATGTTATATCTTTCAGGTCCATTTGTGAGATGAACCTGGAGGCTGAGCTCTTCACTCTGCAGGACAGTAACTCCAAGTTGGTGGCAGCTTTGCATGAGGCTAACGCTAATGTGGAGCAGTGGAAGAAACAGCTGGCAGCGTATCAGGAGGAGACTGAACGGCTGAGAGAACAGGTGAGCTGACACTTATCAAGACATCATCTGTGTCCGAAGCAACTAAAAAGCAACAAATGTAAATTTAATATGTATGAATGATTTTAATATGTTGTAGCCCAGCTACTGCATCACTAGGATCAGATCTATGTGACGTGGTGATGAAATATTTCTAATCAAATGTTAAAATAGTTTTACTTTGAAATAACTACATAGTTTTATAAACCTGATGCTGTAGAGCTGCTTTTTGCCGCTCTATAATTAAATGTCAGTTTAACTATTTAATAGGTGTTTTTGTTAATAGTTGATACATGTTATATGTGTCAACATCCAACAATGTGTTAAAAGTTTTGTTTTTGGTCGTAGACAGTGATTAGCTACACATTAACAACTATTTCTTTGTTGATAGTTTTTATTGACGTTGTTAGTTTTAATAAATGTCCAATAGATCAGTTGACCCAGATTCTCTATGTTAGTCTATGAGCTGTGAATTTCTTCCATTGTCAAACTCTAAATAGAGCTGTCATGGCACTGACACCTGTACGCCGCCTCCATTGTCCCAGTGGATGCTGGGAAATCCTCCAGACCTCAGGAGAATAAAGTGTGTGGATGGATGGTTGATGGATCGATTAGCTGTTACATGTAAAGCTTTGTAGAGACTCAGTGGTGTGTGTTCAGTACCACAGAGACATCTGTAGTACACAGTGGTTGAGTGTAGGAAAAATGTCTGAGACACAGTTGATTAATGAGAAATTAAATTGGGCCAAAAAGCGTTCATGTATTGTTGAGCCACACACTAAAAAGTAGTTGTTGCCTCTTGTGGTTTGTGAAGTCCTTGTTCGTTCTGCAGGAACCTACAGGGCCGAAGCTTACAGATAAGGTCACACCTAATTATCAATGCTGGAGCTGTGAAGCTCAGTAACAAGGACACCTCAGTCACTGCTGAAGGAAAGCCCCCTTCAAACAAGAACAAGGTGAAGCTGAGGCTTCGGTCTGTCTGTCTGCTGCTTTCAGTAATGACAGATGCACATTTTTCTCTGACCAGGAAGGTCACGCTGGTTTTGATTGGTTCGCTTATATTTCTTCAAGAGAAAAGGGATGAATTCGTCAAACTGCTAACACACTTCGTTGTTCTTCAGAGTGAGTTGTGCAGCAGGCGTTTCCCCCACAAAGCTTTAATCAAGGAGTTGAACACGTTCACTACAACCTCAACACATTACACCACAAGTGAGTTTGGTTGGACTACACCGAGCCTCTGGAGGGTTTTACACTTGAATTACCTCCCAGGTTCCAGTGGATGCAAATACCTGTCCACCCCCAACAAATCCCCACTCATCAATAAAAGGTATTTTCACATTTGGTAGCTGATTCCCACAGGAACGATCTCGCCTCAGGCTGACGATTACAAACCTCTTTGATTCAATGCTCTAATACCTTGATCTTTTTCCATTACAGCCTGACTGTACAGTATCGATCACCACTTTTTAATTCTCCAGGACTCGTCTGGTATTTCAACAAGAACATAGTTTTAACCATTTTGGTCCAAATGAATTGACACAAATGAGAAGCCTTTTTCCTTTTAGCCCAAGTTCTTGTTCACGGCATCTGAGGAAGGGAAGGGGACCAGGTGGCTGAAAATGGTTCACGTCTCTGGGGTGGTGTGAGAGTGAGAGGGGTTTGTAGGACAGCAATATCCTACTTTCAATGCCCTAGTTAGGAAAAAATGAAAAATCACCAGAGGGAGCTGGCATCTACTCGCTTCTCTCTCTTTTTCTCTCACTTCTGATAGTTGCAACATGGTTTAAAATAATCCAGCCTGAGTCTGTTAGACACGAGGGGGGTAAGAGTCCCTCCGTTTCTCTGATTTATGAGGCTAAAATGACACTGCAGTGAGGATGTTGCTCCTCTTTACCTGAGAATAGTGATCATCTGCCTATTGATGAGTCTTAGAGCATCTGATGAACTAACCGACCTGAGAGACTTGTGGTTACTTTGTGTAGCGTAGTTTCTCACACCGGGTCTTCATTTTACACATATCCATCATATCCACCTATGTGAAGCCATGTCCCACACGCTAAACATGATTTGAATCTGTGTGTGTTTGTGTAAATGTTGTTAGGTGGCTGAACTGGAGGCTCATGGAGGCCAAGGCCCCAGTGACCTGCTGAAGGATGAGCTGACTCAGTCTCTGGAGGAGCTGGAGGCGCTTCTCAAGGCCAAAGATGAGGTTGGTACCTCCTTTCATTTTATCTTCGGCTGGAGTCAGAGGTGCATGCGGGAGGCTGCAACACTCAGGAAAGCTAAGATTGGATCTGATTTTTTTTTTTTTTTTTTGAGGTCAATGAATGAGTATAAACAACAATATAATGATGTAGTCATGTAATCTATTATATTACACGTAAAATAATCAGATCTGCAAACTTTTGGATTCATAAAAACATATGATGGAAAATATTGCAGCTTATGCTGAAAATGAACACAGCAGTAAAATTTAAATGTACAAAATCACATTATTATGTTATTTGGATTTAAAATTAGTGAAAGGTGTAATCTACTGTGATATGCATGAGAATATTTTGTGGTTTAAATACAGTACAAGTATAATACAAATATATTCAATCAAAAACATCAAAACATCAACAGTTGTAGTTATTGTCTCTGTGCCACAGGGAGGAGTTTTAGTTTTGTATTTATTTTATTTGACATTGTAATCAAAATGAAAACTAGTAATATTCCACTGGATTTAACTATAATATAGTTTGATTTTTTTTCCAAATCTAATTTGATTAATCTGTCATCTGATCTGATTTATCAATGTTTAGAGCTCAATCCTGGTTACATGTACTCAGTTACAACCTAATGCTGATCACAGGTGTTGATTAGTGACGCAGTTGCTTAAATGTTCATTCTTTTCCAGGAAATCCACATTTTGCAAAGCAAGAAAGCAGAGTATCATGAAATGGAGCACGACAGGGATGAGGCCATACACAGATTGCGGGTAGGAGTGTAATTGCTTCCATAAGTCATCTACTCATGTGTTCACTAATAGTGAAATAATCACTTTTTGATTAAATTGATCCCGGTTTCCTGCAGGAGACGGAGATGCGTAATTCAGACTTGGAGCGACGCATCCAAAACACAGAGCAGAACCTGAATAACTCTCTGGAGGAGAGAGATCGCATGGACTCTGAGATCCAGAGGGCCATCGAAATTCTGGACATCAAGATCTTTGACCTTAATGACCTTCGCCAGAGCCTGGTTAAACTCATCGACAAATAAAAAGGGGAGAAAAAAAACAACAACCGCGATCCAGGGGAGAAACGGAAAAGAAGACAGGGTTGAATTTGTCGTGGCAGGAAACAAAACAAGATGGAGCTGGTCCCTGCCCTCTTCAAGCACAACAACCACGTCAGCTGCAGGAAGGTTGCTCCATGTCTGTGTTGCAGCAGCGGCTCTGCTGTGCTCAACATACTGTAGGTGTTGGCCTAAGCAGCAGCATAAACATGCAGCATATTGCTTGTCCAATCTAATGTAGCGCTTCATGTTGCTTTCAAGAGTAACATTAAAATGCAATAAACCAACTTTAAGGTAAGTGCTTAACAGTGCTAGACGTTTAATATTGAGAACTGGTGCTTGTAGTTTTTCATAAGTCTGTTATACTTTTATATCAAAAACAGCAATGCAGTGTCAATATGAACGATAAGAGGCCTTGTTTTTTTTCAACTGACAGGTTGTAACATCTTTACTGCAATATGAGCTGATAAAGTGAACAGGTGAATGCAAATAAAAGACGAAAACTTTTAAGAGCCGACCTGCATACAACAATTATTACTGAATTAACAGTCAGCAGTCTGATTTGAGCAGAGTAAACTTGTGTACGGTCTTGTAGTTACCCTGCATGATGTAGCAGCTTTAATGTTGTGTAAAGTGAAGGACAGAGCGGTTCCTTGTGGTGGAACAAGCAAAGAACATTTATTAAAAGTCTGATGAAATAGTACGCTAATATGTATGATAGTAGGTGGGAGGCATGGAAACACAACTTGAACTTTAAACAGTAGATCTGAATGTTGACACCAAAGATCAAACGTTAAGAGCAGAGTCACTGATAAGGTCTTTCAGCAGCATCTTCATTTAAACTTGTAAGGATTAGAGCTTAAGTAAGTTACACAAACTCTTAAGTACATGTTAGTAGATAGGATGTATTGTGCAAATAAAATGAGTCTAAATAGGTGTTTTCAAAATGATATAAATCAATAACGCTACAGTAATTAATGAGTAAGCATAAGGAATAAAAGTCATCACTTAGTCTTACAGATAAGTTTGACATCTGGACTGGTCCAGGCTGAATAGTCGCCGTGTGCATCACCACTAACTTAACAAGTTATTTACAATAGCTCCTCTTCTTCTTCAAACACGTCGTTCTGACTAGTGTGACACACTTGATGAAATTTAAGAGACATTTTCCACATTTTGTCTTTTTTTTTTTTTTTCCTTTTCAGCACGTTACCTTTAGCTGTGGACAATACTGTATGCCCTAGGCCTTGAGAAAGTGGCTGTACTGTATGAAAACAAAAAGAATGTCTAGATCACACAAGAGTCTTTATATTGCACAGATTGTATCGTTCAACACGATCTATGATGCTGTGTGTGTATTAACCATTTTTTCAAGCCTTACTGTTCTACTTTAAGGATGATTGTGGACGGTCATGGCAGCTCTGTGTCTCAAACTTTGAGCTGTTGTCATGACAGTTTGGAAATAAAAGCAAAGAATACAGTCACTCATCATTTGAAAGTGTTTTTTGGGGGGGTCATGTGGTTAATGTATAGAATTAATATGAATATTTAAAGAAAGTCAATGAAAATGAAGAGTGGAAAAAAAGTGAAAGTGAGTTTGCTTTGATTCTGCTTGTCTCACTAAGTAAGTATCACGTTAATGTGATACATGTGAAAATGTAAATATCACATCCACCTTATATATATATATATATATAATATGTTCACATCAGTTTTCATCTTGTAGGTGTAAAAAATGAACGATTATCAATCTATCGATCTGTCAAATCTGTTTTATTGACAACAGTGATCATTAGATTCCAGCTCTCTACTTCAGCTTCTTCTTGGGCCGGAGGTTGCTGGTGTGTCCACACTTCTTCTTGCGGCAGTTGACGGCACGTGGATGCAAACGAGCATAGCACCTGGTACAAGAGTAAAAGAAAAAAGTTAGCTAGTAGTTCAGTGGTTTAATGAGCAGCATCAAAAACAAAGAGTTTTGAAAGTAAAAGGAGAATTTATATTGTTGCTGCAGGGACAGGCTTTGCAAGTTGAGGCCTGTTTGCTCCTCGTGCTCTCTGAGAGCAAGTTCAGTTTCAGTAATGTCACCGTATGTTTCACTGGTTTTTGTACGTACTTGCGACAGACCATCTTATCGCAGTTGTACCTCTGAGCCAGCTGTCTCAGAGACGGCTCAATGATGCCCCCTCTCAGCCGCAAGACGAGGTGGAGGGTGGACTCTGAGGAGAGAAAATAACAGGCCAGTGCAACTGTGGTGAAAAAGACCGCAGATAAAAAAAAAAAAACCCGGACCTCACGACATTAGTGAAAGTTTGGCACAAACCTTTCTGAATGTTGTAGTCCGACAAGGTGCGTCCATCTTCGAGCTGTTTTCCAGCAAAGATGAGACGCTGCTGATCAGGAGGGATGCCTGAATACAACAGTCACAAGTGTGAATTGACGTGAAACATATTATCAGGTAGAAGAAGTCATTTAACATTTTCAGCTGCATCAAGGCCTTATTCATATATTTAAGCACTATAGGCCTTAATAAACACTGCTGATTGAATCTGACCATTCATTTACATGCTACTACATGGAATGTGTTCTTATGTAACTACTGTATGATATTAATAAATAATCCATCATTATCTATACTGCTTATCCTGTTGAGGGTCACAGAGGATTAATAAATAATATAATAAATATTAGAATATCCTTAGAACATGTGAATAACTGAATGTACAACACCAGTGAAAGTTAAATACTGCTTATTGTCACAGGAAAAATAAAAATATCTCATAAGAATTTAAACCATTTAGCCATTTTCTGTATGTGGCTATAGAGTGTAGAGGTATAATATGAAGATGTAGAGGAGGACACTAGACTGGTCCATAAATGATAAAACTGTAGCAGTGATGACAGTTTATGATCTGGTAAAGATTTGATGTTATTTTAATCTATTTTCTCACATCTGTTCAACTATAAAGTACCTTCTTTGTCTTGGATTTTGGCTTTGACGTTCTCAATAGTGTCACTGGGCTCCACCTCCAGGGTGATGGTTTTACCCGTGAGGGTTTTGACAAAAATCTGCATGGCTGCTCACAAAAATACGAGAGAGAAGATATTCATATGTGTCAGTCAACATCAGTATCACACTCACAGCCAACTGAGCCTGAACTCTGGCAACATGGTGAGTTACTTCCTCATATTTAGATCACACACACACACACACACACACACACCTGTATTTATTGTATTTATATATTGTAACAATAGATGCACGTCAACTGAGCAACACACAGTGACTTTACTGATTACACCCACAACATTATCCATAACTATATACAGGTAAGTATAGATATAAAACTACATATATAAGAAAACCAAGAGACCGCGTGTACTAGAGTTGTAGTAGAAATGACATTAATGTGCAGCTAACGAGGAATCATAGACATCTGAACTGATGTTACTGATAAAGTGACGCATTTCTCCAAATCAAACAAAATAAACGATGGTCTATAAAGTTATAAAATCTCAACTTACTTATCGTTAACCCACAGGTAGTGAGGCGGGAACACGACGAGACCAACCCTGATCTTAAGAAGGGGAACAAGCTCGTCCAGTTTAGTGTTTTTAATAACCTCTGCTGACACAGCTGCAGGTTGAAGAGGGTTGGTTTGTCGATATTGGGGTGACGAGACAGTAGGAGAAAAAGTGGGATACGTTCTTTACGTCAATTAATTACATATTTTTCCTGTAATTAAAGGTGTAACACTAAAAATTGAAATTTATAAAAACACAAAAACGCGTCGTCCCTGGGTGGGCTCGAACCACCAACCTTTCGGTTAACAGCCGAACGCGCTAACCGATTGCGCCACAGAGACAACTGTGATATTAGGGTTCACACTGTAGGTTTATATCATATACATGGTATGGGTCATATGTTGAGGTGTGTTTATATGTATACTACTATGACAGTGGCCATCGGTGTCCAAAGACGTACGTACGTGCATGCTTCAGACAGATATACTGGGATGTTCACGTTTTTACCAGAGCCCGCTCTGGTTTTTACCTGTACAGTAGCGCCCCCTGGTGGCGGGTATAAAAAACTGTTATTAACCGAGTTTGAGCGTTGTTATCCTGTAATTATTAAAATTTTTTAACACTGTCTAATGATTAGACAGTCCCCCCCGGTTCAAAATTATACTTTACGTACAACTTATTTGAAAAAAAAAAAAACAAAACACCTTAAATTAACAAAGACTTAGGAAAAGGTGACATTTACTAAGACACATGTAAATGTTTATGTGAGTGTGCACATGTGACTTTAAAAAGTTCTACTGACTGTTCATTTAAAAACACTGAAAAATGCCGTGTAAAGTAAAGCTGAACTTAAATTTTGTGTATTAAGGTTTTTGGTAACATACAACCTTTAGACGACAGGGTTCATGTTCATATGTGGCGGCCCACATATGAACATGAACCCTGTGTCTTTAACCTGTGTGAACGTGTGACCCCTTAGGGTTATTGTAACGTGTAAGACTCAACCTAGCATGATGATAAATGATTAAACAATTTTCAGAGGTCTCTGTGATCAGTTAGAGACATAACCTCACAGACAGATCTGGTATTTTATTTATTCATTCATTTATTGACATCAGCACAACAAACAGCTGCAGCTCTGTGACACTGAGGAAAGTACCTCTGGCAGGTGTCAGTGTAGATGTCAGCCACCTTGGCTTTCAGCTTGATAATAATTCAACCTCACATTTCCTGAAACAATACTGATCATACCTGGGAAAGCTCTGCAAGAAAATCCTTTTGTCCAAAGTAACAGGAAGTTCACATTCCCTCTTCCCAAACAAACACATGCACCTCAGCACAGTATTGTTATTACTTTTGTGATTTTGTCTTTGATGTTTAATGAAAGCACATCAACTGTACATTTAATTCAAAATTAATTAGTTGACATGCATCAAACTAAATCAAACAATGTGAACCGTTCCTCTCCTATATACTGACATTGGCATGAACATGAGCAGGAAGTGGAAACACATCCTCCAACAGGAGGGTGTGTGTGAGTTCAATTTCTTCACCAATGTTTTTTTTTCTTTTTTCTCAGACGCATCTGCACTTCTTCATACTCTCCTCAGTCACTGTCACATCAGAAAGTATCAGTAACATAAAAAAAAAAAAAAATCATTATGTTATCCACACGGCATCATTGCACAGTGCAGCCAAATGTCTAAAATTATCAAAAACGTAGCACTGGTAAAGAGCCATGTGTGGCTGTCTGTGATCTTGTGGTCTTAATTTGCTCCTGCAGACTAGGAACTGGAAGGGGAAATGGAAAAGTCTAATTATCCTGTGATGCTTGTTTCGTTATGCAGCGTGTGACAAAGTGTGACACGAACCATTTCTGTGCTGCTGTTCATCAGAGGACATGGACGTTTAACCAACAGATTTGCATAAGTGTCGCTTACATCTTGTGACACTCCCTCTTTTGCATTTGGACTTTGAAGCTGTTATAAGGATAAAACCCAATCTATTAGTGTCACCCTCATACTTGCCACTAGATGGCACTGTGGTACAGAGGCCTGATGTTATAAAGAGCCAGGAGGTAAAGCTTCAGTTACAAGTATAAAACAATAAACCACGTTTAATCTGTGAAATTCAAACGGTATTGTCATTATCATGCACAGCTTTGAGTTACTCGTTATTAAGTGACTTACAAAACATAAAATGAGTGAAGTGATGACTTTATTTAAACATCCACTGCATGTTATGTAACAGATTAATTATTTTACAACATTAAACAAATACTTCATGTGTTTACCTCAACATATAGCTTTAGTGCTGATGGATTTCTTTTTGTTTGTTTTTCTGCTTTATTAATATTATTATTTTTTTAAATATCTGCTTTGAACCAGCTGATCACTTTCATCATTTCCTGCTTCATATTAGGACTACTGTTCCTTTGTATTGAAAACAGAGTAATTAAAAAATACAGTATATTTTGTCAGTGTTGCTACCAGTGACCACTGACTCGTCTACAGTCTCTTACAGTCGCGTGGTGAAGTGGTGCAGCAGAAGTGAGCAGGGCTCATCCTCTGCCGTATCAGCACTTTCACAAAGACTAACAATTAAACTCTCACCCCCCTCTCTTGACTAATGACATCCTCCATTATTACTGAAACACAGTCCCATCAGCATGAAATACTTGTAAGTGTACAGGTGATTAATCATTTCCATCTTACATCTGTTAATATAGAAACCATAAGGCTCTTTTAACCTGACAAAACTTCAGCAAAATGTCAAAATATCAAGTTTCTACTGAGCTTTACGCATCCTGTCTGCAACAGACGCCCTGTGGTTGGTCAGGTTATTAAGGACACAACTGTTGGTCAGCACAGATAGTTTAGAGTTCAGGGTGTCTTTGCTCCTCTCCCAACAATAATCTCCTCCTTTATCAGCATCTTCTTCTCTTTTATCCTCCTCTTCTTCTTCAACCTCACTCTCTTCATCACTACGTTCATCTTTTTCCAACTGAGGGCAAGAAGCAGGTACACGGTTTAACAGGCAAGATGAGGAACTAGTGTTTAAAGCTCATTTTGAAAGTGACTCTTTTGATTCTCACCTTGCCTTTCAGGAATTTATAGACCATGCGTAAGATTAATCCAGCCCAGAAGACATGAAGAGCCTGCAGCACCATCAGAAGGACATTAAAAAAGTAGTAGCCTGGAAATGGCTGAAAGATCTCCATGGACAGCACCAGGGTGGTATGGATGATTCTGTGCACAGTAAGAATAATCTTTATTCACACCGGGCAGCATTTAATAACAGTCACTGATGCTGTATCCTTAAGCATCTCGGTACAAAACTTACTTGCTGGGGAAAATCACCAGTCGAGTCACAAGGAAGACGATGGCAAACACAACAAACAGAGCGTCACACACTTTCCTCCAACCAGTGCCATAGTTAAACATCTTGGCAGACTGTAGGAAGATAGATAGACAGACAGACAGACAGATAGACAGACGGACAGACAGACAGACAGACAGATGGATGGATGGATGGATGGATGGATGGATGGATGGATGGATGGATGGATGGATGGATGGATGGATGGATAGATAGATAGATAGATAGATAGATAGATAGATAGATAGATAGATAGATAGATAGATAGATAGATAGATAGATAGATAGATAGATAGATAGATAGAAGAATCATATGAATATACACACATGTATATATATATATGCACACATTTACATATATGTATGTATATATGAATGTGTACACACACACACAAATACATTCATATAATTATATCACACACATATACATATCCACTTTCAGAAATGATTGATTTGATTCAAGCAAAACAAAACAAACCACGTGACGTCACCTCATCTCACTGAGTAAAACGTTCCTCCTTCACTGTCATTTGTTTTTCACGGGTAAAAAAACATCACCTGAAACTACTACACATCTTTTAACCACCAGGACTGAGTAACAAGAATGCTGAAATGAGTTTGGTCCACTGCAGGCTACCTGCAGAGATCTCTCATGGTTTTCTAAGAGCAGCCTTTAAGTGCAGTGTGAACCTGTGAGAACAATTTACAACGAACACTTTGCTGAGGCTGCACAGAGTAAAAGGACATGTGAGGAGATGAATCCATGGTGACCTGCTAGGAAGAGTATAATTATATTTGTAAGCTCCTGAGTGTCTGTAGAGCTGCGACTCCAGAGTCTGAACAGATGATATAAGACTCAGAGGACACGAGTTGTTCTTCTACATCACAGTTACATTAGGGTGGTGTGTGTGTTACCTCAAGCAGGATGTCAGAGGAGTCATGGAGCAGCATGACCAAAGTGCCAATACGAATGTAGTTGGCACAGTAGGAGAAACTGAGCAGGAAGATGGTGGCCAAATGGTGGATCACCTGTTCTTTAAAATCCTGGGAAAGCAAACATATATGAAGTGTTTACTCAGAAAAGCAAAATGACCTTCATGCATCAACAGAATCAGGTTTTCAAGTTTCCTGTTTTATAGTCACTTATTAACTAGGTGTTAATAAGTCACTTCACAAAGTGAAGTTTCTCTTTGTGCAAACTATCAAGTGTAACAGAGCATCATTTGCATATTTCGCTGTCAGTGTTATATCTATGAATAGATTAATGTTTTGGTTTTCACCTTCCTCTTGACGTCCACAGAAATCCTCAGCAGCAGAGAACCGTAAAAACCCAGCTCCAACATGTAGTACCAGTAATGGGCCCTCTCCATGCGCTGGAGGAAGTATTGTTCAGGAGTCAATAAAAATAATTCAGAAATACCACAACATTTATTCCTGACGCACTAGTGAAGTCATATCAGCCAACATCAATGGATTCCGATTTCATCAATCAAACAATACAGTGAACAATATCAGCACTGAATGTTATTTCCTTCTATACTTCACACAAAGGGAACACAGTAGAGACGTTGTGAAGCAGAGTGGTGCATGGGAAACGTGCTGGATCCATAAACCAGAGGTTGATGGATTGAAACTATCCTCTGCTTTGTCTGCACTTTCACAAAGACAATGATTTCAGCCTTAAAGACAGAGGTCAGATGAAGGACACTGTTTGAAGTATCATCTTAGGCTCTGAGAAGATGCAAGTTTTTCTGATGTTTTAGACATTTTCTAGACAACATTTTAAGTCATTTTCATTGTCTCCAGTAACTCCATCAAAAACCTTCAGTTAATCTGAAATGCTACAGCACGAGTACTGACAGGAAGTATGACCAGAGATCATATTTCTCCTGTATTGGCTGCTTCTTCATTAGCTTCCTGTAAAATCCAGAGTAGAATTCAAAATCCTCCTGTTGCCTATAAAGTTCCTCACAGGCTCACAGTTCCTTCTAATTTACTTGTGGTTCCTAGAGTCTTTATCTAATAATAATAATAATAATAATTATTATTATTATTATTGTTGTTGTTGTTGTTGTTGTTGTTGTTGTGATTACAATGATAATTTTGTTATTGCACCTGTTGCTGGTTATAACAGTATATACTGTCTCTTCCTGGTCTTCCTCTCTTCTGTGTCCCTCATCATCCTCCCCTCACTTTCTTCTTTCTCCTCTCTTTCTCTTTTCTTTTTCCTGTTCATCCCAACCCATCTAGTCAGACGACTATCCACTCTGAGTCTGGTTCTGGAGGTTTCTTCCTGTTAAAAGGGAGTTTTTCCTCCATTGTCATCAAGTGCTGCTCACTGTGGAAAGTGTTGGGTTTCTCTAACCGAACAACCCTTGAGATACATGTTTTTATGGTTTGGTACTATACAAATAACGTTGACTTGACTTTTTTCTCAATCAATTAATCAAAAATCAAAAGTACAAATAAAAGGCAGAAATACAACATGATCATAACTTCTGATTTAGTCGTTCATTTACCAATAAGAGCACGGACTGAATGTAAACATCAGTTAAACAGGGCATGAATGTTTCCGTGATATGAACCAGGAAAGACATTAGTTCACCACGCTTTGTTTTACATGTCTTCTTCAAAACACATCTGATCTTTTCTCATTGTTGTTTTTCCTCACTTCACTTCCCCAAGTATGAAAAGTGTGAAAGTATAAAAGCGCAAAACTATTTTAACAGTGAAAACTCACCTGTATTGGATACTGTCTCCAACACTCCCTGCGGTCCCAGAACCACGGTGTCTGTGGACACAAATTATAATTATTTATCTATTAATTTACCAGTAAGTTCCACAAAACTCATACTCACATCAATCAAGCAGGCCAACCCAGCCAGGAAGGCCACCAGGTAAAAAACGAACCTCCAACTGCAAAAGATACACAGATAAGGTCAGATTTACAGCAGACGTTGTGAGAGTATAATTTTTCCACTGCTTGTACTTTAAACTTAATGTCAGGTTCTCAAGGGTTTTTCCCAAAAGGAGGTGAAGGAAGAGCTCTTGAGTGAAGTCACCTGTGAACTAAGAGAAAACACTTACGCAGCTTCACCGAACTTCTTGGTTTGACGGGGTCTGTCTTGGTTCCTACGACGACGGAACCAGGTCTCAATCTGCCTCTGGGTTTTTCCACACAGCGACATCAGACTAACAATCTCACTCTGAAACAACAACACAGGGGAGGAGAAGATTGTCACAATCATGTCATCTCAACTCAGATTTAAATTAACGATCTTAACCTGCAGAGCATCTGGTAACAATAACAGACTGTGAGCGCATTTGAATGAACACTGAGGCCTTTTCACACTAACCTGTGTTGGCTGTCTGCTCCTCTGGGTGTAAAACGACTCCAGCTTTGGGGAGGGGGCAGCAGTCACTTGCAATCTATCCTTCACCCCCAAACATCTGGCCATGGGTGGGGCACAAAACCTGGCGACAAGGAGAACAAAGAACGGCTCAGACAAATGTGGGATAGTCAGGGCGCCAATGTCACAGTTACTGTCTGTACAGGATAAGACATGAACAGCTGAAAGTAAAAACATGTAAAGCTCTATTATTATATATTATATCTTTATTACATATTATATATTACATTATTTTAATGTAATTGTGTGTGTTTACATCAGCGAACACTGTGGATGTTATCAGCCAATCCAAAACCCTGAAGACAGTGTGTGTGTGTGTGACTGTGTGTGTGTGTGTATGTGTGCGTGCACATGTGTGTGTGAGGCTTGTTATGTACTCTAAAGCCCACAGCTCTTCTCACTTTACTCTCCTCCGCTCTCTCTTGAGTTTTTTTTAATGTTCAACTTTGGAAAATAAAAGTCCATCATCAGATGAGGTTTGGTCTAACAGCTACAGTTTAAAATGGCCATAGAAAAATCTTTTATTTAAACAACAAAACTACTGAAAGTATCATTTACTTCTCTTTTCTTTCTGTCATTCTCTCTCACTCTGGTCCCCAAAGACTTTTCTCCTCATTATAAAACTGCCAGCTCCACCAAAACACCTGCTCTCTGCCCCACAGCTCATATCCTCTTACAAAGACAGTATTCTCTGTTGTTACTGGATACTTGGTCATAATCAAGAAATACTGTGTGACATATTGGCCAATTCAGATAATAGTGGCTCTTTCAATTGTGATTAAAACCTTGAGTTTCTTAAAAGACGGATGTAACTATTATTTCAGGTTAGACAGGACAAAGTGTCCAATTGTCGCAGCCACACACTCCTCTGCAGGGAGGACAATAGCCCTTCCTGTCAAGCCTACAACCCCAAACACATCACCCAGACCTTTATAGAACAAAGAGATCAGGTGTTGTACCTCTCGAACATGTAGCGCAAGGTGACAAAGCCCAGAGCAAGAGGCAGAGCTAAGAGCAGGTCCAGAGGTTGTGGTCTGTCAGAGTCATCCAGCTGTTCCATGTCTTTCCAGGTCACACCTGGAGGGAGCCAGTAGTCCTGTCTCCACAAGTCAGGCAGCAGGTCCATTCTGATAGATAGATAGATAGATAGATAGATAGATAGATAGATAGATAGATAGATAGATAGATAGATAGATAGATAGATAGATAGATAATGGAAAAAATATTCAAAAAATGGATGGGTAAAAAGTTAAATAAGTTAAAGATATTTGTTTCTAAATAAATGTATGAAGGAACAGCAGTGTATGTTCAGACTTAAAACTCAACAGGCTGCCATTATCACCATCTAATACCTCAGATGAGCTACATGCGATCTCCCTCTTGTAAACCAGGTCTGAGCAGACTGTTGTTTTTTTGTGGTGGATCTGATCAGTACAGAGGAGACCCTCACATTTCTGAATACTACTGTATGTTGACATATACAACTCTTTAGAGCTAATGAACAGTATGGTGTGCTAGTTATTTAAATGACTCTTTAGTAATTCATAGCAAACATTAACAAACATTACAAAAAAACATTGTGTTAAACTAAATGTCCTTTGTTGATATTTCTCTGTAACTGAAGCTGTAAAACAAAACAACCGTAAACTCAATGTGAGAATATCCTAAACATATTGTACAGGTTTATAAAGGTATTTTATTTATGTCAACCAGACTGATAACTGGTTGGTCAGTTACAGTTCAGTTCATTCATCCTCAAAGTGAAAAACCAACTGTTGAAAGTAAAGACTCACCTGTCAGCAGCTCTGTGGAAATTAAACAGGACAGAGACTTAAATCCACTTTAAACTGTGACTTTGTCACAGTCTTGTTTAACTGAGGATGTGCCTCGTCTCCGCTGCACCGTGACGACAAAGCCGGAGAAAGAGTTCAGTCATCTCGGTCCAGGCGTCAAGTTAGACGTTACAGCAGGAAGTTGAGCCAAATTACAAAATAATAGTCCACCGTTTGGACCGTTGCGCGTGTTTGATGTGAAAATGAATTTGCAAAGAAAAAATGAAATATTTATCTAACTAAGTGTATAGAATATTTACTCTCTCCAATCTCCCCAGTCCCACTAAGTTGCACTGATAATTAGTACAGGTGAGATTTATGTGCTTTTATTCTGAAGACTTCTGATGTTTTCCGTCTTTTCACCGACATATCGACAATGCAGCTTGTTTTTTAAAGCGTTAATGAAACACCAGGGGCGTCTCCTATCCCAGGCCACTATTCATGTCCTTTTAATTCAGCAGCAACAAAGAAAACACTGATCAGCCTTTGTACAACTTATAACAAAAACAGTAACTGCGGTAAGTGTGTGTATTGTTTAGTTCTGCAAATTAAATCATGAATGTAGAAAGTCAGGCTTTAATGCTACTCAAGTTAAAAGTTACAACAGGAGACTTTAATGTTTAGTCAAGAGTTCAGCAGCAGCATCCTTTTCGTGTTTTTTTTTTTTTTTTTTAGTTTACCAGTGTCAAACTTAAACAAACTTATTTGTAATTTTAGAAGTTGAGAGAGAAGTTGAATTCATAAGAATAAAAACCCACTCTCATATGCTGCAGTGTGAGCAGTGGCATGTGGTGGTTTATTATTAGTGAAGAAATTTCAGTTTCACTAAAGCACCGAGCTGTTACTAGTGGACAAATGGTAGCGTTTCAACCAGATTTACATGAATTTTAAAGTTTTAAACTTCCCTTTTATACGACTAGTATGTGTATTTCCAAGTTGATATAAATCAGTTAGACCAACATATCTCATTACATTTCCTCATAATTCACTATGCAAAACTCATGTCACACATCCTCTAGGATACAACTCCCTACAGATATGTGTGATGTTCCAACCATCCAGGACACATCCAGGACTTTGTAATTTGAAGATAAACACACACCCCTCTCTCTCTCTGTGTGTGTGTGTGTGTGTGTGTGTGTGTGTGTGTTTGTAATGGAGCTATCGGACTCACAAACCTTACCCTGAACAAATATATGTGCTGTCATCATTGGCACATGTCACACACCTCTTTAAAACACACATACAAACACGCAAGGCCACGCTTCTTCTAAATCTAGGCCAAAACAAAGACTTCACTCTGCAGTCCTCCTCACACCATCCTCCTACACTCGTCTGATACTATTGTCACGCTGGAAGATAAGCAGGTCATCAGCTGATAACATCAGGCCTGTAATACAGATGAGCTGCTCGTTTTGTCATGCACATGAGTCAGGACCACAGCTGATGTCTCAGGTCATAGGTCCAGTGACCTGAGTTAGAAATGTAAGTGTGATATAAAAGGACTGTATGTGTTGAGGGACTTGGTGCAAAGTGAAAGGACGTTTGTGCATTTTCCACAGCGTCCAACATGATTTGCATGTGTTTGCGTGGGCTGCACTTAACCTCTGCTTCGTGTGTCCCTGACTAGTTGGTGCGTTGTTCTGTGCACCATCAAATGACTTTCTGTGCATTTCTGTAGAAAAACAGCGTGTGCATATTCAGGAAGGTATTTGCATAATGTATTCACTTCTTTTGTCTGTATGTACATGAACAGAAACAACAACACACATGCTGTGCTTCTGTGAGGTCAACTGTATCAAATATGAGACTGATGATTATCTGTTTATCTAATCTGGACTTTCCACTCACAAAAAAAACCCCAAAAAATAATTTTACAAAAATAACATTTATACATTTATATAGCAAAAAAATATTTATCTGATGTGTCAGGCATGGTAACAAAACATTTTCTTCCATGCGTCAGACCCAAGCATGTGTGTCTCTGTGGTCCAGCCTAATTTGCATACACAAGCACACACGTGTGTTTATCAGTGCATCTGTGTGTGTGTGAGGGAGAGAGAGACCAACAGGAAATGAGAGGCTTTGTTGTTTTATTAAGGAGATAAATTGTTGAAAGCCACTGAAGCACAAATCTGTCTTGTTAATTGTTGGACTAATGAGTTGGGGGTTTTACACTGCGTTTTCAACCATCTGTTGGAGCCTGATAAACTGTAGAGGTCTGTTGAAGTCCAGCTTGTAAACTGTTTGTGTTGGGTTTATGAGCATAGATAACTTATGCTGATACATTTCCTCAATTACACATTTCATTCTGATTTCAGAGCGACAGATTCACGCTGCATCAACAACTTGTGGAAATCTTGTTCAAGTTTTTATCATTAAAACTTTAAATAAAATGGGTTTTTTTTTTCTTAAAAATTGAATGAAAAAGTTTGATGGGTGAGCTATAATTAACCCAAAAGTGGCTACTGGACGTGCACTTGTAGTTCTCTAAATATCCAGAAGAGGTCACACTAACCAGATGGCACATTTCTGAATATGATGACAACATAAAACCTCAGGGAGATGGACCAGTAAGGAGAAAACTGAAAAATGCAAATCTTAGGAAAAGTACTACAATGACTACTACTACTACTACTACTACTACTACTACTACTACCCTAATAAAACCCTAACACTCACATATAGCGTGTGTGTGTGTGTGTGTGTGTGTGTGTGTGTGTGTTGGAGGGGTTAATCTGATTCTGCGAGTGAATCTTTGTGAATTGACTGTCTGTGTCTCTTTACGAGCCTCCAATTGATTATTCGATTGATTCCATTGCTCTAAATCTTCCTAATATTGATCTGAGGAGCAGCAGTGAGGACAGTCTATGCTCTATTAAAAGTTTATGTGTGTTTATATTGTTAGGTACCCTGTGTGTGTGTGTGTGTGTGTGTGGGTGTGTGTGTGTGTGGGTCTGTAAAGTAATTAGTCTCTCCAGAAACAGGACCAGACAAAAGCTTTTATTTATTAAAAAAAAAACAACTGAATGCCACTTTAAAGCAACATTAGGAAAAATATCTACTTTTTAGAGTTTACATACAGGAAGTTAAATCATTTACAAATGTTTGGTATTTGATTAAACACATCATTAAGAAATTAAACAAGTTTTAAACAAATCAGTAAAATATTAATACCAAACTTTATTTATAAAGAGCCTTTTGTAATATAACAAGTAACAAAAGGAGCAGAGTCATTAGTATGAAATAGATATTAGCTTTTTTCATATTCCTACAGGCACTGTTGACCAGTTTTGGCTGATGCCCTGGATGGAGCCTGAAGACAGAAAGGATTAGGGGAAAGAAACTGGTGTACATGCATTTCATAATCATGACTTAATGTGATACATATTCAGCCAACACTGTGGCCGTCCACACTGAGCCTCATAAGCCTCTTAAAGGGATGGCGACACGACACAGCAAAACCCCAAATAAAATAGGCTGTTGTGTATTAAAATCTTTCAGCTGTTAATGGTGGAATAATATAATAGTAATATAAAAGAAAAATAGTGGCTAGATAGTGCTCAATAATTAAGACGCAAATTAAATAATTCCCTCAAATTTCAGAGGCTTTGGTTAATTTGATTAAATTTTTTACCTGAGGACTTATTTGAAATGGTGCAAATGCTGCACAGTATCCAGCATAGTTCACGTTGACAACAAAAAGAACATCCTCTAAATTTTTGGTTCAGCTGTACACTCCCCCAACCCCAAAAAAGAAAAAAAACAACAACCAAAAAAACCCCAAGAAAAAACACTAAATCAACATAAAGTTGACCTCTGTACTGTGGTTACTGCACTAACAGTGTGTATTAGTTCTGTCTGACAGACTCCCATGTCTGCACTAAACGTATTAAATTTCTCTTTTATTCAATCAGGACCTCTCTTGCAGCAGCTCTGTTGTCTATTTATAATTCAGCCCTGAGATTTGTAAAAAACATTATAGAATTACAAAATGACATGATAAACAGGAGCCATAACCGTAACGTAATGTTGCGATACTGATTGTTGTCTCCCTACAGTGTATGTCACTCTGAAAGCTGCAGTGTAACATCATATACACCACAAGTGTCCAATAATACATTAATTACTGTAAATACAAATGGATAAAGGGCTTCTGGTGAGTCTCTCTGCTCCTGCTGCAATTTCTCAAAGCAAACGTTTGTCTTGAAACAGAAGTTTTCTGTGGAAAATGGGACAAAGATCATCAATCGAAACATGTTTTCAAATTCATCCCTCTCCTTTTATCTTCACACCAGTGCATAATCAAACTGTCCTCTGTCCAGCCCCTCCTTGTGGTCTGTCCACGAGGAAGCTGGCATGCTGCTGTAGGGGTCTAACAAGATACGGACACAGCGAACAATGAGAAAGAGCAGCAGCAGCACGAGGAGGCCCACGAAACACAGAGCGGTTCCCTGCTCAGGGTGCCCCGCCATGGGCTGCAGCACCGTGGGGCTCCGGGGGAAAGCAGGCGGAGCAGGTGAAGAGAGCTCATAGTCCACAACCCAGTAGTTTGTGTTGCTCATTTTGTAAATTAGATCAAGCTTCACAGGAAACTGTTAACTCTATTTGTTTTGTTTTGAAGTCAGACAATATCTGAAGTGACATGGCTTTGCAGGGTCATCTCAAGAGGATCACATCGCAAACTCATCCACAGTTTTTTCCACAAACCATGAAGCAAAGAAATGGTTCCAGCAGAAATAACACCCAGCAAATCAGCAGTACAAATTAATAACCCATCTGGTGAGCCAAGCAGAAAGCTGAAGCCTGCTCACTGAGATTTAATGAGATTGAACTGGCTGGCGTTCAGGTCTAATTCTCTTTTTTCTCTCTTTTCTTTCACAGACACTCTCAAGACAAGCTAACAATACAAATGCAGAGGTCACCACTTCAACTTCAAATCATTTGCATGGTCCTTGTCAATACTTGAGGTGTCCTCCAATAGCAGCACCAGAGGGGGCTTTATTGTAATTATAAAGTGAAGTATAAATCTCAGTTGAGTGGCTGAAGATGCTCCATAGATCAAAGTGCTCGTAGGTTGTAAATGATCAGTGCTTTGGAGAAGGGTTTTGTGTTCACTTGGATGTTCCAGTTGTGTTGCTCAGAGCTGTTGATTTACTAAAGATGGGTTTGTTTTTTCACATATTTTCATCTTTATCCTGCGTCACCAAGAGCAACTCTTCACCAGGATATCTAGGGAGAGAGAGAGAGAGAGAAAAACAGAAAAAGATAAAAGGCAACATGAGTCAGTGAGTGTCCAGCAGGCAGAGGTGCTGAATGGAAGAAAAAGTCTGATTGATTCAAGAGGCTCAAAGCTGGACAGGGTCCTTAGAACATGTCATGGATTATAGATTTTTACTACTTCAGGGGCTCCACAGTCCCTAAAATCACCCCAACAGCTCACATTACACACACAAGTGAAAAACAGTTCTGCTTCACAGTGGTTATTACACCTCCTGTCCAAACTTGTAATATTTCTTGTGAGAAAAAAAAAAAACAGAGCAGAAGCTTCAGTCCTCTCTTGAACTGAGGTAGAGGATAGTGCAAGATAAATAAATCAGACGTCGATGACGGAAGAGAAAAATGTGGAGTAAAAACCCTTAGAGAGTTGCTGCACTCTTGCACAGAAACACTCTCTGTAGCCTCTTTAATGGGCCGTGGAGTGGAGAGACATTTCCTGTGGTAGGTGCATTCGCCAGTCAGCAGATTCTATTCCAGGAGGCTTCGTCTCCCTCCTTACCACCCTGCCGATCCTCGCAAAGACACATTGATAGCCACCACCCCCCCAACCCCGCTCCCTGGATGATGGAACTAAAGGGCCAAGAGAAGCTTTAATAGGGGACTTGAAGACCTAATGAAAGAAACTGCCTGCCTCAGTATCAATTATCAAATGGCCTGTGGTTACATCAGGCTGGACAGATCAGGTGGCTGCGAGGATAGAAGGAAAAGAAGCTAAATGAACAAGACAGACTCATAGTCAATAGAGAGACGTGAAGTGGGCATAAAGTTTACACAACACAGGCATAAGTCAGTGAGTGTGAAACACTTTTAACCAGATTGCTACAGGCTGAGAACTAGAAATGAGGAGATTTACATTATATAAAGTTCACTGCTGTTTACACAACTAATAATAATAGTACTCCAATAAAGTAGAAGAGCATTACATTACTAATACTCCAACTTCAAACGAGTCAAACAAAGAGCTAAATATCACAAACTCTCATTCACAAGCAAACAGCATATGATATTTGAAGATGACTGTGTTTCTGTTTACTCAACATCATTACCCAGACAGGGACATTTTTTTAATGTAAAAGAACAAGCAACTTCAATTTTACGGTTCATCAATCCTCATTCAGAGCTTTGGTTCTTGGAACTGCAGATAAATTACACTCACCACAAAAAAAAAAAAAAAAACTGACTTTTGAATTGATCTTCTACTTGGAGGCAAAATGAGGAGAAATGTCACAACCTTCCATATAAAGACAGGTTAACATGTACGCTGATGAAAACTGACGACAGCACACATTGTGACATATGGCGTGATAGTTATAATACCCTCCATCCATACCTGTGGATTATCACAGCAGCTTTGAAAATGTCAAGGACTTTTACAAATAAAAGGATAAAATTATGTTGAAAACAAATCCTAATTTTGGACAGCCAGGCTTTATAAACAAGAAGCTGAATATCTACAGATGAAGCAGTGAGCTCTGTCAAACTTTCCTGACTGACACCTTGAAATATTACATGAATATGTAATGTAACATTTCAGCAAAGCAACAATGTTTCCCTTTCCCTCCCGCTGATAGTAATTATATCACACCAAAGACTTTCTCTAGTTTGAACATCGGAAACCTAAACTACTGCACTATGATATTATGAAATAAAGTATTCCTTTATTGATCCACATGGAGGAGATATAGTCACTGCAGCAACTCAAGTATATAGTAAATATTAATGGATTTAGACTGAGTACAAACAGAATATGATAAAATATAACAGCATTAAAACTGCTATGTTTGCACCAAGAACATAAAGTTTAATCTGTCCTAATAACATTAAGTATACACCTTAAACATCTAGTTCAAAGACCAAGCTCCTATCATTGATATAAAATCAGTATTGCCTGTTTTATGGTGATACTGTAGTTCTCCATTACATTGAATTAATAGCATTATCCCTCTATAAACAGGTGATAATATACATTAAATGTTTTTATTTTTAAAATTATTATTATATTAATTTTCCACAGATGACTGTACCATCAATGTGACATGAAGTTGCACAACAGCACAAAGTTACATCTCACACAGGACAAGTTGTGAACGAGCCACAGACATCCACACACAAAAGTTCCCTCACAGTCACTACATTATCACATCAGTCCAATGACAGTCTGGAGGACGATAAGATTAGAGAAGTGACTTTACCGGCTGGTGTCACAGGTGAAGACATGTGATCAGAAACAGAGTGATGGTGATCCAGCAGCAGCAGCAGATGTTCAGCACTGCGGACAGCTCCCAGCTCAGTCACATCCTGCAGCACCTCCTCCTCCGCTTGGTCCGAGCCTTTAAAGTCTTCCCAGTATGAGGGATCCGCCTCCCCCCATCCCTGCCTCCCATCCCTGCCCACTTATGACTCCCTCTATATGGTCTGCACACATAATCTTTTCGTTTGGATGACTAAAACATTGTGGGCCTTGTGTGGCTTTTGCATTATGTAAGAGGACCGTGTGGGGCATGGACAGTGAGGGGCCCCTGCAGCCAATATGCTATACTTAGTCAATTAGTTTCTATTTGTGTTACATTGATTTGCCCTAAAATAATAATCCCCTTTTCTTCTGAGAAGTGTCCTATTCGAGTAAGAATAACTTTTAGACACAAAAGAAGAAGTAATTGGTGATAAATGCAGAGGAAAAAAAAAAAACAAAAATGAAATTTGTATGACATTTCTTTCTCTAAATATACAAATCCACTTGGACTCATGAAGGGAAACATGAACTGAAGAGTGAAATATCACTGTGACCTCATAACTCATGAATTAATGCATTTATCACTAACTGAGCAGATTACCATTAGCATACAACTTCAAGGTGGTAATACTACAAGTAGTCATATAATGAGATGCACCGACAACAGAAAATTCACAAACAAAGAAAACATTTCTGCCAATAAACAATAAAACATCCCTGGTGTAGGAATAGGCACAGTTCAATAACAGATATATAATAATATTAAAGACTAAAGATTTGATGAGATCATCTCTGTAAAACTCATTATTGTATGAAACACCACACACAAATGCTCTGAGGTTTGTTGTGCTGAGTGTAGTTATTTTTAAGTTTATATGAATTTTGGAATAGACATTAAGTAAGCAGAATATAAAATAAAAATAAAGCTGGGACTGGTTTTTAAACTTTTTAGAGCCTGTTTAATTTCAGTTTCAGTATATTGTGCTTCTGTGGTTCACATCCCAACTTTTTTATTTAGTCTATAAAGGAATTACAGTTTGAATTTTCCTGGACAACAAATGTCATTTTGATTAAATAAGATGATGACCTGTTACGTCATGTTACACTACAGGATTTTCTGAACTGCATGAAATTACATAATCGAGATGTGGATCAAAACAGGTGGAGTAATGTGACTGTACATGTGGCTAAGCTCCAGATACTCACTGTGACAAGTAATGAAGTGACACAATACAAACTGTACAAAACATGGAGACGGGTCGTGGTACACATCCATGTCCCCTGCCTGTGACCACATGGGATGTCCCTGTAGATTTAATTAATAGTCTGTGAATTGCAACATCGTCCTGACAGGGTTCATAATCAAATCACGCTGAGCTGAGCTCCAGCAGACGTCCCACCGGGCTCCTAATTAATAAAAGTCTCCAACCTGCAAGGTTATGAAACCCAACATTTCCATCACTATTATTATCGATACAGATGGTTCACTGGGAGATCAAGGTATTGCCACACACAGGTCACCACTGTAGGATAACTGGATGACAGCAGCTGAGCCTGAATCGTATCCTGTGGGTCTTTCCACATCAGGGCAGTAAATTTACTGTATATATGTAAAATCCATCTAGATGTAGTTTTTATTTTGCTGGACTCAAATGTCAAATGTTCTAAAAGTTTGTTGGTTCTTTTCAAACCTTTTTTTAAAGACAGACATGAAGAGAAAGTTCAGGGACATTACAGCTACTTATGTAATGTACTGACGCTGTCCTATATACTGATATATTGAAATCCTCTGTATCATGTCAACTAAAGCATAGCTTTGTGTAGTACATACATGGTGTAGTGCCACCAGAAACACACTGTGATAACTAGGGTTGTGGATAAAGCAAAGTACAACACTGCCTCCGAGGGTTTTCCTCCTGTCAGACTGTTGTGTTGGTGCATCCAACCAACTCACCATTTTCACTTTTCCACGGGGCTGATCTTACTATATCCTGTGCTTTAAATTCCTGGTAACATGTGCTACATCACCTAAAGAAAGAAAACTTCCACTGAAATGTGCTGCAGAAGCAAAACAAAAAAAAAACTTTCACTGACTTTGTGTTTGGTCACAGAGGCGTGCACTCTCAGCCGGCTGCAGTCAGTTGAGAGAAGCCAGTGGATGTTGGTGGACTGAGGGAGGTTAGTTAGTATAAGGACGTCCCCAGTCATTCATCAAATCAGACAGCTGTGGGATGAGGTCCCACATATCGGCCCTGTGTGTGAATCTACAGGCATGTGTTATTTAAAGCATGATCTATCATCCCCATACTGCTAAATCCATAGGTTTATCAACCAGTGTCAATGGCTGGATCCATGGACATCTATCAAAGCATGTCAGTTTTGAAATGAGAAAACAAAGGACACACACACACAGCGTACAGAGTTTAATTTTCCCATGTGAACACAATCACACACAATGCATACAAATCTGCTGACTCTGGGAAAGCTTGGACGAAGCCAATCACAATACATCTCTTTTTATTCTGGACTGGACTGGATAAAAATGGAAAAACTTATATATATTTTTACACTCAGTGTGCAGTTGAAAGGGATGTGAGATGTGTAAATCTTACTGGACCATTTCAAAATGCACAAAGCATAGTTAGTCTAGAGAATGTCTCTTATGAGATCAAAGTGGTTTTCTAAGCATTACTTAATTTCCAAAACTGTTATAATGTAACAGATTATTTAAAATGAACTAGTTAAGAAGCTACGTCTGTTATCACTTGTTGTATGACCGACAATCTGAAGAAATGTTTGATATTTTTCTTTAATCCAAATGAGCGAAATTACAAATAATCTGACACATTGACAGATAGATTTTTATCTGGTGAAATGGTTTTTACAGATTAATGGATTAATATAGTGAAATAATCAGGCTGAGAGTTGCATAGAAGATACATTATAATGGTTGGAGAGTCTGTATGATCACCAAATTAAAAAGATATAGCCTCGTGCACAATTTGGGTTTTAAATAACGAAAAACGGTATTTTGTGTCTACGGATGAGATTTGTCTCATTGTCAAATTGAGTTTCTCTCACAACAATGTGGTTGAAAACATATCAGAATAGTGTCACGGAAAATGAGTCAAAACACAGTGTGACCACTGCAGGCATATCATAAAAAACACATTGTCACATTAAATTCTGGTGGTGAGACCATCAGAAGCTCAAGTATGAACATCTCTCTAGATTAATGAGGACTGTCGACAAGACAAAGAGTAATTAATCCTTATGTGTTGAATCTTCAGTAACATGCCAGTAGAGACACACAGTCACAGTGGAAATGTCAGAAACAGTCAACACAGCAATTCAGTCATGTACTGAATCATTCAAGTTTTTATCTTCAGCATTTACCCCCTTGAAAAGCCACATACATGACAGTAAAACAAAGGGTTCAATTAGATTAACAACTGGAAAATGTGCAACATGAGATGATAAATGATTCTTAAACAATACAGCTGCCATTGTTGAATGTGGTCCCAACCAAAGAAGCGGCTCTTAACATTTCATATATTTACAAGTAGTTAAGAGCATATCATTGTGTAGATATGATACATACAGTGAATTAAAACCTAATGCACTGCAAACTGTGAACATGTAAACAGAAATTAAAAATTAAAACAGTTATGTTGCCTAAAGCTGCTTGTTGTTTCTCAGGTTGTAGAGAACACAGCTACAGTACATATGACCACACAGATCATCACATACTAGATTATATCATTCAGTCTTCATCTTTACTTGTTGCATGAAGATTTTAGATGTTAGACATGCAGTTCTGTCTATATTGACCTGATGGATCCTCGTACTTATGCACAAAGTGCTATTCACACTTAGTTACTTAAGTGATTTAATATTCGATTTCCATCAAACTTGGAGGCTGAAACGAGATAATTTTTTAAAATGGAATGGTTGAAATTGAAACAGCAGACGCTGGGAAGGAGAAGAGAAAACCTGATAAACACTGTATACTCATGCAACTCAACACCACCTTTTATTCCACATTTCCTGTCTGCTAAATGCTTATTTCAAAAAAACTGAACCCTAAAGTAACGCTAATGACACAATATGGACTTTTTTTTTTTTTTTTTTAAATCAGATTTTAGAAAGCTCTCGCCACATAAACAGCTGGCATCATAAAAGTGTTTCCACAGACTGAACAGACTCCTTGTGGTCGAATTTTTCATGACAAAGATGGTGGTCAGCATGAAACCTAATGTCCTTCTTGACACCAGCCAGTGAAGTCACAGGAACATTGTCCATTTTTCTCAACAAGCTTCTTTGGACGGACCAGTACAACTGGATGATACAATTAAAACTCTGTTTTAGCCAGTTGGTGGAAAAGTTGGTTCAAACCTTTCCTAAATTAACTTGGATTGTTATATAATATACATAACCTACCAGGAGAACCAAACACTGAGATAACCAGTACAAAGACTACATACACATACATAATGCTGGATGCAGTTTTCTATGGATATATCTTATACTGGTAGTTAATCTCCATGTTCATTTATGTTTTCACATGTTTTAGAGTAGATGATTACATATATATACTGTGTAAATACACAGCACCATTCTCTGCCATCAGATGATAATGTATAAATATGTGAGTCTCTATGTGCAAGTATCCAGGAACATCCTCGTATCCTCCGACCTTCCTCTGTCCCAGCTGGACCTTTTCACCTGCTTTCGTCCTCCTAGAGGACTTGCTCGGTACTGGAGGCAGAGATGTCCAGGAGTCTCCAGGCTGCGTTGGGGTTCAGCTCCTCCTGGTCACGACACAATGCCCAAACATACATCATCCTCATCACTTTCTCCTGCAGAGGGAGGAGAGGAGAAGAGGGTCAGACCCCAAGGAACAGTACAGAAAAGGCCTCTACAACTAGAACAAAGCAGCTTGCTAAACAGACTTTATGCAATATCTTAATGTCTATATAAAATAATAAAAACTTGTGTATTATTTACATGAAATTAAAGTTTATATACCTGAATGTGATGTGACTAGAACATGTATTGTTGCTGAGATAATTTCAAACTTTAGGTTGTTTTCCTTTTCAGTGACTCTAATTCTGTTTATTAGATTCACTATTCAGGAGCAGCTATAATGAGTTGACTGACCGGATCTCCTTCCACAACTTCTCCCTTGGGGCTGCGGATCACCATGACGACCTGAGCCTGAAAAGTGATGATCAACACTGGGCCCTGGTCCATCATCTTACCCATCGCTAGCTGTGAGACAGAGACACAGTAAACAAATAAATCAAGGGAGAGGAACACACTTAACAAGGGTAAGTGTCAACTGGCTTCAAGATAATGACAAATGTTACTTGAGATATTTGAGTCTGCAGGAAAGTATAACACAATTTAAATTCAAAATCTGGTGGGGAAACTTTGCGTGTGATGATGGTGCACAAGTGTAAAAGCACTTACATCTATGTTATCAATGTCAAGGATTTTGGACTGGAAGCGCAGCCCGAGTGCTCTGGCCTGTTGGATGGGGTGAGCCAGCTGACTGTACGTCTGAGGACGACAGCAAGAAAACAAGTATTGTAAATGACATAATAACGATAATTTACATTTTACTGTCTATTTATTTAATTCAAATAATTAAGTCACTTACGGCCTCATAACACCAGTCTTTTAATACTTCCAGCTCTCCGCGGATCATAGCCTGCAGAAGGGATAAGGACAAAGCCTTAAAACAGCCTGTTGGGTATTTCATGCTCAGTTCTGTGCTCGACTGCTTTTTGTCAGTCCTGCTCATTACTCTTAAATTACTATACTAAGTTGTTCTTCAGCCAAGTTGAGAGTGTTGTTTGCTGCCTAAATCACAACAGATCTTAATTCCATCAAACTACATTTGATACAATTAGATGACGTAGACCACTTTCAAACTGATCTGGCTGCCAACTAACTGCCAGAGTCCATCCCTGGCTAAGCTGATTTAAACAACAACACAAAATTCTTGTTTCGCTAGAATACGCTTGTAATTTTTATCAAACGGCATCATCAGCTTCTATTCTGTGACTGTGAAAGACAAAACACTTTGTTCAAAATGAATTTCCTGCCCTAAATAATCTGAACTGGCTTTGGAGGCATAAGCTGTGGAAGTATATGTTTCTCTTCTAAGTCTTTTCTTAATCTTCTCAGTGAAATACCTCCCCAGTTCTGAACAGAGAGGATTGTGAATGAATCAGTCGACACAGAGAGAGCAGCGGAGATGAACTGGTAATAAGTCTGTTTACCTCCAGTATGTTTGGGATGATGTCTTTCTCACACTGTTTAAGGAAGGAGTCTTTGTCAAAGGTGGGGTCTGCCTTCACGATCTCTGTCAGCACCTCAGACATTTCTGTCTTAGAGAAAAGACCACCTGGAAAAATAACACCGACATCAGCAGCTGATAAATTCACTCATCTGAAAGGGATATCTTTAGCTTATATAATTTTATGTTTTTGCATGAAGCATGCCCTTTACCTAAGATATAATAATATAATATAATGTAAATGAATGTAGTATGGAAGAACATTACCTAAGAAACCAGTGACTTTGTCAGTTACAGCTCGCGATGCTCTGATGACAGCATTATCACTTTCATCATATTTCATCTTCATCTCAAAGAATCCTGCGTCAAACAAAAATGGAATAACTGATTATTTTATGTAAACACACACACACACAATGAAACAGGTGTTTTTCAGATTTGATGGTGGTTTAAACTGGCAACTGCAAGGGCACATGAGCCACAAACCAAATTAACGGTACATTAGTTAACGATCTACTGTAAAGCATATAGCGCCATCTGCTGCCTTTAAAAGGAAATGACGTGTGTGAACTGAGAAATTTATCATCGAACACTTTTTCCACTGTAACTCAACTAATACACCCAAGGGGTTTTCTTACTGTTAAAAACTACGTTATTGTCCTTGAAGTCCTTCCACTGCTGGTACCACTTTGAGTCTTTGTGGAGAACCACACCCATGGCCTCTCTGCATCACACACGCAGAAACACACAGTGTTAGAGGTGTTTACAACAACTTGAGACAGTTATGGTGAGAGTGAAAACAGCTCAGGGTTGTAGCTCACTCGTTGGCCTCGAACACTCTGGAGTCACTATCTGCTCCTTTGGAGGAGAAGTCACTTCTCTTCCTCAGCTGTGATGGAGCCCTGTAAGGACCGGCGTCACCGACGTCAATCTCTTTCTTCATGGTTTCTACACCCTGGAGAGAGGACACACAGACGATGCAACCAGACTGTAAGAGCACATATAAATTATTAACAACAAACTGTTTAGTGCAGGACTGTAGCCTCAGCAGCCTTGGTCTTACTGTGTAAAACCTAAAGTCAAGTACAGAGTTAGATCCTTAGAGGTTGGTACTTGACAGTTGTTGACATTGTGAGTTTGTATTTGTTTGGACAAGGTGAGATGGTGATGCAATAAGTCGGCCCCACTTATTTTATTTCTTACCTGTGAGATGGCCTTGAATGCGCTGGTCTTGCCCAGTTTCTCTCCTCCTTTGGAGACAGACCCAGCAGAGTGGATGGCCGTCCTGGCTGCTTCCTCCACGCCTTCTTTGATCTTCTTCCCAATGTCAGTACGAGTCACTTCTTCTAGACCCTTTAATAATAATGTTTTTTTTTGTTTTTTTTTTAAAGTTCAGAAGACAAAACGAATAGATAATTTTATTCTACTATTAAAGGTCAAGAACGTTTGACATCTAATAATACTGGAATATGGAAAATGTAGCCATGTAACTATGTCATAAGGAAAAAGCTGCTCACTGGACAAAAGCGTAGCATTTCCAATATACCCCAGATGTCATGTCGGTTTGCAGACATTGTTACAAAACAATCGGTGTGCTTGATATGAAGGTTCAGAGGATTCAATGAGGTCAATCCACACACGAAGCGAAGAAGTATTGACGCTCTATTGGTAAACCACAGGAAGTGTTGAAATCTTACCTCTTTAACAGTTTCTGACAGGGAGCCCAAGGTTTTCTTAAACACCTCTGAAGTCTTCACCGTCTCAGCCTCGATTGATTTCTAATGAAAGAAAGAAAAAATTTACAAATAACAACTGTTTAAGCATTATACATGATCCAAAAATAACAAAAAATGTAAAACAATTCGTAGTCGATGCAGTTAAATTGTACAGACATTTTTATATGACAAAAGAAATATTGCAAGATATGAAATCAGCGCTGGCTTAAATAAACTTCTTACAAATTTCCTTCGGGCCTGTTGGAGAGCATCAGACTCCTCGAGCCTCTTGGCTTCTTCTCTGAACTTCTTTATGTTTTCTTTCATCTCCTGATTCTTGCTGAACTCCTGACGCAGATTGTCCACAAACTCTCCCAGAAAACTTTTACGACCTGAAGCATACCGCACCTAATGAGACAAACATAAAGTAGGACATTAGCTGGACAGACAGAACAAAAAGCCAACTGATTCCCCACATGTACTATTTAGTATGAAATAAGTAAACCAAACAAAAAAATTAGACAAAGCAGCCGCATGAATAAATCCACCTCTCAAATTAAATGAATTCCTTCAAGTAATTTTTGAGTGTGTCATTTAAAGTGCATGGGGCTGTTTATGTGTACCTGCACGGCTGCAGCTGGGCTCCTGTGTAATCTGTATGCATCTCCTCTCCACACTGAGGAGACCACAGGACGGAAGTAGAGGGCCAAGGCTCGCCTGCCAGCCAGCTGCCACGATGAGAAAACTGCTGTTAGTAACAAATATCTGCCAATGCTGCAGTGGATGGACAATCAATGAAAAGTAGTTAATCAGCCACTAAATAATCATACCGCTGCAATCATGAGGAAACAACAGCTATCTGGGCGCTCTTTATTACTGAATATCACTTGCAATCTGACTCAAATGACAGAGTAATTCTACCAGCACATACATGCTTAATGCAGCACCGCTGTATGGAGGCAGCTGTAGGGTTTTCCTTTGATACGTCAGCTGTCAGTGACCCCATGTGTTGTAGATAAATTATGTGTGGTAATATTCCTGTGACTGTTATTCTCTGTACATGTGTTGAACAATGTTATGTGACTCATCAGACTCAGTTTACTGTGCTACCACTGATAGTGTTTTCACACAATCACTGTTGAAGGGTTATTAAAATGCTAGATATACTTCATGGCATTCAGATAGTCACATATCTTAACAACGGTTATACAAAACAGTGATCCTATAATACTCAGATATTAGATACGGTGCAGATTAGTGCACACGTCTCTATGCAGCATCGCACCTGTCGATAAATGACGCTGTATTTATTGTACACATTAGACATGTTTGAGGTTTGACCTGCTTCATTAAAACAGAGCATCTCTTCAAATGTCAGTGTTCCTCCAAGATGAATAAAATATGTATTTACTCCAGGGAAACCACAGAGTCTGGCTGGTTAAAGGACTGAACATTTAATGTTACACTGTTGTTACATCATACACGTTACAACAACTAGTCACTGACGATGCTGCGATTCCTGACCACAGGTACAAGTCTAACCATCATTTTATGCCAAATCTTTAAAGTCGCACAGACACACCTACAGATATAAAGCGACGCGTTGATTTCAGACGTGTTACGTTAAAAAAGCATCTCTGTCGTGTGAAACAACCGGGCCTTTACTAACGGACGTCTCTCTCTCTGTTCTGCACGAAAACACCCTGTTAAACCTCCTCTACAGCAACAGGACGGGAGAAGACTGAGTACACAGCTGCTTGAGTTTCTTTCATTCACCGTCTGCTCTGCTGGACACCAGGGAGCTGTGGTGAAGGACATGAATGAGCGTTTTACCTCGTAGCACCGACACACGGAGGCTGCCATCTTGATCTTGAACTGCGCGGAGCAGCACGTGCGTCCTGGTAGCGGCAGCTGACCTCCGTTCGACCAATAGGAGCAGAGCTGGTGAAGAATGGGCGGGGTCAGCTGTCAGCACGACTTAAAGGGAACGTCCAACAAAAAACTGTTTTTTATTGAAACTATTTATTTTTCTGTTAACTTTTATTTTATTTTGTCAATATATTTTCATATTTTTATGCTGTCAAACACATAAATTAACTGCATTTTTTAAATTTAACCGTATGTTGTATTTCTTTGTGTATTTTTACATCTTACTTTATATTGATGTTAATAAACATTAAGCTCAAATGGGCTTTATGTTATTTCTGTTTAACATATATGATTCCCAAAAGTGTTCCTCTGGTCAATACTGGACATACAGTAAACTGGACAATCAATGAAAAGAGTCTTCATCAATACAAGATCTTGATTTGTACAGAAGCATAAATGGCTTTAATTACAAAACAACAGTTACAAGTTTTAGATAAAACAAAATTTAATGGGTTGTGTATCATTGTATCACATTAAATGTGGATTAAATTTACAAGATTAAAACACAAAACTATAGACAGTAATACAACCCAACTAATAACTGCACTCTTCTGCAGTTTTAAGTCTGATTACATGATATGGTTCATTTCTGAAAATTTCAGCTGTTTCTGCTTTTGGCTGTTAAATTTCTGAAATTTTAAATTCCGAAATTTAACAGCCGCTGGGACATTGCTATTTTACTGTCTATCTATTTACACAAAATAATGATATGATACATGAGGCAATAATACAATAATAGTAATAAAAATAATCAGAATATTTATGGCAATGTAAGTACCAATCTTAAAGGTGTACTTTGCCAGTCTGGTTGCTTTTTCTCTACAAAGGTCCCCCACACTACCGTCTTGGAGTAAGGCCGAGTTCAAGACGCATGATACGTAGCAAAACGTTTAATTCAACACAAACAGATCATGCACAATGCTGTAGCACTGAAGTAACCCTTTCTGAATCATGTGGTTTATCCCCAAGAGAAGGTGGAGGCAGCTGAGACCCTTTATTCACCCCGTTATAGTGACTGTGAAGCTGACATATTAACTTCAAATCTTGCATAGTGCACCTTTAATATTCTATTTAAAGAAAACTAAAATAAAAGTACAGAAAATACACAATGGAACATGTATAAAGGCAAAGGAAGAAGAGTAAACTTGAAGATGCAAAATCTAAAACAAACCAGAAATGGAAAAATAAAACAATCACTAAAAATAGCTATTTTCTAATCTTATAGTGACAGGTTTTGAATAGTTTATTTTAATGAGAATACATACTCTATGTTCTGTCATGAAGTTCTAACTTCTCTCTGTAACTTAAATGCAATTTGTAGACTTGAGGTGTTAAAATTGCTTGTCCTATATTACAAAAATATCCCCACATGCCTGTTATTTACCTCCAACATGTGCTTCATTAAATCACTTAGTGGGTTGAAATTAGATTATTAGTGCATAATTAAACTGATGTAAGACGTTTCTGTGATGAGAATAACATTTTGACTGTGAATATTATGTCAGTCACGATTTCATACATACAACTGACCCTGATTAACACAAACAGCCTTTGGGCCTGACCTTATTCTTTCCATTGAGAAGTACAGTACAGGCTGAATGGTAGCTATCTGCAGGCATGCCAGTAAAGAGCGCCCCCCCGGGGAAGGTATGTGGGTTGCAGGGACTCCTCCCCTCCCTCTGCAGAGTTGCGAGCTCTCCCTTTCTGCGGCCAGCTCGCCTTGACAGCCAACACTGGCGCAGAGTCTCAGCACAAACCTTTACCTTATTTTTCTGTCGTATAACAATAATTCATACTCGTACTTTCCACACATCCTCTTCCGGAGACAAGCGTTGGAGCGGCCTCGTCTAGAATGGGGAACCGAGACGATGAATACGATTTCTTGTTCAAAGGTAAAAAAAAAAAAAAAAAAAAAGAGAGAGAGAGAGAGAGAGAAAGGGAAAAAAAGATGACTGCATTCCCCCTTTACACAGTCTCAGACCGACAAAGCTATGCTTTATAAATACCTATAAACCTCTTATTGTGTAATTTTCGCTGAGCGTATTTATCGAGGAAAGGGACTGGTGTTTTTGTGAGGGACTGGCCGGATGATGATCGCTTGCTGTTATTACAACATAATGCTGTCATTGTAACATTACAACGCCTGCGGCTATATTTATAGGTATAGGTATATGCAACACCCTATACGTGCTCAGCCTTGTTTCTTTTTTAAATTAAACTTTCATTAACTTATGAAGCAGTGTTGGTCGTTAAAGTGAAATGTTTCCTTCTTTCTTTAAAGATGTGATGTTTTCTACTCATTCCTCCTCATGTGGCTGATCAAAGGCCTATTAGCTCTGTACCTCTGCTGATCAATAAGCTTCATCCTCACATGAAGATGCTACTCAGCCAGCTTTTATTGACATTGCAAAATGCAGCAATTTATAACAGAGTGTATTTTGGTTTTATTATGGCCATCAGCAGATCTGTCATTGTGATTGAAGCGGTACCAGGACCAGGTCTATGTTTATCTTCAGAGCTCAGTTTGGATCCAGAAAGCCTCCCTTTGATCGTGATATCAGCTCCTGTGGCACATTAACATCCTGGGCCTGTATAAGCCAAAAGGCCATTTAGATGTAACAAAGTATCCTCTGTGGGATGAATAGGGCATCTGCCGGAGGCGAGGACTCTCTCTCTCCCTCCCTCTCTGTCTCGGTGTCTCTCTCTCTACCCGAGCCATCGTCTGTGTACCCGGCCGAAACAGGAAGGGCAAGGCGGCCTGAAACTGTCGATTCAGGTTTTAATGAAGCCTGTTATCAGCTTCCTGCAGCCCTGACCAGCGCGATGTCGACAGGGACAAAGTTCGACTCTGTTTCCTTTTGTCGAGGGAGAGAGAAAACAAAAAAACAAGGCTCCACCTCTTGCTACTGGGCTAGTGAACACAGGAGCCACCTCAAGTCCCGGTCCTGACACGCTGGTCCGGGCTGCAGGAAGCACAACCCCGGTCCAAGAGCCTGATCAATCACTCTGGTCTGGACAACAGGGCCCGATAATAATCAATACCTGTTGTCACTTCATACCAGAGATGCTGAACAGTAGCTTATCACTCCCTCAGCTGAAACTCCACTTGTGGCATTTGCAGCGATCAGTATAAGAGACACTAATTCCTGAAGAAATTTCTTCCCGATCCATGTTGAATCTGAAGCCTCCATACCCGAGTGTTATCAGACTGATTTGACTTCAACAGGTCATTTATCAGTTATTATCCCCCCCAGGGTGTTGTAGCACAGGCTTACTTTGTGGTTTGGGAAAGTTCAAGATTACACAGTCTATTAAAGTTGCAGTGTGAGAAGCAAAACTATTATTCCCATTTATTCTGCTCTGTGAAGAAAAGAGGCTTTAAAGAAGAACTTGTGTGTACTAGTTTATTGAACTACTACAGACTAAAGCACATTTTTACTGAGCAGAAGATCTTTGATCTATTTGATGTCTATGGGTCCTCATTTAGTGAATTATTAGAGGCCAAACAAAACAAAACAAAAACTCCAATGTTTATTTCCAGACACTAAAAGTTAAAGTTAATATCTGTAATGGCACATGCTTTTTCTCCGGCTCAGTAAAGTTATAGCATTAAGATTATATGTTGACTCTAACAAACACCCCTTTCTACGTTACAGTAAAATATGTTTGTCGTAAGCCATAAATCATTTAACACACACACAAACATGAAGCCCCTGGTTTCTGTTGACACCAACATTTAGAGACAGCATTTTATGCCACAGCATTTCTTGTGTCTATTAATACATACGGCCCATCCCCTACCCACCCCATCACACATACAGTCCACACACACTTCTCATCCTTCCCCTGCCTCCTGCTCTCTCTCTCTCTCTCTCTCTCTCTCTCCACAGTGGTGTTAATTGGGGACTCGGGCGTTGGGAAGAGCAACCTGCTCTCTCGATTCACAAGAAATGAGTTCAACCTCGAGAGCAAGAGCACCATCGGGGTGGAGTTTGCCACGCGCAGCATTCAGGTTGACGGCAAAACGATAAAGGCTCAGATCTGGGATACGGCAGGACAGGAGCGCTACAGAGCCATCACCTCTGCGTGAGTCCATTTCTGTGCGATACAGATAGTGATGCCTGTCACCCAACACCCGTCAGTGAGGGGAAATACTTCAGAACTGCAGTCACAATTGACACTCTATACTTAAGTCTAGTTAACTTAAAATGTGACCGATTGTTAGCTATGTTCAACAACAGGTAAAGAATCAGCTGGCACATGGGCACTGATCAGCAGCTTCTGGTTTAAAGGAAAAATATTTAAATTAGCCCTATACATGTGCTGTAGATATAAGCAGAATCTTATCAATTGGTAACACAGTCGATATGTTTTTTTAATGACTTACAAGTGCTTCCAAAATGTCATGTGTCGTGACATGATTGGAAGCTCCAGAAAAGTTACCAAAGTGACTTTGTGGTGAGAAGCAAAAGATGATCTCACTTTAAAGTTATCATCTCACGTTGGCTTTAAAAAATATGAATCGAAGACACAAGAGAAATATTTGTTAATATGACAACAAGACAACCAGTAAAGTTCAGCTGACAGATTGTTTGTTTGAATCAGAATCAGAATTTATTGTCATTGTACAACGGTGCAGTGAAATTAAAAGCTTGGCCTTTAAGTGGACAAGGATAACATAAAAATACAAAGACAATGACCAGGACAACATTGGACACATACACAAAATCATTTAAAATGCATAGAAAGTAATTAATGATATAAAAGAAAGTAATTATGAGTAAAAATTTTATGAACTGAACTAAAATATGGTAAATATTGTTTCAGAACAGGGAGTAGGAAATAAAGCATGTTTGTATTTAACATGTTTATGACTCTAGCGATCAATCAGCCAATATCAGTTTGTTCTGACTACATGATGCAAAAGTGACCATGAATCGAGAATCGAATCAAGATCCCCCATCATTGACCTTTTTCATGGGAAACATGTTGACTTTCAAGTTGGAAAAGTGTAGATGTAAATAATAAAATTATCAGTGGTTGAGTCCTGTATAGCTGGTGTTATGGACTCTGGCTGCCTGTCGAACTATCGCATGAATCACTGGGACACTTGAGTAAAATGGGGCCATAAATGTTATTAGTAATACCTGTGGTTTTCTGGCTGCAAGTCAAACTGTCTGCGGATAAATGACCTGTGAAGTGTGTCTGAATCATCATGGTTACCTCTGTTTATCTGGTCCTATTACAGATACTACAGAGGGGCAGTGGGGGCGCTTTTAGTGTATGACATAGCCAAACATCTGACCTATGAGAACGTGGAGCGCTGGCTGAAGGAGCTGAGGGATCACGCCGACAACAACATCGTCATCATGCTGGTTGGCAACAAGAGCGACCTGCGTCACCTCAGGGCCGTGCCAACGGACGAGGCCCGGGCCTTCGCAGGTACATGAGCTTTAACAGAGACACGCAACGGTTAAAGTGGAATATGGAGAAACATTTGTGTGTTTATTGATTTTACAGATATTTGATATGCTTTCCTATTGTCTGTGCTGCTATAACAACTGAGATCTCCCTCAAGGACCAACAAAGTGTATTGTTACCTCCATTACTATCTCACCTTTCCATTGTCTGTTGCTCTTGTAAATTAGAAGAGAACATCACACAGCACTTAACTAGCTGTTATTCTAAAGGTGAAAAGAAAAGAAATGGTCGAAAATATTTAGTGTTTATTGCTTTTGCTGAATTGTGATATTAATGTAGCTTAGGTGTCTAAAGCAGCACAGTCCAGTTTTAAATGTGCGTTTTCTTTTTTATCCCACAGAGAAGAACAATCTGTCATTCATAGAAACTTCAGCCTTGGATTCAACAAATGTTGAAGAAGCCTTCAAGAATATCCTTACAGGTATGATCATGAACAGAGATAGGATGTCTGAGCTAATGCTGACAGATATTGGTTTGATAACACAACATCACTTTCTCATTTTGATTTGAATGGGGAACTGAGTCTGTAATTGTAACAGCAGCATTGAAGGAAATGTCTGCTAAACTTGTGAAACTTCCTCTTACTTGCATTTGATCTCTTGTAATTCCCGAGTAGTTTTACAGCATTGTTCTTTCAAGTTTATTTTGATGTACTGTAAAGCCTAATAAGGACTAAGATGGTGTTAACCATGAACATGAACTAGACTGTTTCAGGTGTAGGAGCCAGATGTGGTTTAAAAGTTAACTTTGCAGGATGATCCAGTCCAGTCTGTTTTTTTTTTTTTTTTTTTTAAAACAGAAATCTACCGCATCGTCTCGCAGAAACAGATTGCTGAGCGGTCTGCCCATGACGAGTCCCCAGGAAACAACGTGGTGGACATCAGCGTGCCACCAACCACGGACGGCCAGAGGGGAAGCAAACTGCAGTGCTGTCAGAACCTGTAACCCATGGCAACCGTCCCTTGTCACCTGGGTCGATTATTAATTGAAATCCACAGTGTTGGTATGCTTCCATCCGCCTGGGTTGCAATATTGTCTGAATCTGCACTTTTTAGATCTATGGAGTCAATTCTGTTACACCACAAACGATCAATCCCAGAACGAAGTGTTTGAATTGATTTCAAATTGTAATCTGACCCAGGTACAGTCTGCTACACTCTAGTGCAAAAACAGGACTGATGGCACCTCTTAAGTAGCTACCACAGTTACCCATGATAGTGTAGCAGAATAGCCATGCCTGAGACCTTGTAAGCCTAGACAACTCCCTGGTAGACGGTTATTGCCACATGCTGGAGGCCTGGGTTTGAATCCTGCCTGTTTCAGTCGTACCAGCAGTCCTGTTTTTGGGCTCCCCTCTTCCTCCTCCTTCTTCAGTCATCATCTCAAAAAGTGGTTGTGACGCTACTGATGCTTATTTCATTTTGTGTAAAATATATTCTTTTGTTTGTTTTGATTTTGATAGCTTGTCTGCTCACATACATTATATTAATGCCATGAAATTAAATTTTACAATATTATGTTTCTGTGGTCTTTCATAATAGCGGCATAAACACTATTTAATGCCCTGCATACTTTTTTATTTGTCAAATTATTATATTGTTGTGACGCTGCATAAATGACTATATTGTCTAGTCAACAGTGGATCCATCTACTAGAGTGACTCAGTCCATTTAGGTTCTCAACCTATGGATCTGCCTCTGAAAACAGACAAATGAATCTGTGCATACAGTATCTATAGTCCTGCTTTATGAGTTTGATTAATTCTATCAGTCTTTATATTTGGTAACTGACCAGTTGGAGCCTTAAACTATCACGGGTAAAATCACAGTGATGTACATGACAACACATATGTATGTGACAAAAGGCCTCAAAACGATTCTGCATTATTTGTCGAGATCACAACCCCCTAAGCTCGGGGACAACTGGTTTAATTTGCAGCAGTTCATCATATTTTATAGTTAAGTAATAGTAAAAAATTTAAGCATGAAATAACTACACTTTACTCTAAAGTAACCAGTTATTGTTACATTAAGGTAATGGTGCCGTTATTTGCATCTGAAGCGTAGGGGAGTAGAAATAAAACAGCAGAAAGTTGATGCACTGAAGTACAAATCCAAATTGTACTTGTGCCGCATTTGAACAAATGCACTTTGTCACATTCAACCACAGCCAATCAAAACATACATTTCCGACATCTAGATAAAGCTCATAAGACACAGAAATACCTAAAATACCAAAACAAGTGAAAGTTGACACTGACTGAGTCCAGGAGTCCCTCTTGTTTTATTGCACAATAACCCAACTTTCCACGGGATGCAGCAGGAAGACTACAATAACACAAAATACTTTTGTTTAGCATATGCTGCATACATCGATTGACATGTCAAAACACATTTCTGGTTTGCACCTTTGCTGAGTATCAGCCTGCTCTGATACATTTCTGTGTTTCGTTATACGACAAAAGTCTGTAATGTCACTATTCAGAACACTGATTCTCTTCTATTTAAAATTGCATCTCTTGTGTGATGTAGGACATTACTACTAGTCTTCGCTAGGCAGTTTAGTTCATGAATGGTGCATTTACAAGTGGAGCTGGGCCGTTTGCTAATGCACTTTTTTTTGACATTAGTAGAAACATCATCCAATTGGAATGTAAACACTTTTCCACACCGTCAATATCAATACTGTGCTGCTGTGTAACGGATGCAGTTAGTGTTATTCCACATACTACAATCTTCACTGACCCTGTGACAAGTGTGATAAATATGTGATGCGTCAGCAGCTGTCTAAACAGAAAAATGATTTGAGTGTCACCGTTAAGACAGCGATGATGAAGCTTAATCTGGAAACTTTAAAAGGGTTCAGATTATAGACAAGAATGTTGGTATGGGCAACTGTCGCCCTCTACTTGCTGAGAGAGAATATTCACAGATAGACTTTGTCAATCATGTTTTTAGATTATCATCTTCCGCTGGGCTATTAGCTGCCCATTGTTCAAAAACAGCTACATACATTGTGAAGGGGTATGGGGGAATTATAGGTAGTGTGAATATGTTTCATATTATACTGTAGTAGCATGCTGATTCAGTTATATCCTGCTACATTAGCTTGTGTCTTAGTATTTTATAAGTTTGCGTCACGGACATACAGTCGGGCTGGTTAGTCCATGATCCATGTGTTCAGTCATTCACATCCCAGCACTGGCTGTCCCATGACAACTCTGTGTTTCAACATCAACTACGACTCCGGAATGAGTTCTTCCCAAACCCACTTTTGTGGTCGGTCAATACCGTAGTAGTTTACATCAAGTGCTTCAATAAAAGAAAACAGGAGGAGAAAGTAGCTCTCTTCTCGCAGAATGGTCCATGTGAAGTGCAAAAGTTCATTAATATGATTAATTTTGTTTTTAGAGAGTGTTCCAGTGGGCATTATTTTTAAATATTCCTTTTGCCACTGGTCTACACTCATACGATGGTCTCATCAGTCATTTTCTTGGTCGACTTGGTCGGCACTGAGCGTTGAGTAGTGTGCGCCCCTTTCATGTCAGGCATGAGCAGGCGCACTTTCTGATTGGTCCTCCTCCACTCCGAGTACAACTGACAGTGATACCGAAATGACACCTGAGATTGAAAGGAAGAAGAACGGGAGGGTTGGGGGGGTAAGGCGGGAGGTATCAGAGGAAGAAAAGACAAACATCAATAAATCTGACACCAAGATATTTGAGACACAGTAGTACAGGAATTATATGCTGAAGCTACATTTGCTGCATGACAGGTGCTCACGGGCGGTAAGGCTAGACTTTCACAATTTGTCTTTTTTCATTAGTCTTTTGATAAAAACTTAAGTATTAGACTTTTGAAAAGGTTCAGCTTAACAGTGCATCCAATTTTTAAATAAGTCTAGATAAACATCACTGTGAAGTAAAACCACCACATTCTTACTACTAAAAGTCATACTAGGACAAGTAAACAGTAACATAATTTCTACAATAAAGGCCAGAAGTTAAATCTGTGGGACAGATGTTCTTTGAGCAAGTTTGGGACAGTTTTCCACATCCAAGTGGGGAAAATATAACACACAAAACACTAGGACTAATTTGTGGGTGTGACAATGCATGAGAGAGAGACATTTGCTCTCTGCCAACATCTGAATGCAAGTACTGTGACTTGTCTGTTTTCTAAGTTAAAAGGGGGAATAACAGAGTGATGCCTCGGTTACCAGTGTCCAGAGGATGTAGATGGTGAAGAGGGCAATGGTGAGCGCGATGAGGCCGACAGCCTCGAGTCTGCTCTTCAGCTGCAGGTGGTCCTGGGCCCCCCTCAGACACAGCCAGCCGGAGATGGCGGCCAGGGGTGTGATAAGAAGGAAGCAGGCCATGTCGCACAGCAGTGTGCGCTTCTCACTGCGAGGACCTGGGTCCTTCAGCCACTGAACAAAAGCAAAATGACTAAATTATTGTTTCAGTTGAGCCTTATCCAAAGTTAATGTGACTTATGTAATCATCTTAATGATGTAGTTATGTTAATAAAATTAAAAAAAAAAGTATGTGTGAAACTCTTGCATATCAAATACGGATGCACCGATGCTTTTGAAAACCAGTTTTCTGAGCAGAGAGCTCTTATCACACAGTCAGGTATCTAACGCATGAAAATAAGCAAATCATCTCATATCCTATTTGCTGACTACAACATCAGTACAAAGTCCTTGTTTTACACAAATAAGTGCTGCTCATTTTCACCTGTTTTTATACAAACAAGAGACACGAAACACATCCTCACAATAAAAGCTCACAAACCTGTGTGAGTGGTTGTGGTCGCCGTTCAATGGTGAACTCTGTGTGACAGAGTTCACAGTAGCTGGTGTTGGAGGAGGACAGCCACTTCTCCAAGCAGCTCTTGTGCACTTTACCCAGCGTGCCAGTGCAGTCACAGGGTGAGAGCAGCGTCTCTCCTCCAGCTCCCTCATGACAAATCCGACACATGCCCATATCACTGTGCAAAACAACAACAACAAAGACAACAACAGCAAGGCACTGAAGCCATCAGTCTGATCATTTAAATTAAACTGAAGCATGTACACTGGGGCCACCTGTAAGGTCCTCCCTCTCTTACCTCTGCAAGCTCACTGCTTTGACAACAGTGGAGAGTGGGCGACCATCTTTAGCAGTAACCTTGGCAATATACTGGGCTTGCGCGGTAGAATCAGACTCCTCCGAATCCTTGGAGGCATCAGATTCAGCGTTCCCAGAGTAATCACAAAGGGAGCCAGGTAGGTGGCAGCACCCAGATGAAGACATGGCTCAGCTAATAGTGTGGGGAGCTGTGAAACAGGTTCTGATCCAAAACCTGTTGTGTTACTCCTCTCCTCTCCTGTCCTGTCCTGTAAATACCTGGTGGAGAATAAAGTGGAGACAAACAGGAGACAAAGTATGGGTGATCTGGAGTGACTACATAATTACATCATGTGAGTGATGCTCTTGTTGACACAAAGGTGGTGACAGAAGCTGGAAAAACTGTTAGAAATAAACACAAGCACAAACTCCTTAAACTTCTCTACTGGCTAACAAGGCCCCTGAGGACAATAGCATATTGTAAAGCCACGTTGTGGTTGAGTTCCACAGAAAATCAATGTCACAGCTTCCAAAAATCCCCAAAAAGTTCAGCTACACTACAGGGAAAATGAATTAAATGTTTTGCTTGTAACATTAAAACCTTTTAAACAGGAGCTATGGAGAATATAGCCATATTTAATGTAAACAAATCACATATATTAGTAAATAGAGGTAATATGTCTTCAACATCAAACTGTTTTTGCGACACACACACACACACAAACAAACACAAACAAACACACACACACACACAGCTAACACGACACGAAGTCATTGCTGTCATGTCAAAAGATCATTTAAGGTGTAGTTTTAGGGATTTTCAGTTGATAGCAGGTGAGGAGGTTCAGGTGCCTCTAACACCGTCCAGACTGTCACTGTCCTCACTACGCTACAAGGACCCCGCTGTAAATCATCACTACATCACAAGAATATATATATTTCTATGTTGAAAGCTCAAACAAAGGTTAACCAATCTAATGTCACTGCGGTTTTAATGCATCTGTAAGCACAGGTATCATCATCATCACCATATTACATATGACAAATACGACTAAAGCTCGGACTGTCAGACACAGTGAGCGCTGCAGATCTACATTTAATACCATTATTAGATGATTTGACAGAAGTCACACCGCTGATTTTGTCCGGTATGTGTGTGATTGATGTATCGTCTGTGTGTCCGCGACAAAGGCTGCATTTGTCTCAACACAGAACCGCGTTCAGCAGCTGATCAGCTGTCACACAGCGGGCTCTAATGTGATGTTTGTACCCAGAAAAACTTGTAAAAAAAATAATAATTATTATTATAATGATATGAAAAACACACGTTGGTGTAAATGTACTCACCCGACGGCCTCTCTTTCTCTCCTGGCCTTGGCCTTGGCCCTGTGTTCACCAGACACGGGGCTAGCTGAGCTAGCTACACAGCCCTAGCTACAAACTATGACATTGACATCTAACCAAAAGCTGGCGATACGAGAGGATACGACAGACGACCACATGCCCTGTATCCTCTCCATGGCTGGTAGTGTATCTCCCTCGGGTGGTTTTGTTAGAAAGGGCGAAAAGAAGCGTCTGTTTTGCCCAGCGTTTACTAGACACAGCTAACGTAGCTAACTGGCTAGCAACGGGGCAAGCCTACCTCAGCATCCCTCAGCTGTGCGCGGGTCATGTGACACGGTGCTGCCTTCATAGTCTTTAGTAATAACGGAATAATGGACTCATCGCATTTACAGCTGACTGTGACTTAGTGACAAATACTAGGAGGCTGTTGAAAATGTTGAAAGACTGGATTTCCCCACGCAATATATAACCTTATTGACGTCAATAAACAGAGAAATCCTGTAAACAGACGAGGGAAGTTGTGTTTATCATTACTAATCTAATAATTAATCATCAGCTGAACAGCACTAAGTAAACTAAAGCAAAGCAGCCAACAAAAAGCTGTTCCTTTGGGACAGTGTTGATAATAAAACTAAAAGTCAAACTAAAGTAGAACAGATCCTCCACCATAAAATGACTGGTTCAAGTTCAAGTCAGCAACTACAAAACTACTCAAGTAAAAGTCTTTAGTATCTAGTATTTAATGTACTATGTACGACAAGTAATCTATAATGTACTTAAGTAATGAAACTAAAATTACAAGCGCATGTTAATAAAAACAGAAGAACATTGTGAAGTTTTAAAACATGGAGCCTCCAACTCTCTTAGACAATGTCTTGAGTCTGAACTAAACTACTAAAGCTGTTCTTTTTTCCCCCAAAGAAAATAAAATCAAATTGATATTGATATTTTTTAAGTTTCACCATCCATCCAAAAAAAGTAATTGCCTTTTGACTCAATGTGTTTTCTGTATAAATGCATTATGTAATGGACAGTGTTTTAAATATCCTGGGGCAGCTGTAGCTAGAGGAAATTCATTATATTGTACTTACCAATATTTCAAAACAATGTTATTTTTGGTTTGGGGACAGTGTGAAATTATATACTGACCCTCTTACCAACATTTATACACACACACACACACACACACACACACACACACACACACACACACACACACACACACATATCAAGTAGGTATATATGTGTGTGTGTGTGTGTGTGTACCTTCATCCTCAAATATACACTATTACACCACACTATACACCATTTATCTATGCATGTACACACATAAATGCCTATACTGTATATATACATATCTACATACTAATAAAAGACTGTGATCACTGATGACGAATAAAAGAATGACTTATAAGAAAAAAAAAGGATTTCCCCCTGCAGTTTCTGTAAGAGCATGTTCATTTCTAAGAAACCAATTATAGGGCAGGTGTCCACCTGGGAGATAAAGAAGAATTGTTTCTTGGAAAAGAACAAATGCATCAAGGAGATGAGTGTTGGTTGTTTGATGAAAAAAGACAAAAGACATGAAGAACTGATCCTGAACACAGAGCAAACTACACTTTTGTCACCTGGTGTCCTCCAGGTGGAAAACACTGGTTGACCAGACATTTAGTCTTGAGTACAGGTATGTCTGTACCTTTTGTAAGTCTGGTTGTTGTGTTGTTATGTGGTGACTACATTATATCTCAACTGTCATGACAAAGTCACAATGTTGTTTTATCATTTGGTGGTTGAATGTGTTAATTTCAGCAGATTTAAAACTTGTTGTCCTTTCATTGATGTGATGTTTCTGAACTGGAAATGTGTACCACAGCTCTAAATATTTTTTCTTTGTCCTCTTTGGTTTTTCTCTAAATTTGTGTTAAAAGTTATTGTCACATGAGGTGTCTGGATGGCCGAGCGGCTTGTGCGCACCACGTTGGCGTATATGCCATGCACTTGTTTGCCGATTCTAATCCCGACCGAGTCGAACTTTCCTGCGTGTCCTTCCCCCACACTCCTCCCTGTTTCCTGTCTCTGATTAAAGGCAAAACAATGCCCAAAAAATACTTTAAAAAAAGTTATTATTACATGTTTTTTATCACATCTGTCTGTTTTCCTCTAGAGATGATTCGCTCTACTGTCCCACTGACAAATTGAGCACAGATGAAGTCCCAGATCAGCTTTACATTTATTCCTGCACTGTGATACATTTCCGAATGTGTATTCAAACACACACCTGAGAAGTCACTGAAACCTTTCATGTAAAGATGGAAAGAAGGAAAATAGTCAATGACCAGGATGTGAAGGGTTCGTCTTTGTATTGTTAGTAAACGTCTTCCAGGCTTGAAAGAGGCTCTCCAGTGGCTGATAAAGACTGCTCATCATCTCTGGACCAGCCTCCCTGTCACTACAGGACATTTACACCACCAGTCATCTGGAGGGCTCATGACATTGTCAAGGACAATCCACATCCACAACATCGTACTTTCATCTGTTGTACATACATCTATCAAGGAGACGCTACAGGAGTCTGAAATCAAGGACAGAGACAATCACAAACAGCTTCTACCTTATTGTTGTGCATGAAGGGAGAACAGCAAAATAAAAATGTCATTTCACTGTCTGTTGTATTTTTACTGTGAATATGATCCAAACAAATGACATTGATAAACTAAAAGCAGGCCTATTACCTATGGGTGGTAACAAACAATGAAATCAAACAACAAAAAAGCCTCACTATCTTGTCTACAAAAGGTGGAACCAAAACGTACGGGGTGGGGGGCACGACCCATAAACTAGTGGACTAAACAGAAACAATTTTTATGTGTGTGTAAATGTATGGGGATCCCCAGACTAAGCTATTCCATGCCTTCTTACCACATCAGCACAACAAAGAGCCACACCAGAAGAATACAGGGTTTGAGAGAGAAGGAGCAAGAGTCCGCACTGCTCTTCTTATAAACTGCCTCTTGGCTGCTGATTGGCCAGTCCAGACACCGTAGCCAGACGCAGGCGGTCATCAATCACACCAATCACCCTATGGAGTGAATAGGTGAAGGAGAGGGAGAGAAAAAACAAGAGAGAGGCGGAGAAAAACACTGGCCCAGCCTGGGCATGTGACAATGATGATAAACCTCTTGATTCTTGAAATTATGTTGAGTCAATGGAGGCGTTAAACATGCAATACAGAGTAATGTATGTGTGTGTGTAAGAAACAATACCAAGGTTTCAGGAGGACAAGACAAAGCAAAATATACAGTTTGACATTGGAGGGTTTTTTTTCTTTTTGACTACAAAATGCCAGTCAGTTCCCCTACAGATGTTTGATTTGTAGTCCAAACTATTGTCAGATTTTACCAGTGTACAAAGTATGACATCAATAAAACCAACTAAATAATAATTTATAGTGGCTCTTGATCCTATTATCTACTATAGTACTATACCTACTATCCTACTATGATACTATGATGCTACAATGCCATGATGAATTTTTCCTCATCCAAGACCCATAAGATGATCCATAATCCTGGTTTGTGTTTACTCTTTTCCGGTTGCCCAACAAGATCCTCAGCGACAGCAGCCAATCAGAGTTGGAGAACCGTCTCCACCAGCTGACAGAGACGCTGATCCAGAAGCAGATGTAAGCTCCCCGGTCTCTCAGCTGGAGCATCTGGTGCAGCAGCTGAAGAATACACAGGGGGGAGACAGAGTGGAGAGCCAGCCATCAACATGAGCGCCCTGGAGAGACCAGGTAGGTGAAGCTGATGTCAGGGTGGAAACCATTGGTGTTTTTGAGATATTACAGCAGTTTCTCTTTTTCTTTGCAACTATTTGTATTTGGAACCAATTTTGTCAGGTAGGTTCATGTTAGGAAAGTTGATCAGATTTCTTTCTGACTCCCTGACTCTGATTTCTTTATTTATCATGTGTTTTTCTGTGTCGTATTTTTAGGATCACGACACAGAAACACACCAGTCCTCTTCAGTGATCAGGACAGTCCAGGAGTGTATGGGAAAGTCCGTAAAGCAGCGAGCACCATTGACAGTTTCAGGTAAGATTTCACCTTGTTTTTTTTTTTTTTTATCATTATTCATTTATTTTAAAGTGATGTTCTGAAGTAATGTGAAGCCAGGGTCATATGAGTCAAACACTCCCTCAAGAGATATTTTACATTGGTCCAATCGAGTTTGACCATCTTCTGTTTTCACAGCCAAATAGTTAACAATGGAATTAAAGTGGGGCAGTCAGCCACATCTAAAACATATCTAAATTGTCATTTTTTAACCACTAACAAAGCATAAATTAGCACTTCACTTCAGTAGCATGAATAGGGTCCCTACACATAAACTGAAGTATTTAGTAAGTGAACTGAGAGTTTATTAAAAAGACTGTTTTACAAGACTTACCCACTTACTAAGTTATCATTACTTTATTAACAACAACCTGGGTTTTTTTTTTTTTAATTCAGTCTGTGCTCTAAGCATATTTTCTATTGCAATTCTTCTACATCTTCAACAGATTTCTTTTCACCCCAACCAGTCGCAGCAGATGGCTGCCTACTTTGAGTCTAGGTTCTGCTGGAGGTCTCTTTCTGTTAAAAGGGTTTTTCCACTCCACTGTCACCAAGTACTTGCTCACTTTGGCAACTGTTGAGTTTTTCTTTAGTTTAATATTATAAATTATCTTGATAACTGATAAATAACTTATATTTCCATAATAAACATGCTTATTTGAAATTAATTCAGAAGTTTGGTTTGTCTTTTTTGTCTTGTGTCGTATTTACTGTTTCCTACCCTCTGTGATTGTCAGCTCTTTCATGACTGGTACACCTGTGTTCTGAAGCCTCACTCCTCTTCCTGTTGTGATGCCACTATATGTAAAACTTCAAGGTGAAAGATGACAGTTAAAGCCATATCAAACCAAAGACAAAGGACACCTGTTCACTGAGGCTCATGTATGACACCGTTATTTACCACAACTGAATGAGTCATACATGCAGTGATCAACCCTATATATTGTGTATGAAATAAAATGTAAGTGATTTCACTTCAACTTGTACCTTGTACATATCTTCTACATGTCTCTGAATGCTAGTCGTTTTCACTTAGTCCCACCATGTGCAATACTTCAACACCTGCTGCTAGAGGAAGCCCATGGACAAGAGATGAAGACCTGGAGGACTGAAGACCCAAGAGGGAATGAAGCCTCATTGTGGATGCAGTGGAACAACAGGACAACACAAGTGGTCAGAAAAGCATACTCACAGTTTTAATCACAGCTAGCAGCAGCTTGAGCAGCTTTTGTTGAAATTGTTTCATAGTGTTTTATTTTCAGACTCCCCATTGTATATGTATCAACTGGGAATTAGATTTAGTTAAGTCTACAAATTTTGGCAACAATATTACAGCTCAACAAGCAATAAACTTTAGTTGTAACTTATAAATTTGATATACAGTGATTTTGCTAATTTACAAGACATCCAGCAAATCTGGAACTAATTTCCATCCACTGTCCACAAAACAGGTTAGTATATTGGTATATAAGTTATTGTTGAATCTAAGTTGTCTTCTAAAATGGTCTACGAACTGGCTCAGTCACTTAAGACTGAAAACCCAGAGTCAAACCTCAAGTCACTTTGATGACAACAAATCCTGCTTCAGGCCTTTGAAGATTATTTTTACACTCTGGTTAGTTTTCCATTCATGCCTTAGTTAAATATACAGGTCTTCAGTTGCTATTAAAGTTGCCTTCTGTAAAAACAATGAGTTATAATATCTTTAAACATGCCTTATGGGTATTAATCCATATCAAATGTGGCTTTGTTTTGTGGGCCTTAGAATTACTGTTACTTCTGTATACTGTGGCTCCACCTGATATGACCTCTGGGACACAGTGGCTGAGTTTTGGAGATAGGTTGAAGAGCTCAAATGTTTGGCTGTAGTTTAACGCAGAAAGGAAAGAGCCAACTCAGGCGGTTTGGTCATCTGATCAGGATGCCTCCTGGGCACCTTACATTTTCAACCGATACGAGACGTTGAGGTAGGCCTAGAACAGGCTGGATCAATTATATCTAATCTAACCTTGAAAGGACACTTGAACTACTTTGTTGATCTGCAAACATCACAACCTGAACTTTCTGTACTTAATGTAATTTATATAAATACAAACCGAAATGATAGTGTAGATAAAAATGAAGTGTAATTCACTTCAGTCAGAGGATGCTTCTAATCTTTTGTCACATACGACTGAAGAGGGTCTGCACTCTTCAGTCATCGAACCACTTTTGAAGAACGTTTTCAGTCATGGCTCTGAAGCAGAGCCCGCCACGAGCAATCAAAAACACAACACCAGACAGATGAGTAGGAAAACAGATGGGAGAAAGGGAAAAGTGTTTTTCTAGCGCCGACAGTTATCTGAACCAGGCCAGGGTCATGGTGAGGTCACTGTAATAGCTGTAAGACAGTCGTGTCCTCTGAGCTGTTATGTCAGGGCAACAGTTTTAACGTGTAACCTTGGTCATGAGGGATCAAACCAGACAAAGACCAGCACTGTTGTACACCAGGAGGTGGAGTTTTTCTTGTGTAACTTCAACCATTTACGTGGTAATTTACGTTTAAGACTTTCAGTCAACACTGTTATCTTCAATAACTGTCATCGTATTTTCTAAATATCAGATAAAGATACATTAAGATTGAGGTCGAAAGTTGTTGATTAAGATGAATCTAATGATCATCCTATTCATGAATTGTTTCATTTATCTACAAAACATAGAAATTATATAATTAAAGTGATAATTCACATTATGTCATTTCCCAAAGCATAATAGCATATCTTATTAAAATTCAAACATTATTATTATTATTATTATTATTGTATTTTTTGGGTGAAAATTAAAAGTTTTCAGTTGAAAATAACTGCAGATTAATTTTAGTCAAATTATTAATTAACTGAGTAATAATCTCAGTTCCAGCCCAGATAACCATCACTCAGATACATATATAAAAACAAATGTAAGTATGTTTAAGGCCATGCTTATAAAGGAAATAAAGAAATGGAGATAGGTTTGCACTGAGAGAAGATGTTAATGTGTCTGTACCACTGGTCTGTTTCAGCTGTTTGGGAGAAGGAAGATGGAAGAAAACAGACCCAAGTGTTGGGTCAGTGTGAAGGTGTTTGGAAATGAGAGTGTGTTTACATGTGAAGATCTCTACAGCCAAATCAACCAGCTGTCACTGAGCATGGCGGGACTGGCTGTCAAACTGCTCAAGGTATGAAGGTGTTTGTAACACTCTTCCAAATAAAGTCTGTTTATTCTGTGTCTTATTTTTTACCATGGGGAGGAGAGCTTTCAGCTGCTCAGCACCTCACCTCTCCTTACCACCAGACCTCCGCAACATCAACTCTCTTCCCCTCTGTGAGTCCAAACTCAAGACTCGTTTTTTAAACTTGCCTATGACCCATAACCTATTTCTACATACATTTCTCGTCTTCCATTTCCATTTTCTAATTATTAATTTCATTTCATCTATTTATTTTTATATAATATATGTTTTCTTTAGCATTACTTACTTTCTTTTATAAAACTGTTTTTAACCCTGTTTTTATTCATAATATACAGTGTCCTTGAGTGACCTGAAAGGCACTTTACAAATGTATTATTGTTATTGTTATTTTCATACGTTCTGGTTCTCTTGTTTTCTCATTGCTCTTCCTCCAGGGTCAGGAGGTTCAGCTGAACCATGGAGCTGTGTTAATGACAGAGGAGCTGCTTATACTGTCGCTGTCTGATTTGCCCATCAAGCTCGTCATCAACATGACGTCCCTCATTTCACAGCGACTGAAGGGAAATGTCAACTACAGGGACATTTATCACTTTTCTCTGACCGGATACATCAAACCCAGGTGCTAACTTACTACGTACAGTTAACATACAAACACAGTACTGAGAAAGTTATAGAGACCCCACATATACAGGAAATGTGTACAAAGTATTTAAGAACACATAAAATGTACAAATGATTCTGGTTTCAGACTCTAGCCACCCTCAGATTTATTGCCCCAGCAGTGCTTTAGTGACCAACAACCACAAGGAATAAGCTGATAACAAGGTCACTGTTCCACACTCAGATCACTGATAGACATGTCTAGTCTGACATAAGCTGCTGTTGATCTCACCTTGGTCAAAATGGGAACAGCCAATGATGAGCCAATGATGAAATGAAAGAATGATATCCAAACAGTCCAAAGAGGCAGAATTCCCCCTCAGTGAACAATAAAGAGGGTCATGAGAGACCTAGAGCATGTTTTGGATGACCCCACCTCACAATGCCAATATGCTGGTCACTGTAGCATCTCTTTTGGGTAAGCCAAAGTGGAGTCAGCAGCTGATCCCGAGACCCCTGTCGCATCTGGATCTGCCAACAGTTTCTGGTGGGCTGGGAAATAGAGAAATGTAGAGTACCAAATAAAGACAAGGGAAAAACAGAGAGTAAACATGAAATACAAGACAGAGAAAGACAAAGCTGGAATAAGAGAGTTCAAGATAAAAAAAATAAAAAATAAAATAAAATAGGTGACAAATAGGTGAGATGGGAGACAGGGCAAAGAGGAGACAGAGGAAGAGAAAGTATTGGAGGCACAGAAAAGGTCCAGTGCTGGAGGTAGACACCTCATCAGATAGTCTGCAACATCAGGATATTCATGAATACAATGCCAGACACAGCAGACAGTCTCTCAGACAGGACAGGGAGAGAATAAAAACCAGGAAAGGGCATTCAAGAGAAATGAAAGCTTTGAAATAGAAGCTTAACACGGTCACAAAGCAACAAACAGAGTGGGAAAACAAAAATGACGAAGCTAAATGACTAACCCTAACCCTCTGCCCACACATACATGCCACTTTAAAAAAGAAAATCATGATGAAGATAAAGCAAATTAACAACTGACAGTATTGAACTGTCATCTGTCCATTTATCTTTCCAGTTAGTCACAGGACACATGACAAAGATACCAGAGGACCCACACAGGCTGAAAGGTGGAGAAAACAGGAGGAAAGGAAGAGGAGATGAAAAGGAGGAGAGGAGGGCAAGGAAAAGATGGGAAGCATCTGTGTTGACGTTGTTAATGTGGATAGCTGGAAACACTGTCATTTTCAGTATTTATTATATTTTATTGATCATTGTATTGTAATATATGTTAAATATAATATAAATATGTATATGTTATATATAATTCTTTATCTATTGACAGCTCCATCTGTTTAAAAACACATTTGTTCAAGTTTTGTCACCACTGTCAGATGTATGTTAATTAAGAAAATACATTTTCTTTCTTTAGTTTATGTTGTTTATGTAATAAAGGACCATCTGATCTACATCCTTGTATGTCTTTATTATTCGAGGATATTGTTTTTTTATTATATAAAAATTAAAAACAGTGTTTGAAAATGAAGATGTTTAGAAATCTTACACAACTTAAGTTTATATAATCATTTTATTACTTATCAGAGCAACTAAACCCTAATACAACATACTTCACAACTTTAGGTGATTTTTGGAAAAGGAAACATGTTTCCACCATAATACATGTTCGTTTAGTACATGTAATCACCATGTTACTCTAATGCTGTATGTTTTTTACAGTGTTTTGTCAATTTCAAGTTATTCATTTTAAAAGAAATATGGCTTAATATATGTGTTTTTACGTTTCAGCATAATACATGCACTTTCACCATGTTTGAATGATTAGTGTTAAGTTTAAGTTATTCATTTAAACTGTCTGTGGAATTATTGCTCTTGATTGATATGTGCTCTGAATCTGTATCTATCTATCTATCTATCTATCTATCTATCTATCTATCTATCTATCTATCTATCTATCTATCTATCTATCTATCTATCTATCTATCTATCTATCTATCTATCTATCTATCTATCCATCCATCCATCCATCCATCCATCCATCCATCCATCCATCCATCCATCCATCCATCCATCCATCCATCCATCCATCCATCCATCCATCCATCCATCCATCCATCCATCCATCCATCCATCCATCCGTCCTGTCTGTCTGTCTCTCCGTCCGTCCGTCTGTTTTACTGTCAACATTGGTTTTATTTCACAGGGAATCTGCCATTTTATTACAGAGGAAACATTTGTAGTCTGTAGTGTCTAAACTGAGGCGCTAGGTGGCAGCATTTAGGCAACTCTATCGGTGACAGCTGAGGAAGATGAACTCAGGTCTCTTCAGAGGTGGAAGACAAAGGTCGTTGTCTCAAAATGTCGAGATGTCATTTATTCACAAGAATCTTCAATATAAGAGAAACAGTAGAGATAGTTTCTATATGCTGCTTAGTTGAAAAACTTAAGTTGCAGCAGTATTGATGAGTGACTCAGTTTGTATATTATAATAGATTTCTTACATCTTAGTACATTTTTATGGCATTTGTACTTATTATTTATAAAGTATATTTTTATACTACTGTATATTATTTATAAAGTATACAGTAGTATACATTATCTCAACCACGCACATTAAAATCATACTAACACGTGAATACAGCAATTCAAAACAATAATATTAGACAATATAGGACTAGATGCCAATCTGCTGTGTTATGTCGGTTTATGTCTGTGTCTTTGTTACCTTAAATTTTATTTACATGCTTTAGTTAAGTAGTACAAATATAGTAAAAGTAAAAAATTATATTTAATAAAAAATATAAATTTGGACCTTGTATAATATATGCAATTTGTGATCCACCACTGGGTTACAGCTGATATTTCTAGGTGTTTGTTCTCTGACTGGGCAAGTTAATGCGTAGAACAATACAAAAGAAGGTCACTGGTTCAAACACCCTGAAATCAGACTTTACAGATTCCCTGAAGTGAACAAAAGTTTGCACATGGTCTGGTTTGAATCCTGGAGGCACACTGATGCTGACGAGATCACATGTCAAATAAGATGATGGTTTGAGCTTGGTCTATTATATATGCAAAACTGATTGTTCTCTGTATAAATACAGTAGATAGATATAAAAATGTTTCTTGGAGACTTACTGAGTGATGTGTGCTTTATTAAGTTATTTGAATCACAAACATTTCAGTGAGACAGGTCAACGACTTCTCTCTTGTTGGTATCAGACAAACTCAGTGACAGGAAATATTTTGAAATGACTTGACCTATAGTAGAACTTAACCAAATAATGCCTCTTCTCGTAGTTGTTTTTGTCACATTTGTCACACACACACACACAAACATATTCCAGTCTAATTCTTCTTCTTAAAATATACCCCATCAGAAATTCAAAAATGTATCTTTAGTGTAACCTGGAAAAGTAGCCACCACATGTAAATCTTAGCAGCTAGTTAAACAATATCTATTTTTGTATATTATTGCGCCACAGACTCCCCACTCCCTCCTCCCTGTCATTCCCTTTGAACCCAAACACTGATAAAGAAGGGGTCCACTCGTGGTGAGTGTGATCTGTGCACATTACTAGGAATGGAGATCAGTGTACACACACACACACACACACACACACACACACACACACACACACACACACACACACACACACACACACCTCAAACTATGCCTCTTGTTAGCTACCCCACCCGGCAGTTTGGTCAAAGTTCAACAGAAATCATGAGACACTACCTCTCCACATTTGTGGGATATCATGAGACATGTGTTAGTGGACTTTAACATGGACGAACACACAAATGCACACGCAGTTCATTTACATGCCACACATCCCAGATGTCTGAGTAGTTAAATAACTTCATAAATCTACGTTTAAAAAAAAGACAGAAATGTTACAGTTAAATAAAACAAATTGAAACTGAAATATTTAGCGCTGAAATTCAGGTGATGTGTGTGGTTGGTTGAAACACACAGACACACACACACACACACACACACACACACACACACACACACACACACACACACACACACACACCAGTAGTTGGTAAAGCAGAAATTTAGCAACAACACCAATGATGATGCATCATTCTGGGAGTGGATGTAATTAAGAGGCTTTGCATTAGAAATGCTTTATACATACATGTATCCAGTCCATTCGCCATTACACATGGCTTCTTAAAGTGATGGCCCAAAGTAATTTGAACTCAGGGTCTGTGTCACTATGCATACCAGTCACACACCCCCTAAAGATTTTATGTTGATCAAAGTGATTTTGAGTTTGACCATTTTGTTTTTTTTTTTTTTTACAACCAAATAGCTAACATTGAAAGTATGTGTCGTTTTTAACCAAACACATCTAAATTGTCATTTTTAACTGCTAATGAAGCTCTAAATAACATGTCATTTCAGCAGTGCGAAGGCTGTTCCAGATCAGCAGATTTGTCATTTTCCTTGCTCTTTACTGACACATCACCCTGTTGTTCAGGAAAACTATAAATATGCTCATCTCGAACACCCTGTATCATCAGTTGTTACGAAAACAAGTCATTGGGTAAGTCTTGTAAAACAGTCTCTTGGTTCACTTACTAAGTTATCAGTACTACAGTGCATGTGTAGGGACCCCATTCATGCCACTGCTGAAGTGTGGTGCCATTTAGTGCCAAAAATGACAATTCAGACACGTTCGGCTGACAGCCCCACTTTCTTTCACTTACTTCACCCACTTACTTTCATTGTTAGCATTTGGTTGTGAAAACAAAAGACGGTCAAACTCAAGATTGCTTGGACCGGTGTAAAATATCTCTTCAGGGGATGTTCTTCATGTAAGCGTGGTGAAATATACCCTGGGTTCAAATTACTCCAGACCATCACTTTAAGTTCATGTTACATCGTGTTGCATTGCATTCATACTTTGATGCTTTAGATTTTGTGGGTCACAATTCAAAGACTTGAACTGTGTATTGTGAAGTACATCAGTGCACACACATTATACAACTGCATACAACTGTCTGTTCCTACATAACTGATCTTGAGCATCACAGAACGAAATAGGGTGAGAAAGTGAGACAGGGAGAGAGAGACACAGGCATAAAGGCAGATAGATTGCATAAGTTATTCTCAGCGTTTTGCTCTCAATATCTGTATAATTCAGTTGCTGCAGTTCCATCTCGTGATCTTTTAAACTGTCAGCAGGAGTCCTCGTGTGCACTGGGGAAATGTAGTAATTTGGTTTCTCTCATTTTCAGATGTCCTCGTGAGAAAGACACTAACTAAACTGAACTGTGCAGCCTTTCTCACGATACAAACATAAAGTTCAACAATATTCAACAACCACCTGCCCAATCCAGTTGGAATAAAAACATTTTATTTATTAATTTTTACGCTCAACATTGGCTAATTAATTTAACACCCTCAAGCTCTTCAGCAACATTCAACATGAGGTGTTGTTATGGACACTGTTACTTTCAGCAGCGTTTACAAGGATCAATTAATTTTTAAAACACTCTAGAGTTGGTTGTTAAATGCATATCGTAAATAACTCTGCTAATTCACTGCTGTTTGTCAGCATTACAGTGTTAAGTTACACTCCCCGACAACTGGAGGCCATTTTGAGAAAATTAGGGTATCAACTTATTTAATGAAATATTTCATATTATCCCATATATACCCATCACAACTGCAATGTAATTTCATAGAAATTCATTCAGGACCATTCTGAGTATGTGTTTATCTGATCATCAGTGAGTGTTTTTTTATGTTTTGGACTTTCACCATGCCCTGACTGTATTGATTGATTTACAGATACAAACAAAGCCCTGCTGCACAGGAGAAAACATTATACATAAATATATATATATATATATCACTGTGTATATAATCCATAAATGTATCACATTAAATGGAAGACATAGAGATTAGACAAGTACACAGAAACTACAGATCACCATCACATGAAGGTGCTGAAAACATCGACTTGTCCTGCTCTTTGTTTACAAAAGACAAAGTATGTGATACCGCAAAGGAAAAAAAAAACTTCTTTTCAAACCAAAGAGGAACAACAATAATAATAATAAATAATATGGAATAGTAATTAAATAACATAGTTAAAAATAAGCATTTGACTTCAAAGTAAAATATGATTTAGTCTCCTGCAGCATCCATCCAAAGTCTTTGTCATGAGACCTACATAACCTCTCTAATGAAGTACATGACATTACTGGTTTTGACTTTACAAATGTGAAAAGTGAGACTATGCACATGACTCCAACTTGTCATACTGTGCTCCCAATTACAAACTTGTGTAGATTCCCTCAGCTCCCATTATCGAATCACGCAACCTACTATTCTGAGTTTGGTCAACTGATCACCATTGCAGAGGCCATGTCTGAAGATCAGCCTGCACTGAATCTGAAACTGTCTAAGGTTAGACTTGACTTTCAGCTTCAAGGACGTTAAGAACATTTTTCGGTGCTGTATCCATAAATTTAGAGAAAAAACCCTGTCAAGATTTAGATTTGTGCATAATGTTATTGCAGCACTAACATATGTAATTCAGGAAGTCTGTTGAGAATCTCTTCATAAATCTTATAGATTAAATAACCTGATGAAGCGTATCTGGCAATATAATCAAGAGAATTAACCATTTGGTATATTGAGATACTTTATTACAAGGATCACCTCTTATTTTAATACTGCTGTTACAGTTTTTAGGTTTTTTAATGCAATAGAATAATGACGACCATGGGTTCACTGTGACTTAATTTACGTATTATTAATACCTAAAATGTGTTTGCTTGTTTGTCTCGTGATCTCTTAAAAAGTGTCTTTGTTTAGTAAAGTGTGAATGTAAGGATGATCTTCTTTGGCCTTGAGAGATAAGGACGGTAACGCAGCTCAGATTCATTCAATGCTGAGCATGTGAACCGTGCATGATCAGGGCGGAGACGTCATGACGTCACGCCCCAGGTTGGCCAATAGCAGCGCACGTTTCCCAGCCTTAGATTGTACAGTAAATACTATGAGCTCTGCGTCCTTCCCTCGCGTTACAGCGATGAAAGCAGAGGAGAAAATCGAGAGAAACTCGCGGATGAGCTTTAAAACCGTCTGTTAGCGCTGAGGTGTTCATCTGCCAGCAGCTCCGCTGGTGAGGTCGAAGCTCTCCGGAGATTTTTAGCGAAGATATCCGTGTCTGAGTGGCAACCTGAGCAAAGCTGAGAGAGGCAGAGCGGGGAGGGGGTTTGTCGGCCCACTGCAGTCTGAATCACCGGAGACTCGCCCCACCGCTGGCTCATCATCGACGTATTTGGCCCATCGACGCGCGCATCCTCTCGGAGGCAGAAAGCACCGGGAAGAGACGGGAGTCGAGCCCGTGTTTGGCCCTCTGCCGCAGCCCCGAGGAGCGCTGCCTGGCAGAGCATGCTGAATAATGAGCCAAAGGGACACACTGGTTCATTTGTTCGCTGGAGGGTAAGTCAGACAACGATTTTTCACGTATGTCTTCGGTTTGTTTTGAAATTTACGCTCACGACGACTGAAATATCAGACTCGTCGGCTGGTTTTCTTCGTTAATTAGTTCACAAGGATTGTTTCTACGCCGCGCGTGCACATGCTAACGTTACAACACTGGCAGTGAGCGTGCACGTCAAGTGTCAAAACCAGAGACACAACCGTGGATTCAAGCTGCACTTCCTGTTTGCGCTTCAAAATATGTTCGCCTACGTTAAAACACATGGCAAAGATGGCTCGTTTGAGTTTAGATTGTGCATTTGTATTCAGGTTTTTATTTGTATAATTTGTCGATTTTTACTGGTATAATTTGGCTTCTCATTCGCACCGTTTAAGACCTTTATTTTGAAAGCAAGTTAAACTTGTTTCCCGGGCTTATTGTTTCGATCACTGGATAGCTTTACGCACAACATTGCTACATATTTTCTCCAGAAAATGTGCATTTTAAGAACCTAAGAGATTAATTAGATGAATTAAAAGAAATCCCTATCACACATCGGTATATATGGAGTCAACAAGATCATTTATTTTTCACGTGTCATTGTTTATGGCTACTAATATCTATTGAAAGGTTACTTTCGATTGCAATGTTACAATGTTGTGTAACTCTTGAAACCTGGAATAGAATAATATTAGTTTGTTTTGTATTTTGTACTGCCTTTGGATAATTGTCCACGGAGCATTTGTAAATGAACTAAGATGAAACCTGCATCCCTTTAGATAGTGCAGTCTTTCACCTTTTTGTAAACCGGCCCAACAGCTTGATCAACAAAGAAAATGTAAACACAGCCATAAAATTTAGTAGGTTACTGCATTATCTAGGTCATGTCTGTCTTCAGTATTTAGGTCTGTCACCTCTTCTTTGGTCTCTTCACCAAACCTTTGACATTCAAATATGGCAACACTATCGCACCACCACTTTTACCTCTCTTGTGAGGGATATAAAATCTGTAAGTAACTCACAGTGTGTTCGTATGTTGAATAAACAGAATATGATCTACTTTTCCCCAAAAAATCTGTACCTACAGTCTCAACACAGGGCTTCCTCTCACAACCGTTGTGAGACATACATGCAGCAGCCAGCATAGCCCTGAAAGTAGGCCAAGGGTCATCGCTGCCTGTGAGCATGAATGTGGGTCGGTCTTTTTAGAGGCAAATATAGCTGGAGCTACAGCAGCAGGAGGAATTCATAGCCATACGCCACTGTATGTCTACAACTAGTATCCACTTCACCAAACCTAAAGAGCATTTGTATGATTTGTCACTACAGTCAAAGAGGGAATTCCACCTCTGTGGTGTTTTGACTGTGAAGCTTTGTTCATACATGTCCTATGTGGAAAGCACCAAGCCTGTGGTGAAAACAGATCAGCCAGTGTGCATGTGTGGCACAGAAACAAGAGAGTTGTTTTGCTACAGCCTTGCTAGTAAACATACTATATAAATCAGATGGATAATACGATTACATTTGTCTAAAATTGATGTGGTTTTAGCGAATTAGGGTGAAATGGATAGGGATTATATTAGCTTCAGTTTGTTTACATGTGCCAGTGGCTTCAGAGAGAGTAGAGGGCAAAGTCTACGGAACATGCTCACAAGCGTCTTTGGTTAATTTGTAAACAGTCATGTTTTTAATTTGTTGTTAATGTGTGTGTGGGTCCAGTAAGTGAACCAAACAGCTGTCCTAATTTTCATGAAACCCCTTTCTCACCTTGTCAGATAGCAAAAGGTCAACAAAGTGTTTACAGACACACCAAGCTTCCTCTGAACTACATCACGCACGAATATTATTAATATAATATCACTAATGGCTCACACACAACAGTATTATGATACTAGGTGGAAGTGCGCCCGCTCTGAGATAATTTTAGAACTAAAGGGAATAACAGATTGTGTTACCAGTATTAGAGGATGGCTTAATAAAGACAACTGGCAGTGCAAACCAAAGATGCCTTAAAGTTTGACCAAATATTTAAATGATATCATTATAGTTGGTCCTTCAGATGACAAATTTAATACGTACAGAGCTGAACCATTATGTTGATGCTAAAGCGCTTTGTTTTTCTCACCATGTTTTTCCTCTTTCTGTCCCTTTTTTTTCCCTATTGTTGGTTTTGGCTCTGTATCCTCTCCTGTTCTTTTGTAGATGTGGAGGTACAGTGGGAGCTATTTTGACTTGTCCTCTGGAAGTGGTGAAGACCAGACTGCAGTCCTCCTCCATCACTCTTTACATCTCTGAAGTCCAGCTCAGCACCGTCAACGGAACCAGTGTGGCCCGTGTTGCTCCCCCAGGGCCTCTGCACTGTCTCAAGTAAGGAAGATGACATGGCTACATGTTGATTAAATTAACTTTTCTTCATGTGATTTAGGTATGGTTATTGTCAGTTACTATCAAATGAATGTTTTGGGAGATCTGTCAGAATTGTGTTATAGCTTCAGTGTTGTCTTTTCCTGGTTTTTAGTTATAGCTGATATATCTGAACTTTTACAATTTTACAATTTTAGCTGTATGAGATGAACAGTGACCATTTATACTAACATTTCCAGACTTTTTTTTGTAAAATATGGGGATATGGCTGCAGACATATTGATATGTTATGAAACAGAAATTAAAACAAAAGCTGAAAATGTGTCAGACTTTGAGGGAATGATTAGTCACCAATCATCAGATAAAAGCAGATAAAAGATAAAAGAAGCAGATAAAAGTTGTATTTGTTGGTCTGTTGCTGTAATGCACAACGTCTCCTTGTTGTTGCAGCAAATTATCATGTTAGCTGCTCAACTTGTTAACTGACTTTTTGACCAGAAGACACAAACCAAGACAGACTCTGGTAATATAGAGCGAGTCTGCAGTGATAATGCAACAGGTTTGTCGTGCGCTGAACTCCTGCTGTAATTGCACTATGAGTATCAGTGTTACATATTGTATCTACTGTATTTCTGAATCTGTCTGAAGTGACATCAAACTGATCAATGTGATAACACAAACAGGGAAAATTGATTGCAGACATGCTTAATCTGCCATATCTGCCACCAAGACTGTGGAGCAGTGCAGCAGTTAAAAAGCTTGATCACTTGGATATTTTGCCCTTAAAGCTCTTAAGTTGTTTAAGGTATTCCCTCTTGACAAATACTGGGAAAGTGGTTTAATAAAAAATACACAGTAAATGATCATTGTAAATGTTGTCGTTATTTTTCTCATTAAATATAGTGGAAATTTACCGGAAAAGATAGGAAGTGAAAGTTAAGGGGAATCTGACACTAGTTGTTGGTTTTTTTTTTATTTTGAGTGTGTCAGTGTCAATATTCACTAGATGGACTCTGAGGGATCAACAGTTTTATAGTAAATATTCAGTGAGCTACAGAGCTCTGCTCTTGCGCTCTCACAACCTGAGTGTCCATGGTCAGAGTGTCACACAGTGTCAAGCGTAATGCATAATGCACAAGCTGCTGTGTGCAGAATTTTCCACTGCCAAATATGTTTGTTCTTTAGCAAATTAGTTGTCTTAAACAAAATTCTCATCTCACATTTTACTCTACGTCTTAGAAAAAACGTTTTGCACACTCCGTGTTAAAAGCACTCATTTGTCACTGAAGGTTAACCAAAACTGGCAGAGGAAATGTTTTCTTTGGCAGTTTTTGTGCTTCAACAAGGCTGTTTTATAAGACATCCTTAATAATGTTGGACTGACGACCTATTTCAAGAGATCAATGTTAATCTGGGCATTGTTTTGGGCTAAACATTGGTCTAGTGCAGGCATAAACCTACTTGTTTTGTTTCTGCCAAGAGCAGAAACAGTGCACCAGTATTATATGATAGAGAGTGGAACGAGGCTGAACAGGGAGTGGTGTGATGGCAAAGAAAGCAGAAAACCCACACACAAATTAAAGTGCCTCAACATGCAGTGAGGTATAGGCCTAGTTTTAGAGCTGTGTATGTTCACTAGTGGTTTAAGTTTTGTTAGTGTGAGGAACATTGTTAATCCAAGCATTTCAAATTGTTACAATTAACAAATTATAGACATTTCCTCTGTATTTTTGAGGAGACACCATAGACTGTAAATCAGTTATTAGTTGAAGAATCGGAAGACACAGCTCACTGACCTGCAAACTGAGCTAAATACAATATAGCTGCTACAAGAAAGATTGGTGATGTGTCTTGTTTTTAAAGGTAAGACATAGCTAGCGTCTAGCCATCATCATAAGAATTCAATCTCTCTCAAAGGGCTGTTTTATTGTGTTCTTGGTCTCTTATTCTTTCTGAAACATTTTTTTTTGAATGTGGGTTTTATCAGTGTAGGTGGAAAGGTGCAGTAGATGAAACTGAACTATAAACTGCACTCATTCTGAATGAGGTTACTGGGTTACACCAGACACAGATGAACAGTCTTTGAACTCAGGTGAGGCGTTATGATAACACCACTATAAACGCCAACAAAGCTGGGACACTGTTGGGATCTTCCAGTGTGCTGGTGGTGACCCTGTGTTCAATGTCAGGCCATATTAAGTGTCGAGTCTTGGCAGAATCCCAAAGAAGCTATAATTTACTGGTGTCGATATCCGATATAAATTTAGCTACAAACATGGATACTAGGCCAAGTTAAATGTGTCCATGGTTTAACCTCTGCTTTTTAAGGGTATTATATATACTTTATTATTGCTGTGTACTATAATAGTATGATCAATGAAATGTTAAAAGAAATTTGATCTGTCATTGCAGGTTAATTCTGGAGAGAGAAGGACCCCGTTCACTCTTCAGAGGACTGGGACCCAACCTTGTTGGCGTGGCACCTTCCAGGTATGGACACTTTTATGTACGCCGTACTCTGTGTGCAGGGTTGGGAATGTCTGGCTTCAGAGAGTAAAAGTCCTGCCACATTCCCGCTCCAACCATTCACACGAACCATCTGGTTCTAATCAGCACAACTCTTCAGACAGGTAGATCAGCTAATAAGTGAGATCACCTTTGTTAAGTGCAAAGGTAGCACTAAGGTACTTCAGCCTTTAGTTGCAGAATATGAACAGAAAAAAAAGAAACAGAAAAATAAACTTCCCTGTTTGATAACTAGCATACAAAACTTTGTCTTACTGGATTTGGACACCGTTATCAGCCCCAGTATGGCCTGTTATCAGAGAATAAAAGAATTTCTCCTTTATTGACTTAACACATTGCATTAAACCTGCACATTTATTTTAGTTGAGGAATAGGTCTTAGCTTTTTTTCAAGCTTCCAGCTCACTTGGAGCTTATGTTGAGAGCAATGACATTGTATCACTGATTCACAAATGAATGGAATTAAATACACAGAAACGCCACGAAAATCTGTGCTTCCAATCCCTGCGGAAATGAACGCTCCCTCTCTCTTACGGTTGCATAACAGCTTTGAGTCAAGTCAAAGTCTGATAGATCCAGCAGCAACAGCAGGCACTGACCAGCTGTGACAGTCCCATCATGTGACGTCGTCATTGTTGTTGTGTATTATCACAGTGGGTTTTCAGCAGCATATAAAGGCAGTTGTGTTTGTTTGTAACCCATCTAATTCTCCCTAGACACTGCTGCATCACATGGCCACTGTGATCATCCTCCTGTTGGTGTGTTGCAGTCACTGTCTCTGAATCTGAGTCATCCTCTCCACACACTTATTCTCTGTCTCTGTCTCTCCCGCCATGTTTGTCAGTCTATGCCTCAATTAATTCAGAAATCTAGGTCCTTCACTGTCTGTGCTGTCTCGCTCAGTCTGACTCAGACTCTCTGAGGGGTGAAAAATGCCTCAGGTGGTGTGTGTGTATGTGTGAGTGTGTTCACCCAGTGGGCTACTTGTCCACCTGTGGTTATTATAGTTCATTTCCTGGTCTCGACAGCCATAAAAAAGTGCTATATGAAGACCTGATGAACATTAGCATTAGAGCATTAGACGGGTTAATCCTGTAAACAAATTAAATATCTGGGACTTGCAGGAGTTAAAACAATCCTTCAGAAAAGATTTTAAACTGGGGAGCCATAAGCATCTGTTCTCAGAAGAATGTTATTGATCAACATGTTGCCATCATTGTCTGGACAGTTTATTATATATCCAGCAGAAGATTCCTGTTTTGAAGAAGTATGGTAAAAGTAAGATGTAATATTTCCACTCCATTTCATTTTAGTATAATGTTGCTTAAGCTTGAGCTTTAAATGCAGTGTCAGTGAATGAAACAACTGATTTATGACTTAATTTATCTGTGAGGGGAGGTCTGGGTTGCTGGGCTACACAGTCATCCTCTCCTGTTATAATTGAGGAACAGTGCACTGATGCTGAAAGCTAAAAACATCTTCTGATGCTAATGAGAGCACGGTCCACTGGGCATGCTGCTGGCGTTCATTAGCAACACACACACACATAACGTGTATACGTAAGAGCTTGCATCAGTAGCGTCATTCATCACGTATGAGACATGAACGTACACGTTCAGAGCCACTCGCATAATGCATCTGCAGAGCAGCACGATTATGTCTGGCATGCGTGTTGTTAATTCAGAACGAGGGCAGCGAGGAGAGGTCGCTCGGTTTAATTCCACTCAGCACAAATGTCAGCTAAATCCTGTGATTTCATTTAGTGAAGAACGGCTACGATCACGGGAGATAAATCTGCAACTAAAACAAGCCCAGAGATTGAGTCACACACACAATAGCTTCCTTTCACAGAACCTGTTAGCTGACTTGGCTGTAATCTATCGCATGTCGTCATGTGTAGTTAAGGCAGTATGTCGTTTCAGGCAAGCGAAATAAGTAAATTCCTAAATTTGACATCTTGATCAGTGGCAGGTGATCAAAAGCTAATGAGGATAACCAGTGATTCCTTACTGGTTAGTGGCAATTAACAGTTTATCCACATTTACGACATTAATCCATTAATTTCCTGCTAACCTCCGTCTTTATGTCACAGGGCGATCTACTTTGCGGCTTACTCAACAGCCAAGGAGAAGCTGAATGGCGTGCTGGAGCCAGACTCTACCCAGGTGCACATGGCGTCAGCTGGGATGGCAGGTAATGGTTGCTCCCTCTGTCTTCCTCCCTTCTATCTGTCTGTGTGTCGCTGGCTGTTAAATCTGCCTGTTGTCTGTCCGTCAGTCTGCCTGGGCAGTGTAAATCACTGATGGGTTTTATTTGGAAAAAAAAAAAAAAACATGTTAAAAATAATTCAGATTCAAATTTCATTAATTTTTTTTTCAAAAAAAATCATTTTTCTTTTCCTCCCACCCTTTTTTTTTTTTTTTAAGTTGAATTATCCCTGACCTGAAGTTTCACATTTTTTTTTTTAACCCCTTTTACCCCCCTCTCCTTCCATATACATGTATACATGTGTGGGATGGTGGGATCTTCACAAATTGAAAAGCTTGTAAACACCTAAAGCATGCAAAAGCTAACTAATATCTGTTATGAATAGACATTATGTAGATCTTTTTATGTATAGAAATATTCGATAGCAACAAAAGGGGGTTTAACAGAAAGCACAATTTAAGACTCTCAGGATCGAACTGACTTTGGCCTTGATTGTGGTAACTGTGACACCAAACTCTCAACGCTACTTCTGACTCTCAAAATATTTCAGTTAATTCAAGTTTATGTTCAATCTGGATATTAAGAAAAAAATGTTAAAACTTCAACAAGGCATGCCCCTTGTAACCATGCCAGTCAAACAGTCACGTAGTACATCCCTACCACTTTCTCTCACCAGCTTTTGTCTGAGCGTTTCTCTTCTCTAAATACCCCCGTCCGCCCAGATAATGTCTCCTCATGGTGGCCTTGATGGCCCACGTATGGTTGAGCAGACAGCATCTTATCTCAGTGCTAATACCAGATGAGATATAGCACCCAGGCAGTCTCAGGCTATAATGTGCCACTGCTGGCATTTATCCCATGATTGTGCTGTATATATTTGTTGCTGCTTGACAAAAAGAAGAATACCACATGGTCCTCAAAGTTTAGGTTGTGCTTTCCTCTTCTCGTAGCCCTGTTGTCCCCCCCCATGTCTTCCATTATTTATTTTTTTTATTATTCCTCATGCCCTTCTTTCCTTTTTTATTCTTTCATTTTGAGGCCTCTCCAGAGGACTCTGTAAATGGTTTAACATCCCAGTTGTTACTTAAACAGTGTGGTCTGGGCCCCCTTCTTTACTCTGTGTGTATAGAGGAGAGAGCACGGTCCCCAAAGGTCAACCGGGGCCCCTGGCACTCGGGCGGACACGTCAGGTAGCACCCCATTTCTTTACACTGGTATGATGAAAACCATGGTGATTTTTATGAATATAAGAAAATTCATAATGGTTATTCATTGTAATGATAATACCATTGCTTGTGGCAGTGAGTTTGCTGCTGGTTTGTAGTTTTAGGTTCTTCTTATACGGTTTTGTTATTGTTTAGTCTTGACACACACCTCCCCCCCCTTCCTCTGTAGCCTGTTGTCTCGTTCCATCAACATAGCAAAGGTAAAGTAATGACACATACTTGGATTTTATCTCGTCAACACTAAAGAAATGCTAACCTTGTCACTTCTACACAACGCCCTAACCACTGTTGTCATCCGTCCACTCTTCTAGTGCCTCTGTTCATTCCTTTGAATCACTTCATCATCCACAAGCTTGTTTCGACACAACTTCCTCTTGATGAGTTAAATTTCTTAAAGGGAACTTTCCATGACAGCACAGCTGCCAAATTCACACTTGAACGTGGCAGTGAAAGCACAGATATCAGATTAACTTATCGAAGAAGGCAGCGCGTTTACATACGTAGTTTTCTACGTGTTCTACATGCGCACATTTCTTTAACAACATGGCAGTGGCATACATACAGGCAAGGACATATCACACCACCTTAGCTGTAACATGCGTTGGACAACTGTCACGTAGTGTCTTTGGCAAACATCTGTGTCGCAAAACTACACAAATGTCTGAGTGTTATTTTCCACACTCTCCCAAAGCTTGTCAGTTTTGAGTAGTAGCACAAATAAAGAAAGCCTTTTAGATTGAACTACCCAGATGCTGCATAATTGTTACCAGTTTTGTAACTGGAAGTAACTTAAGGGAGTCAGTCACTTGCTGTTTTGGCTTCTTCTGTAGGGAAAGAAGCCTATCTGTTACTTCACTTGAACTTATTTACTCTTGTTAATCTAAAGCATATTTGCCTTCTCTGAATGTAGGTCAGTGCTTCGAGAGAAATTCCGTGGGTATTATGTTCCATAGGGAGACCATAATACACAGCATGAACCAGCATGTCCATATGTAAAGTAGGCTTTTCACTCTGAAAATGGCTAAAGGGCTGCAATACAGATATGATTGGTCCGGAGGAAAAGCTGGTGATAAATCGATAATGTAATGTATTTTTACTTTACATATGTTTTTTTTTATATGTTGGTATACACTATAATTAACACAACAATGGGAAAAAAAAATTCACATCGAACCAAACTAAAACCAAAATCAAAACTTCCACAATAAATAAAAGTGACATATGACAGGCCTCTCAGTTTTACTTCATGTAATTCTGAGCTTAATTTTACAAGACGTGTTTTGACTTTCTCAGCCCACACTAGAAAAGTATTTTTCTTCGTGTTTTCTCTGTCATGTTCCGTGACATTGACGAGGACGTTTCTAAAAAACCCCTGTCGAAGTTATTTGATGTGTTTTATTAGAAACAGTCTGGCTCCAGAGACACAGTTTTCTCTGTGTACAAGGACATCTTCACATTATTTCTAAATTTATCCCTGTTTTTACAGAATCAGGTTTGGCCCTAAAAAGTATTTAGGGAGGACTAAGTTGTACTCATTGTTCCATTGTTCATTGTCTCACTTCGCTGTCACCGTCACCAATATGTCATTCCTTATTCATAAAATGGTCTCTCGCCTCCTTTTAACACCATCGTCCACTAAGTCTGTTATACACTAAGACAAGGTTAGCATTTCCTCCTGCCTCTCTTTATTTTCTACCTCGTTTTATCAAACGTTTGATTTTGTTTTGTTTTTTTCTCTGATATGTAGATTTTAAATTGATAATGGCACAGTGATGAAGAATACATCTTCAATTTTATTTTCTGCCTTTGTATTTGTACTTGTGTTTCTACCTCGCTTCAGTGAGATGGAGCTGGAGGTTTGGATTGGGTTGGCTTCTGTCCAGTCAACATTTTCTTCATTCCAGTTGCTAAAAGGAGTAAAGGGAGGGGATCAATTCTGATAAAGTCAAAGTAAAAGAAATGTAAAATCATTTAATTCAACAAATAATAGTATATTAAAGGGCATGGGGCTTAGAGGTGGGAGTAGAGCTTGGGGAAAGATTGGGGGGGTCAATCCTTCGCCTCCCATCTCTTCTCCATCTACCTGTACAGTACCAGTGGGTTGGGGTGGGTGGTTGGTGGGGTTGGGGGTGGTTGTGACTGCTTGTGTGTGACTGTGGTACAGAAAAGCCTGTGTCTATTTTAGGGCTTTACTGTAAAGCTTTCACCCCTGCGTGATTGGGTGGGACACCCCCGCCATCTGAGCCCCCCATATCTGCAGGCTACTAGCTGCAGCGGGGAGGAGCTGGAGGAGCTTTGCCCCTCCCTCGTGAGTACACATCATAGACGCTACTTCCTTCTACTTCCCTCTACTTCCCTCTTTTTTCTTCTTCCTGTTTTTGTTCTTCTCTCCTTCTCTTCAACAGACCTGTGTCATCCTCTCTTCTTCACGCAGTTGCCTTAACGTAGGGCTCTGTTGCATTGATACACTAGTTGTAACTCAGACTTGCCCTTGTCTAGCTGTTGGCCATGTTGGCAAATGACCATGTTTTGTTTCTGTCGTACATCATTTGTATCATACTGATACACAGTGCTCATTAACTAGCTTTACACCCTACATACCACACTTTGTACATCACTGTGTATTGCCAACTGTTCCAACTTAACAAAACAATGTCTGCTCCAAGTATCATCATCCATAAACTACTCTGACCACAAGCACACACTCTTACATGTTTCATATACTATGTATATGAATTCTTATGTATTTTCAGGGACCTAATTGTTATTGACCGACTCCCTGTTACAGAATAAGCCAAGACTAAGTTTGGCTGTAAAAACAGATGGACATATAGAACAAAGATTCCCACCAACATTAGTAACTAAAGGTTACACTAAATTCCACGTCAGACTTTCCACTTTAGTCCTGTTGAATAATTGAAGACTCTCCCTCAGTCACCATCTTGTTTCTCTTGGCTGCAGTAGTTTGCCTTGTTGGTCTAGTATCAGGTTACACCAGTTATTCACTGGTTCTTTAACCTTAAAAAACACACCCAAAATGTATCTTTGACTAATAATTAATGCATATTAGAGCAACATAAAAGCTAAGAATCAAAGCCACTGTTTGTGACTCGACGCTGTGTAATGGCAGATATATTTGTGAAGAAAAAATGGCATATAGTTGTGATGATATTTACACAGAGACCATCTCAGTAAGCTCTTTAAGATGAGCTTATAATCGTGAAAGATTTTCTTCATCAGAGCCAGAAGAGCTCTCATTAGCATGTAAAGGAAAAGAATCTAACAGAATCTGCCACACACTGATGATACATGAAAGAAGTGAAGCACTCACAGCTTAAAACTGCTGCCTCCTTTACCTCAGGAAGAGAGCTGTTTGGTTACATGCACCTGAGTAACATTTCACATGAAGAGGATCAATATGTGATCTGCATTTTTGTCTGTAAAGATGAAATTGATATAAATTTTTGTCTCCATTCATCTCTGCAGTAATTCTCTATAGGAGTACTGGAATGATAAGTTAAACACTGAAGCCAGTTGATCCTGTTTAGTGAAGTGCTTTCTCACTGTTCTTGCATAGTATAGAATATTTAGTGAACTTGCTTAGATTGTGTTCTTCCATGTGTCTGTGCGTCTGTCTGAACCTCTCACCTCTTCTGAATTTCCCAGGGTTCACCGCCATCACAGCCACCAATCCCATCTGGCTGATTAAGACCCGTCTGCAGCTGGATGCCAGGTGAGGAGCCTCAAACCCTACTGTGATAAATCTAGAAGCAACAGTAACAATAATTGATAACAATAATAAGAATGAATTTAAAATTTTATAAGGCTTAAATTAAAAGTCTGTCTTTGACTACAGAAACCGGGGTGAGCGGCAAATGAATGCCTTTGAGTGCGTGCGGCGGGTGTACCAAATGGATGGCCTGCGAGGTTTCTACAGGGGCATGTCGGCCTCGTACGCCTGGCATCTCTGAGACTGTTATCCATTTCGTCATCTATGAGAGCATCAAGCGTAAACTGCTGGAGTACAAGGCCCATGCTAGCATGGACGAAGAGGACGAGTCTGTCAAAGATCCCTCAGACTTTGTGGGAATGATGCTTGCAGCTGCCACTTCTAAGACCTGTGCCACCTCCATCGCTTATCCTCATGGTACATTTCTCAATTATACTCATTCTGTTGCATATTCTTTCTTTTGTCAACACATCCCAGCTTTATCCTCTAGAAGATACTGTTAGTGTGCTGTCAATTGAACGTGGAAGTGTTTTTATACACAATTTTTCAAGGCAGACGTTTTACATAGTCTGTGGAAAATGGAAAATATTGATTAATACTCAGAGCACCAGGTTTTTCAGCTGTCAGTAGGCTGAATAGACCAGAATACACGTAGCGTCACAACATACTGCATTTTGAGAAAGGCTGTGACTCATTTCTTTGTTACTGGAAAATATCATGGTCCACTTGGACTATTAATATCCCCGCCTACGTGTATAGCATACAGCTAAATGTAACACTACGGATAACCTCCGGGTTAGGTTGTCTAAAGTCATTCTGGGACACCGGAGAATCGAGATCCAGAATTAGGCAGAGAAAGATGGTTTATTTACATTACCAAGTTTACTTTAGAGCTGCAGATACAAGAAATTAGACACAACACTCACAGGCAAATGGTGACAAGAACAAGTACTAGCTAGCACAGTTGTCTCTAACACTATTTTTCCCCTTCTCTCTCTAATTACAGAGGTGATTCGCACACGGCTACGAGAAGAGGGCAGCAAGTATCGCTCCTTCTTTCAAACTCTTCTCACGGTACCCAGGGAGGAGGGATACCGGGCACTGTACCGCGGCCTAACCACCCACCTCGTCAGACAGATCCCCAACACTGCCATCATGATGTGCACCTATGAAGTGGTGGTTTATCTGCTTGGCCGTTAGCCCACCAGATGTGTCTTCTTCCTGTTTGAAGGGGGAGACAGTTAGCTAATGACTGATAAGGATGCCCTTTGGCTAAGGGGGAGAAGAAATATCAAAATGAAGACCAAAGGAAAACTGAAGATACTCGAGTGGACCAGGAAAGGACAAATGGAAAAGACACGAAGAAAAAGGAAGGAGGAAATTGTTATCATATCAGCATCACCACCTGTAGTACCCTTTATCAGGCTGCTGGAACAGAAACAGAGAGCCACAAGTCACAGAAGAGGTAAAGGTGGGGGGGTGGGTTGGGCAAGAGAGGAGGCAGTAATGGGAAAGATGCAGAAAAAAGAAAATACCTCTGAATGAAAAGATGTTAAGCACATTTCAGTGGCCTTAAAAGAAAAAGAAGGGTTTTAGTTTGCATCCTTCTCTTGGAGTGAAAACTGTGTTTTTCACTTGTAGAAATGACATTTAAAAAGGGGAATGCTTGAAGACAACTGAACTTTGACAGGAAAGATGAACTTAACGTAACCAATATCTGATCTTGGCAATATACGTTCTTGTGTGTGTGCTGTGAGACTACTGTACAATATGATGACTGGCAGTTAAGGATTGTCAATTTAAGGTTGAATGTCACAAGGAAGTTTTCAAGTCACGTAAACTCACCCATCTTTGCACTACAGAAAGTTCGTCTTCAAGCAATCTCCTGTGAACACTCAAACCACAGCCACCCCCAACCCCAACCTAGACACATGCCTCAGACACTAACCAGTGTTTCTAAAGAGTATGTTGAAAAGCTGACGTTGATTTAGTGTTTGATTCTACAGCTCAGTGCCTGGTGGCGAAACGCTTTCAGCTGAAGATGGCTTGTGGCGTTGATAGTTCAGTTTAAAACTGAATAGCGATCAGATACAAGGCTAGCTTCTTCCTGCACCCAGTCACTGTCAATCTTATGTGAAAACATGAGACCAATGTGTCCTTTCTGAGATGTGAAGTGTGCGACTGTCCAAAAGGTACCGAATCTAAAGTATCTACCATTGGAGTGCCACTACTTGAATATAATGTGATCGTGTGGGGAGAATGTTGGAGTGGGAGAATGTCGAGTTTCATCATCACCCCATAACACGTTTGTGTGTGTGTGTGTGTGTGTGTGTGTGTGTGTGTGTGTGTGTGTGTGAGTGAGTCTTAACACGTTAGTCACTTTCATTGTGATAGTCTACGTTAAAGAACGTGCATGTGTGTGTTTGTGCACCTGCAGTCATGTGTGCCTGCATGTATCGTATCTACTCCAGATTTCCCTCCTCTAACTATTAATCTTGCAAAATACAGCGAGTGTGGAGAAGCTCCTGTACGACACTGGGAGTTTTCACCTCCACTCTCATGCCAGTCCTTCCTTCCAGTGGCTTCCATCTGACCTGATAACATGCACTTTTGTGGCCTTTTAGGGCTTGTGCTTTGCATCTTATTGTGTGGACAGTTGAAAACTTGTACATTGTAAAAGAAAAAAAAAGTATTACTGTATATCAAAATGGTATTTTGCGCAACTGTTCTTATAGCAGATATATTTTACAGGTTAGAGTTCTCAGTAGTTGTGAAGGATGTCCAAATGTGTTTATATAATATAGAAACTGTATATGCATATCATTTATTATTTTGTTTTTCTTAGGCCAATGTAAGATCATGCTCTAGTTTGCATTTGCAAATGATTGTTTTCATTTTTGTGCAATTTAACCTTGTTTTGAACATGGACTGTTGACATGAATATTCAAATTGCTTGACTGACATTTTCTTTTGTTGGTTGTTGTTTTTGGCATTTTTATGTTGCTCTGTCATTCAAATATTTGTGCGTTCATGAAACTAACAACAGCTACAGTACAAATACTTTCATATAAAGCATTTGTCCCGGAGCGTTGGTTAGTCATTTTACAGCGTTTAAAAAAAAAAAAAAAAAAAAAAAAGTGTTTCATCTTGCAAAGTTTGGATGTTTCTATCATGTGATGTTTACATTGTTCCTTACAGTCTGCCACTTTGTTTTCTTTAGCAACATGTTTTCAGTATGTAGATGCAAGTGTTGTAATGTGAGAGTTCAAGAACTGGAATCTTCAGAAAACCACAATTAGATACGTGTAGATTATTAGACTGAATCTGATCCACATTTTGCTTATTGCTCATACTTGGGGGGCTGTCAGTAAGATACCGTTCCTCTTTAAGATTTAAAATTCAGAAGATGCATTTTTTTTCCAAATTATATCCAAGCACCTTATGAAATGTTGGTTATTATCAAACATCCTTTCATGTGGCATTTAAAACGTGAACAGCGCTCTCACCACAGCCTGGAGAACCCACTCACTGTCTCGGTGAACTCTGTCCTTGCATGGAAATGATCAATTTCACAGTTTCTATATTTAAAAAAAAAAAAAAAAAAAAAGTGTATTCATTTCATGATAATAATGAATGTGGTGCTTTCACACACGATGCTCTTGAACGCTCTCATTTCTCTTGTTGATGCATCATTTCAGAGGCAAACTGAGACTCGGTGACTTGTAATAGTTATTGATTTCTACTCTCCGTTGACATGTTGCAAGCTTATAGTTGCTGTTGGTGTTTGGGGAAAAAAAAAATTGCTGACTCATTTTAACGTCCATGTCTTCTAGTAAGACACTAATAGCTTTTATGTCTTTGGCTCCATTGTAGTCGTGCTTGAGGTCAAATTACCAAAATGTGACATGAACAGACAACTGGATAAACAGTGTGAACATTTCAATCTTCCTTTTTTTTTTTTTTTTTTACCTCATTTCAGTGTCTGTATGCAATTCAATCTCTTTAACCTGTATACTTGGACTGGATGCAGCCCCAAGCAGGAAACTTGGAGAAGATTGTGTTTTTGTTTTTGTTTTCGCCAGCTTAGTTGTTGATGTGTTGTTTTTGTTTGTTTTGTTTTTAAACACAAAAGTAAATAAAAATTAATTTGCAAAAATAATTCTCCTAACGTTTTGATGTGTGGACTTATTTATATGCACCGTTGTGGAGTTAGAGAGGAGCTTCACTTGGTTCATCATGTAGTGTTATAAGAGCCTTTTGATGGCCAGTGTTCATTGTGTAGTAGAGAAGAAAGTCTCTAGTTTCTCATCTCATCTTTCTATGATAATTTATATTTTCTCATGGTGGTATAGAAATAAAATACAGAAAATGAATGGGAACTGTATGAATTGCTTGTTTTTGCCTGCTATCACCAGGTGGGGGAGCCAAATAGCTCCTGATGAAATTACTCACCGCACAAGTTCATTTACGGAAATCACCGATTTCAATTTTCTTGTCCCTAAATTGAAATAAGAAATATCACACACGCACACAGTTTCTGGCGGGCACAAATCTTCTTGATAGTTTTTGTACTCAAATACTAGAGGCCAATAAATGCATCGATTTCTGTTTAGCTCTTTGTAACGAGCGCGTAATACCTACATCAGAACTAATCAATGACTGTGGGTAGATGGAAATTGGAATAATCCATCATCATACATGTCACGATTGAACCCAGTGACTTACATTAACAAAATGGCCATAAGACATTAGTTTGTATTGATTCTATAGTGCGGCTGTTTGGGTTGCTCAGCACAAATACACACACACACACACACACACACACACACACACACACACACACACACACACAGGGCCACTTACAACTCGATACGAATCAATCAGCCCTGTTCTGTTTTACTTAAACAAAATGGGCTGAATTTCATATTTTACAGCGGATCAGTCTATTGACTTTGTAATTTTATGTCTCGATTAACTTCCACTGAACTACCCGGTGATGTGTTTAGTGACACGGATTCCGCTGGAAACCACAATGTGAGACGAGCACAAGATCAGACAAATAAAGCATGATGATGCCTTCAAGTGCTGTCAGAAATACTCGAGCCACTAATAACTGCAGAAACCGCGGTCACAGTGAGAGATTGAAGTCTGAAGTTTACTGCAAAATAATAATCACGCAGCAACATGCACTAAGATAATTTTTTTATAACATAATATCTATTATGCACTTTTTTTTCTAATCTGAAAAGCGACCAAAAGTGATCAAAAACTTATTTCAGACATGTCCAGATAAAAGCAGCAGCGCCTCGCTTGAAGAAAAGTCACGTGACTCCGAAGATCACGTGACTACGACAGAAAATATACATCTGAGACATTTACAGTAACTGACATGGTAACAGAAGGTGAAGATGCATAGGTGGCTAAAAAACAGTGACCTAAAGTTAAAATTACAGCTAAAACTGAAACTGTGAAGAGACTCTGAAGCTTCTTTAGAAGCAAAGTTGAATCCTCAGTGTCAGCTGAACAGAGAGTGCCAGTGGAAGTTGATAATGATGAGTTAAACTACTGAAGAGTAACAAATGAAAATAGTGGAACTGTCGACTGGGACATTAATAAAATTCAATTGTCAGCATACCACTGAAGTTTATTTACAAAATAAATGGAAAAATCTTCTAATATGAAGTAAAACAAACAAACAAACCCAACACAACATCATGTGCAATTTTCCAGGTTTTGTAATTTGCTATAATATTATCACGGTTATTATGCTACTTGTGCTAGTAGCTGTAGGAACAGCTGTAGCAGCAGAAGAGATGATGGTAATAATGTAACTGGTATTTACGCTTCTCAAACCGCACATATCGCTTACTGGAACTCACGAGTAGAACGTGAACGCACCACCGCGACGTCAGCCAATAGGTGAGAGCAGAACGCTGTGTTGTGGTGCGAGCGACCAATCAGCGGTCGCTATGCGGAGTAAACGGACACTGAGCGTCGGGGCTCTGGCTGCCTGGATGTGTGGAGCTGCTGTTTATTTCAACAAAGGACCCGTCGCTACACGACCGAAACACATGTAACACCGCTGGAATAACGTTGTTGTCATCGCCTGAGAACGAGACAGGCCTCGGTTCTACTGAAATCCTCCGAGAGAAGTGCGGTTTGGGGACGAGCCGAGTTTCTGTTCGGTGAGTGTTTGTGTGTTTACACCGGATGAGCTGGATCCGGAGCGCTGGGTTATGTGTAGTTGTAGCGAGGCGAGGTGGACTCTGTGTTTCCCTTCAAAAAAAAGTATCTTCAGTACATTTTCAAACGTTTACTGCTTATTTCAATCCACATCTCACGACTTCTCCTTCTATAACAACTTGCGGTTTGTTGTCTGGTGTCGTGTTTACAACAGTGTGATAAAGTTTTCACTGCTTCACCAGAAATCCTCAGGAAGACATGTTCACTGTTACCTGGACATACATGGAGTCAGGAGCAGGACGGTCTGTGTCTGCTTTTTCACATGGAAATACATGTACCACCCTTATTTGTGGTGCTTGTTCGTGTGTTTTCATCTAATGTACACAGGATTATAGGAATAACTCATCTATTTTTAACTGTTTACCATCTGTGCTGCGAGTATCTCAGCCAAAAACGGATGTTTCCTGCTTTGGTTGTTTTAATTCAAGGGGATTTTTGAACCACAAAGAGAGAAAACTATCAAATTATTCAGATTTTAGTTACTGCCAGTAAAATATCAATGAATGATTCTGCCTTTAAAAGGTTCCTGCTGTAATTTACCAAAGCCAGGGATAGCACATTCACATTGTTTAGTTATTTTATTTTTATTTTTACCAAATAGTGTAAAAGGCAATGATAATATTCAGTTTATATTTAGGTAGAAGAGATAGAAATGCAGCAAATTATTGTATCTTCTAATTGACTAACCATTGCAGCTTTAGAAAAGTTTTGATCATTTTAGATCAAGGACAACTTTCTAATGATGTATGCTGGCTGTTTGTAGGAGTCTGGAGATGCTCAGTATCCTGATGTGACTGCCACAAGAAGCCTTGTGAAGTGAAAACACTGATCCTCGCAGGAGCTTGCAGCAGTCTGTGACTGTGTCACTTGTGGCGATGCCTTAACATTTACCCGGTTACGATGGGTAAAGTAACAAGGACGTGGAAAATAGAGAGCAGATGGTAAGGGCAGGGGAGGGGATGAGAGGAAAGAGGAGTAGATGGAGATGGAGTAGACAAGCAGGGGGAGAAGGGGAGGTGAAGACAGGAAAGAGGAGGAGGAGGAGAGAGAGCAAGGATCTAGGAGATGTACAGGATGAGTGTGACACAGGGAGTGGTGATGTGAGGAAAATAAAAAAGTAAAAAAAAAAAAAAAAAGAGAGAATAGTGGAAAAACACGTGAGATGATTTCTCCTCATATGTGCCAGGTGCAGCACCTCTTCATTTGGTTTACTAATAAGTGCGTGTGTGTGTGTGTGTGGGTGGAGTCTGCTCTGTGATGGATGACCTGTCGAGAAGTGGGGTGGGGTGGCGGTAGTGTAGGAGGACGGGATGGAGCATTGTAATGTTGACAGGGGGTCATTTATCTGTCTGCTAGATCTGACTATCCGGGCACGATGGGAGACCAAGCTGCTCACCAGCATCTCCCCTCCTCTCCACCTGTGTCTCTCCTTTCTCACCCTCTTTCCTTACATGCACTCTTCTCTGTCTCTTCTCCTGTTTCGACTCCACTTCTCCACTTCTCTTACAACTTTTAGTTTGCCGTCACTCATCACATTCGTCGTGTCCACCCGTCTTTTCACCGCATCATTTAGTCGCCCGTCCTCACCTTTGCTCAGACTCTCATTCTTTTCTTGCTGGAAATTTCTGCTGTTTTCAGGCGCTTGTTCAAAAACAGCTGCAACTAATGATTATTTTGGTAATCTTTTTCTATTAATTGATATTATTAATCAGATCAAAAGGGAGGGGGCGTTTTTCATATTTCCAGCATTTTATTTATATATATTTTATAAACTATTTTTGAATTACAGTTGTTTTAAACAACTCGCACATTAAAAACTGCAACATAAGGGTGCAAAGAAATATAAATAATCTAGTATCAGGTCTATCAGGTCACATTTAACACAGAGACAGTTTAGTTTGAGTCAGCACTGAAGCACAATACGAAACATACATTGTCTGTTTAAGTGAATAACTACTGATCTACAATGCAGACAAGACAAATGAAATTGAATCAATGAACACTGGCTGATGCAGCCATGTTCCAATCAGGAAATGCAAGTAATAGTCTATATATTTATTTCTCAAGTTTCTGTTGTGAATGAAAACGCCAGCATATCTCCTAAAGTAGAAATACCTTCTGTTTTTTGAGGCGTTCATTGTAAAGTGCTCCCAGACTTTTGACCACTTAGGTCGTGCACTTTTCTCCATTAGCGCTAACGTTAATCTCATTTTTCGAACAGAGATTGGTAACGTGACCTACGCATTGGCTCGCCATTGATTCTCTTCTTCTACTTCTCCTCTACAGCGGTCAACAGTTAGCTTAGCCGCTAGCAGCTACCAGCCATTGGTCGTCTCTCTTCTTCCACGTTAAGAAATATTATAATATGATAATATAGCTGCAACAACTAATCAATTTAATCGATTGGTCGTTGCAGCTCTAGCTACATACAAACTGATAATTCAGCTGCTGACAAGACTTTACCTTTAAATGAATATTTCAGCTACATTTGTACCTGTTGGTACCTGCACTAGTTGACATGAGAACAGTTTGAGAGAAGTTTTCCTAGTCTCATTGTGAACCCGCTCTCCTAATTCATTTTCTTTCTGTCTTTATATTTTCTCTCCTATTATAAATATCTGCTCTTTATCCCTCCAGTGGGACTAATAAGCGGTGTTATGAGACTGTGAGGGCAGAGAGGCAGATGGGATTCAGCTTGTAGACCAGATAAGGGTTTTTAACTAAGCTGTGTCTTATCACTCGCTGTCACTGCTACTTGAATTAAACTGATACCGCCTGCCATTATGTATGAAGTGGTAAAAATCCTTAGACTGAGATAAAAGAAGATCTATCTATGGTGTAATCCATATACAGATGGGCACCAGAGAGAGTCAGGGGACTAATTTAAATGCAGCGATGCAGAGATAGGCTGCTTTTTTTGGGCTATTCACTGAGGCTGCATTTGCCCAGGACTTGACCCAGTGTTAATGTGCATCAATTAATCAACATGTTCGTCACAGAAAATAATTTTTAATTGGATTTTTAGGTCCATTTCTTGCCAGTTGCCAGACATATTGCTCATCTGCTTTCTGCACAGTGCCCAGCGTGTCACCGTGTTCATCCACCGTGTTCATCCTCCATCCTCAACACATGAGCCAATTTGGTGACAAGACAGACAACATTTTGTAGTCGGTATGAGCTGTTTTCCATCAGCCATCATTATTTTTAATTACTTTATTTCCCCTGGCCTCCCCCACTGCGTTTGTTGTGTGGCACAGCAGAGTACCACAGGAAGCAGGCTCTTACAGGAAGCAGGCTCCAAGATGTGAACCTGTGAAGCCTCAAATTTGACTAAATCAAGGCACAAAATAGATCACAGACTGCTGTGTGTCTAATGGAGAGAGTCACGTCTTGGCAAGCATGAGGAAAGTGTTAAATTGACGCTTTAAATGATTCACGATCAGTCTGTCTATGTATCTAACCAGGGCTGCAGCCCGTTGTTATTTTGGTGATTCATCATGAATTATAATCAATAATATTATGTGTAAATATTCATATTTAATTAATGCGACAGTAATGTTTCATTTTGTGTCTGTACGTCTCCAAATAGTCATTACATATTTATTTAACGGAACCTCTACCTACCTTTATGTATCTATCCATCCATCTGTCTAAATGTATGCATTCATGCTTCAGTTGGAGTGGAAATAAATTCAGCAGTATTTTTCTTCAGTCAGTGATAGACTGCTGAGCTCACAGAAATGCACGCGCCTACACACACACACACACACACACACACACACACACACACACACACACACACACACACACACACACACTCTCTCTCTTTCTCTCCTTCACATATGCACTAATAAACACACGTCATTTAGGGAAAAGGCAGTGTGACGCACCGCTACGCCCTTAAGTCACTGCTGCAGAGAGAAACAAACAAGAAGAAGATGTGTTCCTCCTGCCAGTGACAGGTGCATGGTGTCAAAATGTTGTGTTCAACCAGTGTATCTGTGTACGTGTGTACACTGACTTTGTATTTGTGTGTGTAGGCAGCATTTTGCATCTGCTGATGCACCGGTGACTCATGGATGCCATTACAATGACAGGAAAATGCAAATAATGAGTGCAGTTTACAGTAATATGGGAACATCTCCCCCTGGTGCCAGGTACTAAAGTGAATGATTGATGAATTCATGATGACACATGCTCCTGAAATCTCCTACCTGCAACTTTTTTGTGTGTTTTCTGCTTGCTCATGTGTTTATCGGGACCGGGTTGACGTTGCTTGTCATCTTGTTGTCATCCTGCTTGATATTCGTCTGTTTGTTTAGGAGAGATTGCAGCGGTGAGTCATTAATCAAAGTTCCCCTGAGGGAGAATACAGCCTGACAAATCAACAGCAGAGTTGGACCCTGTGGGACACAACAGGAAACATGAAATCATTACTGATGTGACAAACAGACCTTGGTTTCAGCTAATGTCCACCCCCTGTAAACCCTGTCATCTTAGTTCATCTCACCTCATCGTGTCCTGTCCTGTCATGAATCGTTTGGCTTCCTGTCGTTTCCAATCAACTCCTCTAGCATCTTGTCTGATCCGATTGGAAGTTTGCTCTATCTTTTGGTTCCTGGACAGTAAAGAGGGCCACACGCAGCAGAGCAGTGATATTCTCATTTACATATAAATGACGGAAGAGTCTGAGGTGCCACGCTCTGGCTCATTTGTTATTTTGCAGTGATTCAGTGTCTGGGTGTTTGTTTAAATGCGCTCGTGTCTTTGTGTGAGTGTTTCCTCAGTATTAAAATGTTTCTGTTGTCATCACTGTGTGTGTGTAAGTGCAGCGTCGTCATGTGTCGAGCTGGGACAGCCAGCTCTGAATCAGCTTCCCATTCTGTCTGAGAATTCTTGGCTTATTGATGTATTTTCCAGGTGAATTAAAAAGTTGACTCAACGTGGAACTTAACGTGTTAATTTTGGCGAGGGAGAATAACTTAAACCTTAATTAAGTTACGTTAAAACATAATTGCTTGGAAAATGTGATGCTAACAGAGTGTATCCACTATTCTGAAATACTCTTTGTAGAAGTGTCTGGTTGGATGCTACATGATTTCTTTGTTTTATAAGGGAAACAAAAGAGTTTCCTGCCAGAGATTCTCTTTGAAAGCCCAGAAGCGTTCTCATGTATCATCTCACAGAGTGTTTTTGTAACAAGAATCCTTGCTAGCTTCTCTATCTATTTACTTTTAAGGCCAAAAATAGACCAGACAGCACTCTAAGCCCTGGTTACCACACATCATATTCACACAAATATTAGATGCGATATTATATTTGTCCTCAGGCTTTGAAGGGAATAAACCAGAGCTGCGATGCTTTTGTGAAACTCCAAAGATACTTTCTTTATACTGGTAACGTCCGTCCACATCACACAATATCTAGAAACACCTCAAGGGAATTCTTTCAAATTTAACACAAACGTTCACTAAGCCTTAAAGATGAACTGGCTAGATTTTGTTGGTCAAAGGTCAAAGGCTCTGTGACCTCATTGCAAAACAACCTTGAGGGAATTTACTGAGACTGAAAGATAAAGTGATTAGATCTTGTGAAATGTGTGTGAATTCACGCGAAGACATCTCAACCTCCAAACCTCTTTCATGTGTGTGTGGTAAATACATAGGTACAGCAGTATGGTACAGTCTTAGGATGAAGACTGTAAATATGGGTAAATATTTCAACTTGTTCAAAATCAGTTAAGATGATGATGAGTGTAACGTGTACTGATCAGTGGATTTTTCCTATTTTTCTTTCTCTGCATTTTAAATTAAGCCAAGAAAACAAGCTCAACTTTCCAAAAAACGTCAAAACTGTTCCTTTAAATATTGGAGTGAAGCACAAGTTAGATCGTCTGCTGCCACAGTACTGTGAGTGATTTCTAAATGAAACTGAAATTGTTAGCCCTCTCATATACCTGTCTAATTAAACCAGGAGGATAACAGTTTAAATTAGACCTTAACCACATTCTTCATTTTCACAGGTCACACTGTGATTACTGCTTTGTTAACTGCATTTACCTCATATCACGTTTGACTGGATACATATATGTAACTGGCTCCCAGGTACAGGATAATTCATCAATAACGTTTTATGTACTCCAGAAAGAGCACAGAGAGATTTTAATTTAAAAATACAACGTATTTAACATGATAAATCTGAATGATGATTTGGTGTTATGGCACTAAATCATCTGGCGAAAAGCTTTTAGTGAACATACCTGCAGGAGCCAAATAAGATAAGTCACTTTAAGGTCCACTCCTTAAGTCAGCCTCGGTATGTTTTTGTTTTTTTGCCCAGCTCTGTCTAATATGTACCGCAGGCTAAATGGGGAAAAAAACTGAGGGAGTCTGAATTTTTTTAATCATCACAGAAAGCAAGTAGTGTCATAACTGATTATTGACTTGACTCTGTGGACTGTTGAGTCGAGGAAACGTCTGACCACAGCTGTCGGGCAGAATTGCTACTGCAGCACTTCAGGTCAGTTTATTCACATACCTTTTATCACTGCAACATCATATTGCAGCATTTAAATTCACTGCGCAGTCGTTTTTTGCATCGGCACGTTTTCTTGAATGAACACTCGATGTGGACTCTCCATACCAAATTTAATATAGCAACTGAATAAAACCTGAGGCAGTTTTATTTTAAACATATAACATCGTGTCATTTTTATAGTCATAAAACTGATCTGTGGGCCCGTAGATAATGCACAGAGTGACTGTCTCCTCCTGTAACAAACAACCCAAATTGGCCCTTGAATAGAAACTGATAAAAGCCTCAGCTTTCTGAGAGAACGGCAGAATAGGTGTCAGCTCTGCATAGCAACACTGTTATGTTGTACGTTAATGCCGCTTCTCCTGAATTCAGTAAACTTAAAACAACCTAAGACACCCGAGTCTCCCGTGTCTCCCTGACTGCCTCGTCATCATCCAACGATGCTCCTGAAATTTCTCCAACATAAGAGTGTGTGTCCTTCTCTGGCAACGCGTCATTAAAGATCCACTGTGCATGAGTTTTGTTTCTATGACAACAATGTCTGGACGGCGTATCACTATTGCTAGAAACAGACTGACATTAGCAAGGTGGCTAACTTAACACTTCATCGACAGATGATGCATGTGGTAAAACAAGCAAGATATTCAACAGAAACATTTAAGAGTTGGACCCATCTGCTGCCACATGTGCTCAGGTCTGTCTTTTATTTCGTTGTGATAGTTTTGGTCCAATGTGGGAGGGATAGGGACAGACAAGACTCCAAACACGCTTAAAGCAGACTCAGCTAATCGGGTTTATTGTCTGAAAAGACACTATAGTGACAACATCAAAGATGAGAGATTTTAAGATGACAACACTCGGAGTAGGTGCATTAACAAGCTTCGAGCTGGAAAAGACTATAGATGTAATGTTTTTTCAAGGTGACTGTTTACAAACTCTGCTTATGGAGAAAAGTTAGGGACACATGTCCAAAGGTTATATTAAAATTCTATTACAGCAATAAAAGTGCTGTGAAACTATTTAAAACTCGGATTTGACTATGTAAATTAGTTAAATCTCTTGTCTCTAAATAGTCTGTGTTTCTCTGGCGAGGATGGCAGAACTGCATGACGGTGTTGATATTATCTGCTAATACAATGGGACAACCCGTGTTTGAAAAGTGTGAGGGCATTTCCTTCTCTGCCTCCCACTCGCTCCCCTTTTCTCTCTTTGTCTCTCTCCATCTATTTTCTGGCCATAATTATAGAGCTCATGAAAGCGTTTAAAGTCTCATGAATATTTAGATCTTGGAGGGGAAGTGTCAGGGTAGACCCATGTGTGGCTGGTCTGCCCTAATTATGGAGATAGGCCTCTGCAATCGTCACACACACACGCACTTAAAATGAGGGCCAGAAAATGATCAAAAAGGTCCAGTTTTGGAAAAGTTAATATAGGTTTAAACAAAGGTGTACACACACATGCATTCACACACAGGTGCACACATATACACACACACACACAGACTCAGCAGGGAGATAATAATAGCACAGCTGGTTGTCGCTTGCAGCTGTTTCTTCCTGCTCCCTATTGTTTAATAGAGAGCTAATGATGGACATTCACTCAGCAGATTAGTCAACTGAGACTATGTGTGTTTTCATGTGTGTGTGTGTTTGTATCTCACAGTCTTTGGGCTATGATATATTTTTTTGATGTCGCGTCATGTTAAGTTGGGGCAGGGGTGAACAGAAGTGTGACTCATTGACTCAGTGATGGACACCATTGAGACAGTCTGAGGCTGTGGGGGGTTGGGGTCCTGTTTTGTGGCTGAAGAGCTGGAGAGCATAAGCAAAAATGTGCAGAAACACAAATTTAATGGAGGTGCAAGTGATTCTGGAGAAAGATTTGAACTTAACAGACAAAAAATATTGTTCATCACAAGTGCATATTGATATTAATCTGGATGAACTTCTGCTATTAAATAATCAGATAACCTATTCTGAGGAAATTAATCTAAAAAGTTAGGAATGCACCAATTCATCTGTCAAATTAGATGATGTCTCCCCTTGTTAAATACAAATTTTCAGTTACGTAGATGTGAATTAGCCAGTGTCAGTGGTTAAAGTCAGACACTCAGACAGTAGTAGCAACTGACATTCACACCAACCAAACCTAAATACTTGAGGGTCCAGTTCAACTGGATTAATTCCATGCGTTAGTGTATTAAACTAGTGTAACATTAGCCCAAATAAACCCACTTTTATTTTTACATCGGTGAGGCCTGAAAACCTTTTGCACGTTGTATGGAAAAGTACAGGTCATGAAATATACAAAATGAAACAATGAAACAGCAAAACAGCAAGTAATTCAATAAATGATGTGTCAGACGGGACAAGACATCTTCTCAAAGCCACCACACCAACTCTAGACAACCACTCTCACAACTCCCCTGTAACTGTGGCTAATATTACCCATCTGACAAGCAGAAACACAGCAGCCTCCCTTTGTCAACCAATGGAGAAACACAAAGAGAGAGAGAGAACGGATAGCCAACGGACTGTGAGATGTGTGAGATATTTGCTGAACCTGACAAAAAGTGGGATGGATTAGAATCACTGACTTTTAATTAGAGCTCAATGAAGCATGGAAGTAAAAGAGGGGAAGATAGGAAGTTAGACTTAGGGGAAAAAGGTGGATGAGAGATAAAACGGAGGGGAGCGAGTAGACTTAGGAAGTAAAGGAGGTGTGAGAGAAAGAGGGCAGGTTTAAAAAAAAAAAAAAAAAAAAAAAGGTGAGAAGGAAGGAAGCAAATAAGATACACCAGGCAGTGAAAAGAAAGGAGGTTTTCTCTTTGAAGGAGGCTTGTATTGTAATGAGTCATTTCAGATGGGGAGCCTGGTAAGGGATGGAGATGACTGGTGAGAAGAAAGGAGAGAGGTGTAAGGCAGTGTGGGAGAAAGATGAGAGCGTTGAGCAGCATATGAGGAGGATAAGAGAAGAGGGAGTACAGTGGAGTGTGTCACTGCAGATGGTGATGTCTCTGGAAAGGTGAGAAACGAGGGTGGTGAATTTAAACGCAACATGTTTAGTCCCAGAATAGAAAGTAGCATGATAATGTAAATGATTCATCGCTACACTGAGATGTGTGCAGTGTTTTATAAATTCAGAATGCACACATACGGGAGATAAACTCAGTTCAAATGTTCAAAAAGGCCCCTTAGGCCACTATTCACATTCATATTACATTGTAATCAGATCAAACTAAACAGCTGGTTCTCCTCAGATCCTGGACCAGCGTAGGGAACATTACTTCCACCTTGATTTTTCAAGCTGGTATCAAAAAAAATATATCACAGAACTGTTGGTGATTTTAACAACAAAGGATCATCTGAGCTAGATTTAATCAATAGCAGCAGCTTACAATAGAAATGAAACATTGTTCAGAGAGTTTATTTTTTTTACTTTCTGTCCAGTTTATCTCACACCTTCACTGGGTTTAAGTCTGGAGACTATGCTGGTTGCATAGCACTTTCATAGCAACATGCATTTCTGTTGTCTAGTATTATCTTAATAATGCATCGGAGACTGTAGTTACAAAGTTCTATGACATTTATATGGTCGTTCACTTTTCATTTGCTGGACTTGAGCTGCTGAAATTTCAATAATAATTGTTGTTGTTATTCTTATTATTCTTCTATGAGAAGTGATAAATTGGAGGGTAACTGTTTTCAATTGTCAAAGTAGGTTGTAGGTCTCTGGAGCAGTTTTGGTTTTCTCCAAGCTTCTCTATAATAAAATAAATGTCATTAAAATAGTTTGAATGGTTTTAAGAGAAGCATGAAAGATTAATTACACAGCAGCCTTGCAGGTGTATTTCAGAGTTCAGCCCAAGTTAAATGAGACTTTAGGCTTTGGGAAAGAAAAGAGAGACAGAAAGAGTGAAAGAAAAACTTTGTCGTCCAACCGTTTTGTTGTGTGGTCACGACAGGCGATCAGGCACGTCTCGCCGCCACCATGTGTGAGCTTTCATCGGGCCACTTCACAGCCCTGTGAGCGGAAACCAGACCACCACCACATGCTGTGTGGGCACGCTGCTGCCGCACAGACAGTGACACACACTGCTATGATTATGAACACAGGCAGACACACAAACGCACGTGTCGGCGCCACTTAAAACAGCCCACAGTTTGATGAGGTATGTCACCAGTCTGAGAGGAGTGGAGCCCACTCTGTGTGTGTGTGTGTGTGTGTGAGGGAATTGGTTAGTAGTTAGTAATCACTTAATCACATAGCAGCAATCACTGTTCATCAGCCAGCTCCAGATAGTCACTACTCTGAATGAGTCTATAATGTCATTCAAAATCTCTGTGGTTATGAATATTTATATGTATGTGCTTAGCTCCCAGTGGAAGATGGTGGATATAATGTATTTATTTATACATATTTATGTTTATCAATGTGCAACATATTAAATGAGATTTGAATTGTATAAACACTTCCTCTCTCGGTCAGTCAGTGCCTTGCTACGTTATTCCAAATGTAACAAAGATTTTGCTACTATTGTCCATTTTTAACCAGCTGCTGGATATTTGTGTAAAAACCACAAGGAAAACTAATAGTTGTAATTAAATTGTCGACAAGTTCTTGTTAGATATCCACATGCTGTCTTTTCTTTCACACAGAACAAATGGAGTGTGCAGTGCAGATGAAAGACAATAGAAATATAGTGGGAAAACAAGTGGTGTAGAGGAAGCTGATTGTCTCAGTGTGTTCAGGACTCCAGTCAAAACACCATGTGAGTCATGTGGACAGTTTCTCTGTTTACCTGTTGGCTACCAGCAGATGTTTTTTTTCCCTCGTTAGCTGTGACCAAGAATAATTACTTCCACACTGACCCAAGAACAGTTTACAACATAGAAATATTACTTGCAATTGTTTTTTGTTTACGACCTTAACTGTTGGATGTTGCTCATACTTGCATGTACTAAAGTCTGGATGAGCTGTATTGGATGATATAATGAGGGTTGTTGTTAGCAAATAGCTTCTCTCACATCCAACTGATACAGAACAACGTGTAATCGTATTTGTGTCCACATGGCAAATTTAAGTCCAGTAGTCCTTCTGTCTTTCTCTGGATTTGTTCCCCTGTGTGAAATATCTATGAGGAATATTTTAGCTGCTTAATAGTCTGTGCTCAGTGTTTTGTCACTAACTTTGTCTGCCATTTGGTACTGAGTAGGCAGGGTACAGAGGGTTTTTTGGAGATTTTCACAAAAACAGAAGCCTGCTGTAGCTAAAAAAAAAAAAAAAAAAATGATTGGAGAGTAGTGGGAATTAGGCCGTTTCCACCACAGGAACCTCAGAGAAATATTACAGGAACTCAGCTGTTGCTGCGTGTCTCCACCAGTGGAACAGTTCCTGTGAGGCGAAACGCAGGAACCTTTTAAGGGCTGAAAAATGTCCCTGTCCCTGTAGGTACTTTTTTCACCCCAAAAAGTTCTTTGGCAGGGTTTTAGGTTGACTCGGTGGTGATTGGTTGTAACTCAAGACTGTAAATGACGCAGTCAACAAAGAAGCGCTGTTTTTAAAACCCAGCGACAGAAGTGTATTAATAAATAGTTTCTATGAATAGAACTGAAGAAGAAAACAAAGCAACACAGTTGAAATGGTCACAAAAAAAATCAAAGGGTTTCACATATCTTACTTACTAGGTGGAAACATGGCCATTAAAGCAAAATCATAACGTTTTAGTGCAGAAAATCAAAACAAAAGGCTAAAAGACACTAAATTACCACTATCAAACCACTTAACCGCAAAACGTGTGACGTGTTATACATGGTCATTTAGACCTTAAACCTCTCTGATGGGTTCTTGTTAGTCACTTATTGTGTACACACCGTTTTATATGTTTAAACCTGAGTTGCGGCCAACATGTGGAATACAGAATACTACAAAATGTAGTGTTTGACATTTATTTCCCATGAAGTGAAACTTCATTTACTAGGTTGCCTGTAGCAGTAAATCAGTAGAAGTTAGAAAGAAATATTGTGTGTAAGTGGTCACTGGAGGGTGATATAACTAGTCGGCACGCATTTATCTCTCCATCTGTTGCAAAAGAGGAGGAATTTATTTGTCTGGTTGGGGAATAAACATGCAATTTACTTGTCTGCTGTATTTGTTGCTGTAAAAACGTTACTAGTATTGAATCAAAATGATCTTCCTCCTGTGTTATTAGATGTGACTTTAAACACAGCTGCAGCGTGTGTTGGCTTTGTTGTGGATCTCACCATCAGGACTATTTTCAGCTTCATTTGATTTTCATTCACCTTCTGTCATAGAGGAAAGACCTCCAATTTGGTATTAGCACCCAGCTACAGCCTTTGAACACACAGAAGGCTCGATAGCAAAATGAGTGTGCGGGCTCTTAGAGAGCACTCAGAACAGAAGTACTACATCATCTGGTTAGTACCGAAATGATTATGTGTAAAACACACATTGTGTGTGCGTGTGTGTGTGTGTGTGTGACAAAACGGAGCAAAGAGAAAGTGAGAGAGGGGTAGAAAAATACAGCGCCACTTGTGAGGGATTACAAGAGACAATAAGCACTCAGTGAAGCAATGTGTGTGTGTGTGTGTGAGAGAGAATGAGTCTATAAATGACTAAGGGAGCGTGTGCAAATATGTGAGCGAATGCCAGAGATGGGTTAAAAGCCACGGCAATAGAAAGGGCACCAGGTTCATACAACACGGAGAACATCCCCCCACATGATTTATTTATTTATTCATTTTTGTTTTTCATTAAGCAAAGATCTGGGTCAGACTCAGCTGAGTGTGTGTGAGAGGGAGAGGGATGTTTCTATAAAGCGAAGACTAGAAACAGCCTTTCAGGGTTGCCACGTCTGTGTGATAAAACCAGCACAACGGCCAATCAAAGGCTGCTCAACAACCAGCCTCATGCCAGCACTGAAAATATGCCTCTGCCAAATCATATACTCTGTTTTACAGCATCGGGGGTGTCGCAATTCATTTCATTGTTTATTTGAAGGTCACTATTCAATTTCATTTAAACTGTGTGCCGTGATTGGTCATACAGCTCAGAATATCCAGCAATCTGTTGTCAAGGCAATTAAATTTGCACTTCTTAGACTTGTAATGAATTCACATTGTTATACATCTAGGGCAAGCACGTTTGTGGTGAATTCGTCATGTTGTCTGAAGTGGTGTGTGGTTGTCGCTTGTGCTGGAGTCAGTCAGGTTTAAATAAATTATTTAAATTAATGATCGGAGTCTATTAATGGGAGAAACACGATCCATTTTTCTAGTTGCTGTCAGTACTCGCACTGCTAGAGGTAACAAATGTATGGACCAGTTTCTTTGGATCCTCTTGAAACAGGATATTTATAATCTGGATTTACTACTATTGAAATTCAGTGTGCTACAAGGTCAGCAAAGCCACGAGACGGCACCAGAGGACAGGGAAGTTAATAGTCCTCATGTTATTTATAGATATTATTCCTCTCATTTGCATGCAAAATAGGTCTACCCAACTAGTGGTCAAAAAAAAAAAAAAAAAAAAAAACCTGCAGCAACACTTAAACACCAGTACTACTCTGCACAAAACCACACTGTAGCCAGTTTAGACAGACGGTTGAGGCTGTTTGTAGATCAGTGGACAGATGCAGGATATGAGACAAGTACTGAGACATGAAGACAGACTGGCTTTCAGAGACAGACATATGTGAGCCAGCTGTTTGTCATCTTCCTGTCCATGGCTCGTCAGTAAAAAACCAACAGGTGTTTGTATTCAAATAACAGATGCAGACAGTTTGTGTGAACACGTTGTGTTGCAGCATGGTGAGCAGCATGAGCATCACTTTGATTCAGTACTTCAGACTAAGAGCTGGTTTACCTGCGTCTGTAAGAGATCTGAGTGATCGCCTTGAATTAGTTAAAGAAACTGGAGGTGGCTGTGAAACTGGAGAGTTTGTACATTCGACCATTGTGTGTGTGAGTGAAAGAGAGATGTAGATATAGAGACAACAAGACCTTGGATTAGAGTTGAAACAATTAACCTGTGCATTCATTGACAGGAAATGAATCTCCAGCTGTTTTCATAATACAAAATTTGTTCTGGCTTTTTTTTCAAGCAGGAAGGTCAAATATGTATTGGTTCAAAATTCTCCAATGTGTGGATTTCACTGTTTTATATGACACTAAACTGAATTCCTTGAATCGTTGGATTGTCAATTTTGAAGAAATTGTGATGGACCCTTTTCACTATCAAGTGTGAAAATCATTCTATAATGGAACAAGTATGCAGCTTATGGTCTGCGGGCAAGTTAGTGTGCGTGTCTGTGGTTGGGTGGTGTGTGATACACCTTCTTTCTCAGCCTAGATGAGAGAGAGTCCGTACAAGTTCCTACAAGCTTTGAGTCTATAACTGTTGCTGAAATCTTACAATAGAAAGACGTGTTGTATAGAGAAGGGTTACAGGGGCAAAATGGGAGAAACATGATCTATCTCTGTCAATACTGGCAAACAGCATTTTCAATCAGCTGGAGAACAACAAACATGTAAACTGACTAGATTTTTCCTTCCTTTTGAAACAGGGAGTTTTTCAAAATTCACAATATTGTGTAGGTGGAAGTCTAGGGACCTATAAATGTACTTTTTGTCCTTAAAAAGAGAAAAAGAGCAGAGTCACACATGACATCTTGAATTTATTACTGCTTGGATGTTTGTTACAAGAACAGTATAAAAGTAGAAGAAGATGGTTTAGAGTCAAAACTGAAATGTTAAAACCTCCCAAAGTCTCTAGTGAATCTGTGCTGATTGAATTAAAATGATCTGGATCCAAGAGCTCCCAGAATTTGATATAGTGGAGCATTGTGTTCTTGAGGTGAGGAAATTTTCCAATGTTCCAATATAACACTTTTTTTTTTTTCTTCATTTTTGCGGAAAAGCATGGAACCGTGACATAATCAAAAATTCCTGGTGTAATAGATGGCTGTTATACAGGAGAAGGGCCCTGGGGAAATATTTGGCCCTGTCAGGGGGGAGGAGAGGAAAATGACAGGAAGATGGAGCGATACGGAAAGCATAGGAGATACAGAGAACAATGGAGCAGCTGATAAGACGCTCATTATTTGGTTCCTATATTTATCTCTTCATATTCTCCTCCGATTCTCATGCTTACAATGAAGACAACCTACTGAAATCTGTCGCCCGCACGCCTGTCTGTCGCTCAGCGTGTGCGTGCGCCTCCTTGGTACTGTAGTTGTCATGGCAACATTAGATCGTTTGGTATAGGATGGTTTCAGTGAGGTTGATGTATAATGAGCCGAGATCTTTTGTTTTCACACGGAGATATTCATCAGTTTGACCTTTCACCTGAGCGGAGCAGAGAAGCTGATTGAATGTACAGGGCTCTGGCTTTTCATACGAGTGTTACTCAGCTCTCTTGTTTGTCACGGTTCTCCTCTCATTACTGCAGCGTCCGGCTTCATTTGACTTGCCAGCACAAAACCGAAACGCACTTGTAATGTTTGAATGTTTACTGACGCTTTCATCCACCGCCGCATGTGTTGACATTGTTATTTTGCATGTGAGGGAAAATAGTGCGAGTCAGTTACATGCACACAATAATCTGATTGTGAGGGCTGATTCACATTCCAGTACACTGTTTAAAAAGAAGTATTACATCCATCTTCATATTCACACACAATGGAGTATAACCTCAACTAGCGGTGGACTACATTTTGGATCCAAACCCAAAGATTTCCTCATAAAATCATTAAAGAATCAGTGCTTGACTGATTATTTAGTTACTGAATAAGATTCAGCTGTTCAATACAAATATTTAACTGTTGATTGGTGAAGTGGTGTATGATTGTTTAATGTATGACTGTCATTAATTTGTCAAATGATTTTTTTTGTTACGTTTATAGAATATAATAAAACAAACAGGGAAAATGCCAAAGATAAAGTCAGCAGATCACTTTTGTCATTAAAAAATCCTAAACCTAAAGATGTTAAAGGTGAGAGAGAATCAAAAAGCGTTTTGACCTGGTCTTTGTTGAAGATGGCTCAATTTCAATTCAGGAACAGTGAAAAGTTCTAGAAATGTCTGAATGTATCCTTTGCACCCCAATTTCTGAAATCCTATTCAATGGCTCAATTTCAATCTCAAATGGTTGTTTGTGACGTCAAATTCGTCAAGTCTGTGATATGAAGGGGGGGGGCAGTCTGTGATATGAAGCCGGAGAAGTTACATTTATTTGAGTTACAGTGAAGGAGCCAATCAGTGTCAAGTGCTTGTATTTCATTATGAGGTTGCCAGTTAAGCCTGAAAAGATGCAAAACCACACATTTAAAACCCTAAAATATATATATTTTTTTTTTTTTAATGAAGCTTCTGAGGCGTTACACATCAAACCAACATTTTATTGTGTAAATGTCACATCACAGAACAAGGATCAAACCCCTGTTCAACCGTTCCCTGTCACCTTCAAAGTCGTAATGCAAATCCTGACATTTGATTGGTTTGAACTGATAAATATAGAAAGATTTTCTCTGATTAATGATCGCTGATATCACTCACTTTCTAAAATTGTTGACAGTTCATTATCTGCCCATTGATTGGACTGTTTTCGCTCTTCAATTAAGTGTAGACTGAATAACGCTGACCGTGCTGAAGCTCAGGTGTGACATTGTGGGAAATACTCACTTTTAAGAAGATGAGAGGATCAATACTGCTCTCATATCGTCCATTAAACGCGAAGCCACCTCCAACAACCCTGACAGATTGTTCGCTTGCTCAGACGTGTGTGTGTATGTCGTTAACCCTGTTTAGGTTGTGGAACATTTCAGAAAGTGAGAGAAGGCGAATCACGGCGTAATTACATTGTCTACATGTGATAACAGCTCTTTAAACAAAGTGTAAATATTTTACATCTTTTTCTTTTACCCCACGCGGCAGGTTTTACAGTAAAATGTACGAGGTATCACAGACATGTCACCCAGCGTTTAAACACACAATGGCCCCAGATGACCTGCTTATCTAAACCACTCATTTAGAGATGTAAGCTAGACCGTCTGCTGAATGCGTCAGTCGCTCAGCTGAGCTGCTTCCTGGTTCAACGCTGATATCCTGAACTCTTGTCCCGTTTTAAAGCTGCCCCTAACAATTATCATCCCACCTCTCTTTTATACCCTGCATGAGTATAATTATATCATTTGCTTTGTGCTTTATAGAAACCTGACAATAAATTCAGAATCTTGAAAAACATTAAATGTTAATGTTAAATTGTAAATATTAGATGAATTGTTTTTTTTGCCCTGTTCTTTGCCTCTAATTAATTAAAAGTTCATCAAACTTTCAAATGTGAAAGTTACGTAACTTGAGAAATGAACAAAACTTTCTTGTAACAATTAAAAAGCTACGTTTCTCATAGGTTTCGTAGGTTCAGCTTTAATCATGCAGTGTGCCTGTTCTGTCTCCCCCTTCTGGCAACGAGAGTGATTACACAGACAACGTGAAACTGCCACTCCACTTGTTTTGTCCTCGCCTGAATGCCAACGTTGTTTTTTATTATCTTGAACAGACTTTTCTGGCACACCCCCGCTACTGCAGCCTACTCCATCTCTGTCACATATGGGTGCTCCTGTTTTCAGCTCTGGCAAATTTGCTGGTTGACATAAAACACGTCGCTGCCGCGTGCCAAGAAGAAATCTTGTTACATTGATGGACTTAACCAGTGTTGTGTGAGCTAATTTGGCATGTAATGTTAAACCCTTTACATTCATTTACATGAATATATACTTATCTGGTGTGACTAGCTTATGGTTTTAGACAGAAACTGTCGATGTGGAACTGATGTTGATGTGAGACTCCTGTGATTGTACGTTTAACAGCAGCATCTCCTCCACATTACTGTAACCACTAGCTTACTATTAGCATGTTAGTTGTCAAGTATTTATAAAATGTAGAGAGACACATTGTATCGGTGGGTTTAGGACATAGATAGACAGAAAGTGACACCTGCAGAGATCCACAAATCCCATAGTAAAGTAGATTAACTGTAGCAGCCTGATGCTCTCCACCACCCTGTCTGGAGGAAACGGAGCTGCCATAAGCTGCTAAGTTGCTGTGGGCTGAGAAACTGCCGGCTGCACTGCTGTGTTGAACAGAGAGCTGCTCCATACCACAGTCAGCTGCAGTCTGGAGTCCTCAACTCATCTTTAATGCATCTGTCATTTTATGTGTGCGTCACTCTAAAACGTCTGTCTTTGTCTCTGTGTGTGTGTGTGTGTGTGTGTGTGTGTGTGTGTGTGTGTGTGTGTGTGCGCATGTACACATTTATTAACTGCTGTCATTTCTTACGGACACTATGAAATAGTTGAAAGTTTCCTTGAATTTCTGTCCCATGACTTTTGTTTTTGTTTTTGTCCTTTGGGTTTCACATGAATGAACATATACCCGATCAAATGATCAGAAACCAGCTTTATACAAAGTATCTTTTTTTATTGTGTTAGAGGTACCCTGGGGAGTTTGATCACTGTAGAGCCATGAATTGCTGAAAGGGTCTTTGTTTTGTTTGTTTAATGAGAGCACACTTGAGGATGTGATATATGTTTATTGCCAGTTTTCTGTTCTGTTCCACTGAGCTACAGGTGGTGGCAGTAATGAGTCAAGAGACACATAAACTCACAGGTAAAGGAAGGGAGGAAGAAAGCAGCTGCCCAGCAAACACAGATGCAAACAATGCAGGAAAAATGTTGAATTTGAAATGTGAATTTATTTAAAGCTTTGGTCACAAGAAAGTGTAAAAGGTTAGTTGTACTTATTTCCAAATGTAACTCCCAATCCCATTGTGCAAGTAGACAATGAAACATATTTTGTTTCTTTTAATACATCACGGTCATGAACAGAAGTTGGCAGAACTCTGCTGTTCAGTTCAGTTACAGGATTCGATATGATTCAAGTGTCCTGGCTTTGAATTACACGTACAAATGTTATTATGTTATGACACAGTTACACCTCTGCTCTGCTGAGTTAGACAAACACCTAGAAGTGTAGACTCTGCAACATGCTCAGGAGTGGGTTGATGAAAGCATCACACACACACACACACACACACACACACACCTAACTTGGGACAAAATAAAATCCCTCTCTGTGGACATAGCGTTGTGTCACACAGTGTGACAACACAAAACGTTTCCTGATATCCAGAGTGAGAAGGCTAATATCACATTTTGTAATTGGTCTCTGTGCACAGTGTGACAAGTGGTAAATGGAAAATATGACACTTAGGTTGATTGGAACTTTAAATGCTGCCCTGACAAATTTTAAAACCTGCTGTTGCACAGTTTCTCATTACACATCACAGTGATGAAGGAAAAGGCATTTGAAACACGTTGGATGTTATGTAAGCGCACAGGGATGTGTAAATTTGCTGAGCAGATTCTTGATAACTTAGTGACTGTGTGTCTGGTTTGCTGATGACTGTCAAGTCTGTGGTTTTTGTATTTAACAGATTACTGACCTTTGACCCTGACCAGGACAGTCACAGACAGTGAACAGCGTGAACTCTGGGTAAAAGGTGCACTGTGATCTGGATCTGTGGAGGAAAGTTCAACGTACGATAGCCGGGAACTTTGTGGAAATGGTGCAGATTGTGATCCTTGTGGCTTAGTGATGATTTTACACTCACACACATTAACTTGTGTTTTGCATGGCAATATTTAACAGTGTCTGACACAAGATAAAAAGTAAATTTGTTCTGTGATTTCCGTTTGATAATGAAGGACATAACCTCAAACCTGCTTGTCTTTCCTTCTGTTTGCTGCAGTAGCTTGTCCTTTATGTGTGTGTGTGTGTGTGTGTGTGTGTGTGGGATGGGGTGGGGGGTCAGAGATAATGTATCTGTGTCTCCACTGATTACTTCTGTCGCTGTCTATATTTTCTATCTGATCGTCTGTCTGCATTACTCTGACCTGGTGTCTTGTTTTAGAGTCAGTGACTCAGGATTTCAAAACAATGGTTGATTCAGTAGAAAAAATGACTAGTACAGTTATTTTGCGCAGTAGCCATATTGAGACAAACACGAGGGATTGAAGCACAAACTAACCATTTAAGTGCAGACACTTGAGTCTAGCAGGTGTGTCAGCACAGAACCAGTACAAGTACAAGAAGGTGACAGTTTGTAAGATCCCTCTTCCTGTGGCATCTTCACAGTTGGCAGACTTCGATGTGACGCAAAAGCTGAACTGATTTCACACAGTATGACATGTTTATACTGGTGTATCAGTAAAAGTCGTCCTGAAAGCTGTGAGCCATAAAAAGACAAGTGAAAAGTCTTTAAAACAGCATGTATGCCAGAGTATGCCAGAAGCAATTTGATGTTGTGGACACATGTTTTTTCCATCCTGGTCGTAGGAGACAATGTACTGCAGTGTGACAGTAATGTTCTTATAGTTGCAGTCTGAGCTTAAGCTAAATTTACAATGTGGTTTGTGACCTTGCAGGTTAGCCAATAAAACAGAGATGCATCAAGAGAACAATACGACTACAGTGTCACTATAACATTCATTTTATAGCCAGTGTTAGGATTAAAAGCTGTACCAAGAGCCATCAGCCATGCAGTTAAAATACACCCTCTGGACAGAGCTAACTCTTCGTCCTCTTACTAAATATTAGACTCACTGTTACCAACTGGTATTATAAGACATGACAAGTTGGCCCAGGTCTAGTTGGTTAGCATGCTAACTTCTGTAGAAGAAAAGAAGTGATAGAAACAAAAGCAAAGCAACAACATTGTCAACATTACTTTCAGCCACTAGACACAGCTCTTAATCAGTAAAGGAGTGAAGTTTGATGCCAAACATATCCTCTAGTCTGGTAAATAGTTAGGTTCATTGTGGTGTAGTAGTTAGCGCTGGTCTTGGTTTCTAGCCCATGTGTGGAGTTTGCATGTTCTCCTTGTGTCTGTATAAGTTTTCTCCTGGTGAGGTGTGGTACTGTTTCCTTCCAAAAGACGTTCAGATTAGGTTAATTGTTCATAGGTGTGAAAGTGAGTGTCAGTGGTTGTTTATCTATATATACTACCCCACAACTCTTCACAGGATAAACAGCATGGAAAATAGATGGATGGTAAATGAACAGCTGTTAATGCTAACCCTGTCTATGTAGCAATAGCAAAATTGTATCAGTAAAGAACTGTTGATAACCTGTAATGTAATAATAGTTACATCTTTGACCTTTAATAAAGTTACCTATACCATGTTTAATAGAGTTTAATATACCAATTTTAATACAGTTATGTGTAGCACCTTTAAATGTGTAGCAACTTTAAAGTTTTATAAAGCACATTTAAAATCTGTGTGTTACAGCATAGTGTTAACCCCACACCCAGATGCCAGTTTTAGTGCTGGTGTGTCTGTAGCTGTAATGTAATCAGCCACTTCAAAGTGATCATCTTTTATCTGTTGAGATTCTCTGCACATGTTGTCCAGGCCCATTTAATTGAAGGATTTGGATTTTGTAAGACATTTAATTGACAAATGATACAACAAAGTCATGGGTGTCTGTAATCAGAGGTTGAATTTGTGTGCTTTTCTCACCCCTAGTGGGGAGGGAGACCTCCACCTATCACAGGCTGATCTGTGTATGTGTGAGTGATTGTGTGTGTGTACTAATGATTTAGGGTCTCTGTGGGACCCTGAGAGGAGGACTTGGCACGTGGCAACAAGGGGTCATCAGTGACAGACGCAGACCAGCAGATGTTGGAGGAAAGGGCGGAGGGAGGGAGCAGAAGGAAGGAATCAGGGCGAGTATAAAAAAAGAGCAGGATTATCCGAGGAAAGAGAAATGGTAGGAGGAGGGGAGTGGCAAGGGAGGTGCCAGATTGACGCATGAATGAATAGAGATAGAGGAGATGTGAGGAAAACAGGAGGGAAAAGAAAGGAAGAGGGGAGAGATGAAGGGCCGGAGGAAGAGGAGGTCAGGGAACAGATAGAAGGGAGGAAGGTGAGAAAGAGGCAGTTTGCCGGCTATAAAAGTGAGACATAAATTCAACTGAAGGCCAGTGGTAAATCACTGAATCACTGAAGGATGATATTCTTGAAAATTCTCTGTTGTCTGAAGTAGATAAATTGAAAATCCCAATCCAGTCTAAACAGGAAATGCTGACAAATTACAGTCATATGATCCTCTTATTGTCATGTGTCAAGTGTTTTTCGAAACTTGCTGACACGGACTTCAGACTTTTGAAAAAACAAACAACACTTCAAAAAAAAAAAAAAACTGTGACTGGCAAAACTCTAGTCTAAAGTGGGTTAAAAACAATACAACATAAAAGCGTGAGTGCAGACTTTCGTGGCGCAGTCCGACTGTTGGGGCAGACGTATAATTGCACATATAAACAGGGTTTTCAGATGAATTTTGATGAGTGGAGACACGGCCTTAGAAGAAATGAGAGAGTGGTATAATGTCCAGACAAAGAGAGGGACATGATACTCAGAGACAGGGTGAGACAGTGACTCACCAGGAGACCTTCCCTATAAGGAAAAGAAAGGTTGTGTTTTAATGGAGCGAGAGAGAGAGACAGAGAGAAGGTGGAGGGGGGGATGAAAGCAGCAGATCGCTGTCTGTCCCTCCTGCTGCCTCCATTTAGCATCATTGATTGTGCAGCCAGGCTGAATTAATACCTACCTGCTGTACTCAGATGGCCAGCATCTGTATCGATGTGTGTATAAGAGGGAAAGGAGTGGCCGGGTGTTTCACCGAGCCTCTCCTTTGTGTTCAAACTGCATGCAGTTGAATGCTG